>OX336367.1:18638710-19238710 GCA_946902895.1 Fragum fragum | reverse complement strand
GAAAATGTCAAGAAGCCATTTTGAGTTAACACACTCAGGAAAATTCCCAAATACAAAAACAAAGACAGAACTAGCTTTTAACAAAATGGAAGGTCATTCAAATATCATCCTCTCGCATGATGATTCCTCAACTGTTCTTTCTGCTGAAGTCATCACACCATTTAAGAGGTACGAGAAAATGACGGGTAAAATAACCAGACAAGGTGATGTCCATGATTTTACCGCTATCGGAGAGTTTGAACACATTCAACCCTGGAAGGCCACATATTCGCACTTTATGTCACGATCCTTCCTCAGGGCTTCAGCGCTCCTAACTTCCCCTGCATTGGACAATGACTTCAGATACGAGTTTAATCAGACCAATAATTATAGACACTATACGCAATACTCCATGTACTCAATGGGATCTGCTTATAAAAGCACCAGTGAAACAAAACTCAAATATGACGATTTACCAAATTTAGAATTGAAGACAAAAACTGAAACAAACACAATGGGTGAGAAGAAGATTAATGAGATTTTATTATTGAATGCTGTCAAAGATTCTAGCTACTACAATAAATTCTATGTTTCTATGTCAAAAGTTCTGGTTGACACAGAAATGTCATTTGATCCTAAACGAGACATGGAATTTGACCTTGATACCCATGCTATTTTAGAACTACCTCATCCAAATTTCACGTCAACTAGGTTCTTTTACAACGCTAAAGCTGAAGTAGAAGGTTACAGGTTGAAAACAAAGCAGGAATACTCATTTGACACGGACCTGTTGGAACACTTTGAGGAGACTGTTACGGAGGAAAGAGACCTCAGGGATATCTTCTGGACAAGAACTACTATTATGAAATACGGAAAAGATAGCTTGAAAGAAGTGCAGCTGTTTGAGCCGGGTAAATATGCGCTTGATTACACAACAACTTATCCAGGCTATGAAAACATGAATGTATTAATTACATATGGTGGAAGTATGGTGGAACGTACAAGACATAAAAGTTATGAAGAGGTAGAAGAAGATGGAAGAATTGTTGTTAAATCAGGATATGGCAAACTAACTAAACCAGCCACATTATTTGTAACTGCTACAATGACCGGTACCCCTCTTGAAGAACCAATTAAGGCCAATTATGATCTGAATTATGATGACCAACATGAACATAAGATTGAGGTTCAATTACCATATGAGAGCTACAAGCAGACTGATGCTACACTGACCTATGAGTTCACAGATAAATATGGTTTTGACCTCAGTGTTGATAATACTGCCATGACTGTCCCAATGAAAGCCTCTGCTAACATGAGACTTGATTCAGTCACTGACTTTGAAACTTCAGCTACATTCTCAAGTGGGTTTACAAACTTTACAAGTATGGATATGGAAGCTAGAAATAATAAACAAGCGTCTGCATTCAAACCTTACTTGAAAATGTCGTGGGAGGATTCTGATGGAACTTTGCAGATGATTGAGGTTGATTCAACTGGTAAATGGATGTTGAAAGAGTCAGGAGACACTGAAATGGATGCTGAACTGAAAGTCATAACACCATTTGATGTTGTGAACAAAGTCCATTTGAAGTATGGCTATGAATTTACACTCTCTCCTTTGAATGTTAAAGAGACAGTTCTTGCCCAATACAACACAGATAAATATGTTGACTATGACTTGGAATTCAGTTCAGATAAAAAGATTACAGGAATCATGGATTTCAGAGCACCATGGCCAATGACATTCAGTCTTACGGCAGAAAATGAAGGGGAAAGCGTTAATGGAGATCTGAACTTAAACTGGAATAAGAACGACAAGAACAGTTACTTCAAAATGGAGTTTGGATTGTCAGACTCTGGAGATCTCTCGACAATGAAGAAGATTTTCTTGATCCGTGCAACACACCCAGACAGAATTGTGGGTATTCATAACGAACTACAGAGAAGTGAAAACAAGGTTGTTAGCACCGGTAAAGTGTACTGGGATGAGAAGAATAAGAAGGAGGCTACTTATGATCTGTCTTACACTGTAAACAAAATGGGAGGAGCTGACCTTCATGATACCCTGGTCAAGGTCACAGTGCCCTCAAGGTCAATGGAAGCATCTGCATCATTCAAAGATTCATTTGATGAAATGATGGGAACCAGCAGTATACTATGGGACACTGGGAAGGATAGGAACAAGCAGGTTGAGATGAAGTTGGTTTTATCTCCAAATAGTATGAAGAAAACCGGGGAATTTTATGTGGTACTTCCATCCATAAATAAGGTATGTCAAGCATTTGAACTTTTAACTGAGCCTTTGAGCCTTTGTTTTTGTTTTCATTGAGTTATGAAATAAAAAAAAACTACACCCCCCCCCCATTAGATTAGGGGTCATAATTGAAAGAAGTTTCAGACTGGTCATAATTGAAAGAAGTTGCAGACGACATTGAAAATTTGATGAAACTTTGAGATTTTTCAATTTTGTGAGAGGAAAACAATTTGAAAATGAAGAAAATGCTTGTTGCTATCAATTTTTTAATTTTCCACAAAGTTTTCTCAAATGTTTTTATACAGAGGCATCAGAAAGCATTATTGTTTGGGGCAGAGTATCATTATAAAGGATGACCATTTTCACAGAAAGATCCTAGTGTGACTATAACATCAACTTAGTTATAAGCAATATATCGTATAAACCTTTTACCACACAACAAAAATTTAGACTAGTCTATATTCAAAGAAGTTTCAGATGACGTTTTCTGAATGAAATTTTCAAAATCTTTTGGGGGTAAAGGCCATTATGAATAAAGAAGAAATTGCTTGTAACAAGTAATTTCTGTATTATCAACAATGTTTTCCAAAGCCTTTTCCTTGAAGGGCTCTAGAGGCGGGATTTTGTGGCAATATTTTTAACTCATTGCCAAATAATCCTGCTTTTTTTACACCCTTAAGAGAAAAGCTTTGGAAAACAATATAGAAACGAAAATGCTTGTAGCAAGCAATTTGTATCGTTATCTTCAATAATTTCTCCCCAAAATGACTGGATGTAAAATTGTTGTCTGAAACTTCTTTCATTTTGGATCAATCTAAAATATTGATCTCTGGTAATGCTTAGGCAGATTTATTGTATTTGCGAAGGGATGAAGTTTTAGTGTCTATAAATTCTATTTGCCTGTCTATCTGTCCATTCCTTCCTGTACATCTGGTAGAAAAAAAATCCAAATCGGTCAGTGGTGCATTGAAATTATTGATTATCATTACTTGTTACAGATCAAAAGCTTAGATAAAATCATTTCTATTTTGTAATAGACAACAAAAATTTAGACTTCTCAAAATTCAAAGGAGTTATAGACGACAGTTCTAAAATTGTGATTGTCAAGAGCATTTCTCCTACAATTATGGATGGATTTCAAAATAAATTGGCACAATTATTTTCCATCATGAGAAGATGTGCCATTTGAAAGATTTTTTTGGATAGCTTCAAATTCAAGGTCAAAGCTCAAGGTCAAACACTAAAATTGATGGTCAAGGTCAAGTTGATGGTCAAAACTTTGTTGGCTCGACAGCAATTGTCTTGGGACAACCATATAGTTCATATTATTTTCCTGAACTCTCTTCTTATGGGGCATTAAAAAAGAGGGATTGTTTGGGAATAGGCTGTAATAACCTACCCAGTGTAACTTGTGTTCATGAATGAATTGTTGAAAAAGATATTAATTCAATTGATGCTTTGTTTTAGAAATTAGCCCTGACAACTGACCTTGTTCTAGGTCAAGGTCAACAGATTCTTGAAGGACAGACAAAGTTCTCATATACGCCCAAACAGAACAAGGATGTTGTTTTCAAATATTCCATTTTGGAGCAGAAACAAGACAAATACAAGTATGTATTTACCTCCTTATATTTTTGTCTTCCCAATCAGTGGGAGATATATTGTTTTTGGCATTTCTAGACATAATATCTGAAACTATATTCAATTGATTTTAACCCTTTCCTGTTTTGCAAAAATTTAGACCTATCCAAATTCAAGGGTTTTGCAGACAAAAAATTGAAAATTAATTTAATTTGAAAAATAACCATTTATTAGGGTAGAAAATATTGTGGAAAAAGAAGAAATTGCTGAAATTTATTTTTCTACAATATTTTCAATTGTAGATTTATAGGGATATAAAATCCTGGGTTTGAACAGAAATGGATTAATATACAGTCAAATCCCTGTAATTGTACAAGTTGGTGTTCTTTTTTAAGGTGGTTTCAATAATGAGGTTTGGTCATATGTTTAGCTGTTGTTGATTATGTTATCATTTGGCTAATGCAAAACATGGTATGCATGTTTATTCAAACTTTATTATTTATTTTGTCACATATACTTTACATACAAACAATAAAACCATGGTTTACAGAGAATTTTGGTCATATTGCAGCCAATTGACTTCTTTGATAAGGTCCTCTTTCTCCTTTAAAGTTAACTCTTTTATCCTTTGATCTGATTAAAAAAAAAAAAAGATTATCTATACGTAAGTACAGGTTCACAATGCCAAAATGTCAATAAAATACAGACTTCATATTTTCTTAGATTTGAATTGCAAAAATCAATTTAGTTGAATTCAAATTTCAATTGCTAATTAATCAAGGTTAAGGCTATTCTGAAACAAACCAGGCATAATTACCCAAACTCACTTCTACTCTTGCTTTTTTGACTCAAGTGAAAACTATGAAAAAAAGAGATAATTTCTAAGAGCAATGGACCATTGTAACCACGTAACCCTTTCCCACACAATGACGCTTTCTGACACCTCTCAAGAAAAGAAGGTTTGGAAAAAATTGTGGAAAATGAAGAAATTGCTTGTTACAAGCAATTTCTTCATTATTCACAATATTTTCTGCCCCAAAAGACAAAGATTTTTATAATTTCATCGACTTGAAATTGATGTCTGCAACTTCTTTCAATTTGGACCAGTGTAGAATTTTCTCTTGCGGTAATGGGTTAAAGAAAAATGATAAGAACACTAAACATAATAATGGTTCAATGTCACATAACCAAATATGCGATAATGTTTTATGGATGCATTTCTACCCAGGTAGTGCTGCACTAATGAAGTGTAAAAATCGATTGGTCGGTCTCAAGCTTTGAAGTTAATGGTTGTTCAAGTGGGGTTCAAAATAGTTTTTCATCTAGAGTTTGTACCGAATTTAATGGTCATAATTAAGAACAGCGGGTGCCCATTTTAGAGAGGTTTATGACTATTTAAATAAAGAACAAAAAAATCTTTCTGTCAAAATTTGTGCGTAATAGCCGGTAACCCGTATTTCCAGGGTGGTCATAAGAAGAGGTTTTACTGTACCTTCACATACTAAATTTGAGGGATAGTTTTATTAGGAAAAATGTTAATTCATTTGCTCAAAGTTCCTGGTCACCTTTCTAGGACAAAGGTCAAATTTAGACTGGAATCTTGTGTGAATGAAATCTTGTAAAGTATTAGGCTGAACTTGATGTTATATTACATAAATAATTCTTCAGTTTTATTCCAAGTTAGCTTCGCTGTTTTCTGAGAAAACCCGAGGTATGGTTATGGCCAGGTCGGTGGTCTAAAAACTTTGACATTTGTGATATGTCTGATATTAATGAACACTTTAACTTAAAACTTTGAATATACTCTTTACTAAAAGAACTATTCATACCAACAAGGAGAACAACTCTAAATGCATTTTTGAATGAATTATACCTTTCTTTTGATTAGAAATTTTACTGAATATCAAGCACTTGAACAGCTTACATTGCACTTGCTTCATATCAAATAGTGCAAAAATGATTTCATTAAGTTCAAGATCACAACCAAGGTCAAATTTCATTACTAACTTGCACTAACTTGTACGGACAATATCTCTACATCTAAAACAATTCCTTGCAGTAGCAGAAGACAATTTTAGTTGATGAATTTTAAACATTTTTGTCATGCGGAGTAGAAAACATTGTGGATAATGAAGAAATTGTTGGATGGGAGTGGGTTAATGTTGACTTACACAAGTTTATGAATTCATTTAAGAGATGAAGAGAATATTTTTATTTCATGGAGGTATGAACCAAAAAACCTAATCACACTGTATGAATATGCGAAGCGGATTAAGTGTGATTAGTTTTTTGGTTCATACCTCCATGAAAACAAAAAATATTTTCTTCATTTCTTATAATTTGATAGCATGGAGCAAACAAAGCAAAACATTACAACTTTTGATACTTTTTTTGTATGGAACTATTTTGTGCGGAAGCATTCAAAATGGCTTCGTGCTCAAAATTTTGTTCATGGAGGTATGAATTAAATTTTTCGACCAATCAGAAGGCTCGTTTTTGATAGACGAAACTAAAAATTAAATCATTAACAGGTTGGAGTGGAGTTTGGAACATGATGACACAAAGACTTACCTTGGAATGAAATCCAATGTAAAAGCAACTGACAAAGTCGCAACTGGGGACATGGACCTGATTTACAAGAAGAACAATGGAAAATTGGCAAAAATAAACTTACTTGGTGAAGCAAATATGGTGGACATGAAAATGTTCTTAAAGGTAATTGTGAAATCCTTTGATAGGCAAAAATGTAATGGAATTCACATGTTGAAGAAAAGGGGCATTAACCCTCTCCTGTTCAATCCCTGGTTTTTACTACCCTGTGAATTTATAATTAAAAAAGTATTGTAGAAAAAGAAGAAATTGCTTGTGACAGGCAGTTTCTTCTTTTTCCACAATATTTTCTACCCTAATGAATGTTTATTTTTCAAATTAACTCCACTTTATATTTTCATCTGCAAAACCTTTTAATTTGGACAGGTCTAAAATGTTGCAAAACAGGAAAGGGATAAGAAACATTGTATGAAAATACGAAAAATAATTGTAACAAAAGAGTTGTTATATTCAAGAGATATAGATAGCAGGGTATATGGCCATTGTAGAATTTTAGTTTCTGGGGAAATTCAATCTTTTTGGATCCACTTCAATCGTTTCAACAAGACAATTTTATTTAGTACCCATTATAGGTCTTAGTGCAGTATTGCTTTTATTTCCTCCACTTTTGCTACAGTACATGATGCTGTTTTCAACATTTTTCATTAACTTTAACCTATTCCCACACAATAAAATTTTAGACTGGTCCAAATTGAAAGAAGCTGCAGAAGACAATTTCCAGTTGATAAAATTTAAATATTTTTCATCTTTTTGGATATAAAACATTGTGGATAATGAAGAAATTGCTTGATACAGGCAATTTCTTCATTTTCCACAATGTTTTTCAAAGCTATTTTCTTTGGGGGCGTAAAAAAGTGGGCTTGTGTGGGAATGGGTTAACCTGTGATATGTCATGCTGAACTCAAAATATTTCTGCTATGGCAGGAAGTATTGACTATGATCAACATGCAAATAATTAGCTGCAGAAACCAGCGGATATATTTCAACTAAATTTCACTGGACTGATCCTTGGATGATACTTCATCAGATTCCTCCAGAAAATTTTGATTGGATGAAAAACATGGTTTTCAAGGGAAGGGCCATTTTTCATTATAAAATTATGGTGAAAACTTTGAAAATCTTTTTCCTGGAAAAGGTTGCTTGATTTCAACCAAATTTCAGGGGAATGATCCTTTGGTGGCTCTTTATCAAATTATTTAAAAGAATTTTGATCAGTTTCAAAACATGGCTTTCATAGGCAGGGCTTATTTCCATATATGGTATATAGTGAAAATGTAAAAAAAGTTATCTGAAACCAGTGATGGAGTTCAACTGAATTTCACAGGATGTATCTTTTTTAGCTCAGGTGAGCTATTGTGAGCTATTGTGATTGCCTTTTGTCCATCGTCTGTCCGTTGTGCAGTGTGCGTCGTGAGATGTCCATCAAGAATTTCTTTAAATAACATCTCCTCCAAGCCACTGGGCCAATTTGAACCAAATTTGGCAGAAATTTTCCTTAGTAGGTCCCCTTTAAAAAACAGCTAGAAGAATTGAAATCCTTTAAAATCTCTGGTTTCCAAGGCAACAAAAGAGACAATTTAAAATAATCTCTAAAAATCTTCTTCTCTTGACCAAGACAGCATACAGTCTTGATATTTTGCATGAAGCTCCTGTACATTAACCTTTTTTAGAATAGTTTAAAACATGACTTTCGGTTATGTTATCCTCTTTAAAGATAGCTAAAAGAATTGAAATTCTTTAAAGACTTGGGTTGCCATGGCAACAAAAATGAAATGTTAAAATAATCCTCCTAAATCTTCTCCTCCTGACCTAGATGGTGTAGAGCCATGATATTTTGCATGAAGCATAAGTTTGTTGACTTCTTTATTTCTGGAATTATAACCCATGGATCCAGAGGGAGGAAAAGGTGTTTTCATTATTTCAAATTAGTTGTTAGAAAGCCTTGGAATTTGTCATCAAGACTTTTGGATCCTCAGGTACAGAGCCTTTATAAGTATAAAGTATGGCCCACTTGTATTATAATCCTAATCTTAATATAGAATTAGACTGTTTAAAGAAAAAGAGCTTTTATCTCAGGTGAGCAGCCCAGGGCCAACGGCCCTCTTGTTTAGAGACCAGATCCATTATCGGATGACTTCTTTGAATTTGATTTGATAAAAAACATGGCTTTTGGAGGGGAGGGAGGCAAATTTCCATATATGAGATATACTTTAAACTTTGAAAACATACTGTACCTGACAAGTTTTAAGAGAAAATTGTTAGCTGGGCTGTTTTCTGAGAAAACCCGAGGTATTGCTATTGCTATAGTGGTCATCGTTGTTGTTGTTGTCTTGTGAAAACTTTGACATTTTGTGATATCTCTGGTTCTACTAAAGGCATTCACTTGAAACTTGGCACACTTGTTCACTATCAAAAGAGCAACCTATACTATCAAGGGGGATAACTCTAGATGCGTTTTGTGCTTTTATCCACTATCCAGCACCCAATGGCTAAGAGTAGGCTCCTGTAGGCAGTGCTCTTGTTTATATCAAGATTGGTTACAAAATTTCAATAATAAGCGATAAATTCTTGTTAGAGACTCTTATATATCCGGCCAAAGATATTTTTTCCTTTCATTTATCATAATTTTAATTGTGTACTCAACGATAGTGATATATTTTCAGATGTTCAGTGCTGATGATTCTGCAGAGATAACAGGTCACATGACCAAGGATTCTCCATACACCCTGACATTGTCGACTCTCAGAAACGATATTGTTACATGGAAAACAGTCTGGGCTGTAGACACTAACCAGAGATCACTTGATGCATCAATGATTTATGGTAAAATATTATAATAATCTCTTAATTGAGGGGTGGCAACTCAAGATCAAAAAATTGATAGACCAATCAAATCATTTATTCAACTGGATATGAACTTTGAAATCCGACATGAGGAAAATGAAAAAAGTGCTTGTAAAGATCAATTTCTGTATTTTCTAACTTGTTTTCTACCCTGTAAGTCAGATAAATACAAATTTACAACTAATTTTTTTTAATTTGCACCAGTCTAAAATTTTGCTGTGAGGTATTGGGTTAAATTGTTTCATTCATCTTTAACCCAATGAAGAATTTTTGAAATATGTTTTTTATCATTTAAAGCAAATCAATTGTAAGAAAACATTGTAATTATGTATCAGATAAAATTTATGGGAAAATGGAAAATAATTTTGTTAAAGCATTTTTTCTCTCAGCGTTTTTTCCCAGTCTGACATGAGAACTTTTTTTACCGGTCCAAACTGAAAAAGGTTGCAGACAACAATTCAAACTTTATGAAATTTCAGTGTGTTTTTTTCAATTCTCTGGGTAGAAGACATTGTTTAAAATGAAGAAATTGCTTTTTGAAAGCAATTTCTCAATTTTAAACAAATGTTTTCCTAATTGTTTGTCTTGTAGGGGTGTCAAAAATTATCATGGTGTGGGAATAGGTTAATTTGAATTATTCCTAAGAGGATTAAAAACAAATTATTTTGCGATTATGAGTTAATCGTCCAATTTCAGGTAAAGATGGAAGGGAGATCTCCACAAAAGCTTATTTACCTACTGACAAATCTTTCATCTCCGAAACTGAGAGTAACACAGTTAAGGGTACTCTACAGGAGGGAAGAATGGCCGCTGAGTTAGAATACAGAAAATTACACGGTCATTTGAAATGGAGGCCTGAACTGGTGAAGGATGTAATGGTACAAGACTTATTTTGAGGCTCTCTGGTTTATGTCGTCCTATTTTTCACAGCCCTAACCTTTTACGGGTCAAAAGAATAATACTGAGGAATATATATGATTAATCTATTCTAACTCATTGACGCTTTTAGACCCCCCCCCCCAAAAAAAATTTCTTCATTATCCAAAATTTTTTTCTACCCGAAAGGTAAAAAAATCCAAAATTTCATAAGCTTCTGCAACTCCTTTCAATTTGGACCAGTCTAAATTTTGCCATCTGGTAGTGGGTTAAAGACTCTACTGTTTATGCGGACAAAATTTCTGATCAAAAGTAATCTTGAAACTTTTTTTACAGATCCCGCTATCAATATTTTCAGAATAGCCTAAAACCCATTTTGAAATAGTTTGCCAAACAGAAAACACAAAATAAATTTCAAAATTATTTCATGTTGGCAATTGGTTTTTGTTTTGTAGTTCAGCAAAGCTTTTCATATTGGGCTTGTGACTATTCTGAAATTATTGGTAAAGGTGCTCGTAAGCAATTTCTAAGAAGATTTCAAAATTCCTTTTTGTGAGAAATTTTGTCCCTTTGAGAGCCTTTTTAACGATAAGGAATTGATTTTCTTCCGTTTAGTATTTCCTTTTACATGTTTTCTACCCTATATGACACTTATTTTTTCCATTCAAACTCGCATTGAATTGTTTTCTAAAACATCTTCCAATTCGGACCAGTCTGAAATCTTGTCATTGGGAAGTGGTTTATCCCATTTCGATAAAATTCTGCCGTTTTATAACCCTTCATGAATAAAGCTTCAGAAAATAATGTACAGTGGAACCTCATTAATTCGAACGTCACTGGTTCATAGGTATGTCTTCATTCGTATGCTTTTCCTTCTTTATCCTTGTTAGAAAACTCCGTCTAATTCGAACATCAGTGGTTTGTAGTTCGTAGGCCATTTCAAGTCCTGAAAATATGAATATAGCACAAACTCCTATGTTTAATTCGTAGGTGTGATTCTATCATTGACTACCAAGTTGTCACAAATCACCACTTACCTTGATTTTCCACAAGCTGTTCTGTTTACATGCAATGTGTTATTATACAACATTAACCCTTTCCTGTACAATCACTGGTTTTTACTTTAAGTTGTCAAACCCCAATTAATATCAGTGGTATTGATCATTTCAATATTCTAACCATTTTATTTTAATCTGCAGTTGCTTTCTTCACGATCATCGGTTCCTACTTTCATAATTTGATAATCGAATACTCTGGATGATTTGATCAAATGCATTGGAAAGTGAAATCACTCTGATGGAGGTAGAAATATGATAGAAGAACTGTATTTACAAAATGCCAATTTTAACACAGAGATAAAATGATAAAAAAAGAAGATGAGTAATTTCTAATTTATATTTTCCCCAATTAATATCTGCGGGTCTTGTTTAAAAAATATCAAATTGAGAATCAAATCCTAAATGGGAGACAGAATAAGACCTTGCCCGATTCCAATCATCTGAAACAGCTTGCCACTTGCCCTCCTTTTTGTTCGTACTACGCTTAGTTCGTATTGATTTTCTTGGTCCCTTGCGCTTTATTCTCGTAAACCATTCCCACCATAATGACTCTCTTGGTCCCTTGCGCTACAACTAACTGAGGTTCTACTGTATATTTAGCAATTTCTTCTCTTCCAGCTAACTTTTCTCAAACACTTATAGTTATGTCTGTGAATGGTTAGAATAGACAAATGACATGAATGGTCAGGTGAAGAATAAACCTTTTAACCCATTCCAACACAGCAAAATTTTAGACTTGTCCAAATTGAAAGGAGCTACAGACGACAATTTCAAATTGATGGAATTTTATTTTTTTTTTCATCTTTTGGGATATATAGAAAACATTGTGGATAATGAAGAAATTGCTTGTAACAATCGATTTCTTCATTTTCCACAGTGTTTTCTAAAGCTTTTTCATTGAGGGGCGTAAAAATGAGGGATATAGTGGGAATGGGTTAAATTATTGATTTATGATCCTTTTTGTGCTTTACAGGTATTCAGTTCAGACTGTCTGAAAGATTTGATGACGGAGGTCAGCGGTATGTTGGAAAGCCACAGTGACTCTGTCGGTTCTGAAATGATGGGCAAATGGAAGCGAATCAGATCTAGCATGTCAGAAGAGTTATCTCCCATTATCAATTCAATTGACGGTGAACTAAGAGAAGTCCAGAAAGAATTACGCGAGATGAGAAAAGAACTTAGACGAATGTACCGAGAAAATGATCTCTACATGAAAACTATTGACGAGACGTATGATGGTGCTGTCAAAAGAATGATGTAAGTATTGTGTGCAGTTGTGTGTTTGACTGCTAATCATGAGGTCATGAGTTCTGTCTGCCCCTTGCAATTTATTCTGTCTCACATATAACATTATCATTTGTCTCTCACCAAGGGATGAATAATCAACTAAGTTTCAAAAGCAGCTTAAGGCTTTACACATTGTGGTTGTTCTTATGTGAGAAATACCATGAACCTAAGGGCCAGATGCTCAGTGTGCCATGATTATGATAGGATGAAATTGGCTTTCAATTAAACGCAATCAATTGCTAATATGAGATTCTTAAAAATCTTATATTAATTCATTCAAACACAACAAAATTTTAGACTGGTCCAGATTGAAAGAAGTTATAGACGACAATTTGAAGCTAATGGAATTTTCCTTTTTTTCATCTTTTTGGGTAGAAAAATTAGTAGATAATGAAGAAATTGCCTCATATGAGCAATTTCTTCATTTTCCACAATTTTTTCCAAAGCTTTTTTCTGCTTAGAAAGGAAATCTTGTGCGGAAATGAGTTAAGAGAGTTGAGATAAAGCATTCTTTAGACCAAGATCTTTCAGCCACCAGGAAGGATCTAAAACCAATACCATTGGACCAAATTTTTAGACTTCTCCAAGTTCAAAGAATTGGAATAGAAAAATTTAATATTTTGAGCATGAAATTTAAACACTTCTGTCTTTCAGAGAAGAAAATGTCATGGGAAATGAAAATTTCCAAATGTTTCTTTTTTATGACTGTAAAAAACAGAATTTTGCGATAAATATTTCTACATAGCAACAGCATGCTTAACCAATTGCATTACAAAAGAAATTTAGGTTAGTTCAAGTTAATAAATTTGCAAAAAATATTAAACTACCTCTAAATTGAAGAATTCGGAATGAAAAAATTCATTGTAAGTATCAATTTGTTCTTTTTGTACTGTTTTCTCAACCTATTACCACACAAGAAAATTTTAGACTTGCCCAAATTGAAAGAAGTTGTAGACGAAAATTCAAGTTGATGAAATTTTTAAAAAATCTTTGCCTTTTGTGATAGAAATCAGAGGATGATGAAGAAATTGCTTTTTACAAGCAATTTCTTCATTATCAAAATGTTTTCCCAATTGTTTTTCTTTGGGGCGTCAAAAAGCGTCATTGTGTGGGAAGGGGTTAAGTTGTATTCTTAGGTGACTGTAAGAGACAGAATTGGTTTAATCATTTCAATGAGAACTTTTTACAGGGCCAGTTATACAAAAGCTGTGAACAGTGTTGGTGAAATGTACAAAACATTGGAAGAAAAGATGGAAGAAATGTCCAACGAAATCTCTGGTTATCCATTGAAGGAAAACTACAATAAAATGGTTGGGAAAGTTAAAGCAGCCATAGAGGTTTGCATTTGTAACACTTCTTATACACTGTCAAAATGTGGACACGTACTAGTATCATCTTTTCCGTCTACACGTCCACTACTTGTTAACCCTTTCCTGTTTTTTGAAATTTTAGACTGGTCCAATTTGAAAGAGGTTGCAGAAGACAATGAAAATTGTGTGCAATTTGACACGAAACCATCCTATGTGGTAGAAAATATTGTGGCAAAAGAGGAAATTTCTTGTTACAAGCAATTTCTTCTTTTGCCACAATATTTTCTCAAACATAAAATTACAATGACTGAAATCCTGTGTTTAAACAGGAATGGGCTAACACATCTACATTTATTGACAAATTAGAATGAAATTTTCATAGAGTATTCCTTGTCACCTGACCTTGCCAATATTGTTCAAGTTTTGCCAGTTTAATCCATTACCAGACAGCAATATTAAAAGAAGTTGCAGACGACATTTTGAATTTTTTGAAATTTTAGATTTTTTCAACTTTGTGGGTAGAAAATACTGTGTAAAATGAAGAAATTGCTTGTCACAAACAATTTTTTTCATTTTACACAATGTTTTCCCAATCCTTATTGTTGATGGGCGTTCAAAAGCGTCACTGTGCGAGAACGGGTTAAGCTACTTTTATGGACAGGGCTTGATTCCATATATGGTGTAGAGTGAAAACTTTGAAAATATTTTTTCTCAGAAACCAGTTGTTTATCCTTCGGTGTCCCTTTATCAAATTTCTTCAAAGAATTTTAATTGGATGAAAAACATGACAATTAAGGGTTGGGGGCTACTTTGCAAATATGGTATATACCTAAACCTTTGAAAATCTACTTCTCAGAAACCAGTCCAAAGATTTCGCCCAAATTTCAAAGAAATGATTCTTGGGTGACACTATCAGATTCCTTCATAGAATGTGGCATGGTTAAGGACCAATTTTGGCTTTTATGGGTGGGGCTTATGTACATATTTGGTATAAAGTGAAAATTTTGAAAATCTGGTTCTGAGAAACTGGAGGATGAAACCAATTTTTTCCAGTATTATTTTTTCATGATCCTTAATCAGATTTTTTAAAAAGAAGTTTTATTAGGTTTGAGGATAAGCCAATTTTAGATTGAGATCACTCATTGATGAAAGAGAAATAGTTGATACTTCTTGACTTCAAGGTCATAGAGCGTTGTTGTGTGGTAATGACTTAACCCATTCCAACACAGCAAAATTTTAGACTGGTCCAAATTGAAAGAAGCTGCAGACGACATTTTCAAGTTGATGGAATTTTGAATTTTGTCCTCTTTTTGGATAGAAAACATTGTGGATAATGAAGAAATTGCTTGATACAAGCAATTTCTTCATTTTCCACAATGTTTTCCAAAGCTTTTTTCTCGAGGGGCGTAAAAAGGAGGGATTGAGTTGGAATGGGTTAAATGGACCTTGACACAGTGAAGGTATGAGTGAGTTCTCCTAAAAGCAGTATAGACAGAAGTGAATCATAAGTCATGTTACTTTCTCAATAGATGTGAAGTAAAAAGTTTAACCCATGGCCAAACAATTCCTGCTTTTCTACAAATCTCAAGAAAAGAGTGGGAAATAATGTGGAAAGTGAAGAAATCACTTGTTACTAGTAATTTCCTCAGTATCTACAATGTTGTCTATGCTAAAAGACCCAAGATTTTTAAACCCTACAACTTCAAATTGTTGTGTGCAATTACTTGAATTTGGACAAGTCCAAAATTTTTGAAGTGTTGAAATATTTTAAATTGTAAACCAATTTTCTATTAACAGGAAAGTAAAACGGCAATGCAAGGTGAAATTGATGTATTCTTCAAGACAATGAGGAAACGTATCACCATGATGTTTGAGCTTTATGATAATGCTATGAAAGACATCTCAACAACAACCAGAAAGTACCTTACAAGTAAGTTACGTTCGGAAATGTAAAATACTGAATAATCTTCCATGGCAAATTTCACTTAATCCATTTGCAAATGATCCTCAAGAAAAAAGCTTTGAAAATATTGTTGAAAATGAAGAAATTGCTTGTATCAAGCAATTTCTTCATTATCCACAATGTTTTCTATCCAAAAAGACGAACTAATTGAAATTCCACCAACCTGATGTTGTCTGCAGCTTCTAAAACTTTGGACTAGTTTTTATTTTGCTATATGGGAATGGGTTAACACATTTAGACTTGTACTCATTTAAAAAAGTTTCAAAAGACAATTTTAGTAATGAGATCTCCCAATTACTTCTTGTCAGTTTTTATGTCTCTGCATCAATAAGATCAGAGGCATATTATTTTACTGATGTCAGTCTGCGAGTTGTAAAGTTAACACCAAAACTTAACATTTTAATACCATTGCAGATACATGGCTCATATTTGTTATTATAGATGCCTTAGTTTCATAGGCATTGGTTGTAAGATCAGGATTATACATCAAGGTAAAGGTCACTTATTAAGGTCATTAGTTTTGTTTACTAAATGGGAAAACTTAACATTTTGCTCTTATTAAAACACTCTTGAAAATGCATGTCACATACTTAAGACAAAGGTTCATTGCATTGATAGGCATTGATAGGCATTAGTTAGTTGTAATGTCAAAGTTATCCATCAAGGTCACTCATCAAGGTCACTCATCAAGGTCACATTTCCGAATAAAGGTTGTTACTGTGGCATGGTGTTTTCCAACCACATCTTATTTTCCTTTTATAAGGGGGTAAAACTAACAAATAATTCCACAAATTGTAATTAAGAAATACTTAATAAATGTATGTAGCTTCTAACAGACATTTTCTAACTTTCTACAGAACTGGTAGATGAGGTTGTGTTAGACCCATACCTAGAAAGTCTACGAGAAATCTATGCCGAGTTGGTAACCAATAACCAGCTGATAAAACTATCTAATGAACAGATACAAACACTTCTCAATCAAATACAAGAGGTAAAAATAGTTTTTCAAGCCTGCTTGCAGTGAGTGAATCATTGTTGTCACTATGACTGTTCTGTGGTTGTCGATTAGTTAGTGGATTAGAGTGTCTTTAATAGACCTTTTCACGCAAAGCGCCAGATGACTAAAAAGTCTACATCCGTTAGACGCTTTCAAAAAATAACAACAACATTTTCCCGGTGCGGGGAGTTTTTACTTCCGGTTTGAAAAACTCAATAGAAAATAAGAAGGCTCGATACGACCCCGAACTTTAACAGTGTTAAAATGTCAGAAAACAAGTTTCTTTTTGTGAAGTCAGTGTTTACAAATCCGAACAATAGATGGGAAAATGTTTTGAAAAATGTTCCGGCCTTTGACATATCAAAATTAAAAAATATTTAGTGGAATCGCGGGACAAACCGTTTGACAAAGAATGCGTCCGGGCCTACAAGTCGTTGAAGGTGTATAAATACTTTGAAGAGGGATTTGTCCAGAGACTCAGTCACATTGAAAAAACTGTGGAAAATACCAGCTTGTATTTAATCAGTTCCCGTGTCCTTGCTTCATACCAGGGAAAATCCTACCAAATTACGTTAGATTTTAATTGAAATCGTACCTCGCAGGGGATTTGGCAATGCAGCATTTCGCATTCTGTCATTTCATCTGACCGCTCATGTGAAATCTGAACTTCGTTCTGCACATTTCTAAGATCAATTTCTGGCAACAAAACGCGTTTCTTGGTTTAACACACGCTACAGTTTTCTTTCACAAGGGTTTCTACTGCTCCGTCATATTTTGACGATTTCATACTGGAAACAGTAGCTCTCCTTTGCCTCAATGTTACTGGCAAAGTCACCGGAAGATTCATTGTCGGTATAAAGTCCACAGACGTTGGATCATCACTTCTCTTCCCATTCACAAAATGTCGACCACAAAATAAAGAATTATTCGTTGGTGCAAATTTATTTCTTCCATGGAGGACTCTTCCAGTTGCCTTTATCCATAATTTTCTTCTAGACTCCGGTTTCTTTGGAATTCTATGGAAGGATATATTAGAGTTATGCCTTGTCGATCTACATTCTGCCACGCAACAATTGTCATTTCCACCTATCTTTTTAGGATAATATATATCCCACAGCAAAAAGTATCCACTCAAAGTTGTCAAGCGTATTCAATTTATTTTTATTTTGGTAAAATATTGAAATGATAATGATAAATGGATAAACACCATGCAATAATATTCCCGTGCCGATTGAAAACGACGTCTGGTCGGATTCTTTGATTCGTCGATCAGGGCCCAGTACTTGGCGGCATATCGGTTGAAACATAAAAAGACAAATTTGTTTCATCAATTCCTAAATTTTACTAATATACATAAAGAGTGTGCAGTGTTGTTTATTGGATGCTTGGTGACATGTTGCCGTCTACACATAACACCATATAGATATGTGATATACCAAAGGGAAGCCTTTACATCAAGACTGTTTACCGAACAGCACTCCATTATAATCATTACATTTGATTATTTCTATTTTTCATTCTTTTCTTCGCACTATTAACATCGTCATCATACTATTTTGATTTCTGTAATAATCCTTTTGTCGTTAATATATGGTGCTCTCAATTTTGAAATTCCATATATACTTTTTAATTGGTATATGGCATATCTAGACGAAAAGCAGGTTATATAAATCAAAGAATATATTTTCTCCTTTCCTCCAACACTTCTACTACCAGAACGCTGCGAATGTCAATTTGAGAAGAAGCATATGAAAACGTTGTGGAAAATGAAGAAATTGCTTGGATAAAGTAATTTCTTCGGTAACCACAATATTTTTCCTGTCCCATAAGGAAAAAAAGAAAATAAATAAACAATTAAATTCCATTAGCTCTAAAATGTCGTCTGCAGCTTCTTTTGGACCAGTCAAAAAATTCATTCATTGGGAATGGATTAATATTGGAATGTTATTTTAGTCAATATTATTTCTGTCAAGATATTTGACACTTGTCCGTATACTGCAAGGCGGGATTTTCCATTCATCAACGTAATCATTCAGTGTTTGCGTCGAGTGTCAAACTATAATTATTTACTTTTCCTTCCTTGTATGTGTGTGAGGGGGGGGAGTTAAAAATATGTCCAATATATCGTAGGAGATATTATAGTATGAAAGGGTAATTTTCGCAAAACTCGAGGTACGTAATGTTTCATATGGCCTAGACACCAGGTCGTTTTAAACTTAATTTTGTTACTAATACACGATAATATCATCAATATTACTCGCTACAACTAGTCTGCATATATCTGCCCACATACTGAAACTCTTTTTGCACCAAAATTTTGATTTTTAACCTTTATTTTTGCTCGTTCAAAATAGACAATTTATATAGGATTATATAGTGATAAATTATCGACTCCTCGCAATCGATCACGTGACAAAGTCTCGGGTAGATATCACCTTTAATGAGATTCGATTTGACGCATGCGCTGTGAGACCGTGAAAAGGTCTATTGGCTTTCACCCATCACCAGACAACAAAATTTTTAGACAATTTTAAGTTGAAGAATTTTAAAAAGTTGTGTCTTTGGGTAGAAAACATTTTGGGAAATGAAGAATTTGATTAACCCTTGTCATGCTGTATAAATTACCTTATTGAACTGCTGAAAATCAAAGGGCTAAAAGCACTGATAGAACTTGTTTTAAAAATTAATATTTCTTTTAGAAATCGATTTCATAAACAACTCTGACAGGAAAATTACAAGCAGGAGGTGTAGACCAAGATCAGACTGCACTTATGTGCACGCTGATCTTCGTCTACACCTCCTGCAAAACCAGAATATTCCAGGTTCAGCATGACAAAGGTTAATATAAGCAATTCCCTTATTTTCCACAATATTTTCAAAAGTTTTTTTCTGAGGGGCATGTAAAAGCAGAATTGTGTTGGACTAAGTTAAGTTAGTGGGTTAGTGCGCCTATCAATGTTTTTAATATAAGTTGGCACTATTTTTTTCATTATGAGTAGAGAAACCATTTTTGTTGTTTCGGAAGCTTAAACATTGTAACCACAGCTTTTTGAGCTGCCGTTATTATGCTTGGTCATTAACCAACAACTTGCTTCTGATTTTATATCTCTGGTCATAAATTTCGAAAACCAACACAGTTTGATATCTCAGTGGAACTTGTTGATGGGTGTCGCCAGTGGCCAAGTAATTGACAAATTGCTGGCACCAACACCTTCCTCCGTTGGCTCTACCCATAGACTCCAACAGGAAGTTCTGCTTCAATAATTTAAAGTATTTTTGTTGAGCCCGCTTGCAGTGAGCGAGACATAGTTGTCACTATGACAAGTCTGTGTATGTGCGTTAGTGCGTTAGTTAGTCCGTTAATCAGTCAGTCTGAATTTGTCCAGACAATTACTCCTACATTTATGAATTGATTTCAAATAACTTGGCACAATTATTCTCCATCATGAGTAGATGTGCCATTCTGAGAGAAATCTTTTGGATAGCTTCAAGTTCAAGATCAAAGCTCAATGTCTAACACTAAAATTGGGCTTATCTGGAGAATGATACCTACAAAACTTTGCGGGTCACAGCAAGGTCAAACACTAAAATTGTGCTTATGCATTTCTCCTACAATTATGGATGGATTTCAAAATAACCCGGCACAATTGTTCTCAATCATGAGTAGATGTGCTATTTGAAAGAATATTTTGGATAGCTTCAAGTTCAAGATCAAAGCTCAATGACAAACACTAAAATTGGGCTTATCTGGAGCATGATACCTACAAAACTTTGCGGGCTCGACAGAAGCTGTCCTGGGACAACCATCTAGTTTGTAATATTTATGGCCATTAGCATTAACAAAGATGTACAATGGTCAGTAGGCAACCTAAACATTGTAAATACATCTTGAATAAGCTATAGTTACGACATTTAAGTTGCCAAACTACCAAAAATGCTTAACTCAAATGGCCATGGTCCGAGTTGCAAGCTTAGTTCCAGTCTCAATGATTGATTGGTTATTTGATTGACAGCAGTGATTGGTCAGTTATTCAGGTAGGTATAAGATCAAAGTTTATGTTTGAGTGCCAAGTGTTTGCTGACTTGACAAATGTTGTCCTTTGACAAATACTGTAGTTACCTTAACAAGACAATGTAATTGTAGATTGTCCTAAATGAAGAGAATAGTAGACATTGATTTGGATGCATCCAAATTGAAAGAATTGGATATCTCATACCAAATCTATTTAACCCATTCCCACACAGTGACACTTTTGGACGCCCTTCGAGAAAAATAATTTGGAAAATATTGTGTAAAATGAAGAAATTGCTTGTTAAAAGCAATTTCTTCATTTCACACAATAATTTCTATCCAGAAAGTTGAAAATATCTAAAAATACTTAAATTTCAATTGTCATCTGCAACTCCTTTCAATTTGGACCAGTCTAAAATTCTGCCGTCTGGTCATGGTTTAATCGTAACTTTTTATGTCCGCGCCATGTAATGGCGACAGGCGTATAGAGTTACCTCTACGAGTGATTGCAAGTTTCCAATTTTCGTCCGAAGCATATCTTCTGCATTAACCCTTTCCTGTTTTATGAAATTTTAGACTGGTCCAATTTGAAAGAGGTTGCAGACGACAATGAAAAATTCATGCAATTTGAAATCTGACCATCCTATGTGGTAGAAAATATTGTGGGAAAAGGGGAAATTGCTTGTAACAAGCAATTTCTCCCTTTTCCACAATGTTTTCTCAAGTATAAAATCACAGTGACGTGAAATCCTGGATTTGTCCAGGAAAGGGTTAATAGATGGATTTCAAAATAACTTGGCATAATTGTTTCCCTTGACGAGCAAAAGTGTCATGTGTAAAGTTTTGTTTGATACTCCTAAATTCAATGTGTCAACCTAAAGGTCCCGGGTTCGATCCCCAACGGCGGCACTCATCCCTTCTGACTATTTGTCTCTCACCAATGGGTCGATAATCGTAGATCTATGTGGGATAGCAGCTGGAGGCTAGGAAAGGATGTAATGGTAGTACTGGTGTGAGAAATACCAGGATTCCATTGTTAGTTGCTCCAGCCGTCCGCGATATAACTGAAAGATTGTTGAAAGTGGTGTAAAACCCCATTCAAACAAACAAACAAACAAACCTAAATTCAATGTCACAATGCGAGGTCATATGACAAGCAATTATGCAAGGGCATCCATATCTGTGACACATTTCTAGTTTGTTATTTAAGAGATGAAGAGAATATTTTTTGTTTTCATGGAGGTATGAACCGAAAAACCTAATCACACTGTATGAATACACAAAGCGGATTCATACATTGTGTGATTAGGTTTTTCGGTTCATACCTCCATGAAAACAAAAAATATTATCTTCATTTCTTATAATTTAATAGCATCAAGCGAAAAATGCAACAACTTAACAAATTTTGATACCTTTTTGTAGTGAACTATTTTGTTCGGAAGCATTCAAAATGGCTGCGTACTCAAAATTTTGTTCATGGAGGTATGAATAAAATTTTTCGACCAATCAGATCGCTCATTTTTGATAGACGAAACTAACAATTAAATTATATCTCGTTAGCTTAGTGTAAAAACATCATAAGTATAGTATACCCTAATATTCACTAAAAATATTCATGTTTTCCAGATCCTTAAAGTATCCTTGGATGAGAATGACTGGTTAGAGAAGTATAAACTAATCTACGAGAAGACGCAAGCTATCTTGTCCGAACAATTTGGCATGGATGAGATCAGTACAGAAATAATGAAAACAGTAGAGGAACTGCATGAACAGGTATATCATAATGACAGAATAATTGACAAATCGTGGCTGTCAATCAAATAATTAGTTGACCAATGAAATCATTCATTTAGACTTTTAACTCTGACATGGCCGCCATTTATGTGAAGCATTTTTGTTGGTTTGGCAACTTAGACATTCAAGTTGTAGTTACAACATTTTGCAAAAGAAAAACTTTTCTCTATGTGCACTAATAACCCAATACAATACAATGCTGATTCTTGATAATGCGAAGAAATATTACCTCACAAAACTTTGTGGGAAAAGGGGGAATCGATTGTAGCAAAGTCTCCTTTTCTCACAATGTTTTTACCTTATATGACACTTAGCATTGCATATTTTTTACAGTGTGAATAATTCTTTAGATTCATTCCTCAATGAAAACCAAAATTATTCTCTTAAACCATTCCCACAGAATGACTCTCTTTGATGCACTGAGAAAAAAACTTTGAAAACATTGTGGAAAGTGAAGAAATTGCTTGTACAAACAATTTCTTCATTTTTCACAATGTTTTTTTTTCCCAAAAGTAAACCAAAAACCAAAGATTTCATTAAGTAAAATTTATTGTCTGCAACATTTTTGAATTTGGACCAGTCTAAAATTTTGTTGTTTTGAAATGGATTAATTCTTTAAGCATTTTGGAGGGTTTGTAAAAGTCATTATGATGTATCATCTCTTAGGTTGCTGTTCTGTACCAATACATGGACATGGATTTCACAATGCTGGAGTTGATAGAGAAACTAACTGGAACCATTAGAGAAAGGATGATGTCAGAGTTTAACCAACTACCTTTAGGTCTCCTTGACCTTCATAAGTCAAGGTTACAGACATTTGACCTTGAAAATGGAGAGATCGAATTTGACTTATACTTGCCAATCCCAATGGAGAATTTTGAGAAGTTGATGAGATTTACAATTGAAAAATACATGAAACGATTGAAGAAACTGGGTGAGAAGTATTTCCCCCGTGGAGATTTTGTGATGTCTGACTTCTACTATAGATTTACCCCAGTACAGTGGAGCATAAAGAAAGACTGGGTTCCACCATTTGATGGTAAGTTGAAAAGTAATGCTTAGACTGGTCTAAAATTTTCCTATTTTTGCTTAAACTATTCCCACACAATTGTGTTTTTTTTAAACCCCTCAAGAGGAAAGCTTTGGAAAACATTGTCGAAAATGAAGACATTGCTTGTTACTAAGAATTTCTTTATTATCTACAATGTTTTCTATCCCAAAAGTCATAGAGTTATATCAACTTATATTAATTTCGATCAGTCTAAAATTTTGTCCTAGGGTAATGGGCTCAATAGTGTCAATCGTCAATTTTTACTTTGTGTGGACTCTAGAGGTCACATTTTTGCTCAAATGTCTTGAAACTTGGTCAGAATGTTTGTCTACATGATAGCTCGGACAAGTTCGAAAATGGGTTATGTGGGGTCAAAAACTAGGTCATCAGGTCAAATCTGAGAAAAGCCTTGTGTGCACTCTAGAGGTCACATTTTTTTGCTTAAATGTCTTGAATTATTGATCAGAATGTTTGTCTACATGATACCTAAGACGAAATTCAAAAATTGGTCATGGGGTCAAAAACTAGATCACAATGTCAAATCTTAGAAAAACCTTGTGTGCACTCTAGAGGTCACATTTTTGTCTCAAATGTCTTGAGTCTATGACAGGATGTTTGTCTACATGATATATTGAAGGAGTTCAAAAATTGGTCATGTGGGGTCAAAAACTAGGTCACCAGGTCAAATCTTAGAAAAACTTTAGTGCATTCTGGAGTTCATATTTTTGGCTTAAGTGCCTTGAATTTTGGTCAGAATGTTTGTCTACATGATATCATGGTTGAGTTTGAAAATGGGTCATGCATGGTCAAAAACTAGGTCACCCAGTCAAATTTTGTAGAAAAACCTTGTGTGCATTCTAGAAGTCATATTTTTGGCTCAAATGTCTTGAAACTATGTCAAAATACTTATCTACATGATACCTACGTGATACCTCAGACAAGTTTGAAAATGGGTCATGTTGGGTAAAAAACTAAGTCACCAGGTCAAATCTTAGAAAAATCTTATGTGCACTCTAGAGGTCACATTTTTTGCTCAAATGTCTTGAATATATGACAGAATGTTTGTCTAAATGATATCTTGAAGGAGTTTGAAAATACGTCATGTGGGGTCAAAAACTAGGTCATCAGGTTAAATCTTAAAGTGCACTTTAGAGGTCACATTTTTGGCTCAAATGTCTTGAATTTATGTCAGAATGTTTTTCTACATGATACCTCGGACGAATTCAAAATTGGGTCATGTGGGGTCATAAACTAGGTCACCAGGTCAAACTTTAAAAAAACCTTGTGTGCACTCTAGAAGTCATTTTTTTGGCTCAAATGTCTTGATTTTATGTCAGAATGTTTGTCTAAATCTAGGAGAGGTTCAAAAATTGGTCATTTTGGGTTAAAAACTAGGTCACCAGGTCAAATCTTAGAAAAACCTTGTGTTCCCTGAAGAGGCCCTTATGTTTGTGTCAAAGGTCTTTATATTTGTTGAGAATGTTTGTTTCCATGATCTCTTTCATTTTTGATATTGTGTATTTGGTTAATCCCCTGTTTTTACGTCCCTGTGATTTCATAATTGAGAAAACATTGTAGGAAAAGAAGAAATGTAACAGGCAATTTATTCTTTCTCAACAATATTTTCTACCCTACTGAATGGTTATTTTTCAAAATAAATCCAGTTTGAAAATTTCATCTTCAATACCTTTGAATTTCGACAGGTATAAAATTTTGCAAAACAGGAAAGGGTTAATAAAGTAGGTCACTAGGTCAGATCTTATGATAACCATCCTTTCTATGAAATCACTATACTTCTGGCATAGATATCTTAAACATGATAAGAATGACTTTCTAGTTTAATTTCTAAAAAGTCTTGTTAGGACAAGATAAGGTCATTTGTGCCATTTTACTTCTACTTTCTGAACTTATTTTTTACAGGGCGTAAAAACACGGATTTAATGGGTTAAAGGGTTTTCATTTTTATTTGTTCATTCCAGTTTATGCCACTGTATATGGTAAGGAACACTACACCACATTTGATGGACAACATTTACAAATGGCAGGACTGTGTAGTTACCTTCTTGCATCAGATGTTGTTGACGGAAACTTCAGCATTGTCCAAAAATACAAAGGTGGTCCACGTTATTTGTCGCGAGACTCTCTAGTTGTGATGATACACGGAACTACAGTGGAACTCTTCAAGGACAATAAGGTAAAGGATCAAGCAGTTACCAGATGTCCCATTTTGGACTGGTCCATCTTGATAGCCTTTCCAGACAACATTTCAAATCTTGTGTTAATTTTAACCCATTCCCACACAATCCCTCCTTTTAACGCCCACAAAAAAACTTTTCTAAAACATTGTGGGAAATGAAGAAATTGCACATATCAAGTAATTTCTTCTTTATTTACAATGTTTTCTGCCCCAAAAGACAAATTTTTTTGAACTCCAGCCACTTTAAAATGTTGTCTGCAACTTCTTTCAATTTGGACCAATCTAAAATTTTGTTTTTTGGGAAAGGATGGAAAATATGAGAAAAGGGGAGATTACCAGTTATGAAGGACATTAGATACATGGAGCTACAGTAGAACTCTTAAATGATAATGAGGTAGAGGATCAAGCAGTTACCCATTTTATTCCCCGCATCGATAGATCGGGGCATATTGTTTTATCGGTGTCCATCTGCCTGTCTGTCCATCCCTCTGTCTGTCCATCTGTCTGTCCATCTGTCAGTCTGCAAAACTTAACCTGCCAACTAAACATTTTCCTATAACTTCAACCCTGATTAAGTTACAATGCTAATATTTGGTTTGTAGATAGGTCTCAACAAGGCGCAACTGGGGAAGGTCATTTCATCAAGGTCAAGGTCAAAATTTAACCCTTTTCCCTAAAACGTTACTCAAAAACTTAACCTGCCAACGAAACATTTTCCTATAACTTCATCCCTAATTAAGTTACAATGCTAGAATTTGGTAAATTTTAGGGAATAAGCAATTAATACAATCTTCTGCCACATGAAAAGAAGATAAGAATAGATAACATGACTACGAGCATAATGAATATGCCCAACTATCGATGCTTTCAGTACTTTGATTTTTCTACAGCAAGATCAATCCTAAGAACAGATTGTGTGGTTACGGTTACCAA
The DNA here is from genome assembly GCA_946902895.1 of Fragum fragum. NCBI lineage: Eukaryota > Metazoa > Mollusca > Bivalvia > Cardiida > Cardiidae > Fragum > Fragum fragum. The sequence continues at coordinate 19,211,961 of OX336367.1, read as the reverse complement.
TCACCAAACAACAAAATATTAAGACTGATTCAAATCGCAAAAAAGTTGCGGACAACATATGAATGCTTGTTAAAAGTGGAAAGTAATTGCGATTCAGTTAAGAAAACATTGTGAGGAAGGGAGAATTCACTTGTTACAAGCATTTCCTTTTTATGCCCCTGCATCAATAGATCAGGGGCATTTTGTTTTACCAGTGTCTGTCTGTCTGTCTGTCTGTCTGTCTGCAAAACTTAACCTGCCAACTAAACATTTTCCTATAACTTCAACCCTGATTAAGTTACAATGCTAATATTTGGTATGTAGATTGGTCTCAACAAGGCGCAACTGCGGAAGGTCATTTCATCAAGGTCAAGGTCAAAATTTTAACTCTTTTCCCTAAAACAAAGAAAAAAAAACAATAAAAATCACCTGTTTTAGAATTCCTTTTCTGGGGGCATGGTGTTTCACAAAAACATCTTGTTTTCTCAAAATGTTTTCCCAAACTGTAATTCTTGAGCCAATGAAAATGGGAGATAGTGTTGTAATGGGTTAAATGAAGATGACAGGGCTTCAAACGGTGATATTAGGTTTTGAAGTTTTGTACCTCAAGAGTTTTGTACCTCAATGCAAACACTTCATCTCTTTTGAGATAGCAGCTGGAGGCTAGGAAAGGATGTAGGGTAGTACTGATGTGAGAAATACCAGGAATCCTTTGTTAGGTGCTCCAGCAGATGTGATATGACTGAAATACTGTTAAAAGTGAATTTTAATCCCATTCAATCAATCAATCAATCATCGCTTTTGATTAACTCATTACCTCACAACCTGGCTTTTCAGGTCCCTGACGATAAAAAGCTATGGAAAACATTTTGGTTGATTAAGAAATTTCTTGTTAGAAGCATTTTTTTCATTAACCACAATGTTTTATATCATAAAATACTAGGATTTTTGAAATTTCATCTTTGAAATATTGTTGTCTGAATCTTCTTTGAATTTGGAACAGTCTAAAAATTGTTATCTGGTAATGGGTTAATGTTATCAAGGTAAATGTCATACTGAAACTTGGGGAATGAGTTAACATATTACCATTTGGAGACAATTTTTTCTACAGGTGATTGATTTTCTTCAACCCTTTTCAATTTGGACCAGTCTAAAATTTTGCTGTATTGTAATTGGTTTACTTAACCAATTCCGACACAATGACGCTTTCTGACGCTTCTCGAGAAAAGCAAATGTGAAAACTTTGTGGAAAAAACTTGCAACAAGAAATTTCTTCATTTTCCACAATGTTCTCTACACAGAAAGTTGAAAAATCTAAAATTTCTCAAACTTTAAATTGTCGTCAACATGATCGATTTGGACCAGTCTAAAACTATGCCGTATGATAATTAGCTTACATAAAACATTTCCAGGTTGTTGTTGAGGAAGAACCAACTGAGCTACCACACATAACAGACGAACTTGAAATTGTGAGATCTGGTCCGCACATCATCCTTACAAGCAAATTTGGCATAGAAGTTATCTCCGACTTTGAGAGGGATTTCCATATTATTGGACTTAGTGGCTGGTACTTTGGCAAAGTTGCTGGAATCCTCGGCACTTATGATAACGAGCCAATGAATGATAAATCATTACCAGACGGAAGACTGGAGGAGAATGATCGAAAGTTTATGAATGCTTGGGAAGTTGCAGGGTCTTGTAGATCTTCGCGCTATTATGGAAGCCAGGGTACACCAACCAAATCTGAGACGTGTAGAAATGCCTTTTATGAAACTTCATCTTCATTGAGAGCATGTTTCCTGGTGGTATGTTCGAGAAAACAATTTTACATGAAAGTATAATTTGATGCAAAGGAAAACACAGAGCCCTAAATCTAATAAATTGTTTACTGATTATCAGAAAATGCAGCTAAACTATCAATTGAGGGTAGATAAGGAAAACTTTTGGACAGGAAGAAAATGCTGATCATTATTTTTGCTTTTCATTGGCAATGTTTGGTTCTAAGAATGCTTTTAGAACCTTCATGTTGTGCTGCTATTTTTCAGAATTTTGACTGCATGCTAACTAAAATGGTTTTAAAATGTATTCTGATTTAATAAGTAAACTTAATATATTTATCTATAATTCATATCTATTGAACCATTTCCACACAATCCCCCGTTTTTATGCCCCTCAATAACAAGCTTCAGAAAACATCTTGGAGAATGAAGAAATTGATTATAACAAGCAATTTCTTCATTATCCACATTGTTTTCTACCCCAAAAGACAAAGATCTATTTATTTTCATTAACTGGAAATTGTCATCTGAAACTCCTTTCAATTTGGATCACCCTATAATTTTGTTGTCTGGTAATGAGTTAATAAGTAGACTGTTTTCTTATATTTTCTGTAATTTCATTTATTTAATGAGTAGACTAAGTTTTCTGTCTTCACTTCAGATTGACCCGACCTACTACCAACAAGCTTGTGATGCAGACCCTACAAGTATGTGTAAAATGGCTGCCCTTTACTCCCACATTTGTTCAAGAGAGGGTATTACAGTTTCTATGCCAACACAATGCTGTGAGTGCAAACTTAAAGCTTAATTTGTAAAAGCATAATGTCAATGTGCAATTAAAATCTCATAGCTACAGCAGTATTCAAGCCGCAGTAACGGCTCCCATTGGTTGTCAGGAATGGATATTTCTAAAGATCTGATTTAGCATGAATTCTCTTAACCCTTTCCTGTTCAATCTCTGGTTTTTGCTTCCCTGTGAATTTGTAGTTGAGAAAAACATTGTAGAAAAAAAAATAAATTGCTTGCAACAAGCAATTTCTTCTTTTTACACAATATGCTTTTACCCTACTTAATGGTTATTCAAATAAAATCCACTTTACATTTTCGTCTGCAAAACCTTTGAATTTTGACAGGTCTAAAATTTTGCAAAACAGGAATACCACTTTTTTACTCCACTGAACAAAAAAGCTTTGAAAAACATTTTGGACAATCAAGAAATTGTTGGTGACAAGTAATTTCTTCATTTTCCATTTTTTCTAACTAAATAGTCAAAGATTTTTAAGATTCTATCTACTAAAAATTGTTGTCTGCACTTCTTTGAATTTGGACCGGTCTTAAATTTTTGTTTGGAAAAGATGAAGGAACAAATTTGTTTTCTGTCTTAATTTCAGTGACATGCAATGATGACAAAGGCTCCTCATTTGAATACGGCCAAACATTTAAATACGAGAGTCAGGCACAAACCTCACAGGACATTGTGATGATCGTGGAAGAAAGTCAATGTAACAAGGACGTTATCCACAAGTTGACAAGTGTAGTTTATGAACTAGACCAGGCCCTTAACAAAGCTGGTGAGTACATACAGATTATCCGTCTTTGAATGAAGAAGTAAAATTACAGCCTGATCTGTATTAACTCATTACCAGATGTATTAAACCTTGTCATGCTGTATAATTTACCTTACTCAATTGCTGTAAAATCAAAGGGCTGAAAACGCTGACAGAACGTAGGGAACATTATAGAAAAAAGAAGCAATTTCTTCTTTTTCCACAATGTTTTCTACCCTGCTGAATGGTTATTTTTCAAATATAACCAACTTTGAATTTTTGTCTGCAAAACTTTTGAATTTGAACCGGTCGAAAAATTTTGCATAACAGGAAAGGGTTAAGGTCAAGTAGCTCTTAGAAAAATATGTAGACCTATTGTTTCATATAATTTACTTCATGTTATTCAAGGTTCTACAAAGAACAGAATCAGTCTCCTTGGTTACACTGAGAACAAAGTCTACCAGCATACGATGGAAGGAAAGACCTTTAACAAAGCTTCCAAATTTGCTAAAGCTATAGAGAATGTTAAATTGACCCCTCCTGGGGCCCCAACAGATCCTTTTAAAGCAATAAAGAGTGCAATTGATCTTCCGTTTAGAGCTGGTGTTGCCAGGACCTTTGTTTTAGTCAGGTAAGTTCTTTACCCATTCCCACACAGTGACGCTTTTGGATGCCCATCAAGAATCATAAATGGAAAACATTGTGTGAAATGAAGAAATTGCTTGTAACAAGCAATTTCTTCATTTTACACAATATTTTCTCTCCAGAAAGTTGAAAGAATCTAAAATTTCATAAACTTTAAATTGTTGTCTGTAATTCCTTTCAATTTGGACCAGTCTAAATTTTTGCCATCTGGTAATGGGTTATATTTTATGAGCAGTTGGTTTCTTTTAACCCTTGTCATGCTGTATAAATTACCTTACTGAATTGCTGTAAAATCAAAAGGCTGAAAGCACTGATAGAACTCGTTCAAAAATCAATATTTATTCTAGAAATCAATTTCATAAACAACTCTGGCAGGAAAAGTACAAGCAGGAGGTGTAGACCAAGATCAGACTCCATTATGTGCAGGCTGATCTTGTTCTACACCTCCTGCCAAAAAGGAATATTCTGGGTTCAGGATGACAAGGGTTTACATCTAATAATGAAGTCGAAGATAAAAGGGTTGTTAAGAACACTAGTACTAGAGACTTATTGTCCAATTTAAAGTTGCTGACTACACTTGAAACTTGGTATGGAGTTTCAACAAGGGATCATACATGGTGATGACAGAATTTACAACCACTAGTTATAGACTTCTTGCTATATGTCTTAATTCAAATTTAGACATTGCCTGGTGTTGTGGTATACTTTGTGGCATTTTTCTCAGCAACTATTAATAGCATCCGCTTGAAACTTGGTATGGATGTTAAACTAGGGTCATACATGGCCCTTACCAAATATGGGTCAGCACATTAACTTCTTCCTATTTTAAGCCATTCCCACATGATGAAATTTTAGACCGGACGGACAATCTTAAGTCGATGAAATTTTAAAAATGTTTGTCTTATGGGGTAGAAAAAATTGTGAATAATGAAGAAATGGCTTGTAACAAGCAATTTCTTCATTTTCCACAATATTTTCCAAAGCTTTCAAATTGAGGCCATTTAAAAGTGTCATTGTGTGGAAATGGGTTAAAGCCTAGTTTATTCTGACATTGCCTGTTTCATGTATACTCTGTGAATTTTGACTCACAGATTTCTTGTTTTCACAGTTGCATGCCATGTGATGAAGATGAATCATACAGATATAGATATTTGTCTAATGAACTTGGACAAAGGGACATCACTCTCCATGTCATGAGGAAATCTGCCTTTCACATGAAGACAAACAGAAGTCCAAAATCACTGATCTATGGTAAGGAGTCAATTGATGGATTTTGCAAGCCTAGGACTCAATTTATGAGTAGTCAGGACTCTTAACCCATTCCCTCACAGCAAAATTTTAGACTTGTCCAAATTGAAAGAAGCTGCAGACGACAATTTCAAGTTGATGAATTTTTTTTCTTATGTCTTTTTGGATAGAAAACATTGTGGATAATGAAGAAATTGCTTGATAAAAGCAATTTCTTCATTTTCCACAATGTTTTCCAAAGCTTTTTTCTTTAGGGGTGTAAAAAGGAGGGATTAAGTTGGAATGGGTTAAAATTGTCTTATGCATGTTCTACGGACCCCCTTGGGCTCAACTTCAAAAGAAGAATTGAAGACTGTTTCAGATAAAGAAGGTCTTAGCTGTGCAATACTTGGTTAACCTAAATCTATGCTATAACTTGATAAAAATAAAAAACAACCACAAAACATGATCATAGTTAATCCATTACCAGACGACAAATTTTAGACTGTCCCAAATTCAAAAAAATTGCAGATGAAAAATCTTTCAAATTTTTATCTTTTTGGAATGGAAACATTGTGGATGATAAAGAAAGCATTGCTCGTAACAAGCACTTTCTTCATTTTCCACAATTTTTTCCCAAGTTTTATGTTGAGGGGGCATTTAAAGATTTAAAGGTGTCATTTTGTTTGAATGGGTTATGAAGCACAGTTAGTGTTTAACCCTTTACTGTACAATCACTGGTTTTACGTCCTTGTGATTTTATACAATTTATATAGCAATTTCTTCATTATCCACAATGTTTTCTGTCCAAAAAGACCAGGATTTTAAAGATTTCATCAACTTACAACTGTCGTCTGCTACTTCTTTGAATTTGGACTGGTCTCAAATTTTATCATGTTGGAATGGGTAATAAGATTGTGTCACGCACAGCAAAATTAGAATTTTCAAGCATAACATTCTCCTTTTGATCAACTGTAATACGTGGACTCCTTTTAGAATCTTGAAAACAGAGAATAACAGCTTCTACAGTAAGAAATCAATGACCTCGATGACTATTTGACCCTCAACTCGACCAAATCTGTAACTATCATACTAAACTCACTTCAAGTTTATGAGTATACGTGGAAATTTGCAGAAATGCGCGAAAACTTGTTTCAGGGTGATCGATTTGAAATACCAGTTCAGACTTAGGAAAAAAGAATATTTAAAGCATTGCGAGTAAAATTCAAAAGAAAAAAAAGACGTTAACGTTATTGTTAGCACATGGTAGTTTTTCCCTTTTTCCTAAAAATTCCTATAATATGATGAAGATGGTATCAAATTATCTTCGGCGCCCTGTAGTCGCGCCATTTCCTTATTCTTTATAGGGCTTTAGAACCGTAAAAAATCTTAAGCAAAAAAGGACCAAGCTGAAAGCTAGATGACACTTATTAAAGGTTTGATGTGTTATTATTGATTTAAACTTGTAAATAACGACATAATAAAGCGTTATTATTAAGTTAATAAGTAGAAACCGGAAGTTGATATGTTTACATTCTTATTTTCAAAATCTTCTTCTTTCGTTTTGCATTTATTTGATTTTTATTGAGTAAAAGCTGTAAATCCCACAATAATCGTGTTTGCTTGATGCCTACGATCCCCCTCAATGGCTCTAGAATGTTTTAAAGCACTGGGCAGTGTGATTATTGTAAAAATGCATCTGCGACCTGAGCCTTATTTGTAAACATTGCCTATCTATGGTCACATGACTACCACATGTCACTTGAGATCATGTTATTACCAAACACGAGGCAGCGAATCACAAAAAACAAATTACTTTGCTGATTATTACCTCATTTTTTAATAATTTAAAGCAAACTAAAGCATATTTAGAAGTCTCTAAACAAATTTTTATATCATCCTTTACCTGTGCCATATTAATGTCTTTGGCTATAAGTAACTGATTGTCCCTGGCAAGTTGAGATGAGAAGTAACCCGAGGTGTATTCATATCTAAGAGATCATGGGATATGTGTTATCAAAAAACCCGAAATGAAATTGTCTTGTGTTCATTTTGCTGTTTTGTTAAAGCTAAGTTGGAATTGCTCCGCATTCCAACTTAAAAATCGATAGAATCTTGATAGAATTTATTTCAGTTGGTGAAAGACCTATTTTCATAAATTAACCAATTACCACACTACAAAATTTTAGACTTGTCCCAACTAAAAGTAGATGGAGATGACAATTCTAATTTGTTGAGATTTTAAAAATCTTTATCTTTCCTAGTAGAAAACAATGGTTGAAATGAAAAAAACTGCTTTTTACAATCAGTTTCTTCATTTTTAGTGCCAGCTATTGTCATGTGTCCATCTGTAAACTTTTAACTTTGAAAATCTTCTCCTCAAAAAGTACCTATCAGAATTCAACCAAATTTCACAGAAATGATCCATGGGTTGCCCTTTATAAGATTCCTTCAAAGAATTTCGATCAGATGAAAAACATGGCTTTAATGGGTGGGGCTAAATTCCATATATGGTGAAAGCTTAAAAATCTTCTACGAAAACAGTTGATGGATTTCAACCAAATTTTACAGGAATGATCCTTGTGGGGCCCTTTATCAGATTCCTTCAATAGAATTTTGTTCGGATGCATAAACATGGCTTTAATGGGTGGGGCTATTTCAACATAATGTGTATACTTAAAACTCAAAAAATCTTTTTTTCTCAGAAACCATTAGATTGATTTCAGCCGTTTTTCACAGAAATTATCCTATGGAGACCCTTTATTATATGCCCGAAGGGTCATATACTGTTACGGTTGCCCGTCCGTCTGTCCGTCTGTCTGTCTGTCCGTTAGCAATCTTTTGTGTGCGCAACTTCACCTAAACTATCAATGGGAATGAGCTGAAACTTGGCACAATTACTCCCCATGATGTCTAGTTGTGCATAAGACCTTTGAAATTCAAATTGCTCCAGTCATTCTTGAGTTATCTTGAATTATCTGCCCTAGAATTGAACGAATATCACTGTTTCTTGTGTGCACAACTCCTCCTAAACTATCAATGGGAATGAGCTGAAACATTGCACAGTTACTCCCCATGATGTCTAGTTGTGCATAAGACCATTGAAATTTAAATTGCTCCAGTCATTCTTGAGTTATCTTGAATTATCTGCCCTTGAATTGAACGACAATCACTGTTTATTTTGTGCACAACTCCTCCTAAACTATCAATGGGAATGAGCTGAAACATTGCACAGTTACTCCCTATGATGTATAGTTGTGCATAAGACCTTCAAAATTCGAATAATTCCAGTTGTTCTTGAGTTATCATGAATTATCTGCCCTTGTATTGAATTAAAATCACTGTATTTCTTGTAAGCACAACTTCTCCTACTTTCTGAATGGCAATGAACTGAAACTTGCTACAATGACTTTGTGTGATGTCTACTTGTCCTTAGGACTAGAATTTGTTTGAAATTTCAAGTTGTTCATGAATTATCTGCCCTTGACTTAACAAAATAGCTTCAATTTACATTTAATTTTGTAAACAACTCCTAAATTTTCCACAGAATTTAACAGAAACTTGCCATAATGTATCTCTATAATTTTAGTCCATCCGTCTGTCTGTCAGTCCATCTGTCTGTCTGTCCATCTGTCCGTCTCCTAGCAATTTTTTGTGTGCACAACTCCTCCTAAACTATCAATGGGAATGAGCTGAAATTTTGCACGGGTACTCCCCATGATGTCTAGTAGTGCATAAAACTTATTCAAATCTTTCCAGTCATTTTTGAGTTATCTTGAATTATCTGTCCTTGACTTGAACGAAAAACACTTAATGTCTTGTATGCACATCTTATCCTACATTTTTCATGGCGATAGTTTTAAATTTAACAATGGTTTTGAAAGCTGTCATGTTCTCAATATTATTCAGGTAACAAGATCTTTCTATTGATAAAATGCATGAGCTATCATTCAAGATAACATAACTGACAAAGCAAGGTTACTGACAAGCCCCTTCGGGCGTATATGCGCCGATCTGCGAAGCTCTTGTTTTGACTTTGATTGGACAAAAACATGGCTGATTTGTGTGTGTGTGGGGGGGGCGCTAATTTCTATGCATGGAATATATTCTGAAGACTTCAAAAATTTCAACCAAATTTCACAGGAATGATCCTCAGGTATCTCTTTGTCTGAATCCTTCATATAATTTTGATTATTTCAAAAACGTAGCTTTTATTGTCATGACTCATGTCTATTTATGGTATACAGTGAAAATTTTGTAAATACCTTTTCATCTGACTTAGTGAATGAATTCTACATAAATCGACTTGACTTTAGTAAAACAGTGAAAGGTTTGAAATGCTTCTCTATAACTATTTCAAAGATTTATTCGCCAGATATGGCAAAGATAATTCAGTTTATATTGAATTCCTTAACCCATTCCCGCACAATCCCCCCTTTTTATGCCCCTCAAGGAAAAAGCCTTGGAAAACATTGTGGAAGTTGAAGAAATTGCTTGTTACAAGCATTTTCATCATTATCCACAATGTTTTCCATCCCAAAAGATGAAAAAATGTAAAATTTTGTCAACTTGAAATTGTCGTCTGCAGCTTCTTTCAATTTGGACCAGTAAAAAATGTTTCTGTGTTGGGATGGGTTAAAACACCATTTGCTTAATACATTCAGGCATGTGAAGCAATATAGGTGCTCAAGCGCCATTAGTCTGTAAATATTTTCTTGAGGAGTGTTTTGCCTGGGCCTTGGTTAACCCATCACCAGACGTCAACATATCAAGACTGGTCCATATTGAAAGAGGTTGCAGACAACATTTCAAATTGCACTTTAATTGGAAAATAAATGCCAAATAGTGTAGAAAAAATTGTTAGAAAAGGAGAAATGGCTTGTTACAAGCCATTTCTGCCCTTCCAACAAAGTTTTTATATTATATTTCTAGAGGATATCAAAAAGTGTCATTTACTTTTTTTAATCCTTTCCTGTTTTGCAAAGTTTTAGACCTTTTCACATTCAAAGGTTTGGAGACGAAAAAATTATAGTTGATTCAATTTGAAAAATAAGAATTCAGTAGGGTATAAAACATTGCGTAAAAAGAATATATTTCTTGTTACAAGAATAAGCTTAATTTGTGGTGTCTTTATTTTGATAACAGGTATTGATAAGTCACAGCTGTTTACAGCACCAACACGTAAGGCTGGTGAAGACAAGTATGATGACATCCACATTCCTGTAGATTACTGCTCAAACCTTGCCGTCTCCACAAACGGGTCGATCTTTGACTCAAGCCAAGTTCTAACTGGCAATGTGCGACAACAGAAGGGGTTCATGAGAACTGTTGGTGACAAGATAAGTAACGTTGATGATCCGACAGACTGCCAGATTTGTTCTTGTGAGGTTGATGGTATGGGATTACCACAATCTGTGTGTAGACGATGTGACGCACAGAATCTCTACTTCAAGGTATGTTTAACCAATTTCCAGATATGATTCCGAATTCAAAAAAGTTGAAATTCTAAAAGTCTGCTTTTCAATGGGGGGTGCATAAAAGGGTGGGGGATTATTTGGAAACAGGTTAAGCTGCAAATCCAAAGAAGACCCAAATGACATGTTACAGTTGATTAAAATTAAAGCATATTGTTAGGTGGAAAATGTTTTAGACATTATTACTGGTTATGTCTCTAGGATGTGTTACATGCAAACCTTAGGTCTGTAACTGCAAGGTCAAGTTCACATTTAGAGGTAAAAAACAATCAAAAGGATGAAATATCATCACTTGAAGATCCATTGCTCATATTTGGTATAAAAGTACCTTTCATTGCTAGGAATCTTATGAGGGCATATTTTTAAACTCAAGCTCAAAATCTAGACCCTTAATCCTTTCCTGTTTTTCAAAATTTTAGACCTGTCCAAATTAAAAGGTTTTGCTGACGAAAATTCTATTTGGATTTAATTTGATAAATAAACTTTCAGTTGGGTGGAAAATATTGTAGAAAAGAAGAACAGGAAAGAGTAAATAGGGAAAATAAATTTGAAAACTTGTAGATTGTTTTATTTAGCTTCAAAAGGATTTCATTTTTTTACATGCTGCACAAGGTAACCTTTCCTATAGGCTCATGTTCTTAGGCCAAGCTGAACTATAAAGACCAAATTTTATTAAAGGTTTATTGTGCAGCTAATTGGTTATGGCATTGGACCTTTAAGAGAAAAAGAGGGGTTTGAGTCCTAGCCATGCCACTGGTCACATGGGTATGCCCTACGGCAAGGTATTCAGAGCCCTAACCTAGTACCAGTGATAACCAGAAAGTGCATGAATAACTCTGTAGTGACATAACAGAAAGATTATTCAAACATACATAAGACATCATTCAATAACAATAGTACTATATAACCCATTACAGGATAGCTGAATTTTATACTGGTCCAATTTGAAAGGAGTTGCAGACTACAATTTAAAGGTTGTGAAATTTTGGAAACTTTCAACCTCTAGGTAGGAAACATTGTGTAAAGAATTAAGGAATTGCTTGTAACAAGCAATTTCTTCATTTTACACAATATTTTCCCAATTTCTTTTCTTGAGGGGTGTCAGAAAGCATCATTGTGAGGGAATGGGTTAAAGAAGGCTACTTCAGGTTCACCCGGGAGCAGATATAGCTCAGCAAGAAAAATTCTGTGATCTCACCTTGAGTTAGAATTCTGGCTCTGCTGATATTTGATTGATATCAATGTGATGAATGTAATAAATGTAAAAATATTAAGTAGTGGGTTGAGTGGGATGAGCAAATAATTGATTAACCTATTACCAGATAACAACATTTTAGACTGGTCCTAATTGAAAGAAGCTGCAGACGACAATTTCAAGTTGATGGAATTTTTTTTTTTGTCTCTTTGGAAAGAAAAGATTGTGGATAATGAAGAAATTGCTTGATACACAATGATTTCCAAAGCATTTTTTCTTGAGGGGCGTAAAATGATGGTCTTGTGTTGGAATGGGTTAAATTGACTCTTGTGGTTGTACTGGTGGGAGCTGGGATATAACTGAACTACTTTGTAAATAGAGGGTGTATAACAGATATAAGTTACATTTTCAGCCACTCCCAGATGTGATGTCAGCTGTTGTCAACATGAAGAACAGTTTGACCAACACTATACAGGTACAATCAGACTTATCTGAAATTACTGCTTAACCCCTTACCAGATGGCAAAATTTTAGACCAGTCCAAATTGAAGGGAGTTGCAAATGACAAATCAAAAGTTATGAAATCTTGGATTTCTTTTACTCTTGGGGTAGAAAACATTGTGGATAATGAAGAAATTGCTTGTAACAAGAAATTTCTTCATTTTCCACAATGTTTTCCAAAGCTATTTTTCTTGGGGGTGTCTAAAAGCGTCAATTAGTGGGAATTGGTTAACCAATTCCCACACAACAAAATTGTAGACCGATCCAAATTGAAAGCAGTTGCAAACGACAAATCAAAAGTTATGAAATCTTGGATTTCTTTTACTCTTGGGGTAGAAAACATTGTGGATAATTAAGAAATTGCTTGTAACAAGAAATTTCTTCATTTTCCACAATGTTTTCCAAAGCTATTTTTCTTGGGGGCGTCTAAAAGATTCAATGAGTGGAAATGGGTTAAACAATTCCCACACAACAAAATTGTAGACCGGTCCAAATTGAAAGCAGTTGCAGAAGACAATTTAAGGTTTATGGAATTTAACATTTTTTCAACTTTCTGGCTAGAAAACATCATGGAAATTGAAGAAATTGCTCGGTTCAAGCAATTTCTTCATTTTCCACAATGTTTTCTCAATTTTCTTCATGGGTCATCAAAAAGTGTCATTGTGTGGGAATGGGTTAATGTCATATGACATTCAAGAAGCTTTAAACCCATTTCCACAATAACATTTTTTGTGACGCTTAGTAAAGGAGTTTGAGAAAACATTGTGGCAGATAATGACCACCTTACATTTCCACCACTGATATGCCTTCTTTATGTCCCTGGCTATAATGGATCAGCAGAAATCTAATGTAAGTGCCTATATTTACATATCAATGGTTCAGCGCAAAACAGTTGTATTTGCCTTTTTGCTTATACACGATACAACTGTTTTGCGCTGAACCATTGATATGCATTTGTAATACTTGGCTGACCCATCAATATATGTTAACAAATGCATTATTTTACCCCAGTCTAAATACCATTTCAGTAGGCGTAATTAACAATCTGTCAAGCTTTAGGATTGGCTTTCATTTTTCAGAAACATATTTTCTTTACTTTTCAGAAACTGATGTAAGCTGTGCCACGATTGGAAGAATGTACAAGAATGTTTATGACATTGTGTAAATAGGAAATTTTAATTTTTTTAACTGTTTTGCAATACCATCTGAACAAATATAGAAAGTCTTCAATTGTGCCATTAATGATATTTAATGGTGATTCAGTTTAATTAATAAGCAATATACAAGGTGAATCAGTATGTGCCAAGTAAAATTTTTAATGTTTTATATGTTTATATGAATTTTAGTTGTATTTTATGCAAATAAATTGTGTTCAATTTTACTTTTACATTGAAAATTGTATATGGCCAGTGTAAGCTATGGTTAGGATTAGCTATGGTTAGGATTGACTAAAAAATTAAAAGCAGAATATGTGGGATTGCAACTGTCAGTCAAAAAATCAACATTTGTTAAGCATTTTTTTGTTGCTTTGTAACTTGAACATCATAATAACAGCTTACTCAAGCTGTAGTTACAATTCTTCTCCCTTGTCCTGCTGAATTTTTATCCTCTTTTTGCAATATATAAAACTTAAACATAATTGGATCGATGTTGCGTAAAAATTCTCAATCCAACAATAACAAGCAGGTAGGGCAGGCTAAGATCGGACTGCATGTCTGTGCTGGCTAATCTTAGTCTATACACCTGCCATTGTCAAAAATGGAATATTCCGGGATTAGCATGAAAAGGGTTAAGTTGTGAAATAACCATCTTAATTTTTTGTTTCAATGACACTGCTCATGAGAGGTCATGGGTTAGATCCCCGGCGGCGGCACATATTCTTTCCGACATTTGTCTCTCACTAATGGGTGGATAATCGTAAGCCCAAGTGGGATAGCAGCTGGAGGCTAGGAAAGGATGTAGTGGTAGTACTGGTGTGAGAAATACTAGGAATCCATTGTTAGGTGCTCCAAATGCCGGAATATGACTAAAATACTGTCAAAAGCGGTGTTAAACCCCATTCAATCAATCAATGACACTGCTTAATTTCCAAGTCAAAATTCCTGTTGGTGGTTATGAGTGGGCAGGGCCAGTGGTCCAACATTAAGGACATCATAGTTTTAAGAAGACAAAGTCACTAATTTTCTACTTTGCATTCTAATCTTTTTTATTTTGGCAAAGCAGCATGGGTCTTGCTTAACTCAATCCTCAAAGTCTTGTTATTATTCAAATTGTACTTTTTATTTAACCAAACATGATTTTATCACAAATATATGAACATGTACATGTATTAGTGTACCTTTGATTTTCTGATGATTCTATCATCTTTATACCTTGCATCCTTATTTATTCTGCATTTCTCATTTTTCTTTAATTAGCTTTCAATTATTACCAAAAATCAGTATCAGTGAATTAATCTATATTGCTTATAGTAAACAATGAAAAAAAATTGTAATATTCAGTAGGTTTTTGCCTATATCTTTAATTAACCCATTACCAGATGATAGACTGGTCCAAATTGAAAGGAGTTGCAGACAACAAAATAAAGGTTATGATATTTTAGTTTTATTCAATTTTCTGGATAGAAAATATTGTGTAAAATTAAGTAATTGCTTGTCACAAGCAATTTCTTGATTTTACTCATTGTTTTTCTTTGGGGATGTTAAAAAGTGTCACTGTATGGGAATGGGTTAAAATATGACTCTTGAACATGCGCTTTATCTAATAGAAATGTAGTTTTAACATCCAAATACCTGTATTGTAAACATAGAGGCTAAATAGAGAGTAACTGTCCGATTCGATTCATTACTTTTTTTGTTTTGTTTGTGACTTTATTTTGTAGAGAAAGTTAGTTTGCATTAATCAAAGGCAAATGAATAAAGTGGGAAAAGAAGAAATCTTTCTTCAGTTTTATTGTAGAAAAACATTATATCTACCATTTTGATATATTTTATAATTTGATACATTTTTGTTAAAACTCTTATTTTGACCAGTCAAAGTTAAGCCAATTCTCGTAAATTTAGGGAGAGAGTAGGGTGATCTTGTTTTTAAATGTATAGATGATTAAATGTGATTAGATTTTTGCTTGTGTTTCTTTTTCTTTACCTGTGAAATTTACTTCAATATCAGATCACAAAGTTTTTAGACTGATCCAAATCAAAAGAGGTAGAGGCAGAATTGTTTGTGTTTTACATCAGAGTTAAGAGCTAGCACTGTGAGAAAAGGATCAACTGTTTCAAAAATGTCTCCTTTTTCCTAGATGTTCTCCTTATTTGTGGTCAGTTTATTAAAATGCAGGATTTTGTAATAATAGGTTGACTCTTTCCCAAACAAAGCTTGTTTTGATGCCCCTGATGTTAAAACAAAAGAACTTAATGAAAAATTGAAAGTAAAGAAAAAGAGAAAGAGCATTTTCAAACTCCCTTGATCATATGTATTGCTCATTGGTAGTGAAAATGCATACCAAGTTAGATGTAAATAATATATATGGTAATAAAGATTTGATCAATAACAATTATGACAATAATACTAAACTTTTTTGTTTTATATTTAAAAAAAAACCAAATATTAGAATAATGTTAGTTAAAAATGTATCATCCAAAAATACTTTTCATACACTTAATTCTTTCCTGTTTTTCAAAATTTTAGACCTGTCTGAATTCAAAGGTTTGGTAGATGATAATTAAAAGTCAATCTTATTACAAAATAAACACTCTGTAGGGAAGAAAAAATTGTGGAAAAGGAGAAATTGCTTGTTACAAGCAATTTCTTCTTTTTCCACTATGTTTTCTCAAGTATAATAACACCGGGATGTAAAAACCAGGGACTTGACAGTAAAGGGTTATTGGATATACTACATTATTGCTATGGTCATCTGTCTGTCCATTGGATTGTAATGACTGAAACTTGCCACAATGAATCTAGATGATGACTACTTGTGCGTAAGACAAAAATCATTTTGATCCCTCAAACATTTTGGAATTATCTGTCCTTTACTGAGCAAAATAGCCTGAGGTTAGTGTCCTTCAATTCAAGGTTTGTGCTCTCTGACACCATTGTTTCCATATGCGACAAAAACAAAATTTGTAACAAGTTTTTTTATCCCCCGCCGTTTCGGTGAATGGGATATAGTGATGGTCTCCGTCCGTCATTCTGTCCTTCCGTCACTAAACTTGTCCGGAGCATATCTCTGAAAGTATATTTGCTATCAACTTGAAACTTCATAGGTCAATAGATCTCATTGCGGAGAAGTGCAGTGCACAAGAACCACAACTCTTGCTTGCATAAATTTTGAGTTATTGCCCTTTGTTGTTTTAAAGACTAAGATTTTGTCCGGGGCTTATCTCTGAAAGTATAATTGCTATCAACTTAAAACTTCATAGGTCAATAGATCTCATTGAGGAGAAGTGCAATGCACAAGAACCACAACTCTTGCTTGCATAATTTTGGAGTTATTGCCCTTTGTTATTTTAAAGACTTAGATTTTGTCCTGAGCATATCTTTGAAAGTACAATAGCTATTAAAGAACTGAAGAAATGCAGTGCACAAGAAGTCTAAATCTAACTGGCTTCAGTTTACTATCAAGCTTTTACGGCCGGGGCTGGCCATGTTTGACATGGCTCTTGTTTCACTTGGGGATAGTTCATAGCCCAAAAAAACCCCTAACATGAACAGTTTTGTTAATATATACATTTACTTTGACTTATCTACGAAAATCAAATCCAAGCCCCGAGTGTGTATAATTGCTCAAAGGCTTTTATGTCGAGTCAATTATGTCATAGAGTCTGACATAACACCAACACATTCCCAAATTCAGTTACAGTTCTGATTGACAGCAAATCAGATGAATGAAATGAGCTCATTGATAGGGGTTCATATTGATTTTGTGTTGTTGGAGTGAATTAGTATTAGGGATGAACGGATGAAACTTCTTGGATGAAACTTCTTAGATGATGGGATATCATTTTATATATCAGTACAACTCAATTATCACGCATCTTGGCTCTTTTATCATACTGTTTATTTCACAACATGTAAGAAAATAAAAGTGCAGTTAAGAAATGTTTGGCACTAACTCCTCAATTTGGCCCATACCTTTTTAATTTATCGAAAGTGATGGAAACAACTTTTTTCAAGCCAGAGCTAACCAAACCACTGATGTATATAAGCCACTCTGGAAAACTTTTGCTCGACCTATAAGTTACTAACATTTACTTTACGAGCATTTTCAAAATGTTGAAAGAAGATCAGCTAGTATTGAAACAAAAGTGAAAACAAAAGATGAATGCGTTAAATTACTTTAATGACATGTCATTAGTTTTTGCCAAGCTGAAAGATTCTCTTATCAAAATAATCAATGTAGGTTTTGAATATTTTCTTTGGCAGTTTTAAATCGGCACAGAAAGCATAAGGATACCATGGGTCACCTCCGCAGATACACACTTGTTTTCGTGTTCTGTGATATTCCCCATACTTCAGTACAATACCATTATTTTTATTTCCCTTCACCAGACAAGTTTTTCCTGAAACACAAAATGTATTAAATAATTTGCATTTGACTTGTCATCAGATGACAAATTTTAGACTAGCCCGAATTGAAAGAAGTTGAAAGAACATGAACTTATATAAAATATACCATTAGGACAACAGTATGAACAGCAGTCCTGTCCTATCTCTTAGTCTACACGTTCTGTGTTGACAGAACAGAGATGTGTCTTTCTATCAAGATGAAAAAATCTCTCCAAATAAAGTTTTGATACTCCCTAAAGAATGATGTTTGTTATTTTGAATTAACTCATTCGATGTCAAGGCCACATGCTAGGTACATTTAAATTCCTCGGCAACAATTCTTAAGATTCTTATTTGGCAGCTTAAGAATCTTAATGTAAATGATGCTTTATCTTAAATTCTAAATAAGAATCTCAAAAGAACTCACTACAGATAGATGGGATACAAGCTATTTCAATGTTGTCACATGAAGATTTATCACTCGCCATTAGAACAGCTGTAAAAGCAGTCCTCTCCTATCTCATAATCTACACTGTCTATGTTGACAGAGAAGGTTGGTGGAGTACAGGATATTTCAATGACATGGCATAATATACCAAACACTCATCATTAGGACAGCGGTAACAGCAGTACTCTCCTATCTCATAGTCTTCACCATCTATGTTGATAGAACAGGTGGGTGGGGTACAGGATATTTTAAGGTTGTCACATAGTATACCAAACGCTCACCATTGGGACAGCTGTTGTCACATAATATACCAAACTCTCACCATTGGACAGCTGTTTGAGCAGTCCTCTCCTATCTCATAGTCTCTAATGTCTATGTCGATAGAACAGGTGGGTGGGGTACAGGATATTTTAACATTATCACCTAATATACCAAACACTCACCATTAGAACAGCTGTAACAGCAGTCCTCTCCTATCTCCAAGGCTACACTGTCTATGTTGATAGAACAGGTGGGTGGGGTACACGATAAATTAACGTCACATAAAATACCACACACTCACCATTGGGACAGCTGTTACAGCAGTCCTCTCCTATTTAACAGTCTACACCGTCTTTGTGGACAGAACAGGTGCGTGGAGTACAGGATTTTTTAAGATCGTTACATGATATACCAAACACCATTTGGACAGCTTTGACAGCATTCTCTTCCTATCTCGTAATCTTCACTGACTATGTTGAAAGAACATGTGGGTGGGGTACAAGATATTGTAATGGTTTCACATGAAGATATACTAAACACTCACCATTAGGACAGCTGTAACAGCAGTCCTCTCCTATTTCCGGGTCAACACATTCTATTATGTTAGAACAGGTGGGTGGGGTACAAGACATTTTTCCTGTATTACCATCACACACACAGCCATCACATTTGTCACCAACTGGGCCTGTTATAGAGTGGAAGCAAGATCTTGATTAGTGTATAAACTCATTACCAGTCGCCAAAATTGTAGACTGGTCCAAACTGAAAGAAGTTGCAGATGACAATTCCAGAACACAGAAAAGCAAGTGATTGCATTGTGTTGTTTAATGCAACTTTCAATTGTATTTCAGTTTTGTTTTGTTTTTTCAATTACAGAAAGCCATGACTAGGTCAAACCAGCCTCTGAGATTTATCCCAGAGGCTGGTTTGACCTAGTCATGGCTTTATGTAATTGAACAAAAATTTCAGAATAGGTGACAGATGGGGTTGAATACTATGTGAGAAAAGAATAAATTACGTGTCAAAAGCAATTTTTCCTTTTCTCAGTGCTTTCTACAATTATTAGTCTATAACTATGCTGGATTTTGTTGAAATGGGTGAAAGACACAACTTATCATTAGGCCAACAGGTGAGAGACAAATGTCACAAAGTCTTCTCTAACCTGTTGGCCAAAGTTGGCTTCAAACACACAACCCTAGGATTGTGAGCATAGCACATCAAAAACTGCACTAACCAGACTCTACAAGGAACCAATAAAGTGTTTTCTTCCACATGCAATTCAGTGGAATTCTCTTAGCCCTTTCCTGTTTTTGGAAATTTTAGACTAGTCCAAATTGAAAGAGGTTGCAGACGACAATGAAAACTGGATGCAATTTGAAATGAAACCATCCTATGTAATAGAAAATATTGTGGAAAAAGAAGGAATTGCTTGTTACAAGTAATTTCTTCTTTTTCCACAATGTTTTCTCTCGTATAAAATCACAGGAACGTAAAATCCCGTATTTGAACAGGAAAGGGTTCATTGCAACCTTGATCATAGCAATTCAAGGCTCAATTGCAACTCACTGACTTTATTCAAAAATGTTAGGTTTAACCCCTTACCAGATGACAGAATTTTAGTAATACAAAAAAGTTGCAGAAAACAATTTATAGTTGTTGAAATTATAAAAGTCTTTGTTTTGGGGGGGGGGGGTTGTGTGTGTGTGTGTGTGTAAAAACATTGTCAATAATGAAGAGAAATTGCTTGTACAAGCAATTTATTTGTTATCCACAATGTCATCCAAAGCCTTTTTCTTGAGGGCTGTCAAAGGGCCAATTTGTGTCAAAATGGGTTGAAGATCAAATAGCTCCTTTTAATGGCAATTTCTGGTTAATTGCAACAAAAATGTTGACAAATGGGTGTTGTGATTAACAAGATTCAACTGTATTTACCAATTATCCCATTACTAGTGGCAAAATTTATACTGGCCAAAATTAATCAGGTTGCAGACGACAATTTTAAAGTTTATATAATTTTAGATTCTTTCAACTTTCTGGAAAAACATTGAGGAAATGAAAAAAACGCTCGTTACAAGCAATTTCTTATTTTCAAACAATGTTCCCCGATTGTTTTTCTCAAAGGGCCTCTAAAAGCGTCATTGTATATGAATGGTTAGTTGCAAATATCTGTACCTGGAAGAAATTGTTTTTGTCTCTTCTTACACCTACACAGTGGACAGCACATACCTACATCTTGGTACTGAAGAAATAAGAGATAGAGGATTATTTTTTGTTTCAGCGTTAGTTTGATTTATCTTCATTGTTCAAACAACAACAAAAGCAATTTTTTCACAAGTATTGAAAAAAAAACAAATGAATTTTCTTTTTCTTTAACCCATTCCCACTCAGGGACACTTTTGGACGCCCCTCAAAGAAAACAATTGGGAAAACATTGTGTGAAATGAAGAAATTGCTTGAGTCAAGCAATTTCTTCATTTTACCCAATGTTTTCTACTCAGAAGTTTGAAAAAATCTAGAATTTCCGAAACTTTTATTTGTCGTCTGCAAGTCCTTTCAAATTCGACAAGTCTAAAATTTTACCGTCTGGTAATGGGTTAATTCGAAAAGATAGCAAATATTATTTCATTATGACAACATTGCCATTTTACCTGTGAAAAACATGGCAATCTGCTGACGTCATTAGAATTTTGGTCCTACTGAGATTACGTTCAGAAGTGTGAAATGAACGAAAGCAAAGCTAAATCTACCAAAACAGTTTGTCCTTTTGATATTTTCACTTGTTTTTCGGTGAAATTGTCAAGAGATGACCCTCATGGGTTTCTCAATAAACCACAGTAAAGCATTGTAGTTGATAACATTTCCAAACTCTTTAACTTTTGGGTGGAAAAGATTGTGGATGATGATGTCATTACTTAAAACAAGCAATTTCATCATTTCCACAATGGTTTCAAAAGCATAAAAAGTAGGACTGTGTGGGAAACGGTTTGAAATTAAAATCCACTAAAGAAGGACTTTTTTGTGAAACACTAATGCCTCCAGTAAAATCTTTTTTAGCTTGACTATTTGAAGAAAAGGGGGGGAGGGCTATTCTTGTCACCTGGGTGTCGGCGTAATGGTTTGGTTTAACCTTACGTGCAAGTGTCCAATCTAACTTTCTACTAATGATATTGCTCTCAAACTTTGCACATGCTTTTGTGACAATAATATCAGCCTATAGACACAGATACATTACTTTGACATTCTTTGAAACTTTGCACAATTCTTTGTGACCAGCATACAATCTTCTAAGAAAAGATCCATTACTCATACATTCATTTTAGTTGAATTTTACCCTTTTTGGTCTTGGAAATTCTTGTTTGACTTAAAAATTTCATTGAAAGATTTTTTATCTCTATTACTACTTAGGTATTATGTTTAATATTGACATTGAATTGCTGTTACTATCTAGCATTCAGAACAGTGGAACGTTGCTGTCCACTGACAGCTCTTGTTTTTCTCATAAGTTTAATTTTAAACCTGTTATCCTGAATTAAATCCACTGCAGAATTGCATTAAATCAAAGGGCTAACAGCACTGGGTGCAATTATTGTGGGTTAATAATTCTTTTGAAAATCCTATAAACAACTCTGGCTTAAGAAGGACAACCAGGAGGTGTAGACTAAGATCAGACTGCACATATGTGCAGGCTGATCTTTGTCTATAACTCCTGCGAAAAACAGGAATATTCAAGGTTCAACTTGACAAGGGACCTTTACTTGGTATCAACAGATGTATATCAATGAGAGCTATCATCATGTAAATTAGAATATTTCAACTTGAATAGTTTGCAATTGAGACATGAATTTTAAGTTTACATGAAAAGTTTTCATCATTTAGACAAAAATTGTTAAAACTGTATAACCATGATTTATCAATGTGGAGAGTATGAAAAGAAAATCATTTGAATAATATCTACCATACCTGTAACTTTTTTGAGCATGTAAGCTTGGGGCACTGAGAGGGATCACAAGCATTGCTTGTTGTTGTTTCTAGGACAGGTAATATAACCATGGTGGCATCTTTCACCGTTATTGGTGCCTCTAATGTTGTTGTTGGTATACACTGACCACAGCATGTCCCATCACTGACAGGGGTACCAGCACAAGGGGCACAACTCATCATCATTATCATTACCTCCCCATTGCTACACATAGCTAATGAGCATGGGTCACTCATTGGAACATTGGCTCCTACAAAATTAAGATAAAGACAAACAAACCTGGGTGCAACATTTCCATCAAACTTACATCTGATATAGTCTGACTTGGTACTGATAACTTTAATCCATTACCAGACAAAAAGAAGCTTTTTTCTGAAATTTTACCTTGATATGTGACCTTGACCTTGTAACATGACCTCAACTTTGGTATCTGCTGATGCATATTGGTGACATCTATCATAATATCAAATATGAGCATTGTATCTTGTAGACATTCTAAATGTTGAGGTTTTCTTTATTAACTTTTGCAGAGGTTTTACCTTCAAAAATGACCTTGACTTTGTCACATTACCTCAAGCTTGGTATCTGATGATGTGTATAGATGAGATCTATCAAGATGTTTTCCAAACTTTTCATCTTTAGAATTATTAAAAGGAGGAATTTTGTAGGAATGGGTTGAAATGATATGTATCTTATTGAGGAGTATTTTTGCAAGAAGAGATCTTAAAGAGACTTTTGAAAGAAAATTGTCAATGTCAAGCCTAAGTAACCAACCATCTGAATAAATTTCCCCATCCATCGTACAGCCAGGTTCACATTTCCCACAACATGTGCCATCTTCAGTCCACTGTCCACGACATTCCTCACACATCATCGTCGATACAATCACCTGACCAAGGTGACAGTAGCCTTGTTGACATGGATCACCCAAAGAAAAATCTGCTCCTGATATACACGTAATAAAACTTTCTTTGAACATATTACTCAAAATCAAAATTTTAGACATCCGCATTAAAAGAAACATTTCTGGGAAAGTCGGTGACCTTGAACATTATAGGTTACTCATCGTTTCAGACTCAACTGCCAAAAATCAACTCGATATCTGCAAGCCGTTTAGTCTGGAAACTTGATTTACCAGACTGACAGACACATGACAGAGTGCAATTCTAAAATCCCCTTCAGCTTTGCCAGTAGTGGACTAATAATGCTATATAGGTAAAAAACAAAAAGTACTGGTATGTGAGGATAGGAGAAATAGTTAGAAATTTCTTTAAAAGATATTTTCATAAAATGTTTTTCTAGTAACCAGCATTTTCTTCTTTTTGCACTATTTTTTCTTCAGCATTATAGTATTATATCATAATTTTATTTAAAATCAAAAGTCTTTCGTGTCATCTTTATTTGTTCATTCATTTTCTTTTATTTCTTTCAGAATCAAGTTCTTCCTTTAATTCTTGTTCATTTTTTTATTTGCTTTTTTTTATTTCTTCTTTTCTTTCCCAAATTTGTGTGGAAGACTGTGTTTTTAGGATTCCACTTCGCCACGACTTCATTTCCTTATTGTTTTCCCAACCTCTATTTCTAGAGGGTCATAATGATTCAGAGGTTTGGGCAGAATTTATTGAGAATAATTACAAATATGAATCTATGACAAAAGCATGATAAAAGGTTAACCCATTACCACACGATCCAACTTTTCGAAGCCCCTCAATTTAAAGTTTCAA
This sequence comes from Fragum fragum, assembly GCA_946902895.1. Classification (NCBI taxonomy): domain Eukaryota; kingdom Metazoa; phylum Mollusca; class Bivalvia; order Cardiida; family Cardiidae; genus Fragum; species Fragum fragum. The sequence goes on along the minus strand of OX336367.1, from coordinate 19,187,656 downwards.
GAAAACAATGTGGAAAATATAGAAATCACTTGTAACAAGCAATTTCTACATTTTCCACATTAGTTTCTACCAAGAGAGACAGAAATATTTGAAATTCTATCCACTTGAGATCGTCAACTAAATCTTTCATTTTGGACAAGTCTATATTTTTTGTCATCCAATAACGTGTTTTAGGCAATACCATCTTCATAGAAGGTTTCATCCAGAAAACAACCAAATTCACATTTTCCACAGCAAGTTTCGTCGCTAGTCCAGCGTCCGACACATGGCTCACACATCATGCTGACTTGTGCGATCTCACCTCCCTCACAAGATTTATTGGTACAGGGGTCTTCTGAGGGTATAACCTCTCCTGATCAAAATATATTTTCACATTCATGGATTTATCTTATTCCCACATAATCCAGCTTTTTGATACACAAACACTCAATAACAGGCTTTGGAAAACATTGTGGAAAATGAAGAAATTGTTTATTAAAAGCATTTTCTTCATTATCCACAATGTTTTACACCAAAAGACAAATAGTTTTTAAAAATCACCAACTGAAAATTGTCATCAGTAAATTCTTTGAATTTGGATCAGTCTAAAATTTTGTCATCTGGTATGGGTTAATAATCTTTCTGAAAAAATATCACTGATGAAGGTTAATTATATTCATACATGTATAACTTATCCCCTTTAACTCAAGCTATTGGCTTTTCAAATTATTCTGATGATTATAAACTTCATTTCTTCCTTCTTTCACTGATTTGTGAAAAAACAATGAATGTCAATGAAATTAATGACCTTATGAAAAAAATGGAAAGTATATCACTGATGGAGATAATGATGACATAATTTCCCATTCAATTTCAAAACGTCTCCCTCCATCCAGAACACTACATTGCTACCTACCATCAGGGAAGAACTGATCATTGTCAAAACATCCAAGTTCACATTCTCCACAACACGTCTCGTCTTCAGTGATACGACCTTGACAGGGTGGACAATCCATGACGGCACATACAAGTTCAGATACAGATCCATCATTGTAGCACGAGCACATTTTACACGGATCTTCCTGAGGTACATCATCCTCTGTGTAGAGACATTTTCAATGTATTTCCCCTAATAAATGATCCAAGGAACAATTCAAAACACACACTGAGAGGTCTATTAATATTTATTTTGAAAGATATTTTAAAAAACAATTTTGGCTTAAAAGGAGATCGGACAGCACATATGTGCAGACTGATCTTGGTCTATACTTCCTGCCAAAAGAGGAAAATTCAAGGTTCAGCATTAAAAGGGTTAACATAATTATAAAGCTGTCTACAACCTCCTTCAAATTTGGCAGAGTCTGAATGCTTGTTGTCTGGGTTTAGATTCAGCAAAACTAAGGCTGACACGGCTATAGTAAATTCTATGTCCTTGACCCATTCACCCATTTCCACACAGTCATACTTTTTTATGTCCCTCATGAAAAAGGCTTTAGGAAACATTGTGGAAAATGAAGAAATTGCCTGTAACAAGGAATTTCTTCATTATCTAATATGTTTTCTTTCAAAGTAGACAAATATTTTTAGAATTTCCTTGTAAATTTCCTGGTAAATATTGTCCTCTGAAACCAGTCTAAAATTGATTTACCCATTCCCACACAGTAACACTTTTAGACACCCCTCCAAGAAAAAAAATTAAGAAAACATTGTGTAAAATGAAGAAATTGCTTGTAACAAGCAATTTCTTCATTTTACACAATGTTTTCTATCAAGCATGTTAAGAAAATCTAAAATTTCATAAGCTTTAAATTTTTCGTCTGCAACTGCTACCAATTTGGACCGATCTAAAAATCTTGTGGTCTGGTTATGGATTAACACCTACTGTCATTGTACTTGACCCCATTGTACAAACATCCGTCTACACGACAGATTCCACAACAAGAACCGTCACTCTCTACTTCTCCGTCACATGGAAGGCATTCTTCCGTTACACACTCTACATGGGAAATACCGCTTTCATCTTCACGGCAGTGACAAGTTTCACATGGAGATTCACGAGGTATTTCTTCATCTAGAAAAGATGTTAAGTTTGTAACTTTTAAGCCTTTAACATAGGACAAAACTTTTTGACTGGTCCAAATAGAAAGGAGTTGCAGTTGGCAATTTTAAGTTTGAGAATTTTGTTTTCCAATTTCTTTGTCTTTTAGGGTAGAGAACTTGTTACAAGCAAAAATATCTTTATCACCCTTAAAGTTTTCTAAAGCTATTGTCATTAAATAGAAAATTGTTTTAACTCATTACCAAATGACAAAATTTTAGGTTGATCCAACTTGAAAGATGTTTCAGATGACAATTTAAAGTTGATGAAATTTAAAAAAATCTTTGCCCCTTTTCCAGTAGAAAACATTGTGAACGATGACTCAATTGATTGTTACAAAATAAAATTTCTTTATTGTTCACAATGGTTTTGCCTCTTACAAGATGAAACAATTCTTCATTATTCACAATGGTTTTCTAAGTATTAATCTTAAGGGTCACAATAAAGACGAGATTGAGGGGGAATTGTTCAAATGAGTTAACTGTTTTAACACGAAAAAATTTAGGACAATCCAAATAGAAAGGGGCTGCCTACATAACAAACATTTTTATTCTCCTTTTCTTACATTACAATATCTCAAAGTCTTGAATCTAATGGTATCTGGAAAGGGGTAAATAATGATAAAACAATGAAAGTAACCCTTTCCTGTTCAATCCCTGGCTTTTATATCTCAATGTTTTTATACTTCAGTAAACATTGTGGAAAAAAAAGAAATTGCTTGTAACAAGTATTTCTTCCTTTTCCACAATATATATATACCCTACTGAATGATTATTTTTCATATAAGATTAATTTTGAATTGCCGTCTACAAAACCTTTGAATTTGGACAGGTCTAAAATTTTGAAAAACAGAAATGGATAAAATTTGTCTTGAAAAGATTGGAAATGTTACTTTGAATCATATTCAACAGGCTATTGAACCTTACCATTTAAGAGATGATGAGAAAAATATTCTCTTCATTTCTTATAATTTAATAGCATTGAGCGAAAAAAACAAAAGCTTTACAAATTTTGATACCTTTTTGTATGGGACTATTTTGTGCGGAAGCATACAAAATCACTGCATGCTAAAAATTTTGTTCATGGAGTTATGAACAATTTTTTTCTACAAATCAGAACGCTCGTTTTTGACAGACGAAACTAAGAGTTAAATAATCAGTCTATGTACACCAATAAATTTACATCTTGAATACAAACTCTACAAAATCTAAATCATGGTAATAACTGCTTAACAAATGACTGAGATCTTATTTCATTTGGGGTTTTATCCTTTTTCCACACAATGATGCTTTTGGACACCGCTCAAAGAAAAACAAATGGGAAAACATTGTGTCAAATGAAGAAATTGCTTGCAACAAGGAATTTCTTCATTTTCAACAATGTTTTCTACCCAGAAAATTGCAAAAATCTAAAGTAAATGACTTTTGAATTTTTGTCTGCAACTCCTTTCAATTTGGACCAGTCTAAAACTTTGTTTAGTGGTAATGGGTTATGTTATCTCATTTCTGTGCTGTTAGATTATTTAGAATTTGTATCTTCTTTGAATTTAGACCAGCCAAGAATTTTGTAATCTGGTAAAGGATTTACCCTTGTCATGCTGAATTAAAATCCTATACAGCATTGCTTTGAAATCAAAGGGCTGACAGCACTGAAAGGTCTAAATGAGGGACAATATTTCTTTTTAAAAATTGATTATTTAAACAACTCTTGCTGAAAGGAGACAGGCAGGAGGTGTAGACCAAGATCAGACTGCACCTATGTGCAGGCTGATCTTTGTCTATACCTCCTGCCAAAACAGGATTATTCCAGGATCAGCATGACAAGGGTTAAGATCCTTAGAAGTTCTCAGCTCAGGAATATGATTTAACCATTAACCAGATGCCAAAATTTAGACTGGTCCAAGTTCAAAGAATTTAAAGTTGATGAAATTTCAAATATCTTAGACTTTTTGGTAGAGAACTTAGTGGGCAATAAGGACATTGTTAATAACAAGGAATAATTTAATTTTTAGTTTCGTCTATCAAAAACGAGCGATCTGATTGGTCGAAAAATTTAATTCATACCTCCATGAACAAAATTTTGAGCACACAGCCCTTTTGTATGCTTCCGCACAAAATAGTTCCATACAAAAGGTAACAGAATTAGTAAAGTTGTTGTATTTCTCGCCCAATGCTATTAAATTATAAGAAATGAAGAGAATATTTTTTGTTTTCATGGAGGTATGAACCGAAAAACCTAATCACACTTATGTATGAATCCGCTTCGCGCATTCATACAGTGTGATTAGTTTTTTCAGTTCATACCTCCATGAAAACAAAAAATATTCTCTTCATTTCTTAAATATCTTCATTTTCCACAATGGTTTCTAAAAGCTGCAGTGGATTGTGTGGGAATGGATTAAGGTATCCCATACAATCCCCATCAAGAAATAAGTTTGAAAAACATTATTGGAAATGGAGAATTTGCTTGTAGCAAGTAATTTCTCCATTGTCCACAATGTTTTCTTACCATAATATGGTTTTCTTCAACTTGTTTGGATTTCAACTAGTCTACATTTTTGTTGTCTGGTAATGGGTTATAAGATATGTATTGAAAAGAAAACAAATTACCTATATTATAAACAGCACCCATGACTTCATCAAAGCAACCAGGCAGACATGTTGGACAGCAATCACCCTCATTTATTTGGGCCATTCTTTGATTGCAGTTCAAAGTGCACGCCGCACCCACACAGGAGATAAGAGGACCATGGTCACTGACTGAGCACTGGCACGCATTGCAGCCATCTTGAAATTCTTCCTCTGTAAAGAGAGATGATGTCTTCACCCATTCCAACACAATCCCTCCTTTTTACGCCCCTCAAGAAATAAGCTTAAGAAAACATTGTAGAAAATGAAGAAATTGCTTGTATCAAGCAATTTCTTCATTACCCACAATGTTTACTACCCAAAAAGAGAAAGATGTTAAAGATTTCATCAACTTACAATTGTCGTCTGCAACATCTTTGAATTTGGGCTGGTCTAAAATTTCACTGTGTTGGAATGGGTTAACTGACCCATTAACTGATGGTTAATTTTAGGAGTGTTCAAAGGAGTTGTAGAGGACATTCTATAATTGACCAATCATTGCCCCCGCTCACTAACTACTTTGGCCACACTCACGACTCGGACAGGAAGTTCCGCTTTGATTTTAAACCGCAGTATTTTACATTTACGGCAAGTAGCATGCAACAAAAAAGTAGAATAATTGGTTTAAGACCTAAATGTCATTACTACAGCTTGAATAAGCTGTTGTTACGACGTTTAAGTCACCAAACCAACAAAATAGCTTAACAGAAATGGCAGACAATGTCGGAGTTAAAAACTCGTTTCTGGTCTAAATGAATGATTTTATTGGTCAACTAGTTATTTGATTGACAGCGGCCATTGGTCAATTGATGGAATTTGTTTTCATGGCTAGAAAGCATTGCAGAAAATGAAAAAAATGCTTTTTACAAGCAATTTATTCATTTTCCACATCATTTTCTAAAGCTTTTTGTTAGAATAGTAAAAATGATTGAAAGTTTTAACCCATTACCAGACGATAGAATTTTTAGGCTGGTCCTAAAGTTGCAAATGACAATTTCAAGATTGTGAAATTTATATATTCATTTGTGTTTTATTGTTGAAATCATTGTGGAGATTGAAGAAATTGCTTGTCATAAGTAATCTCTTCATTGTCAACAGTGTCTTCTTTAGCTGTTTTCTTGGGGTGTGTAAAAGAGCAGGATTGTGTGGAAACGGTGAAGCAGTTTCAAACAATCTTTTAGTAACATCACACTGGAGTTCACCTACTCATGTAGTTCCAGGCTATCTCTAATTTTAGCTTTTAAATGACTTGATCAAGGACAACCAATGGGTCCAGTGTTGTGGCAGAGAACTGAAGCCCCAAACTCTTGACTTCTCTCAGATTTTTAACCCTTGTCTTGCTATTGAGAATTACATCAAAAACTGAAAGCACTGTTAGGCTCTTATTGTGGTTAAATATTGTTTTGACCACTGATTTTATAAACAAATCGTGCTTGAAAGAGACAGATATATGTGCAGTCTGATCTTTGTATATACCTCCTACCAAAACAGAAATATTCCGGGCTCAGCATGACAAGGGTTAATGTACTGTACCAGGTAGAACTAGGGGGTTGTAAAAATGCATGATTGTATTGGAATAGGTAAACTAACATTGCAGAACAAAAACAAAATTTTACATTGTATTCATTGGCTTTTGTGACCCTGTGGAGCTTTTTTACACCCCCACAAGATAAAAACTTCGGAAAAAATTGTGCAAAATACAGAAATTGCTTGTCACAAGCAATTTCTTCATTATCCACAATGTTTTCTTCCCAAAAAGACAATTTTTTTCAAAAAATTTCTTCGACTATGAATGATTGTCTGTATCTTCTTTGAATTTGTACTAGTCTAAAATTTGTTGTCTGGTAATGGGTAAGAGTCAACAGTCTTACCGTCTTCATAAAACGTTTCATTAATCATACAGCCAGGTATACACTCTCCACAACACGTCCCATCATCCTCTCTCACGCCATGACACATTGGACACGATGCTGACACACAGGCCTGTCCGACTTGTTCACCGTCAGCAACACATATACAGGAATGACAGGGGTCTTCTGAAGCAAGTTCTTCCCCTTAAAATATAAAATAATGTCAATTTTTTTTAAGTGATTACACCGAGTTACTTAACCCTTGCCATGCTGAATTAAATCTGTTCAGATTTGCATTGAAAACAAAGTGCTGAAAGCATTTGAAGCAATAGTTGATGGTCAGTATTTCTTTTACAAGTTGATTTCACAATTCTGGATTGAACTTGACAAGCAGAAGGTGTAGACTAAGATCAGACTGCACATATGTGCAGTCTGATCTTTGTCTATACCTCCTGTAAAAACAGGAATATTCCAGGATCAGTATGACAAGGGTTAACTCATTCCCACGCGGTGACGCTTTTGGACGCCCTCGAGAAAAACAATCAGGAAAATATTGTGTAAAATGAAGAAATTGCTTGTCACAAGCAATTTCTTCATTTTACACAATGTATTCTTTCAAAAAAGTTGAAAAATCTAAAATTTCATGATCCTTTAATTGTTGTCTGCAAGTCCTTTCATTTTGGACCAGTCTAAAATTTAGCTGTGGTAATGTGTTAAAAACAACAACAACTAAACAGTGTTTGTATTTTTTGGTTATCTTCCAAATCTCTTTTTTTCATTAATGCAACAATTGATGGATTCTTCCCTGCCCCCTAACCTCTGACAAGTTAGTTCAACTGAGGTGATCTCTTTCGATAATTATTTTGTCTGGCACATAAGATAAATTTAACCCTTTCCTGTTTAATGAAATTTTAGACTGGTCCAAATTGAAAGAGGTTGCAGACAACAATGAAAAATGCATGCAATTTGAAATCTGACCATCCTATGCGGTAGAAAATATTGTGGGAAAAGGAGAAATTGCTTGTTACAAGCAATTTCTCCTTTTTCTACAATGTTTTCTTAAGTATAAAATCACAGTGACGTAAAATCCCGGGTTTGTTCAGGAAAGGGTTAAAGGCAAATTCTTGGTTTGGGGATATAAACATTGTATCTTAAGCTCGAATAACACAAAGCCTGACATAAATAATTGAGCTGAAAGAACAAAATGAGCCTATGCGTGACTTTCACACATTGAGCACCCTGGACAGCCATTCGGGGCAATTAGAATATTCGCTGATTGTTTAAAAAAGAAGTTTTGGGTCAGTATCTATCTACAGAGCGCAGAGTGAAGACTTTGATCAGACTTTGCGGATGCATAGGCTGATCTGATTCTTTACTTTGCGCACATGTGTAATGGTTGGAAATGTCACGCATGCGCTCAAATGAATTATTTGAGAGTTCAATTAACCTCTTCCAACTTAATTCCTCCTTTTTACGCCCCTCGAGAAAAAAGCTTTGGAAAACATTGTGGAAAATGAAGAAATTGCTTGTATCAAGCAATTTCTTCATTATCCACAATGTTTTCTATCCAAAAAGACGAAAAAATTCAAAATTCCATCAACTTGAAATTGTCGTCTGCAGCTTCTTTCAATTTGGACCAGTCTAAAATTTTGCTGTGTTGGAATAGGTTAAGTTTTTGATAGGCAGCTGCAATCTGCCTATTCATAAGAAAGTTCTTACGTATGCATTTCTTTGAATACGTCTTTTCAGAATATCAAAAAAGGTAAGAAACATTGACTATCTGTCTTTCAAAATACCAACCAATTATAACCTTTTGATAGATCAACCATAGTCCAGTGAAGCTGTCCATTATTTTTGGTATATCTGAGATTAAAAATCAAACTATGTCTCTAATATTGACAACAGACTATAGTGTTTAAAAAAACTTTGAGGAAATGAGTCCAACATAATTTTAGTGTTTGCTAGGTAACAACCTAAGAATCGGTAAGAATACATTTTCATTGTTTTCTAGAATGTTTTATTAACCTATTACAATCCAGCAGAATTTAAGACTGGTCTAAATTCAAAGAATTTGCAGATGACAGTTTCTAGTTGATAGAATTTTGAAAATCTTTGAGTAGAAGAAAACGTGGGAAATGATACATTCAATGTCTTTATTTTTCACAAAGCTTTTCAAAAGCCTTTTGCTTCAGGGGCTTAAAATAGCAGGGTTTTATGGGAATTGCTTTTGAAGACCCAGAGAAGAAAAAATTCAGTTGGAAAAGATAAAGTTGCTAGAAACAATTTACTCAAGCTAAAACTGTTAATAGGTTGATAGTGTGTCTTACCTGAGAAGCAAAATGTTTGACTGTTTCCAAGTGACCAATCGCTTGCCTGGCCCATAATTACTACATTCCCCCCTAACCCCGTCCAACGTCGGATTTCAAAGCTCAATTCCTGGCTGAATGAACTATTTGATTGGTCATTGATTCCTTATTTGACAACCAGAATTGGTCAATTGAGACAGGTTGCATTGCGAAAGACAATTCAAAGGGCTTCGAATTTTGAGGACAAAGCCAGATAGGACAATTTTGAGAAAAGGAGAAATTACTTGTTACAAGCAAGTTATCCTATTCAGAATTTGAAACCACAGACATATTCATTCAGCAATTGTCAGAAAAGTAAATAATCCTTTGTGATGCTACAGTTATTTTTTGTGATAAATTGTCTAGGTTTACTGGGACCTTAAGCCATTACCAGACAACAAAATTCGAGAAAAGTCTAAATTCAAAGAAGTTGCAGACAAAAAATCAGATGATGAAATCTTAAAAGTCTTTATCTTCTAGGGTAGAAAACGGTGTGGATTAAGAAGAAACTGCTTTTACAAGCTGTTCCTGGAAACGGGTTAAGAACATGATAAATGTTCAAAATAAAAAAGATTTATCTTACCATCCTCATACTCAACACCGTCGACGACACAGACAGACATATCACACACACCACAACATGACTCATCTTCAGTAAGACGTCCTGGACACTCTGGACAAACAATTGGCTCACATTCTACCTCGATGTTGAAATAAGAACTGTCTAAAGAGCAGAGACATTGAGTACAAATGTCTGGTTCAACATTGACATCACCTGAAACAAAAATAAAAGGTTAATAGTTTTCCACAAACTCCAAAAGGGGGCCTTTCTCAGAGTTGATCTCATTTGTGATGCAATCACCAAAAAGAGAGCTTCCTTTGAGTTTAACAAATTTGTGATGCAACCCCAAGAAAGAGAGCTTACTTAGAGTTTTAACACATTAATTTTTGTGATGCAAACTCCAAAAAGGACCATCTAGGAAATCCAAGAAGTGTCAATCATTGTCAGATTTTAAAGGCCGACCGTATAATAATTTTTAGACTGATTTCTTGTGTACATTTTGTAGGTTTGGTAACTTAAGCATCGAAACTGAAGCTTGAATAACTTAAGTTGGCCTAACAATAAGTTGGTAATTGCTTAACCCATTCCCAGACACAAAATTTTAGACTGGTCCAAATTGAAAGAAGTTGCAGATGACAATTCAAAGCTTGTAAAATTTTATTTTTTTCATCTTTCAGGGTAGAAAACATTGTGGAAAATGAAGAAATTGCTTGTCACAAGCAATTTCTTCATTTTCAACAATGTTTTCTACAGCATTTTTCTTGAGGGGCCTCAAAAAGCGTCATTAAGTGGGAATGGGTTAATGTCTGTGATAAGAGTTTAAACATTATCTTTCAAATTCATCAGAGGAAAGTAATCTTTTTGTGCATGTTGCAACACTGTCTATAGAAACTTACTGCAGTGTTGCATCAACCCCTTGGATAAGGAAAACTCAAAATGTCTTAAAAGGGAGTACTATAATCCAACAAATTAATGCCATGAATCTATCCACAAGGCAAGTTCTTGTCAATCCATTATTAGATGACAAATTTTAGACTTGTCCAAATTAAAGAAGTTGCTGATAATAATTCAAACTTGATAAAATATTACAAATCTTTGTGTTTTTTTTAGGGTAGAAAGCATTGTGATGAGTTAAGAAATTTCTTATTACAATTGATTTCTTCATTTTTCACAATATTTTTTTAAGTTCTTTCTATGAGGGTCATGGCAAGCATGATTGTATGGAAATTGGTTAATCTTGCTACACCTACAAGACAAGACATAGTTGTTTTGCTAAATATCTGTGCAACCTTGATTTTCCAATTCCCATACATTCACACTGTTTTATGCACCCCAAGAAAAAAGCTTTGGAAAACATTGTGGATAATGAAGAAATAGCCTGTTGCAAGCAATTTCTTAATTATCAACAATATTTTCTACCCTCAAAGAATTTGAAAATTCGCAAACTTGATATTGTTAGCTTCAACTTCTTTCAATTTGGACCAGTCTAAAATTTTCTTGAGTGGGAATGAGGTAATGGTTCTTCTTTAATATCAAAATAAGCCTTTACCAGTCTATGACACTTTTTGATGCCCCTAAGAAAAAAAGCTTGTGAAAACATTGTGGAAAATGAAGAAATTGCTCCCTTGTTAAAAGCAATTTCTTCATTATCCTCAATGTTTTCTACCCAAAAGAAAAGTCTAAAACTTCGTAAGATTGAAATTGTCGCTGCAACTCCTTTCAATTTGGACCAGTCTTAAATTTTGGTAATGGGTTAAGACTTAACATGCTTTGTTGTCAGCTAGGTAATCACTCATTGTTCTGTATGCAGGTCATGATAAAAATATCAAAAGGTAAAATAAGAAGGGAAAAAAAATCACCCCAATTTGTTCAGAATACATAAATAATTCAATTTTACTTTAACACATTTCCACACCTGACGCTTTTAGATGCCCCAAACAAAAAAGCTTTGGAAACCATTGTGGACAATGAAGAAATTGCTTGTAACAAATTTCATAAACTTTCAACTGTTGTCTTCAATTTCCTTTAATTTTGGCCAGTCTAAAATTTTGCCGTCTTGTAATGAGTTAAAGCAAGACCTTGATTCTGAACCTGAACAAAAAGAATTACCGGTAAACTCACCCAGACATTCGGGTATACCACAGGGCTGCCATTCGTAATCAGGATGCATCGTATAACACCAAGGGTAGCCTTTTCCATCTGGGTCCCTACATTTGTTGCCAGCCTCTACTTGGCTGACATCCGGAAACAGGCTGTTGTCATGGTTATCATGGCTGTGTGGAAAATCTGACGCCCATGGTTGGCATTCCAATCCCTGGATTGTTAGATTTTGTTCTCCTTGCCACTTGGTGGAATCAATGGCACAGTTCACTGAAATGAAATTATTAATTCAAACCGGTTTTATGTCTGAAATATTTATTCAGTGTGGCTCATAAAGCAGGTGCCTGATATAGATCTATATATTTATTCCATTTCTAAACAACAAAATTTTAGACTGGTCCAAATTGAAAGGAGTTACAGACGACAATATATCTGAATTTGGATGGAAAAAATAAATTCGGCATTAATTTCTTTACACTTTAAGTACTGCACGTAATGATGGATGTCCCAGTCGGCATAGTAGAGTGATATGCCCTTTTTGGTGTACAAAATGGCAATTTTTATATAGATAATCTTTTTTAAGCATAACCTCTCCGCCTAGTCTGATTTGAATAATAGGTACATGTAATACAGGATGTTTTCCGAAGACATTCCGCAAGTAATTAAGATATCATTTAAGAAACACAGACAATATCAGATTAGTAATATTAATTGAGAATTATTACCTGTTAGAAACAAATGAGAGATTTTTTATACCTTTTAAACCTCCCATGATCCACTAGAAGCTTAACCCATTCCCATACAATCACCCTTTTTTATGCCCCTGAAGAATTGCACCAAATAAAATATTGTGAGAAAAGGAGGTATAGTTTGTTTTACAGTGTTTTCTACTCATCTGGGCCTTAGGTTTCAATCTCAAAGCAATTTGAATTGTTATCTGTAACTAGTCCAAATTTTTGTCGTTTGCTAATGGATTGAAAAGGCTACTTCAAAATACTTGTAATCATCTTTATATCAAGGGCTTAGAGCAAAAACATGTTTTATTGTTTAACCAAAAGTCAATTCAATTAATGAGTCAGATAAAAAGTATTAACAAATTTTGGAAAAAAATCACTGTTTACCTTAAACGGATATAAGCCACGACCATAAAAACTATGTTTTTCCTCAATCAGAATATCAAAATTAATTGATAGTATATGAAAAAGAGTCACCAGAAGTTCATTCCAGTGGAATTTGGTTAAAATCCATCAGCTAGATTCTGAGAAAAAGAGTTTCAAAGCTTTCAACATACATGTATATGGAAATGAGCTTCGCCCATTTTAACCATGCTTTTCATCCGATCAAAAATCTTTGAAGGATTTGAATAAAGGGATATCTGAGGATAATTCCTGTGAAATTTAGTTGAAATCGATTTGCTAGTTTCTGATAAGAAAAATTTCAAAACTTCAACCATATATTGAAATTAGCTTCGCCAATTGAAGCCATACTTATCATCCAATCAAAATTCTTTGAAAAAATCTGATTAAGGGTCACTCAGTGATCCTTCCTGTACAATTTGGTTGAAGTCCATCCTCTGGTTTCTGAGAAAGAATATTTTTTAAGGTTTCACCATATTTGAAAATTAGCCCTGCCAATTTAGACCAAGGTTTTCATTCAATCAAAATTCTTTGAAGGAATCTGATAAAGGGTCGCCCAAAGAACGTTCCTGTAAAATTTGGTTGAAATCCATCCACTGGTTCCTCAGATGATTTTTAAAGGTTTCACAATATATTTAAATTAGCCCTGCCAATTAAAGCTGTGTATTACATCGGATCAAAATTCTTTGAAGGAATCTGAAAAAAGGGTCACCCAAAGAACATGCCTGTATAATTTGGTTGAAATCCATCCACTGGTTCCTCAGAAGAAGATTTTTAAAGGTTTCACCATATATGGAAATTAGCCCTGCCCATTAAAGCTGTGTTTTTCTTCCGATCAAAATTCTTTGAAGGAATGTGATACCCGAGGATCATTTTTTTGAAATTTAGTTGAAATCTGTTCAGTTCTTTCTGAGGAGAAGACTTTCAAAGTAAAAATTTACGGACAGACGCACGCATGATTGGACTTACCTACGTACGGACACAACACCATGACAATAGCTTGCTATCCTTGAATTTGGACTCGTTTGAAATTTGGCTATTTAGTAATGGGTTAATTGACCATAGACAAACAGATAAAAAGACTGGCTGACAAAGAAGTTGGATAAGAGCTATAATTTCATTACAAAATGATCTCTATACATACTTGGTTCCATTGTCCAGTCTTTCCTAGAGCATGGCACTTTCTCACCTGGGCTTGTTAAAATGATAAAGCTCTTCACGTCAGAAATAATAAACAGTGTAAGTAGCAGCTGCACCCTTAAAATAAATAAGAAAACAAGATGCATTTCTTACACATTGATCATCCATTTAACATTTTTTTTAATTTTAGGTATAACGCGGCTCCCATTACCACATGAAAACCTTTAGACTGGTCCAAATTGAAAGGAGCTGCAGTCAACAATTAAAAGTTGCCGAACCTAAGTTGCATGTTGCAAGTGAATTCTTCATTTTTCACAATGTTTTCTAATTGTTTTTCTAGAGGGGCTTCATTGTATTTATTGGTTAAACAATTTTTAGTTATATCTCGGTAAAGCTCACTTATTTATGTGTATCCTGCATATCCAATGGTAGACTCTGACACTCAAATGTCTTGCCAAAGGAAGTACCCTCAGGAAGTAATGACAAGTGGCAGGGCTAGGATTCAGATCAACAACCCTTGATATATCTCAGATCGAGAGATGTCATTATGTGGAAATAAGCTCTGGCCATAAAAAACATTTTTCTTTCTCGATCGAAATTCTTTGACGGAATCTGATGAATGATGACCCAAGGATCATTCCTCAGAAATTTGGTTGATATCTGTGCAGCATTTTCTTGGGAGAAGATCTTTTTAGGTAGAAGTTTACAGACTGACAAACAGCACAATGGACACAACACTATAACAGGAAATACATTTATGAAAATTCAGCAGGCCTGTTGGATTCAATAAAAGTTCTGAGACATGGATCAGCACGAAAAATTCCATTACCGGATGATGAAATGTTGCACTTGTCAAATTTCAAAGAAGTTGCAGAAGACAATTCAAGGCTTGTGCAAATTTAAAAAATGTGTGACAGAAAGGGTAGAAATTATTGTGAGAAAAGAAGAAATCGCTTGTTCCATTTGTCCTTTTCTCACAGTGTTTTCTAGACCTATATTTTTTTCAGCACCTAGAAATGTGGGATTGCATGGTAGTGGAATATACTTGGGTTCTACACTACATACATCATCTTTTCCTCGAAAATCACTTCACCCATTCCCACACAATGACACTTTCTGATGCCCCTCAAGAAGAAACAATTGGGAAAACATTGTGCAAAATGAAGAAATTGCTTGTAACAAGCAATTTCTTCATTTTCCACCGTGTTTTCTACCCAGAAAGTTGAAAAAATCTAAATTTTCATCAACTTTAAATTGTTGTCTGCAACAACTTTCAATTTGGACCAGTCTTAAATTTTGCCATCCGATAATGGGTTAATATTCATAATATAAAAGATTTTTATGCATCTTACCACATTTTGTTACAGTCGAATATCTGTACATTCACTGATCCAACACAGCAATGCGTCACCTTATAAAGAATTTCAGTTAAAAGTTCACTGCAATAATATAGTAAGTAGCAAGACAATTTTAATAGACCTACCTTTGTCTAGCATCTGTTCTACTAAAGATATTCAATTGTTTCTACAAGAAGCTATTGTCGAGTCAGCTGGGATGGTAGTTATGATTTTCTCATCATTGATTAACTCTCAAACAGACAACAAAGTAAAATCCTATACCAAACAATGGTTCGATTTCACCCATTTCCTCACAATCCCTCTTTCTTATACCCCTCAAGAAAAAAAACTTTGAAAACATTGTGGAAAAATAAGAAATTGCTTTTATCAAGAAATTTCTTCATTTTCCACAATGTTTTCCATGAAAAAATAACACAACAAAACAACCCGAAACAATTAAAATTCAATCTAAAATTGTCGTCTGCTGCTTTCTTTAAATTTGGACTTGTCTAAAATTTGGTGTGTGGGAATCGGTTAACTCACACTTGCATAATCCTGCTTTTATGATGCCTTGAAGCAATATAGTTGTAGGAAACTTTGTACAAAAAGGACAAATTGTTTTCCTTTTCTCACACTGTTTTCACGCATACAGTACTTGTTTTCCAATATTAGCACTCTTATAAATATTGACTGCAACTTCTTTCAATTTGGACCAGTCTAAAATGTGTTATGAGGCAATAGGTTAAGCCATTTTCAGATGACAAATGTGCAGACTATTCCAAATTCTAAAAATTGTTGATGTCTTTACCCTTTCTTGTTTTTTAAAAGTTTAGTCTTGTCCAATTTGAAAGTAGCTGCAGACAACAATTAAAAGTGAGTGCAATTTGAAAAGTAGCAAACCTACAGGATAGAAAATATTGCGGGAAAAGAAGAAATTACTTTTCCTACAATGTTTTGTCATGTATAAAATCACAGGAAGGTAAAAACCAGTGATTGAACAGGAAAAGGATTAATTTTAGTGGATGAAATCGAAATTCCCAGTCTTCTGGGGATCAAAAAACATTGCTGGGAAATTGAAAATTTGCTTTTTACAAGAAATTCCTGCATTTCCATAATGATTTTCAAAACTTTTCTCTAGGGTGTTGGAAAAAAGTAGGATTGTGTCGGGATAGGTTAACAATTCTAGATAAATTATGGCTGACCCAGAGGTAAATTGTAACTGAAAGGACACACTAGAAATTACTTTTTGAAAACATTCAATAATTTCAACAAGAGTTACCGGCATACAACATAGCTTGCCTTTCTGGTTGCTTTTGTAACAGAGTCAAGGTCAATGCCTCATCCCCTGATGAATTGATGTGTTAAATATGAGCACTTAACCTTTTCCTGTTTCTTGAAATTTTAGACAGGTCAAAATCGAAAGAGATTAAAGACGACAGTGAAAAAATTTATACAATTTGAAATGTAACCATCCTATGTGGTAGAAAATATTGTGGGAAAAGAAGAAATTGCTTGTTACAAGCAATTTCTTCTTTTTCCACAATATTTTCTCAAGTATAAAATCACAGCAACGTAAAATCCTGGGTTTGTACAGGAAAGGGTTAAGGATGAATGATGACCAAGATATAAAACTTTAAAGTTAAGGTCATTTGTTTTAAATGAGAGCCTGTCTCCTGATGAGTGCATAAGTGAAATACAAGCCACGGGGTCTAAGGATGAAAAATGACCTAGAAAGTGAGACTTTATGATTTTTGTTATTTTTTTTATAGGGTGAATGGTTAATGTCACTGGGTCAAGGACATTGTGTCAAATGTAAACCTATCTCCTCATAAATGCATGTATAAAATAAATATGAGCACTTAAGGATGAAAAATGACCTAGGTAGAAAACAAAAACTTATGGTAATTATTTTGTAAATCGGCTCAAAGGTCAGGAAGGTTACGGGGTCAAGGTCATTGTAGCAAATGAAAGCCCATCTCCTGATGAATGCATGTGTAAAATATGAGCACCCTAGAATGATCTAGAGGCACTTGAGTACCTGATTTGCTCCACCAGCCTGAATTTACTTATCATTCCTGAAAAAAACATCCTGAAGTTTGAAAGAATAAGATTTTCACAGTTTACAGTATATAGAAATGAGTCCAATCCATTAAAGGAATGTTTACAGCCAATCAATTCTTTTTTTTAGCAATCTAATAAGGGGCCACCAAAGGATCATTTCAGTGAAATTTGGTTGAAATCCATCCACTGGTTTCTGTGAAGAAGGTTTTCAAAGCTTTCACCATATATGGAAATAAGCCCCAGCCATAAGAGCAATACTTTACATCCAATCTTAAGTCTTTGAAGGAATCTTATAGAGGGTCACCAATTGAGCATTCCTGTATAGTTTTGTTGAAATTCATCAATCGGTTTTTAAAGATTTCTCCAGAGATGGAAATTAGGCCCGCCCATTTAAGCCATGTTTTTCATTCGATCATATTTCTTTGAAGGGACCTGATAAAGGGTCACTAAATGATCATTCATTTAAGATTTGGTTGAAATCCACCCACTGGTTTCTGAGAAGAATTTTTTTAAAGGTTTTTCCATATATGGAAATGAGCCCCTCCTATTCAAGCCATGTTTTACATCCCATTAAAATTCTTTGAAAGAATCTGATAAAGGGTCACCCAAGGATCATTCCTGTAAAAATTGGTTGAAAACCATTCAATGATTTCTGAGAAGAAGATATCTAAAGGTCTCACTATAAATGGAAATTAGCCCCGCCCATTTACCCCATGTTTTCCACCCGATCAAAATTCTTTGAAGGAATCTGATAAAGAGTCACAGGAGCATCATTTCTGTGAAATTTGGTTGAAATCTGTTCAATTCTTGCTACAGAGAAAATTTTTAAAGTAAAAGTTTACGGACTGACGGATGCATGGACAGACGCAATGCCATGACAATAGCTCGCTGGCTTTCAGCCACTGGAGCTAAAGATTGGACGCAATTTGAAATGAAACCATCTTATTTGGTAGAGAATATTATTCAAAAAGGAGAAATTGCTTGTTACAGGCAATTTCTTTTTTTTTCAACAACTTTTTCTTAAGTATTAAACTACAGCAAATGTAAATATTTGTTCAGGAAAGGGTTACTAGAAGTTTTCACTCACGCAAGATCGACTATAGGTCTAAATTGCCTTCACCTCTTGACTTTAACCTTTGGGTTCACATCACCTGATGATCCCATCATGTTAAAATGATATGAAAGGAAGGGCACTCCTTATTATTAAACCATCAAAGACAGTTATGGCTATTCATTATAAACCCGTTCTGGATAATCTTTTTAGTATTTTTTCCATGTTCACCTGCAACATGTGCCACCTCAGGTTACTTATCATTTTGTAGTTTACTGTAATCATTTTGCTTTGTTTTTCTAATAAATCTCAGATTCTTTATGCTCTAATGTGTGACCTATCAATCAAAAAAGGTCTATCTTGTAAATGCGAATAGTATTGACTCTGATCAGTCTGAACTGAATGTGCAGGCTGACATTAACCAATTACAAGACAACAAAATTTAAGACTGGTCCAAATTGTAGGAGTTGCAGACTAAAATTGAAAGTTCATAAAAGTTTATATTTTTTTTTCAACTTTCTTGGTAATAAAGATTGCAAGCAATTTTTTCCATTACCACAAAGTTTTCCTCATTTTTTTTGAGGGGCATCTAAAAGCATAGTTGGTTGAGAATGAGTGAAGGGTAAAAACTTTTCACTCATGGCAGATTTTGAGAATCTGGAACGGTCATCTTAACTTACTATTCTTTTTAACCAATTACCACACTACATAGATATACTAATCTAGCAAGTCATCTGCTTCCAGTGAAATCAAACCATATTTGATTGTTGGTTTGACCCAGGTACAAGAGTCTCGATGATCCTGTTATATCCAGAGTGCACTGCATTTATAGTTATGGATTTTTAGTCTGTTTCTTTTCTACGCATTTGCATATTCGATTGACAAAGCACTTAACCCCCCCATCCCCTTCATCATTTAACCAAAATCATCTGTTAACCCTTCCCACACAATGATGCTTAAAACACCCTCAATATAAATGCTTTGGAAAACATTGTAACCTAGAGGCGCTTGAGCGCCTGTATCGCTCCACAGGCATGAATGTACTGATTAAGCAAATTTTTTCACAAATTCTAAAATAAAATGAATATAATGAAAATAGATCTAAATCATTGAAATCTTTAAAATAGTTCTAGAGAACCATTTCAAACTTTTCATTGTTTTTACAAAAGACAAGTTATGTAAAATTCATTAAGTAAAATTTTCACTTTATACCATATATGGACTAAACTAACCACAATAATAGCCATGTTTTTCAACCAATCAAAATTATATGAAGTTATCTGACAAACAGTCATGTGGTTATCATTCCCATGAAATTTGGTTGAAATCCACCAACAGGTTTCTGAGAAATTTACAAAGTTTTCAGTATATACCATATATGGAAATTAGCCCTACCCATTAAAGCAATATTTTTCATCCTATTAAAATCACCAAGGGTCAATCCAGTCAAATTTGGTTGAAATCCATCCACTGGTTTCTCAGAAGAAGCATTTCAAAAATTTTACCATACTTGCCAATTAAAGCCATATTTTTCATCTGATTAAAATTTCTTTGAAGGAATCTGATAGAGGTTCACCATAGGATCATTTCTGTGATTTTTTATTTTTGGTTGAAATCCATCCACTGGTTTCTCAGAAGAAGCATTTCAAAGGTTTTACCATACTTGCCAATTAAAGCCATATTTTTCATCTGATCAAATTTCTTTGAAGGAATCTGATAGAGGTTCACCATAGGATCATTTCTGTGATTTTTTATTTTTGGTTGAAATCCATCCACTGGTTTCTGAGAAGAATTTCAAAGCTTTTACCATATATGGAAATTAGCCCCGCCCATTAAAGCCATGTTTTTCATCTGATCAAAATTCTTCTAAGGAATCTGATAAAGGTTCATCCAAGGATCATTTCTGTCAAATTTGGTTGAAATCTATCCATAGTTTTCTAAGAAGAAGATTTTCAAAGCTTTCGCCACATATGGAAATAGCCCCACCCATTTAAGCCATGTTTTTCTTCCGATCAAAATTCTGTGAAGGAATCTGATAGAGGGTCACCCATGGATCATTTCTGTGAAATTTGGTTGAAATCTCTTCAGTACTTTCTGAGGAGAAGATTTTCAAAGTAAAAGTTTACGGACGGATAGACGAGAGACAGAAGCACAGACGGGGGCACGCACGATGGACACAACGCCATGACAATAGCTCTCTGGCTTTCAGCCAGTGGAGCTAAAAATGAAGAAATTGCTTATTACAAGCAATTTCTTCATTGTCCACGATGTTTTCTACTCCAAAAGACAAAGTTTTGAAATATTTCATTTACTTTAAATTACCCAGTGTAACTTCTTTGAATTTGGACTGGTCTTAAATTCTGTCATGAGGGAATGGGTTAACATACTGGACACTTGACAGCAACAGCCTTACAGGCAGAGCCACATGAAGTTTATATTTTTCCTCAGAAAAGTATCAACTCTCCAGGCAGGAAATGAGCCTAGGACACTCTAAATCCAGACCTCGATCTTACCACTAGACTATAAACTTAGTGAAAAGTTTTACTTGTGTACTTATGAAATACTTGTGCCCTTAAATTTCAAATTTTGCCCAACTTGATAAATGATTCTGATTTAGTCAGATTACCTTGACAATGGCAGATGTGTGCTGTTCAGCTTACCAGTATTAGCCCATTACCAAACGGCAAAATTTCAGACTTGTCCAAGTTGAAAGACGCTGCAGACGACAATTTCAATTTGATCGAATTTAATTTTTTTTCTTCTCTTTGGGTAGAAAACGAGCAATGTCTTCCTCATCCACATTGTTTTCACAGTTTCTTTTTGTGGAGGATTGTGTGGGAATGGGTTAAATGAAAAAATGGATGCATAGACAAATTAAGTTTAAACAATCACATTTTTTGACAACCCTCAAAAAAAAAAACCTTTTGGAAACATTGAGGAAAATGAGGAAATTGCTTGTGACAATGTTTTTTACCAACTTTTTAAATTCCTTTAACTTAAAATTGTCGTCTACAATTTCTTTTAATTTGGACCAGTTTACAATTTTGCCGTCTGGTATGGGTTAAGGACATACCAACAAGGTTAATAATATATAAACCAGATAATTCTTTGACAGGATATACCAATTTTATTGGTGAAACTGAATGTGATGTTAACCCTTGTCATGTAGAGCCTGGAATATTCCTTTCTTTTCAGGAGGTAAAGACATAGATCAGTCTACACATATGTGAAGTCTGATCTTAGACTGTACCATCTGATTGTCTCTTTAAAATATAGTTATTTATGAGATTAATATTCAAAGAAATATTGCCCCACAACTAGTGCTTCCACTACTTTCAGTCCTTTGATTTAAATGTAATCCAGAAAAGGATTGTATTCAGCATGACAAGGGCTAACATGTTTATGCATGTGTATACTTCAAAACAAGACATTATAGAGAACAATTCTTACACTAAAATTAACAAACTTCAACTAAGGCATACGTTATCTTTCACCATAAAAATCTATTGCACAACTTTTTTCTACAATTATAGTGCTTTCATGTTTGTGACCTGTTATACATAAAAGGACAAATCAGGGAATCAGCAAATCAATTAACCCATTCAAACAAAATGACGCTTTTTGATGCCCCTCAAGAATTGGGAAAATATTGTGTAAAATGAAGAAATTGCTTGCAACATGCAATTTCTTCATTTTTCACAGTGTTTTCTACCCAGAAAGGTGAATAAATCTAAAATTTCATAAACTTAAATTTGTCATCTGCAACTCCTTTCAATTTGAACCAGTCTAAAATATTTTCTCTCGTATTGGATTAACAGGATCAACACTGTTCCAACCACCAAGACAGTCCCTTTCTGAATGAAAGGTCACATGACTAAAACCACAAACAATCATCCTCAAGGGGATTGCCCAGCACTATAATGTGGCAACTGACTCTACAAACTCTATGCACTAACAACCTTCAACCCATTACCACACAATAAAATTTTAGACTGGTCTAAATTGAAAGAAGCTCCAGGCAACTTTTTTTTAGTTATTGAAATCTTAGATAATTTGGGTCATTTGGGGTAGAAAACACTTTGAGTAATGAAGAAATCCCTTGTTACAGACAATTTCTTCATTTTCCACAAGGTTTTCCAAAGAGTTTTTCTGGAGGGGTGTTAAAAAGGACAGCAATAGATAAGTACAAATTACAAGATAAAGGGGAGATAATTAGGGAACCAATGGTAGTAAGATCATCTAAATTGCTCAGGCAAATTTCATAAATATACAGAATGCTTGGTAGTCATGCTACAAGCAACAATGATTCAGTACTAATTACAATTTCAAGGGGAGATAATAAGAGAAACAATTACAATAGCATGTTTCAATTTGTTTTCAGTGCAATCATAACTACAGAAATATTGCCACAGGCAACAATAAATCAGTCAAAATTTAACAGGTTCAAGGGGAGATAATTCAACAAACCAGTGACAGTGTTTCAATTTGTTTTCAGTGTACTCATAACTACAGGAATATTGCCACAGGCAACAATAAATCAGTCAAAATTTAACAGGTTCAAGGGGAGAAATTTCAACAAACCGGTGACAGTGTTGTCATGAAGACTTTCTAATAACACCAACATTGTTGTTAAGTTGAGATCAGTGCATGAAATACTGTAGCTGTAATAGCCCAGGACAATAATATTTCAGTCTAATTTGCAAGATGAAGGGGAGATAATTCAGCAACTAAAATTTGAGGAGAGTATTTTTTTTGCCAGATACCCATGAGGGGCATCCTTGTTGATACACTGTAACTGGAAGTACTGTAGGAGAAATTCTAAGACATTCAAAATTAATTAAACTCATAAGTTCAAGGGGAGATATTTCAGCAAACAATAAAAGTACTGTATTGAAAAAATGCACATGCACAAGTTTTCACTACCAAATACATTGTGTGTAAATTTGAGCTCAGTGCATGCACTACTGAAGGAGATATGATCTAGATAACAGTAATTAAGTAGAATTTGTGCTCAGGGGGAGATAATTCAATAACCAATGAAAGTAAATTGCAGATGCACAACTTCATATGGAGGTTAACACTATGTAGACATTTCAGAGGTGTTGGTACAATATTTTAGGAGAAAAGCTCTGACAAAAATGTGTCCACCCCCCCTACGGCAAAAGTTGGCAAACATTGTGTGTAATGAAGGAATTGATTTTTTTTATTTTCAACAATGTTTTCTAACCAGAAAGTTGAAACAATCCAAAATTTCATAACTTTAAATTGTCGTTTCTACCTCCTTTCATTTGGAATCAGTCTAAAAATTTGCTGTCTGGTGATTGGTTAAACCTTTATATATCTTATATGGATACAAAACTGATATAGTTTACATGCAGTTTTAAACGCCTAGTCTATCACTGAATGTGATTATTATGTTGCCCCCCCCATCCCCCTCACACACACAAAGGCTCATGTGTCAGAAAAAACATTTTGTCACTGGAATGGAATAAAGCCTTTTTTTTCAACAAAGGGCAATAATTTAAACAATGTGAGTGGGCCAAAACCAAAATAAAGCCTGAACATCTTTGGTTGACACTGAGTGCAAATGTGAAATTTAAACCAAATCTATTTGGTAGCATGGCTTAACCCATTACCAGACAGCAAAATCCTAGACTAGCCAAAATTGAAAAGAGTTGCAGACGACAATTTGAAAGTTTTGAATTTCTAGATTTTACACAATGTTTTCCGAATTGTTCAACTTGAGGGGCGTCCAAAAGCGTCATTATGTGGGAATGGCTTAACCCTTTCCCGTTCAAATACGGGATTTTACGTTCCCGTGATTTTATACTTGAGAAAACATTGTGGAAAAAGAAGAACAAGCAATTTCTCCTTTTTCCACAATATTTTCTACTACATAGGATGGTTTCATTTCAAATTGCATCCAGTTTTCATTGTCGTCTGCAACCTCTTTCAATTTGGACTGGTCTAAAATTTCCAAAAACAGGAAAGGTTAAAACAAAAGACCATAACTCCCAAGAAAATGAATGGAATGTTAACAAAATAGCATGTGCATATCTTTGCTTGATACTAAATGATTGTGTGAAATTTGAATCAAATCCAAACAGTAGTTTAAGGGGAAGCATGAAACTGAAAAAGTACTGACAAACTGACCTCAATACCAACCAACCGACAAGCTAACTTCTATATATCCCCCAAACATTTTGCTTTTCAAGGAATATAAAAACGTTATCTAAGGACTTTTCCAAGATTTCCCTTTGTAGTTTTTGGAAAAGAAAACTTTCGAAGTTATGATATTTTACATGAAATTAGCACTTTGCCATAAAAATCATGTATTTAGATATTACATTCTCTTTAACCCTGAAACCTGATGGAGGGCTATCTAAGAAAAAAATCTGAAAAATATGATTGATACCTAGGCTTGTCCAAAGTGAAAGAAGCCATCGACAACAATTTCAAATTGATAGAGTTCTAATTCTTTTTCATAATTTAGGCCAGAAAATATTGAGAATGATCAAGAAATTGCTTGATACAAGCATTTTTTCAAAAATGTTCCACAATATTTTTCAAAGCTTATTTTAGATGGGAAATGGGTAAATCAATAGCACATCTTTGAGTCAAGATATTTTCAAGATCAAGTCAAGAATATCATCTAGAAAGAATGCGAAAAAAAAAATGACATTTCAATTTTGACCAATTCCAACAGCTTTTTGTTGCCCCTCAAGAAAAATAATTGGGAAAACATTGTATAAATGAAAAAATTGCTTGCAACAAGCAATTTCTTCATTTTCCACAATGTTTTCTACCCTGAAAGTTGGAAAAATCTTCATAAACTTTGAAATGTTGTCTGCAACTTCTTTGAATTTTGACCAAAATAGAATTTTGCCTTCTGGTAATGAGTAAAATATTGACACAAATATATGAAGTACATGTATAGTGATGAATATATCCTAAACAACCTAGAGCAACAATAGTGCTTCATATTGCAAACCAAAAGAATGCTATACTGTAAACCTGAGGCATTCATGTCAAAAAGAAACAAAACTAGAAATGTCATAAAATGGAATTACACACCCCAACCAGCATTTAGTCTCTCAAGTAGACCAGTTGACCTTTGACCTACTTTACTCAAAAATAAAAGGGCACATCCTTGGGTCATGGAAAATATTTGTATAACATTTCTGAGTCCAATATAAATAGCTTATGAGCTAGAGCACTGTAAAGATTTTAACTCAAAGTTCAGTTGTGACCTTGACCTTTGACCTAAGGGACCCAAAAGCAATAGAGTGCTTCATTGGACCGTTGGCAACAATTGTATGAAAATTCATGGTTGTAGATTATTTGCTTCTAGAGCAAGAGCAGATTAACAAAAACGTTTACAGACAGACATGAAAAGACCAGTACAGCCCCCTACTTGAGGGGTTTTAATAAGATGACCTGATGAAACACCTATAAAAGCCCCAACATTTTTGTTAAGAGGATTGACCTTCATCTTATCAGATGACCTTGATATAATCAAATATCTATTATGCAATGAGTGGTAACTACAAAGCATATTAGAGCATTCCATCTTCAAGTATTTAATTCTTATGAAAACATAAAATGTTGAAGTTAATTTTTTCAAAAGTAAGCCAGGAGACTGAGGGTCAACCCATTCCAAGAAGACAAAATTTTGGGCCGGTCCAAAATGAAAGAAGTTGCAGAAAACTTTTTCAAGTTAATGAAATTATAAAACCTTTGTCATTGTGGGCAGAAAACATTGTTTATCATTTATTATAAAACATTGTTTACATTGCTTATCATAAGCAATTCCTTCATTTACCACAATGTTTTCCCTAGCTGTTTTCTGCAGGGGCATCAAAAAGAAGGATTGTGTTAGGTTAAAAAATTTGACCTTGATCACATGACCTCTATAAAGATGCATACCAATCAAAGGCTGCTACATTCTACTTGTGCGTGTATCTAAAAGAAAATCTGGATTTTGAAGGAACAATGCTGGAAAGAAAGATGGTCAGACAGAAGCAAAGACGCCGGCAGAACAATATGCCTCCTAATCTTATAAACCCATCACAACAAAAAATCGAAATTTCATGTGCCAGGGAAAATAGCTTGTAACAAGCAGTTTCTTCTTTTTCTCATAACATTTCCCACCCTATTTGCCACTAATTTTTGTATTTGGGTGCACATCTAAATATTGTCTAAAATTTCTTTTCAATTACAACCAGTCTAAAATTTTGTCATGTGGTAATGGGTAACTAGGAAAGGGGGGGGGGTTAAAAAGTTGATTCCCTCTACTCACTGAAATGTATCAATGTTCTGAATCAATAAAAATCAATATTGGCTAAAAAATTTATACAGTCTAACAAATCTTTTTGTATAACATTTTGATATTCTCCAAATAAATCATAACAAGGAGCAATCGCCAAATTGAAAAAACTGGAGCCAAATCTGTCGCCAAGAAGCCAAATGAGAAGCCAAATTTTTTTGCCTAGTTTCATGCCACTGAAAAATAAAATAAAAAATTTGAACTTGATGTGTAATCTATCTTGTTCATTTTAATTCAATCTGGTAAGCCATTATTTTTCAAACAATTTCGGGATATTTCACTAAACATTTCGTATCCCACCCCCACCCCAGTACCCCACCCACTGGCAGAGACTCGCAAACAAGTTTGTCTGTTACCGTTCTGAACTTTATCAATGGTCAAATCTAACAATTTTATAAAGTGAAATGGAGATCAAATGACATTAGTTTTTGTTTTAAATTTCTTTTCCTATACTTTTTATCCAAAGTGTTTTTAAGGCCTGTGATTTACTTTAACGGATATCAAAGTCATTGCGTTTTTTTTGTCAACGAGCTAGACCTAAAATATTCCTCTGTTCATGCAAAACACAGCTGATGTCATAAAAATGTTGGTTCTGACCATTCTACTCTACAGGAGCGTAGGGTTGTGATGTGCATCAAAGAGACTGCTGAGACAGCCTTGAGAGGGTTGCCCTCGTTGCACAATTTCCCCAGAGCAAAATTAGACTAAGATTTGTGCACGAGAATCGGTCATTTGTATATTTTAGTCATTTTTTTTTATTGTCGGATATGTATTCTGGATTCATTGTAATCCCACTGAAGTAAGATTTTCTTATTTTGATTTGTTGAAATTATTTCTTTAATGTACATCTTCGTTCCTGGTCAGAAAATGTCACCTGTATTGTAAGTCATACATTGGATAAGTGTTTGTCACACTTCGTTTATTGACTGACTTGCATGTTTATTGAAATTTGACACATTTATTACAGTTTTAACACCTGGACTACAATAATCTGCCTTGATTACAGTCTGATACATACTTTTGATTCACGGGTGGTACTTTATATGAAAATCAATATTGCTTCAACAGACTTTTTTTATCGCCAGCGTTTTTGCCAGATTCTATTTTTTATCGCCACTTAGCTTTAACTTTTGCATTTGGCAACATAGATGATTGCTAGCAAAGGCCCTGAATTGACCAATCTGAATCCTGCCCACTTACTCCTATTGCCATGCCCATCAACTCCAATGAAAATGCTGTTGTTAAGACGTTTAATTAAGAAATTGTGGAAAATGAAGAAATTACTTGTAATGAGTAATATCTTCATTATCAACAATGTTTTGTACCTAAAACAATATAGATTTTTAAAATTTCACTAAGAATTGTCATTTGCAGCCTCTTTGAATTTGGACCAGTCTAAAATTTTGTTTTCTGGGTAATGGGATAACCACAAAGCGTCGTTTATAAAATTGATTTTTAAAAGAACTATTGATCTACAATCAGCCATTCCAGTCCTTTGATTTTTAATTCAGTTCTAAATTCAGGATGACAGGATTAAATGCCACGTCAACCATTTGGAGACTTTGAATATCGTTTCTGGATATCTTTAAATATATCAATGAGATTCTGTAATCCAAACAAATAACCTCTGTCAACACCTTGGTGAGGGGCGTCGTTTTGAAATCCACTATGCGTGGAGTGAGCAAAGTCAATCATTCTCACATCCACCAGACAACTTTCGCTCGTCTGTTCAAATGAGTCGTCATCATTTTGGGTCCCAACACTAACACAGTTGTGGTTTGTCTCACTGACTATGTTTTGATTTGTGCCATAATTCTCCAAATTATCACTTTGGCAGGTATCACTGATGTTTGTCATTCCATTTGACGTTGAGCATTCAGGATTTGTCTCACAGTTGTTGATCCCTCCATACATGATTAACAATGAGCTAGAATAAAACCTGAATGACTCGTGTTTTTCAATGATTTTATACAACTTTTGAAGACGGTCTAAAATCGGTGCCAATAGTTCCGTTCTCATTGTCTCTCCATTGTACAAAAACATTTCGATCACTTCTTTAAATCCAGTCACAGATAGTTTTCGTCCATGGTACTTGTTCTGGCAAACAAACTCTCCTGACGTAGACTGGAACACCTAGATTGAAAACAAGATGAGAGAGTATATCAATAGTTCAGCACAAAAAAGTTATACCTACCTATATGTTTATATGCAGTTACAACTGTTTCGTGCTGAACAATCGATATGGCAAGCAAAATATTGTAGAAGCAAAATTAGTTTTCATTTCAACAAATTGATCATATACTTCTTAAAATCTTTGAAAATGACATAATGATAAATTGCAAAATGTAAACATGCCAACACAATCCTGCTTTTCGACCCCCCCCCCCTCAACCCCTACATGTAAAAAGCTTTGTAAAACATTGTGAATAATGAAGAAATTGCTTGTGACAAGCATTTTCTTCATTATCCACAGTGTTTACTTTCCATAAAGACAAAGACTTTAAAAATTCCATGGACTTAAAACTCTTGTCTGCTATTTCTTTCAATTTGGACCAGCCTAACTTTTTGTTCGTCTGGTAATGGATTAAACAAATAAGAGCAATGACAGCAGGTGCCTGATACTCTGCTTTCGGTAGTTGGATAGAGAAAAATAAAAATAGTTGAACTAGAAATGTCTCACAGACACAAATGTCCTCTAAAACTTGCTTATCCCATTCCCACTCAGTGACGCTTTTAGACGCCCCCAAGGAAAAAAGCTTTGGAAAACATTGCGGAAAATGAAGAAATTGCTTGTTACAAGCAATTTCTTCATTTTCCGCAATGTTTTTGACTAAGAAAGTTGAAAAAATACAAATTTCATAAACTTTAAATTGTCGTCTGCAGCTTCTTTCAACTTGGACCAGTCTAAAATTTTGTTATGTGGGAATAGGTAATCACATGACCTTCAGTTAAGACCTAGAAGTTTAGAGTTTAGAGTATCCACCACAACTTTACCCGCAACACTTATACTGTTCACAGTAAACAATTGTGCCAAGTTATTTTAAAATCCATTAAGTAATGTAGAAGATATGCTCTGGTCAAGAATTGAACACACACACTGACGCACAGACATAAACAGAGTTCCTATGAAAACAGCAAAGATATTAAAGGAACAAAAATCTAGTTCATCTGCAATGTTAGCTTAATTAAGTCTGAATTTCAAGAGTTTCAAAGACTTATAAATTCTGAATTCTTTAAAAAAATAAGGTAATACACTTACCTTTTTCAAGTTTTACTTTTGTGAATAATAAATTTTAACCCTTGTCATGCTGAACCCTATTCCTGTTTTGGCAGGAGGTAAAGACAAAGACCAGCCTGCAAATATGTGCAGTCTGATCTTAGTTTACACAACCTGTTTTCTCCACACAAGTGTTAGAAAAATTATTTGTCAAAAGAAATATTAGTTTAATGCAAGAGCTTCAAGTGCTAACAGTCCTTTGATTTAAATGAATCTTAAACGAGACTTTATTCAGGATGACAAGGGTTAAGCTTCTAAAAAAAAGATTTGAAGTAGATTTTGAGCAGTTGCCATAAGATATTGCACATATGATTATTTCCTTATAGCAGCGATTGTTTAAGAGCCTTGTCACTAAGATTAGAAACAATCTTTATACATGCATGTTTCACTTCCTAAACGGTAGGACATAGATTATCCTACCATATGATTGGTAAGGTAGATAACCCATATATTATTCATGTCATAGACAACTGCTTCTATTGAAAAAACAATTCATCCTAACAAGAAAAAGTTATCCTATATACATGTACTTTATGTCAATTAATTTTGTTAGGGGTTATTGAATATAATCCATTCCCAAACAATATCATTTTTTTACCCAACCTCAAGAAAAAGCTAGGAAAACACAGTGGGAAAAAATGTCATGAACTGTAAATAGTTGAAACATACCTGCATCCCAATAAGGCGTAGTCCAACTGAACTGGAAGTGGTTGAGGCACATTTTTTTGTCTGACTTTTCTTTTTGGCCTCAGGGGCATCATCCCCATGTTGTCTGGTCCCCATCTTCAGATCTAATATACAAGGAAACTTGAACTTGGCAGCTACATTCTCTAGCAGTATAAATTCTAGGGACAAGTTAAAGACAATAGAATTTGACTGTTTAAGTGGCAGAAATCCTGAAAAAATCACCATTTTTTCTTTTTACAATGCCTGTCAATATATTGGTGGGTCAGCACGAGACAGTTGTAACAATTTCTTCAATTCCAAAAAAATTTTCCAAGGTTCTATTCTTAGCATTTTCTTGAGTGCATAAAAGAGTAGATTTGTATTGGAATAGGTTCATACTTTCCCATTTATTGAAATTTTAGACTGGACCAAATTAATAAAGGGATCAGAAAATTTGGATGCAATTTGAAATGAAACCATCCTATGTGGTAGAAAATGTTGTAGGAAAAGGAGAAATTGCCTGTCACAAGCAATTTCTCTTTTTGCCACCATGTCTTTTCAAGTATAGAATCATAGGGGCACAAAAACCCAGGTTTGTACAGAAAAGGGTTAAACTGTGAATTGTCCAGCTGAGGAAAATTCAAGTCTCGGATTTTTCATAAGGATACTTCTGAGGTTAGAATCCTGGTTTTCATTCATCATCTTAGCTAATTGTCGTTTGTGACATTTTAGGCTCCATGGATTTAAGGCGGCGGTCTTTTGGCCTAATTTCGGGTCTGTAGAGTGAAACATGGTCTGGGTTTGGGTGCTGACTTCTACACTGCCACTCCGCAATAAACGAACACTGAAAATACCAATGTGATTCAAAATAATAATAAAATGTTTTTTATCCTATAGAACAAGCTCCTAGAAATGATTTTGGCATTAATCACTTGATCTAATCACCATCACTAAACAGTCATGAATAGTTACTTAGAAAAAAATTCTACCTTTCAGATTTTCTTTTAAAAAAGTAATGGCATAGTGACTATGCTGAAAGATCAACTCCCAAACAATCCCACTTTTCTTAATCACCTAAAGCAAGCAGCTTTGGAAAAATTGTGGAAAATGAAGAAAGTTTTAAATATCTTTGTCTGTGTAACAGTTTTGCAGTTATATTGGTGATGGCTTTTGACAAATGTTGGAAAGAATGTTGGATGAGTCAGGCTTTAAACCCATGACCACAGCATGTTTCTGACTTAGCTAACAGGCTTGGCAAGCTCATCCTGAATATAACCCACCTATAAGAATCAGTAGAGGACCCTGAGTTGATATTTCTTGATTTTGTCATGGGACTGTTTGGGGATTCTGTTTCACTACCACTAGAGGATGGAGACTGGCCCCTCTCGAACCCCTTAGGGGCCACCTGCAGGTTCCCAGTCCTTTGTCCCCCGTCCTGTCTTTCAACTGGATACCCGATTAGTGTCATGTATCCATCTCCATCTTCATGTAACTCTACTTCTATGATACCTGGAATGACAAATTTAAAATCAATTTTTCTTAAAGAAAGACCCTGTATAATGTTTATCCCATTAGCATACAACAAAATTTTAGACTGTTCCTCAAGACAACAATTTTAGTTGATATTTTTTTATTTAGTTTACTTTTGGGGTAGAAAACATTGTGGATGATGAGGAAATTGCTCATAATAAACAATTTCTTCATTTTCCGCAATGCTTTCCAAAGCTTATTCTCTAGTGGAGCATTAAATAGCAACATTGTGTGGGAATGGGTTAAGCATAAATGACTTCATGAATAACACAATCTTATTTCTAAGTAAATAGAGAAACAACTGTCATTTTTAAATAACATAACTCTGAAAAGTGAAAGTTAATTTGTTCGTATGGGGTTTAACGCCGCTTTGGGCAATCTTTTAGTTACATCATGATGAATTTCACATGCATGGGCCAAGGACATACCTACACAAACTAGCAACTTTATTGTCTACCAGATTATTAGTCTGCCGCCCTAAGCACCGAGACACGCAGGCCCTGTCTGAAAAGGGTAGTTACAGCTTATGCATATTGTTGTTAGTCATTTTTCCCCTATAAAAGAGGGGAGGTTATCAGACTGGCTGTCTTTATGTCTATGTCTCACTTACCTCCCTTACTTTGAAAACAAGTTGTACTGATCAATAATGGTCAGTTTGAACATGACCTGATTCAACCCTACCTTGACCAAGTGACCAAAGGTCAGTGAACTGTCAGTTAAGGATAGTGGTCAAGTCAGGTAAATATTTGAACAAGATGTAAAGCTTTCTCACCTGAGTGTGGACAGTTTCCTAATAACTCTTGCCCAAATACTATTTTACCCACAATTATAAAGTCCTTCACCCATTAACAGATGATAGATTTTGAGACTAGTCCAAATTCAAATTCAAAGATGTTGCAGACGACAAATTTGCCTTGTGAAATTCTATATTCCTAATACTTTTCGGGTAGAAACTATTCTGGATACTGAATAAGTTACTTGTAACAAGCAATTTCTTCATTGCCCAGAATGATTTCCAAAGCTTTTTTTCTTGGGCGCGTCAAAAAGCATCTCTGTGCGGGAATGGGTTAATCATTCTTGAAAAAACTTGGCAAAACTTTTTGCAAGCATTATAATATTGATGAATGACCAAAACATTGCAAAAACAACTTCAATAGCTGGATTTAAGACGATTATCTTTTCACACAACTTGTGAACATAAATTCATCCTATGTAAATCTCTCTAGCCCCTAAGGAAATAATAATTTTTGAAAAGAGCAGAATACAGCATGGATATCTTCATTATCTCATTAATTTAAGACTGATCCATGATATTCAAATAAAGCAGATAACATTTCAAAGAGCTTATTAATTGGAAACTAAGGACCATTAACCCATTCCAACACAATCTCAATTTTTTTAAACGCCCCTCAAGGAAAGAGTTCGGAAAATATAATGGGCAATGAAGAAATTGCTTGGTACAAGCAATTTCTTCATTTCTCATCATATTTTCTACCCAAAATGAAAAAAATATAAGTGCATTAACGTATTAAAAGTAAACTGCAAATTCTTCTCACCAGTCTAAATTTGGCATCATGTTAACCCTTGTCATGCTGTATAAATTACCTTACTGGAATTCTGCAAATCAAAGGGCTGAAAGCACTGATAGAACTTATTGTTCAAAAATCAACATTTCTTTAAGAAATCAACTTCATAAACAACTCTGGCAGAAAAAGTAAAAGCAGGAGGTGTAGACTAAGATCAGCCTGCACATAAGTGCAGTCTGATCTTAGTCTACACCTCCTGCCAAAACCGGAATATTCCGGGTTCAGCATGACAAGGGCTAAGGCAGTAGAGAAGAAGAGATTTCAAGAAAATGAGAAATAGCTTGTTATAAATGCTTTCAACAATATCTTTTCTGCATTGCCTTAAATTGTAGATAAAACTCTGTTTAATAAAGTTTTGGACCTGTCCAAATTCTAAGGTTTTACAGACGAAAATTTAAAGTGGATTTAATTTGAAAAATAGCCATATAGTAGGGAAGAAAATATTGTGGAAAAAGAAGAAGTTGTTGTGACAAGCATGGTCTTCTTTTTCTATGATGTTTTCTCAATTCTTAAATCACAGGGACATAAAAACCAGGCACTGAACAATAAAGGGTTAATAAGTTATAGTTTATACTAACTTATTTAAGTTCAATTTTAGCGACAAAAGCTTTAAGTTTATAGATTCCCTCTTTAACACTCACAATCCAGATATTTTCAAGTCCCTGTAAGAGAGGCAGTGGCTGAATACCACTGCTATCCAATTTTACAGCTGGTTAGACTGAGGCTGACTATTAGGTATCTTACCCATGAACACACCCTAGTGACAGTTGGACTCGAACCTGTGACCTTCAGATCACAAGTCAAGCACCAAAACCAATCAGCCATTAAGGTAGTCAAGGCTTAATCAACCCGCCATGCTGAACCTGGTATATTCTGGTTTTGGCAGGAGGTATAGACAAAGATCAGTCTGCACGTAAGTGCTGTCTGATCTTAGTCTACACCTCCTGTCTGACTCCTTCGACCCTGAGTTGTTTATAAATTTGAATTTCAAAATAATTTTCCCCCCTTAACCATTTCCCTTTTTTGGAAATTTTAGACTAGTCCAAATTGAAAGAGGTTGCATACGACAATGAAAACTGGATGCCATTTGAAATGAAACCATCCTATATGGTAGAAAATATTGTGGAAAAGGAGAAATTGCTTATTACAAGGAATTTCTTCTTTTTCCACAATGTTTTCTCGAGTAAAAAATCACAGGAACGTAAAATCCCGTATTTGAATGGGAAAGGGTTAACTAGTGCTTCCAGGCCTTTGATTTTACTTAAATTCCTATACAAGCAATTTCTTCTTTTTCCACTATGTTTTCCATAACTATATCTCTTAGACTCATAAAAATGCAGTATTGTGTGGGAATGGGTTAACTGAGACGAGTATGATAAATAACAGATTCTTTTTCTCGTAATAAGTGCATACAACCAGTGCCTGTATCCCTATTCTAGCTAGCAAAAATTAATTAGAACAGTAAAAAGTGATATACTACAAGCAATAAATGTCATTGGTTACATAAAACCCCAGCCTTGACCTGATATGGAGAAAAAATGCCAAGATAAATGGAGGCCATCACTAAAACACATTACAAGAGGAAAAACATGGAGCTAAAATTTGACAGAAATATCAAGTAAATCAACCTTTGCCATGCTGAACCTGGAATATTACTGTTTTGGCAGGAAATATAGACCAAGCTCAGCCTGCAAATATGTGTAGTCTGATCTTATCCCATTCCAACACAGCAAAAGTTTAGACTGGTCCAAATTGAAAGAAGCTGCCATGTTAAAGGGAACAGTCAATTTTTACATTTTTGTTGAAATTTCCATCTGAAGACCATTTTGTTATTCAATAAAATCTTTGAAAAAAAAATAATTGCAAAGATGTACATGTATCTTGTGTGGCATTTAACCCATTCCAACACAGCAAATTTTTAGACTGGTCCAAATTGAAAGAAGCTGCAGACGACAATTTCAAGTTGATGGTATTTGAATTTTTTTTTGTCTTTTTGGATATTAAACATTGTGGAAAATGAAGAAATTGCTTGAAACAAGCAATTTCTTCATTATCCACAATGTTTTCCAAAAATTTTCTTGAGGGGCGTAAACAGGAGGGATTGAGTTGGAATG
Organism: Fragum fragum; assembly: GCA_946902895.1. Taxonomy (NCBI): domain Eukaryota; kingdom Metazoa; phylum Mollusca; class Bivalvia; order Cardiida; family Cardiidae; genus Fragum; species Fragum fragum. The sequence continues at coordinate 19,151,871 of OX336367.1, read as the reverse complement.
GGTTAACATGTACAAAAATTAAATCAAGAGTTGCATTTGAGAATCATACAGCCCCTATAACTGTTCAGGCTGCACCCCCTAGATGTTTGGCACAATAGGAAAAGGTTCTGAACACTGTTCTGTCGCCTTCAAAGTTATTCTGACTGTCAGGAATAAAGTTATGAACACATTCTGAGAGTAATGGCTCTGGAGAAACTAATAAAACATAAACAGTGACTGAAAATAACAAATTTAGACACTGTTAGATAACTTTTGCAGATAACCATTTCAAGTTGATCTTTGTCATCCAGGTTACACAACATTTTGCAGACCATACAGGATGTATAAGAATTTACCAATCACTGGCCCCACCCACTTACTCCAACAGGAAGGCTTGCTTCGTTTTTTAAAGGTATAATAAAATGATTATGCAAAATTTATGGCAAGTAGCATGCAACAAAAATGTGAATAGTTGGTTGGCATTCTAAACGTTGTAACTACAGCTTATTTAAACAAACAAACCGAACAAATAAGCCAAACCAACAAAAAAAATTAACAAAAATGGCAGCCAATGTAGGAGATAAAAACTTATTTCTGGTCGAGATGAATAACTCCATCAGTCGACTGGTTATTTGATTGACAACTGCGATTGGTCAATTAGAACCAACTGGCCTTTCATGCCTGTGGCAATATTCAACTACTTGTGAGAACAAGCTTTTGTTGTTTATTCACAGGTTTACTAGTTTTACTCTCGCTTGCTCTAGCTAGCTTGTGGTCTCTCTCTGCCCCCTCCCTCCCTCTCTCTCTCTCTTTAGGTGATAAATGGTACAGTGCACAAAAGATGTAAGGGATAGATAACATACTCTGATCTAAGATCAGGAAAACAGGTATGTCTTGACATAACATATAAACAAAACATTGAAACCTTTTTCCTCAATCCTGGATATGAGAAGGGTTTGGTAACCCTTGTCATGCTGAACCCAGAATATTGCGGTTTTGGCAGGAGGTGTAGACTAAGATCAGACTGCACTTATGTGCAGGCTGATCTTAGTCTACACCTCCTGCTTGTACTTTTCCTGATGGAGTTGTTTATAAAGTTGATTTCTAAAATATAAAATATTGATTTTTTAACAAGTTCTATCAGTGCTTTCAGCCCTTTGATTTGATAGAAATTCAGTAAGGTAATTTATACAGCATGACAAGGGTTAACATTATAATTCACATTACATTACAGTGTACCAATGTTTTTCTTTCAAACTGGCTCTCAGATGAAGTAAAAAGTAAAACAGTGAGAAAAGATGAAATGTTTTGTTACAAATTCTCTTTCTCTCAATAAAAGATTTTACATTACAAAGAAGTGTTCAGTTCACATCCACTTCAACTGATCTTAAATTCTGCCTGATTTAAAGCATTGCCTGGTAAAAGTGTAGGGGCTAAGCTTAGCTTTAATGTAAACATTCAGCCATAATCTTGTCACTTTCACTTCTGATCACTTTGCCAATTGATTGATCGCTGCTGACAATCAAAGATACATTTGACCAATCAGATAATTCATTTAGGCTAGAAGTGAAGTTTGAACTCCAACTTTGGCTGCCATATAATATGAAGCATTCTGTTGGTTTGGCGACTTAGACTTCGTAACTACAGCTCAAGCTGTAGTTACCACGTTTAGGTCACCAACCTTCCATTCTACTTTTCTGTTAAATGCCACTGGCTATAACTTTGGCAAAATAATGTTGTTTAACTCTTTCCCGTACGATCCCTGATTTTTACGTCCCTGTGATTTTATGCTTGAGAAAACATTGTGGAAAAAAAAAGAAATTGCTTGTAACATTTTCCACAATATTTTCTACCCTATTGAATGATCATTTTTCAAATTTAATCAATCTTATTTTGTCGTCTGTAAATCTTTTGAATTTGGGCAGGTCTAAAATTTTGCAAAACAGGAAAGGGATTATCTTCCCGTTGGAGACAATGGGCAGGGCCAATGGAGTAAGAGGGCAGGACATTCACCACAATACAAACTTTTAGGCAGGTCCAAATTCACAATTTGAAGCCAAAAACTCACAGAATGTTTAGATTTGAAAAAAAATGTTATTTCTTCTCTTTTTCTTCCTTATCTCACAATACTTTCCATAAGTATTTCTTCAACACTTAAAAAATCAGAATTGATTGGAATTTTGAAACACTGTACCAATCATAAATTTTGTAAAATAATACTGTTAACCCATTGCCAGACAACAAATTTCTAGACTGGTCCAAAATGAAAGAAGGTGCAGATGACAATTTATAATCTTTAAAAATAATCATCCTTTGGGTAAAAAACATGACGGATACAAGCAATTTCTTCAATTTCCATAATGTTTTTCAAGTTTTTTTTCTTAAGGGGCGTCAAAAATCGTCATTGTGTAGTAATAGGTTAACCCATTCCCAAACAATGACGCTTTTTGATGCTCCAGGGGAAAAAACTTCTGAATACACTGAGGAAAATGAAGAAATTGCTTGTTACAAGTAACTTCTTCATTATCGACAATGTTTTCTACCCCCAAAGTAAAAAAAAAAATTCTTCAAATAAAAACTGTCGTCTGCAACATCTTTGAATTGTGACCAGTCTAAAATTTTGTCGTTTGGTAGTGGGACAATATCTAATAGGAACTGTCAGAGTGGGCTAGGCCAGTGATCTGTCAATTTTCATAATTGTAAACAATTTGACAAAATTATATATGACAATTGGGCATATTCCATGGAATTTGTCGCTGTTCAAATAGTTAGTAGAAATTTACAGCTTTTACCATACCGACACTCCAGAATATAAGAATAATCTTACTATCTTAGTTTGCATATTTTAAGGCTACTAACAGAAAAAGGGAATTGTTGGTGAATGACCTAAAAATCAAGACTAAAGCATGAATACGGGTAACCTCTAGTTATAAACAAGAAAAAAATGCTTCACATGATGTCCACACTCACTCCCTGTCTCAAAGATTAATTTGATTGGTCGATCAATATTATCATTGATAGCAATGATCCGCGAAATGTTTTGATTTATTGCTATCACAATTTGTTTCAAACCATAAATATTACGTGACTAAAGATTGCTATCAAAAAGTAAAGAGTCAACTTATGAACAATCTTATGCTACAGAAAGACCTTGAAATTATTTATGATGCATGGTCGATGATACAAACATTGAAACCTTAGCAATTAGAAATGAATATCTCACTACTGTTATTGACAATGAAACAACAAGTTCTTACTATAAGTTTATAGGCACTTTTGAAACTAAATTAACCAATTCCCACACAGTGACGTTTTTTTACACCCCTCAAGATAACCTATTTGGAAAACATTGTGGAAATTGAAGAAACTGCTTGTAACAAGCAATTTCTTCATTTTCCACAATATTTTTCTACATCGAAGTTGAAAAAATCTAAACTTTTATCAATTTAAAATTGTCGTCTGCAACTCCTTTTAATTTGGACCAGTCTAAAATTTTGCTGTCTGGTAATGGGTTAACTAAAAGTTTAGTTTACTTCATTTCTACACTGCTTTGACAAATCCTTAACCCATTACCAGACGACAAATATTTAGACTGGTCCAAATTAAAAGAAGTTGCAGACAACATTTCATACAGTTTCAATGTGTGGTAATAATTTAACAAGACCCATTACCAGACGAAATTCAAGATTGGTCCAAATCAAAGATGTTTCTGATGACAATTTTAAAAGATGTATTTCTTTAATTACTTGTCTGTTTGGGAAAAAAACATTGTGAATGTGAAGAAATTGATTGTAACAAGCTGTTTCTTCATTTTCTACAATGTTTTCCATTCTACAATGTTTTCCAAAGTTTTGATTCTTCAGAGCACTAAAAAGCTACATTGTATGGGATTGGATTAACCCATTCTAACACAATGAGGCTTTCTGACGACCTTAAGAAATACAATAATGAAAAACTTTGAGGGAAAAGGACAAATTGCTTATAACAAGTAATTTCTCCTTTTCTCACAATGTGTTCTACCCCATTTGGCACTTCCTGAAGTGTTGTCTGCAACTTCTTTCAAATTGGACCAGTCTAAAATTTTGTCGGCTGGTTTTTGGTGAAAGTCCCAGTAACCCTTAGACCTTTTACAAAGTATATAGCCGCAGTCTCAGAATTATGAGTTATTCGAATTTCAATGTGTTGATAAATGTAGTGTGTGGAAATGCTGAATCATGAGGGAATGTGTTTAACTAACTGCAAATAGCAGTATCTGATGTTTCTGCAAAACAAATTAACCTGTCTACATATGTCTAGTTGGCCGGCATTAAAGGTACTGATTGTGGTTCATTGCCAATCATTATCACCAATTCTTCTGAGGAAGAGGAATCGTTTTTGTGCTTGAAAAACTTCACAGGATAAAATCTTTTTTTTTCAGATGAGAAGTTATATATTCTAATACAAAAATATTAGACCTAATATCTAGAACTGCCACCCCTTTGAATTAAATGCAATTCTTCAGATGATTTTACTAAGCATGACAAGGGTTAACTTTGCTTGTAACAAACAATGCCTCCTTTTGCTGCGTCCTTTTCTAGCCAATTTAGCACTTTATACTAAACCTTGTCATGCTGAACCCGGAATATTCCTATTTAGGCAGGAGATCTAGACAAAGATGAGGCTGCACAAATGTGCAGCCTGATCTTTGTCTAGACCTCCTGCTTGTCCCTTTAAAGCCAACACTGTCTATTCCATTGGTTTTCTAAATAATTACCATCCCAAAAATTAGTGCTGTCGGTGCTTTCAGTCCTTTTGTTTTAGCACAATTTTGTAGGGAATTTTATTCAGCATGACAAGGGTTAAATTCTATTTCTTTGAATTAGAACCAGCCTAACGTTTTGTTGCCTGTTAATGGGTAAACAGTCATACGTACAAGCCCAGTAAATCTGAAAATCTACTAAATCCACCAGGAACAGAGTACAGTTATAATATCAAACAGCCCAGCATGTATTTGATTGATAACATCTAAGAGCAGAAGCTTTGTTTATTTGTCCTGGGTCTACGGAAATTCTGAAGAACCAACTTAATAGTATTTGTTTTCACATAGCTTAAGTTTATTGTAGACTTTCAGCCATTTCTGAATACAAAGGTTACTTATCTAGCCTTTTTTAAAAGAAATTTGAACAGATATCTCAATAATGCATTCATTAAAGATCAGTGAAAATGAGGAGTTATTAATTTACAATTTCCTCAAAAATATAACATTGGGGTCAAAATGGCCCGCCCTGGAGGTCGAAAGTTGGGAAAACGCTCAAAAGTCTTGTCCATCTAAACAAAATTAATCCTACTGTAGTGGTTCAAAATTAGGAAAAATGCTCAATTAGCGCAATTTCAAAGCCTTATCCTCTTAACACATTACCAGAGGCAATCAAATATAGACTAGGGCATTCATTCTTGATATGTAGCATTACTCAATGGTTTTGTACTATGCCCAAAGTCTTATATTTTTTAAATCTTTTTGACTTCAGTTGCTTTTTAATACAAAAAGTACTTTAATTTGCAGATGACTTATGTGAGCAATTTAGGATCATCATTGACCTCTTTTTCCTGTTAGTGCAAAAATGTCAGCAGTTTTTACGAGATTTCTGCAAACTTGCAGAGAATTTGCACAGGATGAGTGCACCTCACAAGGATTGTTCCTTTAGAAATTAAGACAAGTAATGCGAAAAAAATTGCCTGGAGAAAATTCAACTGTTATTAACTTGCACAGCCTAATTTGGCTAAATTCTGTCAACAACATAGGACAATGATTTATAAAATAGCATCGTAAACTTGATAAGATCATTGTGTTTCATCGGATTCTACCATTGGTGTTTGACCAAGATGAACTTTAAAGAAATTACTTTTCTTTCAATGATTAAGTCACATACAAACCTCTATTAGATCAGACATCAAGAATATCTACCCTGATCTTTGATCTACTTAAACAAGAGGACCATGATGGTCCTAAATCGCTCTCCTGAGGCATCTGCTAATTAAAGAACTTTTTATATAAAAAGACATAACAGGAGCTAATTAGATGTAACAATTATAAGCTTTCAAGCATTATACAAAACCATCAAGTAGTGCTACATACCAAGTATTAATGCTTAAGTCTTTATAGCTTGATCCATTAGCAAACAACCTGGCAGTTAAAGTCACTCAAGGAAAATGGTTTTGGAAAATGTGAGAAAAAGAGAACTTGCTTATTATTTCTCCATTTCCCACAATTTTTATACGATATTTTAATTTCAATCCAATTTGATTTGCAAACGCAAATTCTTTCAGTTTGAACTGGTCTTAGATTTTGGTATCTTGTAATGGACTTCTTGGGCAGGGCCATTTTTGATCCACTGAGTACAATTTTGGCATCCTTGGTAGAGAACCATCAGGATACACTATATACCAAAATTGAATGTTTTATACCTCATACCTAGGCTATGGGCATAATTTCTCGTAACATAGTAAACAAGAGGCGACTGATTGTACTGATTAAGCAAATGGTGTTTTGAGGAATTCAATATAAACCGAATCATATTCACCATGTGTGTCAAATAAATCTTGTCAATCAAATCTTTTTATATTTCAAACTTTTCATTACTTTACAAAGAGCTATTTATTTACTGAGTCAGTTGAAAACAAAATTTAAAAAAAGCTCACTGTATTCCATATATAGACATAAGCCATGACCATAAAAAGGATGTTTTAAATTAATCAAAATTTATTGGTGGAATATGAAAAAGAGTCACAAAAGGATCATTCCGATGAAATTTGGTTGAAATCCATCAACTGGTTTCTGAGAAGAATTTGAAAAGGATCAACTGAGAATCGTTTCCATGAAATTTGGTTGAAACCCCGATTTCACAGGTTTCTGAGAAGAACATCTTCCAAGCTTTCACCATATATGGAAATTAGCCCTGCCCATTTAAGTCATGTTTATCATCCGACGATCAAAATTCTTTGAATGAATCTGATAAAGGGTCACCCAAGGATCATTCCTATAAAATTTGGTTGAAATACATCCACTGCTTTCTGAGAAAAGATTTTTTAAAAGAATTCACCACTATGTAGATTAGCCCTGCCCATTAAAGCCATGTTTTTCATCCGATCAAAATTTTTTGAAGAGATCTGATAAAGGGTTGACCAAAGGATCATTTCTTTGAAATTTGGTAGAATTCTGTTTGGTACTTTCTTATATGAAGATTTTTAAAGTAAAGGTATATGGCCGCACGTGCGCTTGAACGGAAAGACGCATGACGGACAAAGCGCCATGACAATAGCTTGCTGGCTTTCAGCCAGTGGAGCTAAAAATCATATAGTTATTCTACATACCACATATTAATGCCTTAGGCCTTATAGTTTTGGAGGACAAGACTTTTGAACTTGCTCTAATTGAGCGTTATTCAAAAAAAAAAAAGCACAAAAACACACACAGACACACACAAAAAAGAACTCTGGGTTGGGGCTATTTATGACCCCAGGAGTATGACTTTGGTGAACTTGGTAGAGGACCATGTGGATATGCTATATTTGAAATACTAATGCATTATACTATCATATATTTGAATGAACAGATATTTTAACATGCTGTTATTTTGTGTTTTTTCCAAACTTTGGATCCCAGAGGCAATGCTGTTTTTGACCCAAGGGGTATAAACCCCTAAAATCATGGTAGATAACATTTAAGTTATGCTACATTCGAAAATTGAATGCTTAAGGCCTCATACTTGATAGGAAGATTTTTAGCTCAGCTGTTTTCGGAGAAATCCGAGGTATTGCGATAGCCTTGGTGTTGTCGTCGTTGTCCGGGGTGTTTGACAATTTGTGATATCTCTGGTTCTACTAAAGGTATTCACTTGAAACTTGGCACACTTGCTCATTATCAAAAGAACAACCTATACTATCAAGGGGGATAATTCTAGATGCATTTTGTCCACTATCCAGCACCCAAAAGCCGAGCGTAGGCACCTGTAGGCGTAGCTTTTGTTTTGTTTTGCTCATAGTAGGCGATATTTCCAACTATTGACACCTGCTGCAGGGCTGTTTTTATCCCATCCAGGGGCATGAATTTTAATAACATACTACAAACCATCTAGTTATGTTACTTACCAAATAGTAATGCCCTTGGCCATAAAGTTAGGGAGAAGACTTTTGAACTTGCTCTAATTGAGTGTTTTCCCAACTTTGGACCTCAGGAGTGGGGTCATTTTTTACCCCAGGGGTATAATTTTTATAAACTTGGTAGAGAATAATGTGATTATGCTGTATATAGAATACAAAATTCCCTTGGCCTTATATTTCATATACCAAATTTATTCAATTTTTAGCGTTTTTTTTTTTTTTAGGAAAAACCGGTATTTCATATAGATCAACAGGAAACAAGTTCTCACGCATTTCCGCTCATTTCCACGCATGCTCATAAACTTGAAGTGAAAATCTATGTGATCGCCTCCATCTTGTTTCATCGCTGATGAAGAAAATGTCTTACTTGCTGAATGCTAACAGCCTCCTTTTAGTCATGAATATCCAGATAATGGTTTAAAACTTTGACTTAATATATCTAAATTGTCTAATGAATTGTCAAAATGAGAGAAATAATTTCCTTCCTGTTTTAGACTTGATTCAAGCGCCTATTAACCCCATCAAATAAAACACCTTTTACCTCTCGAATTCGACTTAATCTTTGAAACGGACATGCAGTTCTTCAATTGTGATAATAATATGCTCAACGAAAAAAAGAATTGAATGTTAGCTTTGATTTCTTTACCTTTTATCATTTAACCTTTTACCACACAACCACAAATTTTCACGCACTTAAGAAGAAAACTTTGTGATTAATTCAAAATAGTGATTTCGGTAAACAGTAAGGGATCATGATTGATTGAATAGGGTTTAACGCAACTTTTAATAGTATTTCAGTTATATCGGGGCGGCTGGAGCTCCTAACAATGGATTCCTGGTAGTTCACACACCAGTACTACCACTACATCCTTATCGAGCCTCCAGCTGCTCCTCCTACTTAGGTGTACGATTTACTCACTCATATTGATGAAACATGCTCGCATTATTGAGCGCGGTTACTGATAAACCAGCAAAACCGCTCTCGGGACTTTCAGTCCTTTGATTATATCTAACACAGATATTCCTTTCCTATGTTTTCACTTTGCATCCAATTCGGTGGCCTTAACCTTTGATCAATTTATTGATCTTTTTACATAACTTATATCATCTAAACAGAACTGCAACGGGTTATAGACTTTCACTTTGTGAACATGTCCTTGTCCTACTTAAAAGTTTAAATACCTATATACCTAATATGTTTTATGATTATATCTCATACTAAAGTAATGGTTAATAGAATACATGATTGTCCTTGAAAACCATTGGCACTGAGGTCTCAGCCTTGTAAATGTGATACACAGGAAACAAATGAATAAGTGAACATTGTTGTAACATAACTGAAAGATTATTCAAAGGGGCGTTTGAAATAACATACAAAACAATTTATTGTGATTTACAAATCAATATGTACTATAGGTTCTTTCATATTCTTGATTTCAACTCAACTTAACCCGTTCCCACATAATCTGACACACTAAAGAAAAAAATAACAGTGGATACACTGTGAGAAAAGGAAAAGGAATTGCTTTTTAAGAAACATCTCCTATTGTATAAATTTTTTTCTTCTCTTTTTGGTGCTTATTTTAAAATTTTTAATATCATCTGCAACTTCTTTCAATTTTTGCAGGTCCTGTACATTTGTAAAATATTGTATTCCTCTTTCTTGAAAAAAAAAGTTACAACTCTTTTGTTAGTACCTTTTCATTCAATGATACAACTTCTTATAAGTAACTAAATAAGATCATGCCGGAGAATGAACTTAACACAAGGCTTACATCAAAGGGTTAGGAGTAAAAAAAATTGTCGCTGTTAAACATTATTTTGAATAATTTAGGACGGAATGGCAAGAGCTTAGAAATATCACAAATGATTAAAAGTCTGAAAAACACTCACAAGCCATGATCAAAAATTGTTGCATGTCTTATCATTAGATCTAAAGGGACCCAGGTCAAGCATTCCAGGACTGGAACACAGTGAAATAGATAGCCACTTAATAGATTAGCAGACAGATAACCTGTCAAGCCTACAAATTTACCGCTGGTTGATTTTGAGGATCAGAACTGGCTTGTACGCTAGACTGTAAACATCATCTCGAATCTCATACAAACTGCCTTGTCCAGGTGATGTTTGAAGCTGGTTAGATTTACAAACATCAATTCTGGGACATTACAATCCTGTCTTTTTCAGGAGCAGGCACAGAGAAACTTAAGCATAGCAAGACATCCATGCATACACTGATTCTCAAAAAATAGACATCAAACAGGAGGTGCATTTTTGAAACACAATTGCCCAGTAAAACAGCACATTTTTGAAAATCAGACTTATAGTCACAGGTGTAACACCTTAACCTATTCCCAGGCAACAAAACTTTAGACTAGTCCAAATTAAAAGATGTTGGAAGTTGGCAAAACAAAGTTTGTTGAATTAATTCAAATGCCACACAATCCCACTTTTTTACGCACCTCAGGGAAAAAGCTTTGAAAAACAATGTAGAAAATATAGAAATTGCTTGATTCAATCAATTACTTCATTATCCACAATGTTTTTAACCTCACATGAAAAAGAATTTTAAAATTTCATTTACTTGAAATTGTTGTCTGCAACATCATTCAATTTGGGTTAGTCTAAAATTTTGTTATGTGGTAATGGGAAGTATCTCAGAATATATCTCTTGTTACCCTTTCCAATACAATCCTACCTTTTTACGCCCCTCAAGAAAAAAGCTTTGGAAAACATTCTGAAAAATGAACAAGCAATTTCTTCATTTTCTATGATGTTTTTTTTAACTAAAAGACAAAGACTTTTACAATATCATGGACTTGAAATTGTTGTCTGCATCTTTTTTTAATTTGGACCAGTCTAAAATTTTGTCATCTGGTCTTGGGGTTATTATGTTTTTAAGACATGTAGACAGACAGAATAATGAGCAATACAAAAAAGATATGACACAGCATCAAAAGATGTTGTGGTAGAATAAACGCAATTTTTTATCTGTTTAATGTTAGAGTGTCAAAAAATCAAAGTACTGAAAGAACTGTAAACTATTAAAGCATGGTTTTGTTAAGTAATTTTCTTTGTCAAAGGTTATCATGATAATCAAAGAGGTTCAAGTAACCTAGGGGTTAACCCATTACAATATGTCAAAATCTTAACCCTTGTCATGCTGATCCCGGAATATTCCGGTTTTGGCAGAAGGAGTAGACTAAGATCAGACTGCACTTATGTGCAGGCTGATCTTAGTCTACACCTCCTGCTTGTACTTTTCCAGCAAGAGTTGTTTATGAAGTTGATTTCTTAAAGAAATATTGATTTTTGAAAAACAAGTTCTATCAGTGCTCTCAGCCCTTTGATTTGACAGTATTTCAGTAAGGTAATTTATACAGCATGACAAGGGTTAAGACTAGTTCAAATTGCAAGAAGTTGCAGACAACAATTTCAAGTTGGTGGAATTTGAAAAAATATTTGCCTCATAGGGTAGAAAACATTGTGTACATTGAAGAAATTTCTTTTTACAAACAATTTCTTCATTGTCCACAATGTTTTCCAAGGCTTTTTTCTTGAGCTTCATAAAAAACTGGGGTTGAGTGGGAATGGGTTTAATAGCATGCTTTTGAAGGAGTTCTCTACAATTTGAATAAAGTTAATTCATGTGGCCAAAAGAAATAGTCAAGACTCAGATGAATTTTAAAACGATATGCTCAAGTGAGATAAAAAAAACCCTAGAAGATGAACGTGCAGACAGAGCGTGCAATATTCCTGAAAAACATAAGAATTACTTTTTATGGCATAGGCATTCAATAGATTTGGTGGTTAAGTCTCCATTGGCAGTTTGCGCTCATAAAACTCTGAGAAGACCTCAAATTTTTTGTCTGTTACCTAAAACTATCAATGCTAATGCTTTGCTAGCCAAAAAACACAGACGTACAATGATTTGAAGTAGCTCACCTCTATAATCAGGAATGAAGACTTTTAGCTCTGAGGGCATGGACTCGTAAAAAAGTAGTTCTCTTGTTATTAAGGGTTTACATAATGTTGTCTCATTAAATCGCAGTACACAGCTATGTCCTCCAACCTGTAGAGAAAAAAATACAAACCAGGAAACAAAAGTAAAAGAAATCAGGGAAATATTGTAAACCCTTGTCATACTGTATGTTTTATTTTTCAGAATTACACAAACCCTTTTTCATTTTTTGAAATATTAGACTTGCCCTATATGAAAGAAGGTGCTGACAAGAATCAAAACTGAATGATTTTTAAAAGTAACCAATTTGAGAAATTGTTTGTTACAAGCATGAGTATGAAGTGGCTTGGATGTAAAGGAGGTTGTGCTGGATTGGATTCAAATCAAAGGGCTAATAGTACTGGAGGCACTAATAATGGGATAATATTTATTTTGAAAACAAATTCCTTGGAAGGGACAAACAGGTGGTGTTGACTAAGATCAAGCTGCAATTACGTTCAGGCTAATTTTTGTCTATACCTCCTGCCAAAAAAGAAATGTAAAGGCTTTATATGTAATTTGAAAAGAAACATATTACTGGAAAGATTACAGTGCCAATAGGAAAGTTGTGATTTGTTTATTATCTTCCATTATTTTCCATTTTTAAATTTCTTCAAGGGCAGAGGCCAAAGTGCAGGTGGAAGTATGTAGAACTCCTTGGAGTCCAAGCAATGGCCAATTTCTTTTTCAACATTTGTCTCCCAATGCGTGGATAATCTTAAATCTAATTAGAATGAGCAGCTGGAAGTTCGGAAAGGATGTTGTGGTAGTCCTGGAGTAAAAAATTCTAGCAATCGATGACTAGATGTTCCAGCTGCTGCCATATGATTGAAAAGATTTATAATTGGCATTAAACCCCATTCAATCAATCAATTCTTCCTTATGGTTGTTCTAAAATGAGAAAAGATGAAACAATCATCATTTTGATTGATTTATTGAATGGGGTTTAATGTCACTTATAACAGTATTACAGTCATTATTGTGGTGGCTTGAGCACCTAACAATGAATTCCTGGTATTTCTCCCACCAGTAATACTATTACATCCTTTCCTAGCCTCCAGCTGCTATCCCACTTAGGTTTACAATTATCCATCCATTGGTGAGAGACAAATGTCAGAAAGGATACGTGCCGCCACAGGGGATCAAAGCCATGACATCCAATAATTGAAAATTGAGAGTCTGATGAGCTACCAACCTCGCTATGGCGACAGTGCTCATCATTTTGAAAAAATTCTGACAATTACATAAAATATGCATAATCACATATTGATGACTTCATTTAAAATCATTACTGAGGATTGCATAATAGTAATTAACCTCAGAATAAAACTATCTGATTATCTGAAAACTGGAATAGAAATGATCGCACCCTCCCGACTATGACCCATTATACCAGAAAACAAAATTTTAGACTAGTCCAAAATGAAAGAAGTTGCAGACGACATTTAAAATTGCACTTAAGATAGAAAACAATTCCAAAATAAGGTAGAAAACAGGTGTGAGAAAAGGAGAAATTGCTTATTGAAGTTGGCATGGTATTCCATCAATTGACAAGTGACGTGATCATGTGATAACAAATGTTTTGATCTAGTGGTATAACCCTTTCCTGGTTAATCCCTGGTTTTTACGTCCCTGTGATTTCATAATTAAGTTTGTTTTATTTTGTTTAAATGGGGTTTTACGCCGCTTTCAACAATCTTTCAGTTATATTGCGGCGGCTGGAGCACTTAACAATGGAATCCTGGTATTTCTCACACCAGTACTACCATTACATCCTTTCCTAGCCTCCAGCTGCTATCCCACATAGGTCTACGATTATCGACCCATTGGTGAGAGACAAATAGTCGGAATGGATGAGTGCCGCCGTCGGGGATCGAACCCGGGACCTCTAGATTGACAGTCCGACGCGCTACCATCTGCACTATGACGGCGGCTTTCATAATTAAGAAAACATTGTGGAAAAAGAAGAAATTGCTTGTAATAAGCAATTTCTTCTTTTTCCACAATATTTTCTACCCTACTGAATGGTTATTTTTCAAATAAAATCAACGTCGAATTTCCGTCTGCAAAACTTTCGAATTTGGATGGGCTAAAAATTTGCAAACCAGGAAAGGGATAATCGATAACCACATAATCCTGCAATATTATGAAGAGAAACAAACATTTTGAGAAAAGAGAAATTACTTGTTCAAGCAATTTCTCTTTTTCATGAAAGGTTTTCTATCCTAAAATTTAAACATAAAATGAAATATAGTCTGCAACTTGTTTCAATTTGGACTGGTCTAAAAAATTTTACCCTTTGATTTCCTGAAGAAATAAGAGTACAGATTGCAGGAAAAGGAGAATTTTTCATGAGAATCTACTTCTCCTTATCCCACGATGTTTTCTACTGTATTTAATACTAATTTTATTCAATAGCATCACACTTTGAATAACCAAAGAATTACATTAAAATCACAGGGCTGACAGCACTGGGATGCAAACATTGTGGGTAAACAATTCTTTTGAAAACGAATCCAATAAACAATGGGACAAGCAGGAGGTGCAGACTAAGATCAGACTGCACATAATGTGCAGTCTGATCTTTGTCTATACCTCCTGCCAAAATAGGAATATTCTATTTTCAGCATGACACGGGTTAATATTTACAAGATTTCTATTGTATGGTAAAGAGTTTATACCTGATGTATGAAGGGTTGTAATTGCACTGGTTCCGTGTCCGAGGTATCTTCCTCAGTACTGCTGTACTCTGGCATATCTGGATCTATAGGTGTTCCACGAGCTGGCAGAGAGTCTTTTTCTTCACATCTGAAGACAAGAGGCTAAATTGTCACAAAACCAGTAAACCCTTGTCATGCTGAATAGAATTTCCAACAAAATTTGAATTAAATCAAAGTACTGGAAGCACTTTTTGTTTATAAACATCTCTGGCTTTAGATGGACAAGCAGGAGGTGTGGACAAAGATCAGATTGCATGTACATGCAGGCTGATCTTCATTTACACCTCCTGCCAAAACAGGAATATTCTGGGTTCAGCATGACAAGGGTTAAAGTCTGTCAAGAGGTATAGGAAGAGTTGCACACACAAGAATGACGAAAGTGTCCTTTTTGCAAGACGTATCATTGAATCACAAAACGCTGATTATATGCAAGGTGTCATATGAAAACAAACATTAACCCTTGTCATGCTGATCCCAGAATATTCCTACATGATAATGGATTCAGCAGATGTATAGACTAAGATCAGCCTGCTTAGACATGCAGTCTGATCTTAGGCTACACTTCCTGTTTGTTCTAATGTGCTGAGAAAAATCTCTGAGCCCAACATCTATCTAATTATATTAAAGTTTTATAATATAGTGAAACTAGAGGTGCTTGAGCGCCTGTATCGCTCCACAGGCATGAATGTACTGATTAAGCAATTTTTTGCATGAATTTTAAATAAACTAAATATAAGGAAAATAAATATAAGTCATTGAAATCTTTGAAATAGTCCTAGAGGACCATTTCAAACTTTTCATTGTTTTGACAACAGTCAAATATGTAAAATTCATTAAGTAAAATTTTCACTGTATACCATATATGGACATAACCCACCACTGTAATAGGCATGTTTTTCAACCAATCAAAATTATGTGAAGGAATCTGAGAGTCATCTGAGAATCATACCTGTGAAATTTGGTTGAAATCCATCAACAGGTTTCTGAGAAATTTACAAAGTTTTCAGTATATACCATATATGGAAATTAGCCCTGATCATTAAAGACATAATTTTAATCCAGTCAAAATTCTTTTTTATGTTCTGATAAAAGATCACCAAAGAATCAATCAGATTAAATTTTGATGAAATCCATTCAATGGTTTCTGAGAAGAAGAATTTCAAAGCTTTAACCATATATGGAAGTTAGCCCCCCCCTTTAAAGCCATGTTTTTCATACAATCAAATTCTTTGAAGGATGTGGTACAGCTCATCATAGTTTCATTTCTGTGAACATTGGTGTCTGGGAAGAAGATTTTCAAAGCTTTCACCATATATGGAAATTAGCCAAGCCCATTTAAAGCCATGTTTTTCACCCAACCAAAATTCTTTTAAGGAATCTGGTAGAGGTTCATCATTGGATCATTTCTGTGAAATTTGGTTGAAATCCATCGACTGGTTTATGAGTAGAAGATTTTCAAAGCTTTTACCATATATGGAAATTAGCCCCGCCCATTAAAGCCATGTTTTTCATCCAATCAGAATTCTTTGAAGGAATCTGATAGAGGGTCACCAAGGGATCATTTCTGTGAAATTATGTTGAAATCTGTATAGTACTGTCTGAGGAGAAGATTTTCAAATGAAAATTTTACGGACGGACGGATGACGGGACGGACGCACACACGACGGACACCATGCCATGATAATAGCTCTCTGGCTTTCAGCCAGTGGAGTTAAAAATGATAAATATCCAGCAGGACAAGGGTTAGGTAAAAATTTCATCAAACCACACAATGAAGTTTTTGGATGTCCCTCAAGAAAAATGCTTTACAAAACATTGTGAAAAATGGGGAAATTGCTTGTTATAAGCAATTTCTTCATTATCAACAATGTTTTCTATCCAAAAAGAAGAAGAAAAAAATCCATCAACTTGAAAGTTTCTTCTGCAGCTTCTTTCGATTTGGACCAGTCTAAAATTTTGTTCTGTGGGAATGGGTTAAGAAGTGAAGCAAGAATTCTACAATAAATTTCCTTATTGCATGAGGCAGCATTGAATAAAAAAATGCTGATGATACTTGCTAAGTCTAATTAAGACAAAAATTAAGTAAAAAATTTCTTCAAATTCTATAGAAAATTGTAGTAGTAGTTGTGCATTCAAGGTAAAGGTAACGATCAACCTATTGACCAACCGTCAGTCCACCACAGACATTCACCAATCTATTAAGTTATTAACCAAGATATTAATTTTCCCTTTGGAAAAACTAGTCAAAAATCATGCATGTGTTATGTGTATTAACCTATTACCGTATTAACCTATTACCACACAACAAAATTTTAGACTGGTCAAAATTGAAAGGTGTTGCTGGCGACAATTTAAACCTTATGAAATTTTGGATTTTTTCTACAGTGTGGATAGAAAAAATTGTGGATAATGAAGAAATTGCTTGTTACAAGCAATTTCTTCATTTTCCACAATGTTTTCCAACCTTTTTTTCTTTGGGGCGTCTAAAAGCGTCATTGAGTGGGAATGGGTTAAGTAGCAAGTTTGTATCATAAAACGGTATGTTAGATATCAGAATTTTGCTGAGAAAAGGATAAAAATGAAGCCATGCCATTTCATAATCACCGGTTAGCAAAATCATCCAAATTCCCTGTTGATATGACCTTGACATTATAACTTTCCTTAAATAGTCTAGATGACGTAAAACCTGCAGAAAGAGGCTTATCAAAAGGAAAACTGAAGATTTACGATATAAACAGTAACTAAACATTGTATAGTTGCTATTTAATCATTACCACAAAGTGAAGCTTTGATGTCATGAAGAAATGCAATCATGGAAAACTTTTGGGAAAAGGAGAAATTGCTTTTCATAGGCAATTTCTCATTTTCTAACAATTTTTTCATACCTTTTTTTGCACTTATTTATGAGCTTTAGTCCAATTTGAAATGACGTCTGCAACATCTTTCGATATGAACCAGTCTAAACTTTTGTCATTTGGTAATAGATTAATGTTGAATGTAGAAACATTATAGTGGGTTCCACATGATTTCATTTTCCAATTTATTTCCTTCCACAAAGGGCAGAGATGTTCGAAGTTCTAGCAACTTGAAATTGTTGTTTGCAAATTATTTGAATTTAGACCAGTCAAAATGTTTACTGTCTGCTATAGAGTTAATTGTATCTTCATGTTATTTGCTGGTAGAGAAAAGTGGTTAACCCTTTCCTGTACAAACCCTTGTTTTTATGTCCCTCTGATTCTAAACTAGAGAAACATTGTGGAAAAAGAAGAAATTGCTTGTGACAAGCAATTTCTTCTTTTCCCACAATATTTTCTTATCAGTAGGTTGGTTACTTTTAATTTGCACCAACTTCTAATTGTTGTCTGCAACTTCATTCAAACTGGACCAGTCTAAAACTTTGAAAGATGGGAAAGGGTTAACTGGAATCCACTGTATCACTTGATATCCCCAATAAATGTCAAAATTGTTTGCAAAGGTGTACAATGCAAAGGACTGCACAAATGGGTGGACAAATAGAGAGAATCATAGCTACAAGCTCTCATTGGTCAAGGGTGTCACTTCTATTCAATGACTTTCCTCTCATAGTGAACCCTCTTACCCTAGACAATATGACAACATTTATGTCAAAAAAGCTATTAGTAAATACAAAAGAAATACATTAGAATCTGATTGATACAAGAATTTCAATTTCCGAACAAGACATAGCTTTCAGAAAAACCCATTTCTCTAAATGAAGACAGATTGAATTGAGTTTAACTTCCTGGCCATGAAGTAGTCTTTTAACCAATTACCAGACGACAAAATTTTAGACATGCAGACGACAATTATAAGTTTATGAAATCTTACTTTTTTTATATTTCTGGGTAGAAAACAAGCAATTTTTTAATTTTACACAACGTTTTCCCAATCGTTTATCTTGAGGGGCATCAAAAAGCGTCATTGTGTGGGAATGGGTTAATCATTTATAAATAATGATGCAATATTTGATCATAGTGATCCTAGCTAAGAATTGCGGGGTTCTTCTGGGGTCCCTGTGCTAACCAACCCCCACAAAATTCTGATTTTTCCATCCTCGTACCCAATTGTAAGTCAATAGACTATAGACTATAGACTACACTTAAAAAAAATGAATAGTATTGTAAAGTTTTACGCCAGGGTTACACAAGGCTGGCTTTTTTACATCCCTCAAGAAAAGTGTTTGGAAAAAAAGCAATGTCAAAATTGAACAAATCTCTCGTCACAAGATTTTCTTTCTTCTACTATGTACCTTGAGGAATTTTAAAAATTGAATAAAGAACGATTGAGATATATTTATTTTAACTTTGGTGAAATTAATTGAATACACTTTTACTCTCATTTGTAAGTAAACACTTCAGTACTTCAGACAGGTTGAATTTCAAATTGATTAGGAAATATCTAATTACCAATTAGCCACTGTCATAGCGCAGATGGTAGTGGAATGTCATGGGTTTGATCCCCAATGGCGGCACATATCCTTTCTGACATTTGTCTGTCACCAATGGATAATGGTAAACCTAAGTTGGATAGCAACTGGAGGCTAGGAAAGGATGTAGTGGTAGCACTGGTGTGGGAAATAACAGGAATCCATTGTTAGGTGCTCCAGCAGCCGCAATATGACTGAAATACTGTTAAAAGTGGCACAGCACAGCCATTTCTTGACAGTTTTTTTTTTCTTGTACAAACTTGATAGTCCTAGCCCTAAAGACTCTTTATACCATATATGAATCTAATCTAACGGCCTGTTCATGACAAGAAGATTTTGAAAGATGTACCCTTTTTGGCCCCTTATGGTGCCCCAAGGGGAGATAACTCCATGACGTGTACTAATTTGAAGCACCTTCCCATAAGGATGCTTCCTCCCAAGCTTGATTGAAACCCATCCAAGGCTTCTTAAAAAGAAGTTGAAAATGTAAAAAGTTAATGCACGACGCACAATGCATGGCGACAGACAAAACACGATCGCAATTGGTCACTATGACCTTCAGTCAGGTGACCTAAATGTGGAGAAATTACCTATTGCAAGCAAATTCTCCTTTCCTAACCACAGTCATTATTTATTGATATTTAAAACATTAATAGGTGTTATAGTAAAAAAATTTTGTCATCTGATTGTGGGTCAAATTATATAACATAACCCATTTCAACACTACCTTGCATTTATGTCCCTCTTGCAAGAAGCTTTGGAAAGCATTGTAGAAAATGAAGAAATTGCTTTTGCAAGCAATTTCTTCATTATCTGCAATACTTTCCATCTAAAAAGACGAAGTTTGTTAAAATTTCAGCATTTTAAGATTATTGTCTGGAATTCTTTTGATTTGGACGGGCCTAAACTTTTATTCAGTCCATGTTATTTGGTAACTGTTAGTGAAATTTGGAAAAAGAATGATAAAATAAATTTCCATTTTACCTGTCATCCGATACCTTGCATCAGTCATATCTTATACCAACCCATTCCCTCAAAATCCCACATTTCTTACAAACCTCAACAATATGGTAAATATTGCAGTTAATGAAGAAATTGCTTGCAACAAGCAATTTCTTCTTTATATGCAATGTTTGCTATAAAAAAAGTCAAAGATTTTCAAAATTTCAGCAACTAAAAATTGTTGTCTGCAACTTCTTTCAAATTCATTTGGGGCCAGTCTAAAATTCTTGTCATCTGCTAATGGTTTAAAAATCTTGTTGCAGTATGTACCAGTCTAAAGTTTTGTCATCTGATCATGCATTAAATGACCTAACTTAACCCTTTCCCGTTCAAATACGGGATTTTACGTTTCTGTGATTTTATACTCTTGAAAACATTGTGGAAAAAGAAGAAATTGCTTGTAACAAGCAATTTCTCCTTTCCCGCAATATTTTCTACCACATAGGATGGTTTCATTTTGAAAAGCATCCAGTTTTCATTGTCGTCTGCAACCTCTTTCAATTTGGACCAGTTTAAAATTTCCAAAAACGTGAAAGGGTTAAAGAAACTTTAAACAAGCACAATAAAATAAATTTCCATTACTTGTTATCCAATACCTTCAATCGGCAATATCCAGTATTAAGTGATAATATGCAGATGTGACACTGAGCGAGAAAACGGAAGTATTATCATTTTATACCTTTATCTACCTGTCTCATTTCTAAACACAAGAAATCACCTCAGCTAAGATCAAAGTTCCCCAAGTTTTTACTAATTTTTACCTTTAAGTTTCAATTCCTATTTTCTTGACAAATATTTTCAGTTCAGCAACACTGATAAAGCTTTACCAGAAGAACACCAGCATTTAAACTTTCCCATTTTATGAAATTTTAGACTGTTCCAAATTGAAAGAAGTTGCAGACGATAATGAAAGTTGAATGCAATTTGAGAAGAAACCATGATCCTATGTGGTAGACAATATTAACCCTTTCCTGTACAAACCCGGGATTTTATGTCGCTGTGATTTTATAGTTTGGGATACATTGTGGAAAAAGGAGAAATTGCTTGTAACAAGCAATTTCTCCTTTTCCCACAACATTTTCTACCACATTGGATGGTTTCCTCTCAAATTGCATCTACTCTTTCAATTAAATTTCAAAAAAACAGGAAAGGGTTAAAACAATGTTATCAAGTATAAAACATCAGCAACATAAATCCTGGGTTTGTAAAGGAAAGGATTAAAAATTGGAAGAAATGGACAGGGAAAAGGGTGCAGTTAAATTTGAGAGATATAGATATATGTCAGACAAATTACAAAGCTGCTTCACTTGCATAAACACAAACATCTGAACCATAACTAGAAAGTCATCCAGGGACAACATGTCAGGCCCCATCAAATATTTGACTTTGAGCTGTGACCTTGACCTAGGAGCTGTCTGAAAATATTGCAAATGGCACATCTACTTATGAAGGAGAACAATTGATCAATTGCAGCTGTCTATCAAGGCATTAATCCACCAATCAAATCATTTATTAGATTGGAATTGAGATCTGAACTCTGACATTGGCCGCCATTTGTGTAAAACATTTTTTTGTTTGGGGACATAAATGTCGTAACTACACCCTATACAAGCTGTAGTTATGACGTTTAGGTTGCCAACCAACCATTTCACTTTTTTGTTACATGCTAAAGAAAAGAACGCCATTTCAAATTGAAGTGGAGTAGTCACTGCATTTATTAGAGTGACATTCAGAATTCAAATACTGAAAAGATTTACCCTGATGGATAACTTAACCCTTGTCATGCTGTATAAATTACCTTAGTGAATTGCTGTCAAATCAAAGGGCTGAAAGCACTGATAGAACTTGTTTTTCAAAAATCAATATATTTTTTTAGAAATCAACTTAATAAGCAACTCTGGCAGGAAAAGTACAAGCAGGAGGTATAGACTTAGATCAGCCTACACATAAGTGCAGTCTGATCTTAGTCTACACCTTCTGCCAAAACTGGAATATTCCGGGTTCAACATGACAAGGGTTAAGCTATTGAAAATACATGAATGACAGGTACTTTCATGCCAAGTGAAGTATGAGCATTGTAACCTAGATAATTTTCAAAGAACTGCTCAGGGATTTTTTGTTGATTTTCTGAAATAACTTTTGGATGGACCAATAATGGTAAAATGATATCACTTCAATGGTATCAATTAAAAAAGTGAGAGGTATAAAAATTTAAAACTTGTATTCCTCTCTTATAATCACATTTATCAAAATAACGACCAAGCATTTGTGCGTTTTAATCTATTACAGACAGTAAAAGTTTAGACCGGTCCAAATTGAAGTTGCAGACGACAATTAAAAGTTAATGAAATTTTACATTTTTCAACTTTCTGGGTAGAAAACATGTGGAAAAAGAGGAAATTGCGTGTTAAAAGAAATTTCTTCATTATCCATGTTTTCTACCCCAAAAGACAAAAGATTTTTAGAATTTCATCAGCTAAAATTTTGAAACAATCTAAAGTTGTGTTGTCTGATAATGAGTTGAATAACATGTTCAATTTTGTTATAGTTTTTGTTTATCATTTTCAAAAATGTGTCAATATTAGTATTATCTATTTTACCCTAACAGTAGGAAAGGTTATAAACTGCCAGTATTGGCCAGGCCCCGCAAGGTATCATTATTATTGGTTTCCAATAAACCTTACTAAGCAACAAAACTTGATATTGATCTCGACCAACGAAATTACCTAACACAATTAGGCCCAGCTGTTAGGTTTCTATTTCAATTCCCAGAGTCCACATATCCCAACATATACCGATACACCTATTTAACCCATTCCCACACAGCAAAATTTTAGACTAGTCCAAATTGAAAGAAGCTGCAGACGACAATTTCAAGTTGATGGAATTTTAATTTTTTAGTCATTTTGGGATAGAAAACAATGTGAAAAATGAAGAAATTGGTTCATACAAGCAATTTCTTCATTTTCCACAATGTTTTCTAAAGCTTTTTTCTTGAGGAGCATAAAAAGGAGGGCTTGTGTGGGAATGGGTTAACCCGTTCCCAGACAGAAAAGCTTTATAACACCTCCATGAAAAACAATTTAGAAAAAGCCATGTAAAATGAAGAAATTATTGCTTTGTTATCTATACACCAAAATTGAAAATTTCATAAACTTTAAATTATTGCCCGCAAATTCTTTCATTTTGGACCAGTCTATTTTGCCATCTGGTAATGGGTTTCCCAAGTATCAGACTATTATTATTAACTGAATAAAAATATGCTGATGACAAAATAATGACATTCAAAAATTGTGTTCACTCATTGATTGATCGCTGGCCACACCCACTGCCTCGGATAGGCGGTTTAACTTAGATATTAACCAATTACCACACCACCGAAATTTTAGATAGGTCCAAGTTCAAAGGAGTTGCAGACAACAAATTTAAGTAAATTATAAGTAAATAAATTATATTTTGGTCCAGTCTAAAACTTTGTCGTTTGGTAATGGGTTAAATTAATGTGCCTCGAAAATGCCCTTTATCACCTTGTGAGGTAATGGGAAAAGATCACTTGTATGAACATGGGCTTGTCTTTGCAAATACAAAAGAAACATTCCTAAATGAAAATGAAACCAAGATATCAAGTACTAGGAATTTACATTTTATCTCTACAGTAAGTACAGTCATGTCAATGGTCATTTTTTGAAAATTCAAATCTGATGTCATCCCTGTATTTAAAAGTTAGCCCTAGATTGAAATGATTCATAGAATTGGTAACCACATTCTTTAACCCTTGTTTTATGTTGAACCTGGGCCGCGGCCATAGAGCAGGTGTAGTGCATTCGACTCCTAGTCATAGGGCCCTAGATTTGATCCCAAGCCACGGCAAATATTCTCTCCAACATAAGTCTCCATCAAATGGATGGATAATCATAGACCTTAATGGGATGAGCAGCTGGAGCTGGGTAAGGATGTAGTGGTATTACTGGTGTGTGAAATACCAGGAATCCACAGTTAGGTGCTCCAGCTGCAATGATATGACTGAATTGCTGTTAAACAGAGGGGTTAAACTCCATTCAATCAACCAATCAATCAATCATGCTGAACCTGGAATACTCAAGCTATAGCAAGGAGTGTAAACTAAGATAAGACTCTGCATGTAGTTACAGTCCAATCTTGGTCTTCACTACCTGTTTGATGTTTTAAGCTAGAACAGTTCATCAGATAGCTTGAGGTACTTGAGGGCCATCATTTCCTATATTCAACAGCTGAGTCTCAGAAATTTATTTATTTCATTTTCATTACATATTTATATATAAAATAAGTTAACTTAACCCTTTTCCACACATTGATGTTTTTTGATGTACCTCAAGAAAAGTAATTAGGAATACATTGTGTGGAGAATAACTATCGCTTGTAACAAGCAATTTATTCATTAGAAATTTCTTCATTTTACACGATGTTTTCTATCCAGAAAGTTGAACAAATCTAAAATTCATGAATTTTAAGTTACCACTTACATACATTATTGAACACAATCATTGTAAAAAAATATACCATTTTAGAAGGAATGCTAATCAACGTCTGCCAGTCTGCTAGCAGCCAACCCTTCATACATATCAAATTGCCACAGAATATTTGCTACATTTATTTGGCAATTTTTATGCTCTTTATTGTTAAAGGGGAATAAAACATCATAGCAACAGCTTATTTAAGCTGAAGTAGGAAGATTTTTGTGGCTTATCTAACAAATCATAGGCTACAGCTTGTTCTAGCTAGAAATACTTTGTTTCAACATATTGACAATTTGGACAACACTTTTATTTTATTTCGGAACAAACTTTTAATGTAGTTATTCTCAATAATGACCATAATAGTGAAAGGAACAGTGATAGATAACATTATAATAAACTAAATTGTCATGACAAAATATGATGATAAAGACAAGTACAATAAAGATTCACAAAACAAACAGAAAACTGTGTCTGAGTTGGTACTAAGGTTATTTGTCAGAGCAGCATAACTTGATATTGTAATTATAACCCATGATTGTAGAAAATGACCCTATTCAATTGAGTTTAACACCATATTTAAAAGTATTTAAGTCATATCTCGACAGGTGGAGCATCTACCCGTGGGTTTCTGGTATTTCTCACACCAGTACTACATCCTATCTGAGCCTCCAGCTTAGGTTTACAATTATTGACCCCATAATTAGGAGTCAAACCAAAAAGAAACTGAAAACATCAGAAAAGCCAAGCCTTTGAAAAGTAGGTCAAATGTCAAAAGTTTTAAGTACTTGATGCCAAATGAAAGCTCATGACGAATGTATTTATAAAGTACAATTCTGCTAGATATAGGCAATTATAAAGTCCCAGTGCATGTATAAGCAAGGTTTTTGGTTTACCCATTTACACACGACCCCGCTTTTTTACACCACCCAAGAAAGGACTTAAGAAAAAAAGGTTGAAAATGAAGAAATCACTTGTTACCAGCTGCAGTTTCTTCATTTTCCACCTTGTTTGCTAAGAAAGAAGACTAAAATATTTAAAATTCTCTCAACTTGAGGTTGTCATCTGTTACTTCTTTGAATTTGGACCTGTATAAAATTTTGCAGAGTGGTAATAGGTTACAGGTTTTGCAAAAGTATTCTATTTATAATACATGTATATCAAAGTCACAAGGCTTAAATAATTAACAGGTCTTAATGCTAGATGCAGAGCCATCACCAAATGAAAGACATTGGTCTTAGGCATGTTAAATAGGGGCAAAGTTCTTGCAAGATACATAAATTTATCTCACTTGAAAGGTTGATAAACCCTATAATAGAAGCCATACATTTAGATTCATAATTGTAGTGAAAGCAGTGAGGACATACAATGCCAAAGTTTTTGCACAACAAAAAAAATGATGACAAATACATTCATCAATTATCACATGATGGTGACAAAATTTTTTTTTGATTATCACTTGTTCTTTGATGATGAAAAAGAGTATCTTTCATTACATGATGACAAAGACTTTCTTTGATTATGACTTGGCAAAGTTTTTGCAAGACAAAGATATTCTTTAATTATTAAAATATGATGACAAAGACCTTCTTTGATTACCACTTGAAAATGACAAAGCTTTTCTCTATCACATGATGATAACACAAAATCTCTTTGATAATCACTTAATGATGAGAAAGACCTTCTTTGATAATCTTTGAGGATGAAGATGATAAAAACTATCTTTGATTATTACTTGATAATGACAAAGACAGTCTTGGATTCTCACCTGATGATTACAAAGACTTTCTTTGATTATCATTTATCGCATTGTGATGACAAAGACTTTCTTTGATTATCACTTGAAAATGACAAAGCCTTTCTCTGATTATCAATTGATGTAGACAAAGAAACTCTTTGACTTACACAGTTACACTTGATAATGATGAAGATTATCTTTGATTTTCACATGATATTGACAAAGACTTTCTTTAATTTCACTTGGTGAAAGTTTTGCATAACAAAGACACTGATGAAAAAGACTTTCTTTGATTAACACTTGATAATACCAAATTCTTAAGACTATCTTTTATTAGCACTTGATGATGATGAATACTTCCCTTTTTATTCAATAGATGATGAAAAAAGACTGAATATTCTCCAACAACCAACGGAAATAATCGAAGAAGTGTTTTAAGCTTTTGTTCCTTCTGTGATACTTTCAGTCATTTCAGCATGATCTCAAGATACTCTTGATTTCATCCAGTTGCCATATAATTCATGTGTCATATATGTTTAACAAAATTTGTCTACAAAATATCATTTTTTTCTCTTTTTTCTTTCAAAAGAAAGTTTTCTTTTGTTAGACAATTTTAACCTACATCTTTACCATGGCTCCACCGCTAGTTAAAACATGTCTCTTTTCACAGATTTACAGATAAATTACCCTCTATACCCTTCTAGAAAAACAGCGGGCATAAAAATGTTACCCATAAATCTCACCTGAAGTATTTCTTGGCAGGTGTCAGATAGTTCCCGGAAGTGCATCTATGACAATAAACTGACAACAATGAATTTCTAACTTATCCTTGAAAGCCAGTTATTGTCGGAAGCTATGAATCATACAAACAGCATATCATAATTGGGCTTGACTTATTCTTCCTGTTTAACCTATTTTCACACAATCCGCTTTTTAACACCCCTCAAGGAACGAGAGGGCCATTGGCCCTAAAGCGCTCACCTGAGTTGATGACTACAAAATCCTAGGTGAGCTAATATTGGCCAAATGTGACCAGTTATCAAATCTTGTCTGGAATTCAAGAGCAAATATTTTTATACAGGTTCAAGGTATTTATGCCAGAAAAGAAGAAGCATGTAAATTACAGAGAAGGTATCTTTAGATTAGACCTTGTGACCTGCTTTTTGATCCCATGTGACCCAATATATGACAGATATTTTTATGACAGACAAACATTCTGAACAAATATCAAGTCAATTAAGATTTTATCTAGTGAATTAGTTTTTACACCAATCCATGTCACCCAAAGTCAAACTTAGCAGACATGTCATGGACACAAATATACTAACCAAATATCAAATCGATTGAGCCAAAAATGTGGACACACGTTTTTTTTCAAAGATTTGACCTAGTGACCTGGTTTTTGACCTAATGTGACCCAAATACTATATTGGTCTAGATATCAAGGTCACAAACATTCTGGCCATATATCAAATAATTTGAGCCCCAATTGGTGTCTCTAGAGAGCACACAAGGTATTTCTAAGATTTGACCCTGTGACCTAGTTTTTGACCCCACTTGACCCATTATGATACTTGACCGAGACATGATGCAGACACTCTTTCTGATCAAATATCAACACATTTAAGACAAAAATGTGACCTCAAGAGTGCACACAATGTTTGCTAAAATTTGACCTTGTGACCTAGTTTTTGACCCCACATGACCCAATATTAAAATAGTCTGAGATTTCATGGAAATATTGTGACAAAGTTCAAAGACATTTGACCTAAAACTGTGACTTTCAGAGTGCACACAAAAGCTCCCCCATAACCCATTACGACGAAATCCCCACAATTTGGACAAGTCTAAAATTTTATCCTTACGGATTAGATATACTTATCAGCAATAATGGGATTAAGACCTCAAGAAAAAGAGCTTCTTATTATTTAAGGTAATTTCTTCATTATCCACAATGCGTTTTGCCATAAAAGACAGGGCTTTTTTTATTTCATCAACTTTGTCTGGTAGTGGGTTAGAAGAAAAAAATATTTATATTATTATTATTACCTTTACAATATATTATATTTTTCAATAATCAATTATTGTGGATGAATATAACTAATCTATGTATACTTTTATTGATTTCTTAGTATCTAACCCATTGCCACAAAGATGCATTTTGACACCCTGAAGAAATATGATCAAAGAAAACTTTGTGGGAAAGGGAGAAATTAATTGGCATATTCTACATTTTTGTCACTTATTTTCCAATTTTAGCACTATTTAAAATGTTGACTGCAATTTGTTTGAATTTGGACCAGTCATAAATGCTGTCACCCGGTAATGAGCTAAAGCTTGACAATAAATCTATACTTCTCACTGGCCACAAAATTTGTTAAAGGGACAGAAGGGATGATATACTTCTTTTGACAAGGTAAAGGGTTGTTCTGAACATAAGCAGACTTGTTATTTAACTGAAAAATGCATCCTGGTTACGGCTAGTTTTTTGTTACAGTTTCCTGGAAACAAGAGGACTGCTGGCCCTGGCCTGCTCACCTGAGATAAAGGATCTTTTTCTTTCACCGGTCTAATTTGATGTTATGTTTAAGATTAAGAAACAAGTGGGCCTGACCATACTTAATACACATATAGGCTCTGTATCTTGGGATCACCCAGTCAGTCTTAATGACAAATTCCAATGCTTTAGGACCAGTATGACGTTTTTTATCCTAAGGGCATATTTTCCTGTAAAATAATACAAAATTATTTAGTAATGCTACATACCAAATATGAATATCCTTCACCTATTTCAGAAGGAGAAGACTTTTGAAGTTGCTCTGATTGGGCATTTTCCCAAATTTTGGACCTTTTGGGAAGGGCCATGTTTTATCCCAGGGCTAAGATTTTAGCTAACATGGTACTTACCCATCTGGTCAGCTATTTACCAAATATGAATGCTGTAGACTTGGTAGATTGGGAGGAGAAGACTGTTGAAGATGGTCTAATTGATTATTTTTACAAACTTTGGACACCCAGTGTGTTCTTTAACCTACAGGCATAATTTAATCAAAATTGATAGATAACAGCCAGGCTATGCTACATTCGAAATATAAATGCCCTCTGCCTTAAAGTGAAGAATTTTTTTTTAACTTACTAAAATTTTGCATTTTCTCTTATTTTGGACCCTAAGTACAGGGCCGTTTTTGACCCTAGGAGAACAATTTTCAGTGATATAGTACAAAACCATCTAATAATGCTACATACCATATATGAATATCCTTGACATTAAAGTTTACGTGATGTCTTTTGAACTTGCTCTAATAAAGCATTTTTCCAAACTTTGGACCTCAGGGTTGGAGCCATTTTTTACCCTAGAGATTTGAAAAATTGGTAGAGAACCATGTGATTAAGCTACCTATGAAATATAAATGCCTTTGGCCGTGTAGTTTCAGAGAAAAATATCAAATATTTACTAAAATTTCCCATTTTCAAATACCACGGCAACCAGAGTTTCTCGCCGAATGTAATTCTTTTAACAACTTTTGTAGTACTTCACCCAAGGAACATCCCTGCAAAGTTTCAACTTGATTAGCCTACTGGTTTAGGAGAAGAAGATTTTTAAAATTTTAATAAAATTTCCCATTTTCAAATGCCGCAGAAACTAGAGTTTTTATTTGAATGAAATTCTTTTAACAACTTTTGCAGTACTTCACCCAAGGCACATCCCTGCCAAATTTCAGCTTGATTGGCCAACTGGTTTAGGAGGAGAAGATTTTTAAAGACGGTCGGACGGCGGACAATGACTGATCACAATAGCTTACCTAGCAATTTGTGCTCAGGTGAGCTAAAAAAAACTTGGGAAAACATTTTGGAAAATGAAGAAATTTCTTGTCAGAAGCAGCTTCTTTATCATCCACGATGTTTTTACCCATAGAGACCAAGATCTTAAAGATTTCATTGACAGAGAATATTCCTCAACTCAAGAGAATCAAATTTAAGGTAATTAATTTTTCATATTGTGATCATTTAACATATTTTAGACTTATCAAAATTGATTCAAGATATAAACTGCAACTCAAATTATGCCAAAATTAAATAAGTACTGGACAGAAAACATTATGTGAAAAGGAGAAAATTGATGTCCCCTTGCCCTGTGTTCTTTGAGCTTAAAAATACAGGATCATGTGGAAATAGGTTGATAACCCATCTACTTTAGCCATGATTTGTGTTATTTTACATTTTGACTTATATCTTGATATTTCATGCAAAAAAAGAATGTAAAATGTTAAAAATAATCTTATTTGGTAATTAAGTATATTACAGCTTCAGAATATCAAGATTACTGAGATGTGACATTTTAATTTGGTCCAAGTTCAAAGAAATTGCAGATAACATCTTTTATTTAGAACACATTGTGGAAAATCCAGGGATTGCTTGTAATATGGTATTTTTTCATTTTCCAAAATATTTTCATTTTTGTGGGGCTTAAAAAAGTAGGCTTGTGTGGAAATGGCTTAACATGAAATGAGGAGGGATCCCTGTTTATCTGTTGGAAACCCTGATTTCATTGAAGCAAAGTTAGAGATGACACTTGGATAAGACAAACTGACAGAGAAAAACTGGATGCCACAGAGTGCCCCCTGTTCAAAGCCACTTGAACTGTGAAAATTTTTGTGAGCATAAATAATGTTACACATTGCTCATCACCATGTTTTAATCATTAATGGGTATCTATGAGGGTGTGTAAACCAATGTGCTATGGCTGCCAGATCACTGTATGTTGACAGCCGACTTTCAATTCAATAATTGAGGGCAAAGTGTGACTTTTTTCCCAGACCAAACAATGAAATAAAAGCACTGACTACATGTAAGTAACTCTATACAATAATCAAAGTAGTCTCCCTAGAAGTCAAGCTTTTAGACGCCCCAAAGAAAAAAAGCTTAGGAAAACATTGTGGAAAATGGAGAAATTGTTTGTCACAAGCAATTTCTTCATTATCCACAATGTTTTCTACCCAAAAAGTACAAAAAGATAAAAATTTCAAAAGCTTAAAATTGTCTTCTGCAGTTTCTTTCAATTTGGACCGGTCTAAAATTTTGTTGTGTAGTAATGGGTTAAGGCAACTGTTACTAAGACATAAGTCTCTTAACTTAAAGAAAAATCCATACACCCTATCACATAGCCAGAAAAAAATGGCTGCAGATGGAAGGCTATCATGTAAAAACAAGAGGGCCGTTGGCCCTGGGGCGCTCACCTGAGATAAAGGCTCTTTTTCTTTCAACACTCTAATTTCATGTTAAGGTTAGGATTATGAAACAAGTGGGCAAAAATTACATATAATGACTATGAACCTGGGGATCCAAGTCTAAATTACAAATTCCAAGGCTTTAGTGCTGATTTGAAAGAAGGAAAAAACTTTTTCCATGGGTTATAATTTCAGAAATAAGAAAGAAGTCTTTGAACTGATGCTTCATGCCTATAACCCCCCCCCCCCCCCGGGTCCTCCCCTGGAGACCCAAGGATCATGAGTTTAGCTATTTTGTAAGAGATCAATAATATACTGATGCTTCATGCAAAATATCAAGGCTCTACGCCTTCTGGGTCAGAAGAAGGAGATTCTTAAAGATTATTTTGAAGTTTCACTTTTGTTGCCATGGCAACCAGAGTTTTAAACAGATTTCAATTCTTTCAGCTAATTTTAAGGGGGACCACCTAAGCAACATTTCTGTAAAATTTGGTTCAAATTAGCCCAGTGATTTGGGAGGAGATGTCATTTAAAAATTGTTCTTTATTTCTATATACCCCCCCCTCCCCTGGAGCTCCTCCCCTGGGGACCCGAGGATCATGATTTTAGCTATTTTGAAAGAGGTCAATATACTGATGCTTCATGCAAAATATCAAGGCTCTACGCCTTCTGGGTCAGGAGGAGAAGATTTTTAAAGATTTAAAATTTTACATTTGTTGCCATGGCAACCAGAGTTTTTAACAGATTTCAATTCCTTTAGCTATTTTTGAAGGGGACCACCTAAAGAGAATTTCTGCCAAACTTGGTTTAAATTGTTGAAATCCGCTCAATTGCCAGTGTGGACCAAATTTTGAATTGCCAAACGGATTGGAATCCCAAAAATAACACCAAATATTGGTCCGAAATTTTCATTAAATTTCATGTTGACTTATTGATAAACTCGCCCAACATCTATCAAAATCCACTTGAAACCGAAAGAATTCAAGGGTTTCACACGTCACCTGCAGATTAAGGGATTAACGAAAGTGCCAAAAATCAATAATTAGTCCAGTCAAGTACCCATCCGCAGTTAGCTAATGTTTCATACTCGACTTAACTTCGGGTTTCCAGTTCGAAGTATTATCAGAATGAACATCTAATACTGCGTTAATATCAAATTGCCGTTAATCATGAAACAATTCCTTTTTTTCTAATATGAGATGCATATATAAATTGAGACATGAAAAGGCTTCAGTTGCTGTTCTTATAAAATCAGAATGGCTCAACACAATGCTTTTGTAAAATTTATTTATCACAAGTAAGAGACCAGGCTTGAAATTTGTTTAACAAAAGTTACGTTGTTAATAAATGTCTTATAGTTTTGCACACACAGTAAGTAACATAGTTGGTAGAATTCACATAATAAGTGGATATCCGCAGAATGCAGATAATTTGAATATGAACGTAAACAGTTGCTTAATAACATTGCTAGTTCCGTAAATAAAACTAAAATATTGAAAATGAAATCTTGCTCCAGGGGTAGAAAAGTCTGAATAATGAATTGCAAATCAATAACAATTGTGCACAAAATCTACTCTTTGCAAAAAGTGCAATTTATACACAACCGAATTTTCAAGAACAAAATGAAAGTAGGATCTGTTAGTTGTTTTCATCTATCTTCCCCTCGTTGAAGAATAAAAATTATTGTAGGAAAATTTGACAAAGAAATCAACCATTGAATGAATCAGGGCTCTGCAGACTCCCAGAATTTGGGGAGAAGTCACTTCTCACTAGTCTGAGAATTGGGAGAAGTTTTTCAAAATGGGGAGAAGTGGTGAGACTTTCAGGAGAAGTGGATCGCGCTAAAAATTAAGTTTTTGCGCGTATTCCTCATTTCTATCAGAAAATAAAATAGCTTTACAACCAAGTAGTTGCATTTTATATTATGTATTATGCAGTCCTCAATAAAGATCTTATTCCTGTGAACAAATACTTTTGTATTTTTCTTTTTTAGGTTTAAGAATTCAAGAGTTTGATTCTGAATTTATTTTTTCTTAATATTTCATCATAGATTCATATATGATAAAAAAAGTCAACTAATAAAAAAATGAAAATAGTGTATAGGCGGTCTGAATGAAATGAGTAGTGTTCCTATTTGAAGCAGAAAATGAGAAAAGATTTTATTGTAACAACATGTATTTAATCAAACCATTACCAGAAGAAAAAGTTCAGACTGGTACAAATTGAAAGAAGCTAAATAAGACATCTCACAGTGAGCTTATATAAGAAAGAAGGTGCCAAAGAGGATAGAAACATGTGGGGAAAGGATAAATTGCTTGCTGCAATCATCTCCTTTTTCCACAGTTTCCAATAAAAACATTTCAAGATGTCAAAACGGGGGATTGTGTGGTAATGAGTTAAAGTCTGTGCACTTTACCTGATAACATATAAATGGATAAAAATTGTCATTAATTGGTCAAAAAAGGTCCTCTGTGATTAAGTCAGTTATAGTGTGTAAAGGGTAAGGGTTACTGCTCAGTACACAAAACCAGACTCTGTACATGCAGTGGTTTTAAGTTAACACAGGATAATTTGCTCCACTTTATAGGATTACATGTTATTTAAAGGAATTATTACCAACACAAGTAAGTGAAATTTAGTTTTTGGATAGAATTTATCATAACAAGAATCTCAGGAAAAGATCGTAGCAGCCTTTAAATTGTTTGCCATAATTTTCTCCACTTGTTACAATTAAAGCAGATCTCAAATTGAAGGATTCTAATGAAAAATGAATTTGCTGTATGTAGTTTTTCGGCAGAATTATTTTTCATCAAGATTTCAAATTTTTAACAAAATTTTGACTTTTGGTAAATGACATGGAGTCCGTAAATGTCGGCCATTATTCTCATTTTGTGAAAGTAAGCAACAAATCTCGTAGACTGATGATAACTTAATTTACAGAAATAATTAAAACATAAGAAGGGAATGGATTTTAAATAAAGATTTCTGGTGCCGATAGTATACAAAGCATTGCCGAAACCAATCAGCGTAGGTGTGAATGAAGTAA
Source organism: Fragum fragum (assembly GCA_946902895.1). NCBI lineage: Eukaryota > Metazoa > Mollusca > Bivalvia > Cardiida > Cardiidae > Fragum > Fragum fragum. The sequence goes on along the minus strand of OX336367.1, from coordinate 19,117,082 downwards.
GCATGTTGACTATTAGCTGCCAGAACATACCTCTCTTTCTGATAATCTGCTGGCCTCGCGACTATCGATACACGCTTGAATTACGATCAAAGGGCTTCTGACCGACAGTTGTATAATTGCACACTGTCCCCTACTTTTATAGCCACTGGGCCAGTCTAGGTTATCACCTATCGTATCCAGGCGACTTCCTGAAAATTCCAGGCGACTTCGACTTCGCTTTGATCAGCAAATCAGGCAAAGTTTTATGAAACCAGGCGACTTTTTCGCCTGAGTCGCCCACTCTGAAGAGCCCTGATGAATGATGAATTCCTTTTTGTATGGATGAGGTGAAAAAAAGGACAGGGGTTTCGTTTTTGTAGGCAAAAGGGTTGGTATTCTTTTTTGCCCAATTCATATTTCAAAATTTCCGGAGCCCTATCTTTAACCCATTAGCACAAGACAAAACTTTAGATTGGTACAAATCCGAAGAAGTTTCAGATTATATTATTACATAGGAAATTAAGAAAAATCAGAACAAGCAATTTCTCCTTTTCTCACAATATTTTCTAATACTTTTCTTTTAATACACACTCTTTGAATTACAATCTGCAATCTTTGACCAGACATGAAATTTGAGGTCTGGCTATTCGTATGAAAGAACACACTCATTTCTCATCACTAGCTTTTGTTTGGACAAAAAAACAATAAAAGAAATCAGTTTTCATTTTACTTATCAAGCTACGAGTCGGATTCTTTTTGACTTAACGCTCACGATTGGGTGCTTAGCTAACCTCCTAAATTCCAAAACTAACAATTTTATAAAAATGTAGATCAAGCTGAAACTGGAAATCGATCATTTGGAATCACTCACCCCACCCACATCTTTGAAGTTGCGAAATTCGAAGAACCTAAATTCAAACGGGTGTTCTACTTAAATAAAACAACGAAACATAGATCTGTTTATAAAATATTAAATTTGAGATGTTGCCTCTCATGAAAATTTTTGGAACAGTAGCATACCTGTCTAACATCGATTTATTTTCCTGGAATTTTTCTCGTAGCCACAATAAATGACGTCTCTTGTAGAAGAATTTTCAGGGGAGACAATGCCGTGTTGATTCCTAAGAGGAATCACATTATTTCCCTTGTTTGATCGCACATTCTCACAATACTTTCTAGCTGCGATATCGTAGCCCTCTGTCTAATATTTTTTAGGGGCGAACAGATAATCAGAAAGAGGGCTACAATATCACATACAAATATTTTCAATCCCACAAGATCTTATCAAAACGAACTTTGAATTAGATCAAACTTATAAATGGAATTCTTTCAAGTTAGAACAGTCTATTATTATTTCGACTGGAAATAGGTTAATCCTTTACCAGATCACAAAACCACGAATAGTACAAATTGAAGAGAGGTTGCAGAGGACAGTTTTAAGTGTATCGGATTCTAAATATGGAAAATAATGTAAAAAATGAAGAATTTGTGTGTTGTGTAATAATCAATCTCTTCTCTTTCCACATTGTTTTCTTAACATTCTGTGGGAATGGCGGTTAATTTAGCAATGCTTAATCAAACTTCCAGTTCTGGCAGTAAACCTCAATTTGCTGAGTATGGCTAGTATCTGGTTAATGTAGATGTTCTTTCTTGTTCTTTAAGCTGAGAAATCTGGTCACTTAAAAAAATTGGTAAAGAAAAATCCGCAACTGAAATTTCCCTTAAAATGAATTAATGCTGCACTCCCCCTCCTCACAAAGGAATTCAAACATGCAACTTTAAGGCCAATGACCATTAACATAACAAGAGGCCCATAGCGCCTTATCGATCACCCGAGTCCGGCAAAAAGCACAAAATGACCTTCAGTCAGGTGACCTAAAAACTGACAATCTCAAAGCTGTGAAATATTTCAACTATGGTCAGACTGCATTACTTGTGCAGACTGACTAGGCAAAACTACCAGTGCCTTTAACACATCTTTGGTATCTGTATGGACATTCTACATTACTCTATCATTTTTATTACTGGACTTTGCTGGAATTAATATCTTTTTAGATAGGCAAATAATGGATGTTCAAATTAATAGATCTATTCCAACACATTCCTACTTTTTTCATGCACATCAAGATAAAAGCTCAGAAAAACAGTTTAGATAATGGAGAAATTGTTTGTCTTTTGAGGTTGAAAACAATCTAGAAAATACAGAAATAGCTTATCACAAGCAAATCCACATTGATTTCCTGAACCATTTTCTTCTCTTTCCAAAATGAATGTTGGAGCATGAAACTGTTGCCTAGAGAGTTTAAAACAGGCTTGTTTAGTGGTTAAACTTTGTTCATCAGATTCTTGAGAAATTAACCAAAAATGATTAGAAATCGTTACATCATGTATACAACAAGTGTTTGTGAAATACCTCTGCCCATAACAATCAACTTGTTAGAATTTCACCTTGTTAATTAACCTAACCTTGACTTTACCATCATCGATTAGTCACTTTGTTTATTGTTGCAAGGTTTACAATCCCACACAATCATTCTTTTTGATGCCCACATGAAAAAATGCTTTGGAAAACGTTGTGGAAAATTAAGAAATTAATTGTTACAAGGGTTTTCTTTATTATCCGCAATGTTTTCTACTCCAAAAGACAAACAAATCTAAAATTTCATCAACTAAGAATTGTTGTCTATAACATCTTTGAATTTGGACCAATCTAAAATTTTGTTGTCAGGTAATGAGTTAAGGTGTAGCACTGTCACATAGGTTCTCATTTTCACAACTAGTTATTAACCCTTTCCTGTTTTGCAAAATTTTAGACCTGTACAAATTCAAAGGTTTTGCAGACGAAAAATTAAAGTGGCTTTAACTTGAAAAATAACTATTCAGTAGGGTAGAAAATGTTGTGGGAAAAGAAGAAATTGCTTGTCAGAAGCAATTTCTTCTTTTTCCCACAATGTTTTCTCAAATATAAAATCGCAGGGACGTAAAAACCAGGGATTGGCAGGAAAAGGTAAATAGGTCAGCTGGGAACCAAGAGGCCAATCCCATTTACAAGTAAAAAGGCAAGAAAACAAAGCATTACAAGAGCTTCAATCTAATGATTTAACCCATTCCCAATCAGCAAAACTTTAGACTGATCCAAAATGAAAGAGGCTACAGACGACAATTTCAAGATGATGGAATTTTAAATTCTTTTGACTCTTGGGATAGAAAACATTGTGGATAACGAAGAAATTGCTTGATACAAGCAATTTCTTCTTTTTTCCACACTGTTTTCCAAAGCTTTTTTCTTGAGAGGTGTAAAAAGGAGGGATTGTGTGGGAATGGGTAAAAAAAAACTATACCCATTACCATACATTCCTGACCCCTTAGCTTTAAGAAGAACACAAACAATTTGCTCCTTTCTTCAAAAAGATTTTCACACTTAATGGTTCTGATTTTCAGCTGACAAGTACTTTGAAATGTTGTCTTTAGATCTTTGAATTAGAAGAAGTCTTAAATGTTGTTGTCTGGTAATGTCAGGGAGTCCATTTTATAAATTCATCTAATAAATGCAGTCCCGTATTTTGAAGCACTGAAAAAAATTGAATTCGAAAAGCATTATGGGAAAAGGAGTGTTCTCTACCCTATATGACACTTCTTTCCAATGCAACTATTTTTGGAATTAACATCATCAACCTTTCTCAATTAACCCTTTCCCACACATTTCCTCCTTTTCACCCCCCCCCCAAGAAAAAGGCTTGGGAAATCATTGTGGAAAATGAAGAAATTGCTTCTATCAAGCAATTTCTTTATTGTCCACAATGTTTTCTATCCAAAAAGGCAAAAAAAAAAAAAAATCCAAATTCCATCCACTTGAAATTGTTCTCTGCAGCTTCTTTCAAATTGAACCAGTCTAGAATTTCATTGAGTGGGAATGGGTTAAGACCAGTCAGAAAAAAAATTGTCAGGCAATGGGATGATCTAGTTCATCATTGTTGAGATTCGAGAGATAATCTCTCAATTTTCGAACTTTTTAATTAAAAAAAGTTATATAATGTATATATATCACATTATCATAAATTATTCTATATAATGTTTATAATAACTAATAATGTAGTATTTTTACTAGTTGTCTATTTCAGTTTGCAAAATATGTGTTGATTTCCTTAGGAATAACTGTGTCTATTATAAAATATATTGCCATCTTAATGTCAGTAAATTTCCAATTATAGTTACAGGAATCACTTTAAATGAAAATTCAAGAGTCTGTGCCAGATATTTTCAACACTATCAAATGCGAGTGATGTGCAGCCAATGAGCGGTGTTGACAGCCTCAATGAACGTTCAAAGGTCAAGTCATAGGTCGCCCTGTGACCTTGACCTTCACTGGATTAATCTCAAAATCAATAGGGATCATCAACACCGAGAGATGGGTGCCTGTACTAAATTTGGTGATCTTAGCTCTATTCTGTATCAGGTTATCATCTCGACAAGGTTTTGTTTATCAAATGTCAAGTTCAAGGTCATGGACAGCCTCAAAGAACATTTAGAATAACTGCTGATCATATAAATAAGCTTAAACCATTACCAGATGTCAAAATTTTAGAATGGTCTAAATTGAAAAGAGTTGTAGTCAACATAATTAAATTTTATGAAAAGTTAGAATTTTTATCTTTCTCGGTAGACAACATTGTGGAAAATGAAGAAGCGATTTCTTTGTTTACACAATATTTCCCAGTTGTTTTTCATGAAGGGTGCTATTGTGTGCGAATGGGTTAACCCATTCCCACACAAGCCCTCCTTTTTACGCCCCTCAAGAAAAAAGCTTTGGAAAACATTGTGGAAAATGAAGAAATTGCTTGTATCAAGCAATTTCTTCATTATCCACATTGTTTTCTATCCCAAACGACGAACAATTTTGAAATTCCATCAACTTGAAATTGTTCTCTGCAGCTTCTTTTAATTTGGACCAGTCTAAAATTTTCTAGTGTTGGAATGGGTTAAAGTCAGCAAATATCTACAGGACATGTAGTGAAGTTCAAGTGCACAGGTAAATCTGAGTCTCTATTCTTTCAAAGGTCAAAGTGACCTTGACTTTGTCCTACATAACCCTAAATTGGCAGTTTGCAGCTGTCAATCAAAGATTCAACAGATCATTCATATCATGAACTTTGAACTCTGATAATGACAGACATTTAAAAGAAACAGTTTTATTGGTTTGGTAACTTAAACAAAGTAACTACTTTTTATAAAAGCTATGTTGTTTATGTCACCGACCAAACATTCTATTTTTTTGTACATGTTACAGACCATAAATTTTGCATAATAGCGGTGTTCAATATCTAATTTGAACTTCCTGCTGGAGGTAGTAGTAGAGCCAGCAATTGTAAAATTCTGGAAAAGGATCAACCGGTTCCAACACAATGATGCTTTTGGACACCTCTCGAGAAAAACTGTAAGGAAAACATGAAAAATGAAGAGCAATTTCTTCAGTTTCCACAATGTTTTCTACCTAGAAAGTTGATAATTTCTGGAATTTTTCTAATTTTTAAATTGTTGTCTTCCAACTCCTTTCAATATCGTCCAGTCTAAAATTTTGCTATCTGATAATGGGTTAAATAATAGTTTTATACACATTTTCATTTTCCATAATAACTTTCTTTTCCTTTTCAAACCTTGGATTCAAAACTGAGAGACTGTTTTGAAAAAAATATATCAAGATGAAGTAATACGATTTCAAATTTTTACTGATGAGAAGTTCATCAAGATGCTTTTAAATGAAACTAGAAATTGTCGCAAAGTTGAATAATACCACGCAACAGCACTTGTCCATACAAGTACTATCCGCTTAATTAAAGGGCCATAAATCAGTCAAAAATAAATGGATCATAATCAAAATAGGATACGCACATGTCTGACTTATGCCGAGTCTTTCTGTGAAAATTTGAATGACATCTGTCCCATGGTTGCTGAGAAACTGAGCGGACACCATTTTTCACCAAATGGCCATAACTCCAACAAAAATCAGTAACCATAACCAAAGTAAAATATGCACATCTCTGCTTGATACTGATTATATCAGTGAAATTTGAATAAAATCTGTCCTATAGAAATAGAGCGGACACAAAAAAGCTACAGACAAACAGACGGACCAACCCACTGACAAGCTGACTCCTATATACCCCCCAAACATAGTTTTTGGAGTATAAAACCCACATTTTCTGGGTACAACAGCTGGCAAGCCCACTTACTCTGTTGGTAACCCCCATTGACTTCATCAGGAAGACCCACTTCAATTTTTAATATTATTATCAACGGCCAGTGGCATGAAAAAGTAGAATAGTTGGTTAGTGTGCTAAATGTGGTAACTACAGCTTGAGTAAGCTGTAGTTATGACATTTAAGTCGCCAACCCAACAGATTAACAAAATTGGCGGCCAATGTGAGAGTAAAAACGTCACTTCTGGTCAAAACGAATGATTTCATTAATCGACTGATTGATTGATTGACAGCTGTGATTGGTTTATCATATTTTTATGTTGGAATAGAAAAAGTAAGTCAATAAAGTGCAGATATTTCCATCCCTTTATTCAACTCATAGAGCATGAACACATAAAGATAAATAAAATAAATGATCCATTAACCATACAATCCTACCCAAATGACATTAAATCTTGACAATGGAAAATTTCATTGTTTTGATGACATCATAAAATTACATCCTTCTGTCAATATTGCTAGAATTCCAACTTGAGCAATCCTGTAATCATAGTTGCATGTAGGTAGAAATTTAGGTAAGATTAACCCTTATCATGCTGAACCCCGAATATTCCGGCTTTGGCAGGAGGTGTAGACAAAGATCAGCCTGCACATAAGTGCAGTCTGATCTTGGTCTACACCTCTTGCTTGTACCTTTCCTGTCAGAGTTGTGTACGAAATTGAATTCTAGAAAAAAATTTGATTTTTAATCTACAAGCTCTATCTGTGCTTTCAGCCCTTTGATTTTACAGCGATTCCGTAAGGTAATTTATACAGCATGATAAGGGTTAAGATGTCCATCAATCAAGCAGGAATTATATAACTAATGTGAATCAGTCTGGGTGATTGACTAGAAATGGGGATGTTTAAGCATTTCCTGTTATGCAAAATTTTAGACCTGTCCAAAGTCAAAGGTTTTGCAGACAAAAATTTAAAGTGGATTTAATGTGAAAAATAACAATTAACCCATTCCAGTCCATTCCAGTCCATTCCAGTTTAAGACCAGTCCAAATTCAAAGAAGTTGCAGATGACAATTTTAAGTAGATGAAATCTGTCCAGTCTTCATCTTTTTGGGTAGAAAACATTGTGGATTTTTTAACAAGCAATTTCTTCATTATTCACAATGTTTTCCGAAGCTTTTATATTGAGGGGCATTTAAAAGCTTAATGTGTGGGAATGGGTTAACCCTTTCCTGTTTGATCCCTGGTTTTTACGTTTATGTGATTTTATCATTGAGAAAATATTGAAGAAAAAGTAGAAATTGCTTGTTACAAGCAATTTCTTCTTTTTAAACAATATTTTTTACCCTTCTGAATGGTTATTTTTCAAATTAAATCCACTTTAAATTTTCATCTGCAAAACATTTTAATTTTGACCAGTTTAAAATTTCATAAAACAGCAAAGGGTTAAGCAAGGATTGAAAATATTGCGGAAAAATAAGAAATTGCTTGTTACAAAAAATTTCTTCTTTTTCTTTAATATTTTCTAAATTATACAAGAGCCGTCAGAGACAGATTATGCTCCCTGAATAAAGCCCTGTCACAAAAAGTATAAAGTAAACAGAGAAAAGGCTTCGGACATACCGACAGATGCAGATGCCCGTATATGCTCACCATATCCTAGACATAATGATATTTTCGCTTTCAACCTTGAGCTGTGACCTTGACTTTGGAGCTATCTGAAGATTGTTTCAAATTGCACATAAACTCATGATAGAGAAAAATTGTGTATAGTTATTTTGAAATCAATCCATAATTAGAGGAGCTATGCTCCGGACATGCTTAATTTCAATGTTTGACCTTGAGCTGTGACCTTGACCAAGAAGCTATCCAATTTTTTTCAAATGGTACATCTACTCATAATAAAGAACAATTATGCCAACTTTCTTTGAAATTCACCCATAATTGAAGGAGCTATGCTGTGGACAAGGTCAATGTTTACTTTTGAACTTGAACTGTGAACTTGTAGCTATCTAAATTATTAGAAAATGCATCGGCACAATATCATAAGGAACTGACATGTGAAGTTTCATTCAATTTGGCCATAGGGTTGATATCTGGTGGAAGGATGGACAGACAAAGCAGCAAGGAAGTAAAAACCAGGGATTGAACAGGAAAGTGTTAAAGAATCTATATTGTGGAGGAGTTGTTAGAAAGGGGGTTATGAATAATTAAGCTGTTTAGTTGGGATAGGGTTGCAATGATGGAGTTCATCAGATCAGCAGAGTGATACCACCTTGTCACTATAGCCTTGATCCAAACTACCCTAAAAGTTGAATATCACCTCTAATTGATAGATGGCTGGTAAAACCCTCTGACCTTAGATAGGACGTTTGACTTAAACAGCGTTATTTTGCAATATTTATTGCCAGTAACAGGTAACAACAAAGTAAAATGGTATGTTGGTGATGAATACATTGTCGCTGTAGCTTGAATTAATTGTAGTTACAATGTATAGTCCCAGAAAAACAACAAGGTGCCAAATTGTCACAAGATAAGCCCGTCACACTGCTAAATATTAACTGGGGGTTTGAATAGAACTGAGGTTATTTTGAATGAATATTTTTTGTCAAACAAAGTATGAAAAACAACAAAGGGCAATAACTCAAAAAATAGGCTAGGTAGAGTTATGGTTCTTGTACACTGCACTCCCACTTGGTGAGCTCTACCCATCCATGAAGTTTCATGATCCTTGCTATAATACTTTTAGAGATATACTCCGGACAAGATTCAAGTGTGAAAAACAACAAAGGGCAATAACTCAAATAAAAGGCCAGGCAGAGTTATAGTTCTTGTACACTGCACTCCCCCTTGGTGAGCTCTATCCATCCATGAAATTTCATGATTCTAGCTATTATACTTTTAGAGATATACTCCGGACATGATTCAAGTATGAAAAACAACAAAGGGCAACAACTCAAAAAAAAGGCCAGGTAGTGTTATGGTTCTTGTGCACTGCACTCCCCCTTGGCAAGATCTATACACCCATGAAGTTTCATGATCCTTGCTATAATACTTTTAGAGATATACTCCGGACAAGATTCAAGTATGAAAAACAACAAAGGGCAATAACTCAAATAAAAGGCCAGGTAGAGTTATAGTTCTTGTACACTGCACTCCCACTTTGTGAGCTCTATCCATCCATGAAATTTCATGATTCTAGCTATTATACTTTTAGAGATATACTCCGGACATGATTCAAGTATGAAAAACAACAAAGGGCAACAACTCAAAAAATAGGCCGAGTAGAGTTATGGTTCTTGTGCACTGCACTCCCACTTGGCAAGATCTATACACCTATGAAGTTTCATGATCCTAGCTATAATACTTTTAGAAATATACTCCGGACAAGATTCAAGTATGAAAAACAACAAAGGGCAACAACTCAAAAAAAAGGGCAGGTAGCTTTATGGTTCTTGTACACTGCACTCCCACTTGGTGAGCTCTATCCATCCATGAAATTTCATGATTCTAGCTATTATACTTTTAGAGATATACTCCAGACAAGACTCAAGTACGAAAAACAACAAAGGGCAATAACTCAAAAATAAGGCTAGGTAGAGTTATGGTTCTTGTACACTGCAATCCCACTTGGTGAGCTCTATCCATCCATGAAATTTCATGATTCTATCTATTATACTTTTAGAGATATACTCTGGACATGATTCAAGTATGAAAAACAACAAGGGGCAACAACTCAAAAAATAGGCCAGGTAGAGTTTTGGTTCTTGTACACTGCACTCCCACTTGGCGAGATCTATACACCCATGATGTTTCATGATCCTAGCTATAATACTTTTAGAGATATACTCCGGACAAGATTCAAGTGTGAAAAAAACAAAGGGCAATAAATCAAAAAATAAGCCAGGTAGAGTTATGGTTCTTGTACACTGCACTCCTACTAGGTGAGCTCTATCCATCCATGAAATTTCATGATTCTAGCTATTATACTTTTAGAGATATACTCCGGACAAGATTCAAGTATGAAAAACAACAAAGGGCAACAACTCAATAAATAGGCCAGGTAGAGTTATAGCTCTTGTGCACTGCACTCCCCCTTGGTGAGATCTATACACCCATGAAGTTTCATGATCCAAGCTATATTACTTTTAGAGATATACTCCGGACATGATTCAAGTATGAAAAACAACAAAGGGCAATAACTCAAAAAAAAGGGAAGGTAGAGTTAAAGTTCCTGTGCACTGCACTCCCCCTTGGTAAGATCTATACACCCATGAAGTTTCATGATCCTAGCTATAATACTTTTAGAGATATATTCCGGACAACATTCAAGTATGAAAAACAACAAAGGGCAATAACTCAAAAAATAGGCCAGGTAGAGTTATGGTTATTGAGCACTGCACTCCTAATTGATGAGAAGAATATAACTGCCAAGTTTAAAGTCAATCGGACTTACGGTGACAGAGTTATGTCCGGACAAAGAAGTGGACACAGCCGGACGCCTGGACGCCCGGACACCACGGGTGATCCCATAATACGTCCTGTCTTCGACGGGCGTATAAAAATGCTTGGCATAAATGTCCTAGTCCAGTCAAAATGAATCATTTGATTGGTTTGTCAATCGACTTTTTGAATGCCAGTGCCGATCCGTCAATTAATTTACCCACTACCATACAATCTACTGACTTAACCCATTCCCACACAAAAACACTTTTGGCCCTCAAGAAAAGAAATTGAGAAAACATTGTGTAAAATAAAGAAATTGCTTGCAACAAGCAATTTCTTCATTTTCACATTGTTTTCTACCAAGAAAGTTGAAAAACCTAAAACTTCCTAAACGTTCAAATGTCATCTGCAACTCCTCTCAATTTGAACAAGTCTAAAATTTTGCAGCGGGTAATGGGTTAATAACATTGTAATGTGAAATTTATGCAACCACTAACACAAATTTCATTTACTGAAAGACTTGGCAACTTTTTCAACAGTTTCATGAGATTCATGACTTGTTTGCACCCTCTACAGCTAGACGATCTGCCCTCTCATTACCTACAATGCCCTGATGTCCTGCAACATGTTCCTGAAATAAAATATAAAATCAATCCAGCATTTTCTGAAAAAAAGATTTTCAATATTTACACTAACTGGTCTTACCAATTTGACAATAATTCATCCACAAGTTTCTGACGTTCCGAGTTTTCTAAAACAAGAGCACAGCCTATGCGTGCCTACGCTCGGATGTTGGGTGCTGTATAGTGGACAAAATGCATCTAGAGTTATCCCCCTTGATAGTATAGGTTGCTCTTTTGACAGTGAACAAGTGTGCCAAGTTTCAAGTGAAAGTCTTTAGTAGAACAAGAGTTATCGCTAAATGTCAAAGTTTTTGCATGACAACGACAACACCAAGGCTATAGCAATACCTCGGTTTTCTCCAAAAACAGCCAAGCTAAAAAAAAAGTTTATTAACCCTTGTCATGCTGAATTAAAATTCCTTACAGAATTGCTTTAAAAATCAAAGGACTGACAGCACTGGAAGATTTTATTGAGTGTCAATATTTTCTTTGAAATTTGATTATTTAAACAACCCTAGGTGAAATGGGAGAAGTAGGAGGTGTAGACCAAGATCAGACTGCACTTATGTGCAGGCTGATCTTGGTCTACATCTCCTGCCAAAACCGGAATATTCCAGGTTCAGCATGACAAGGGTTAATATATGCTAGGATGGACAAACTAACAGATTTAGGATACCTACAAACCCTAAAAGAAGAAGATGGCCCTAGATGGCTTTATCTGTAAAGAGGCAAAAAGCATGTAAAGCTCATTAAATTTGTTTAAGTTTATTAATTTGTCCTTAGGACCTGAAAAACAATCAGATCAAGTTACATCAAGCTTGAGCCAAAAAACATCCCTTCTAAAGTGTAAACACAGGAATTATCAATAAGGCCTGTTTTCCAATAGAACCTCCCCATTTTCAAAAAGGTTCATTCTTATCACCTTACAAGCATTCTGACCAAGTTTCATAAAAATTGAGCAAAAATTGTGGCCCCTAGATTGTGGATAAATAAAATTAAGGCCCCTTTTTGTGTTTTCTAATAAGCCCTTCCCATTTTCAAAAGTATTCATGTTTATGAACTAACAATCATTCTGACCAAGTTTCGTGAAGATTGAGATAAAACTGTGACCTCTTGAGTGTAACCTCAATTATAGATGCTGCACACTGAAGTATTTCAAAAGCTCAAGATAAGCATGTTGTGCTCGTATAAGCTTAAACCAAGCTAAAAATCAAATGAATACAAGACCCATTATGTGTAAATGGGCCATCTTAGAAATCTGACAAGTACTGATCCTGGTCAGACTCCACACAACAAGAATGACCTGTGATGATTACGATTTCTTTTTCAAATAGCTGTTTATGGCAATCCTGGATGGTTAGTTTTTATATGAGAGGTCACACATATTACCCAGTGAACTGTGATACCATCAATTTCTTTCAACAATGCCTGAAAATCATCCTTGTTAATGACTGGTTTCCCTGTGGCAGTTCTCCAGTCCTTTCTGATCCAAGATGGTACCCACTCTGTCATGGCTGAAATTTATTACAGAAAATTTTAAGATTCATGCTACCTTCATAAGGTAAAAACATGGTCAAAGTTATATTCCCTAATTGACAAATCATGTTTGTCAATCAAAAAATTGATTGACTAATCAAATTATTGATTTAGACCTAAAATGAACTTCTGACATTATTCAAAGTGGCCATGCACGTATTGAAGTTCTTAATCTATTACACAAAACAAAATTATAGTCCAAATTGACCAATTGCGACTGTCATTTAAGAAGTATTTTGACCAATCAAATCATTCATTCAGCCTGGAATTGAGATTTGAACTCCAACATTGGCTGCCATTTGTATGAAACATTTTTGTTGGTCTGGCAACTTAAATGTTGTAACTACAGCTTATTCAAGCGGTAGTTAGGACACTTAAATCGCCAACCGACTATTCTTCTCTTTTGTTACATGCTACTAGCCATAAATTTTGCAAAATAACGCTGTTTAATTGCTTAGCGGGACTTCCTGTCAGAGTCAATGAGCGTGGACAACACAGTAAGTGGGCAGGGCCAGCGATTGGTCATTTGAAAGAAGTTGCAGACAACATTTCAATTTGTAATAAAATTGTAAAGTAAGTATAACATAAAGGAGAAAACATTATGGGAAAAGGAGAAATTCCTTGCAACAAGCAATTCCTCCTTTCCCACAAAGTTGTGCATGATGATATTTGTTGAGGATGTCAAGAAGCGGCCTTATAGCGCTAACTCATTTACTAGACAACAAGTTTTAGGTTAGTCCAATTGAAAGAAGTTACAGACAACAATGTTTAGTTGATGTTTGTCTTTTGGGGTAAAATAAAAGAGCCAGAAAACAAATGCCTAAAGACAGGAATTGCATGTTGAAGGTATAAGATTCTGTCAAGTCCATTTATAATGTTTAGGTTTGCAGTTCTTGAATGGGAGAATATGCTAGGGTTGTGATGAGTGATATAAACCAATAACCAGACAACAAAATTTAAAACTGCTTTAAATTGAAAGAAGTGGCAGACAACATTTTAAAGAGTGTTCAAACTGCAAAATAAGTGCCAAATAAGCGAGAAAACATTAAGAGAAAAGAAGAAGTTGCTTGAAATTTCTTATTTTCTCACTATGTTTTCCATGACCATATTTTTTTCAGGGTGTCAAAAAGCAGGATGGTGCCGTATTGGTTTAGCAATATTAAGAGAGATCAGTGGTGTTTTAAGTTTCCAACCCATTACCACACAGCATAACTTTAGACTGGTCCAAATCAAAAGAAATTGCAGACAACAATTTAAAGTAGATAAATTTTCAAAATCTTTGACTTCCTGGGTTGAAACATTGAAGGAAATAAAAAAATTGCTTGTAACAAACAATTTCTTCATTTTCCTACAATGTTTTCCAACCTTTTTTCTTAACCCATTCCCACACTACAACACTTTTAAATATAAAAACTTTGGAAAACTTGTGGAAAATGAAGAAATTGACAAGGGGCTTATTAAAGTGGGATTGTGAGGGAATGAGTTAATTTAGAACAATGCCTGATCAAAGAGACAAGCAAAAAGACTTGAAACATAAAATAAATGAACTGTTATCAGTTTCTGTTTTACTCCCTATGACAGGGCCTTCGCTGATGATTGCCATTGTCGCCAAATGCGAAAATAAAAGGTAGGTGGCGATAAAGAATCGAATCTGGCAAAAACGCTGGCGATGAAAAAAAGTCTGTGGAAGTCTTATTGTTTTTCCTTTAAAGTACCAACTGTGCTCCAAAGGTTTGTATCAGGTGTTAAAACGGTGAAAATTGTGTCAAATTTCAATAAACAAGCGAGACAGTCAGTCAGTCAGTCGGGGCTTGTCTGATTAAATTCAAATGAACAAGATGGATCACACACACGCCTTTTTTAAAAGGTTTTTTTTTTTGGGGGGGGGGACTTTTTGCATTTAATAATCTCCTAGCTCAGTGGATTTCAGTGACATCAAACTGTGCAAAATATTTGGCTTCTTGTTTGGCTTCTTGGCGAGAGATTTGGCTCCAGTTTTTTCAATTTGGCAAAAGTGATGGCAAAAAAAAAATTCAACCAGAGAAGGCCCTGACAAGAGCAAACTTTTAGAGGGACAATAATTACAAATGATCTAGTATAGAGTTCATCTACTTACATTGTATCAAAAACTGACTGTCTGTTTTAATCACAATCTCTGATAGTCCTATTGTTTTGGCTTGTTGAACAGCTTTCACTGCAGCCTTGAACAGACAAATTACCTTACATATGTCATTTACAACAATTGATCAATCGCAGCTGTCAATCAAATAATCAGTTGACCAATCAAATCATTCATTTAGGTCGGAAATGAACTTTGAATTCTGAAATTGACAGACATTTATGTTAAGCATTCTTGTTGGTTTGGTGACTTACACATCATAACATCAGCTGATTTTATGTTTATGTTGTGAACACTTTACTGTTTAAATACATTATTCTGGCCATAAAGTCTGTAAAATATCGCTTTTTAATATCAGAGTGGTTGTGGAAAAGTTGGTGGGAAAATGATGAAATAGCTTGTAACAAACAATTTCTCCCTTTCCAACATTTTTTCTACCTTTGCACTTATTTTCCAATTCTAGCCCACTTTGTCCCCTGCAAGTTCTTTCAATTTGGACCATTCTATAGTTTTGTCAACTGGTAATGCGTTAACAGACAAAATCCAGGCATTAACAGGGAGAAAGGTAAATAATCTCTATATCAGTGATAATCTCTATATATGTACTGTGTGCTTGTACAGATTGCTCAGTGCCTGCCATTTATGCACAAGGGTTACTTGAAATGTCACATATTAGCACAGACTTGGGAAAAAGAGATATTGCTTGTTACAAGAAAATTCTTCATTGTCCACAATATTTTCTACCCCAAATTTTGTTTCAGATTTGATGAACTAAAAATTGTCTTTTTAGCAACTTCTTTGAGTTTTGACCAGTCTTAAATTTTGTTGTCTGGTAATGAGCAAAATATCTTTTTTCTATTTATGTCATTGAGTAGGGAAATAAATTAAAAACTTGAAATCTTACAAATATTTCGGCTCTGTTATTTGTTTGTCTTCCAGGGAGTCTTTCAGAAACATTTCTGAAAAAAAAAAAAAAAACTCTCACAATGTACAAAAATGTTATATATCCCACACAATCTTGCTATTTTACACCCCTTAACCCATTCCAACACAAGAAAATTTTAGACTGGTCCAAATTGAAAGAAGCTGCAGACGACAATTTAAAGTTGATGGAATTTTAATTTTTTTCGTCTTTTGGGATAGAAAACATTGTGGATAATGAAGAAATTGCTTGATCCAAGCAATTTCTTCATTGTCCACAATGTTTTCCAAAGCTTTGTTCTTGTGGGGCATAAATAGGAGGGCTTGAGTTGGAATGGGTTAATAAAAGGCTTAGGAAAACATTTCAATAATGTAGAAATTGCTTGAATCCACAATATTATCTAAATCAAAAGATAAAGAATTTAACAAGAGTACCTAATGGTGAAGCTCGGCTGTTCAAGTGCTTGATAGTGGGTAAAACTTTTAACCCTTGTCATGCTGAACCTGGAATATTCTGATTTGGGCAGAAGGAATAGACAAAGATCAGCCTGCACATAAGTGCAGTCTGATCTTGGTCTACACCTCCTGCTTGTACTTTAACTGTCAGAGAAGTTATGAAATTGATTTTCAAAAGAAATATTGATTATTTAACAAGTACTTTCATTGCTCTCAGCCCTTTGATTTTAATACAATTCTGTAAGGGATTTTATACAGTATAAGGAGTAATTAAAAAAAATTCATTTAAAAAGTTGTCCCCCTTGTGAGTATAGGTTGCTTTTGTGATAGAGAATATGTATTCAAGTGGAAGTTTCCTGTAATACCAGTAGTATTACAATATGTCAAAGTTCTTCTAAGTCTAACAAGACCCTGGGGTGCTCACCTGAGATACAGGCTCTTTTTCTTTCAACAGTATAATTTTAAGTTAAGGTTAGGATTATGAAACAATAGGGTCTGACCATACTTTAGACATATTTAGGTTCTGTATCTTGGGATCTCAAAGTCTTAATGACAAATTCCAAGGCTTTAGGACTAATATGAAAGGACGTGAACACTTTTTCCTCCCTTTGGATCCTTAGGTAATGATTTTAGAACTGATGCTTAATGCTAAATATCAAGGCCAAAGGCCAACCGGGTCCCGACTGGAGAAGATTTTTAAAGATTTAACTTTCATTGCCATGGCAACCAGAGTTCTTCCACTAGATTTCTATCATTTTAGCTATTGTAAAAGAGGACCACCTAAAACATTCCTGCTAAATTTGGTTGAAATTGGTCCTATAGTTTGGAAGGAGATGGGAAATCATTCTCTGTTTCAATATAGGCCCAATCCCCGTGGTGCTCCATTGCTGGGAACCTAAGGGTAATGAATTAAGCAATTTTCAGCAATTTTTAAATTTCACTTTTGTTGCAATGGTAACCAGATTTTTCAATGGATATTAATTCTTTTAGCAATTTTTATACTTGGCCACATAAAAGTCTTTCATGTAAAATAGTTTGGGAGGAGATGTCGTTTAAAAATTGTTCTTTAACCCTTTCCCGTTTTTGGAAATTTTAGACTGGTCTAAATTGAAAGAGTTTGCAGACGACAATGAAAATTGGATACTATTTGAAATGAAACCTTCCTATGTGGAAGAAAATATTGTGGAAAAAGAAGAAATTGCTTGTGACAAGCAATTTTCTGCTTTTTCCACAATGTTTTCCCAAGTATGAAATCACAGGGACGTAAAATCCCGGGTTTGTACAGGAAAGGGTTAATTCTAGATACACTCCACCCCCTGGGGCTCTGCCCCTGGGGACCCAAGGTTAATAATTTTAGCAATTTTGAAAGAGGTCATTATATTGATGTTTCATGCAAAATATGAAGGCTCTAAGCCTTATGGGTCAGGAAGAGAAGATCTTTAAAGATTATTTCAAAATTCACTTTTGTTTCCGTGGCAACAAGAATTTTAAACAGATTTCAATTCTTTTAGCTCTTTCTATAAAGGGGACCACATAAGGAACATTTCTTCCAAATTTTGTTCAATTTGGTCCAGTCATTTGAGAGATGTTGTGTAAAGAAAGCTGTAAAATCAGTGTCAAATAAGGTAGAAAACATTTTAAGTATATGAGAAATTGTTTATAACAAGCAAATTCCACTCCCTCCCCGCTCCTCCTAAACTTCCCTTAACCAATTCCCACATGGTGATGCTTTTGGGTGCCCCTCAAGAAAAGCAATAATGAAAATATTGTGTAGAATGAAGAAATTGCTTGTCACAAGGCTGCAAGGCCTTGTTTCTTCATTTTACACAATTTTTTCTATCCAGAAAGTTAACAAAATCTAAAAAATCATAAACTTTAATTTGGTGTCTGCAACACCTTTCAATTTGGACTGGTTTATAATTTTGCCGTCTGGTAATGGGTTAAAAATATCACATTTGGCCCTCAAACTTACAAGGGATGATCCTCTCCCCAGTACACTCCAATCCCCGCTCGAGCTCCCTGCTTTCCATTACTACAACATGATCCATCAGTGTACACTACAGCTCTACCTGATCCTGCATCTGTGAAATAGACTTTTGAATAAAAGCAACAATTTAACCCATTCCCACACAATCCCACTTTTAGACCCCCCAACCAAGAAAAAAGTTTAGGAAAACATAATAGATAATGAAGAAATTGCTTGTTACAAGCAATTTCTTCATTATCCACAATGGGGATTTTTTCCTCAAAAAGACAAAGATTTTTAACATTTCATTGACAAAAAATTGACAAACATGACAAGTCTAGAATTTTGCTGTCTGGTAATTGGTTAAAAAGTATAATTATGATAATTTAAGTATCTATCAACAAATCTCAATGTTGTTGTTACTTATTTATTTCAATCATCTTGGTACAAGATTGAGATTTAAGATCGGAGTAAATATAAACTTTTTCTTACTTCCAACTTTCACGATTCAGAACAGCTTTTTAAAGTTTGAGACCAAAATGTCATGACTGCAGCTTACATAACGCTTCAGAAAGGTCATTCTAGTTATATGCCGCCATTGTTTTAATTAATTCCAACAAAATCCCACTTTTTTACTCCCCTCAATTAAAACCATTGGGAAAACATTGTGGAAAATGAAGGAATTGCTTGGAACAAGTGATTTTGTAATTTCCACAATAATTTCTACCCAGAAAGGCAAAGTTTATTAAGAATTCACTAATTTGAAATTGTTGTCAGCAACTTCTTTGAAATTGGTCAAGACTGATTTCTTGAACTGTTATTGAGTTAACCCATTACCACACAATCCTGCATTTTAACATGCCAAAGAAACATAAGTATACAAAATATTGTGAGAAAATATAAAATTGCTAGTACACATGGAGTTTTACTTTTCTCAAAAAATTTTCTATCTTAATTGGCCTTATTTCAATTAAGATGACAATTTAGATTTTTACAAGCAATTTCTTCATTTTCAACATTGTTTTTTCCAACTTTTTCAATAAGTTGGAAAGCCTTATGCCATCCAAAAAAAGGAAAATCATATCTAATTTAGCAAATTTATAGGCAAATAATTTACTACAAAATGAAATTTTAATGAGTAATAGATAAAATATTTTCTTCACTCACTTTTTTTCCACATCATGTTGATGATTGTATTGTTCGTAACATGTGCAAATAGCACAATTAATTGCAATTAAAATGTTTGTATTGTATTCTTATTATTGAATATGAACCAGTCTAAAACTTTGTTTTCTTGTAACAGGTTAAAGGGAAAAGTAAACCACAAAATTGAACAATATGGTAAAATTGGCCCTAAATCGCTCACCTAAGAATGATTTCTCAAGGTCTGATAGCTCAAGCCCTGCAACTCCAACATTTATTTTGTGAATCATCATTTGATGAGCAAGTTTTGAAAAGGGTCACCAAAGGAACATTTCTGCAAAGACTGGTCCAAATTGTCCCAGTGGTTTATGAGGAGATCTTTAAAGAACTATTTCCTTATTTATCTTAAGTCTGATAAGACCTACCTGCCTTGCCCTTAATTTTTCTCTGATCTAAACTTCATGATCAAGTTTTGAAAAGTACCACAAAGGGTACAAGTTTGGTCCAAATTGGCCCAGTGGTTTAGGAGGAGACATTTTTTAAAGAATTATTAACGACTTCCGAAGCTTACCCCACAATGGACACAAGGTGATCACAAAAGCTCACCTTGAGCATGTTGTGTTCAAGTGAGCTAAAATGAGTTACGGTGCATTGACAACTCAAGTCATTCAGCATCAAAATCCCATCCTCACCTGACACTGTGCTGGATTTTCTAGTTCCATGTATGTCAATCAGTTTTGTTGTTCTGTTTTGACTCCAACTGCCACTTGTTACATCTTTATATGGACTCTTTCTTTGTGGTGTCTTACAGGCTGATTTCATTTTAGTTTCTAATTTTGACTGTTTTGCTGAAAAATTTAAAAATAAAAGTATCTAATTACAACCCTGATAATAGTAATTTACTGCTTAATTGCAAATGACTTCATGCACAAACATAAGATTTAATTGATAGCAACTAATGGTTAATTGCAACAAAAATGTTGTTGCGATTAACAGGATCAGGACTTATGTTTGACTCGTTAACCAGGGTTTTGACTCTAAAAATTCTGAAAAATTACTGTTTTGACCCCTAGAACTCTAACAAGGGGGTCCAAGTGACTCTCTTGAGAGAAATTTTGATGAGTCATGACAGGAAATATTGATCCCTCAAATTTTCAATGAAGCATCTTATGTACAATTGATAGAAATAATAATTGTCAATTTCATATCTTTATCAGAGACTAACAAAACTGAATGAACACATACAGGAAAATAATATGTTTGATTGATTGTTTATGACCTCTTCAAAATCAATTTGACCCCTAGAATTTCATGGTCAAGGCTTCAATGACCCCTCAATTTCAAAGGCTAGCACAAGCCTTGAGGATTTGACTGTATTTCATTAAATAGCATGTACATCACTATTTTCACACAATATTCTAAATTTCTCATCAAAGTTTAATATCTAAATCACCATCTAGATAATGAAAATAGTTTCTCTTGTTTTTATGGTTATAAGAATTTCAACAGTACTTACAAAAATGTTTTCAGTAATACTCTTTTCAGGTTGTAGCAAAAAGGTTTTGATTCTTTTATGTGGCATCATAGTTCTACATAAGAGCTTTGAAGTCCAGTTACAAGAATCAATTGATTTGCTCAGTGCTTTGTATCTAAGACATGCCTTTGCAAAACAATTGACCAATCGCGGATGTCAATCAAGAAATAAACCGACCAATCAAATCATTCATTCTGTCCAGAATTAAGGTTTGAAGTCTGACATTGGCAGCCATTTTTGTTTATCATTTTTGTTGGTTTGATGACTTAAGCATCGTAACTACAGCTTTTTCAAGCTATAGCTACAACATCTAGGACGCCAACCGACCATTCTATTTATTTATAACATGCTTTTGACCATAAATTTCGCAAAATAACGCCGTAAAAAATCGAAGCGAAACTTCCTGTTGGAGTCAATGAGAGGGGTAAATTTCAACTGAGGTTATAAAAGATTTATTTTTTTTTGTAAAATATGAGGTCAGGCATATACATTTGTAAAATAAAAGTCATTTTTTGTCAGCAACCTAAACATCTTAACTGCAGCTTGTACAATGTTATCAATACCTCATTTTAACCCTTGTCATGCTATATAAATCACCTGTCTGGATTGCTGTAAAATCAAAGGACTGAAAGCACTGATAGAACTTGTTGTTCAACAATCAATATTTCTTTAAAAAATCAATTTCATAAACAACTCTGGCTGGAAAGGTACAAGCAGGGGGTGTAGACAAAGATCAGACTGCACTTATGTGCAGGCTGATCTTGGTCTACACCTCCTGCAAAAACCGGGTTCAGCATGACAAGGGTTAATTACCATACCATATTGGAGTGGAGTAGGCATGGCCAGCAATCCATCAATATGCTCACATATACAAACCTGGTGATAATCCAATTTTTTTCTGTTCAAGAGCCTTCTCTTTTACAAGTAACGCTTTTTTATTCTGTAAATGGGACAGCTTCTCTTTGAGCAGATTAATCTCTTCATCGGTTATTTTCAATTGATAATCAATTGATTTTACAGAAGAAGATACACTTTCATCTCCATCATCAGATAATGGATCATCTGCCTGAGATAAATGGTCCAGTCCATTATGTATTTTGGGCACCGCTTGTGCTCTTATTGAAGGAATGACTGCAGCTTTAACTGGGGTAGTTGAGGTTCCTGTCATGGAAAGATGAAATAATGAACCATTAATCTATACCCAGACGAAAATATTTAAGACTGGTCCAAATTCAAAGATATTGCAGATGACAGTTTTTATTCCATGAAGTTCATTCATTTTTAGCTGAGGTAAAAAATATTGTGGATAAAGAAGGAATTGCTTTTAACAAGCTAGTTTAACAGCTACAGGGTTTAATTCTGATATCAACAAACTTGGGTCCCACGGACTCAGCAGTTTGAGGGTCATAAGGGTCCTTCCTAAACAGTCTGGATTTCTTCATTTAAACTTTGTATTTAAACTACCATGGCATCAAGCCCCATTCAAACATCAAACTCTTAGGATAAAAGCAAGCTATGAAGTTTTTTCTGGCTATCAATGTATTGAATGATAATTAAAGGAACAAATATGTTGCTTTTCATAAATAATGCTTACTTATATATTGATAGAGATGTACTTGTAACATGGTGTTACACATATTATATCGAAAATATTTCTAACTCATGAGGATAAAGTCCCTACCTCCTGGGTTGTCAAAACCACTCATAAACTGCAAGGCCTCTTGTTCTGTGTTGAACTTTCTGAACTTAGCATATTTGAAATTTTCAACTTGCTTCTGACATTCTGCCCTGAAATATAAAGTGGCAAATAAATAAGAGCCAACAATAAAGAAATTTGAGTAATTAACAAGAGCCAAGTCCCCCGCCGTAAAAGCTTGATAGTAAACTGAAGGAAGTTAGATTTTGGCTTCTTGTGTACTGCATTTCTTCTCAATGGGTTTGATAATAGCTATTATACTTTCAGAGATATGCACTGGACAAAATCGAAGTCTTAAAAACAACAAAGGGTAATAACTCCAAAATTATGAAAGCAAGAGTTGTGGGTCTTTTGCACTGCACTTCTCCTCAACGAGATCTATCCACCTATGAAGTTTCAAGGTATTATTCAGAAACATCCCTTTCTGATTGTAATGAAATCCTGAAGGAGTGACACTGTATTGGCTCAGTCTCACTCCCCAAGAACTATGTTATAGCATATGCCTTGTTACATCAATAGTTTATAAAGTAGGCCTGGACTATACTTCTTACAGTGATAAAAGACTATTGCAACATCATCAAAATTTTCTCAAATAAAAATGAGAAGTGAAACGTCTTAACACTATTTATTTTATCTTATGAAGTGTTGAACAGAACAAAAATGGCATTTATAAATTAAATAATAATCCATTAATACACAAAATTTGATAAATAACTTGTTTTCAAAATAAAGAAAAGGTGAAAATAACCCAAAATCAACTTAGATTACCCATATATCAAAACACAAAAGGCCCATGAGCGCCTGAGACGCTCTACTTGTTATCACGTTTTCCGTTAAAGAAATCTGATATTTAAGGTAGTTGATTACTCAAAGAAGAATGCATAAAGAAAAAAATGGCTTTATCCCCTTTATCATTTTAAGCAACAATCCTCAAGGCCCCTTTTCCCATGTTTCATGACAGATCCACTCCATTTCCTACAATCATTCATTGAAATTTTCATCAGAATCTGACAATAATTGTGGACTTTATCACATAAACAGGATTGTTTTGAATGAAAATCAATAAGGCCCCTTTTCCTGTGTTTTCTGATGTATCAATTTCATTCCAAAGGAACTTTCCTTACAACCCTGCAATTGTCCTATGAAATTTAAAAGACAATTTGATAATGATTGTGATCTTCATCACATACACAAGAATGTTTTGAATGATAATCTGTAAGGCTCCTTTTCCTGTGTTTTGAATGCCACAATTATTCCATGCATCTTTGAAGAGAATCCGATAAAACTGTTGACTTTATTGTGTTAACAAAGATATCAAAATCTCAAGTTCTCATAAGGCCCCTTTTCCCATGATATTTTACTGTTGGTTTTATCATTCTGTGAAAGTTAAAAGTGAAATATTGGGACTTCATTATGTTTATGAGAATATTTTAAAACAAGAGGGCCAGAATGGCCCTAAAATCGCTCACCTGACTAATGTAAGATGATTCAAAATTGAAATTGGCCCAATGGTTACTGAGGAGAAGATGTTTAAAGATTTCAAAGTAAAAACTGCCCTACCCTTCCAAGCCCTTATTTGGTCATCAATCAAAATTCTAGAACAACTTTTGAAAAGGGTCACTCAAGGAACATTCATACCAAATTTGGTTGAAATTGGCCCAATAGTTACTGAGGAGAAGATGTTTAAAGATTTCAAAGTCAAAAAAGTGCCTGACCCTGCCACGACCATATTTGGGCATAAATCAAAATTCCAGGAACAACTTTTGAAAAGGGTCACCAAAGGAACATTCATGCAAAGTTTGGTTGAAATTGACCCAATGGTTACTGAGGATAAGATGTTTAAAGATTTCAAAGTTAAAAAAACTGCCACGCCCATATTTGGGCATAAATCAAAATTCTGCGAACAACTTTTGAAAAGGGTCACCCAAGGAACATTCATACCAAATTTGGTTGTAATTGGCTCAATGGTTACTGAGGAGAAGATGTTTAAAGATTTCAAAGTCAAAAACTGCCACGCCCATATTTGGGCATAAATCAAAATTCTGCGAACAACTTTTAAAAAGGGTCATCCAAGGAACATTCATGCCAAGTTTGGATGAAATTGGCCCAATGGTTACTGAGGAGAAGATGTTTAAAGATTTCTAAGTCAAAAACTGCCACGCCCTGCCACGCCCATATTTGGGCATAAATCAAAATTCTGCGAACAACTTTTGAAAAGGGTGACCCAAGGAACATTCATACCAAATTTGGTTGAAATTGGCCCAATGGTTACTGAGGAGAAGATGTTTAAAGATTTCTAAGTTAAAAACTGCCACGCCCTGCCACGCCCATATTTGGGGGTCAATCAAAAATCCGAGAACAACTTTTGAGAAGGGTCACCCAAGGAACATTCCTACCAAGTTTGGTTGAATTCTGCCCAGTGGTTACTGAGGAGAAGATGTTTAAAGAATTGTTGACGACTTCCGACGCACGTCGGACAAAAGGTGATACCAAAAGCTCACCTTGAGCACGTTGTGCTCAGGTGAGCTAAAAAAATCATATGGCCCCTTTTTACATGATACTTGATGGATTGTACCCAGTTCTGAAAAGAACCCTTTAAGTGATTGTACAGTCGTTCTGTGAAATTTTGAAGTGAATCCGGTGAAATCAAGGGACATCATTGTGTTAACCAGAATATTTAAGAAAACTTTTCATAAAGCCCCTTTTTATGTGACACTTGCCATAATCAGATCCACTATCAAAATCAACAATTGGAATGATGGTACAATCAATCTGTGTAATCTGTGGAATTTATTGTGTTAATGAGTTAATAGTGAAATCTTCATAGGGCCCCTTTTCTCATGATACTTTACAGAACAAACCAAATTTCAAAAGGAACAATTCTAATGAAGGTACAATCATTCTTTAAAAGTTAAAGAGAATCAATGAAAACAGTAGACTGAATTGTGTCAAGAATTTTTGTAACAAAATTTTCATAAGGCCCCATTTTCCGTGAAACTAAACAAATCAGACCCAATGACGGATCATGCCCATTTTCTAAAGGAACGATTCTTATGATGGTACAATCATTCTCAGAAAGTTTGAAGAGAGTCCAATGAAAACTGTGGACTCCATCGCGTAAACGAGGATTTTTAATGGATTTTTTAATTAAATTTTCATAAGGCCCCTTTTCCCATGTTTATTGACAGATCATACCAAATTTCGAAAGGAATGGTCCTTATGTAGGTACAATCATTCTGTGAAAATTTGAATTCAATCTGATGAAAATTGTGGACTCTAGTGTGTTAACGAGGATTTTTTAATTAAATTTTCATAAGGCCCCTTTTCTCACGTTTCTTGACAGATCATACCCATTTTCGAAAGGAACGATCCTTATGATGGTACAATCATTCTGTGAAAGTTTGAAGGGAATCCGAAAATTTTTGGACTCTATCGCGTAAACGAGGATTTTCAATGGAATTTTTATTTAAAATTTCATAAGGCCCCTTTTCCCGTGTTTCTTGACGGATCATACCCATTTTCGAAAGGAACAATGCTTATGATGGTACAATCATTCTGTGAAAGTTTGAAGAGAATCTAAAGAAAACTGTGGACTCTATCGCCTAAACAACGATTTTTTAATCAAATTTTAATTAGGCCCCTTTTCCCATGTTTCTTGACGGATCTGACCCAATTTCGAAAGGAACGATCCTTATGATGGTACAATCATTCTGTGAAAGTTTGAAGGGAATTTTATGAAAACTGTGGACTCTTATTGTGTAAACAAGGAAAAGTTTAACGGATGGACCACGGACGGAGGGACGCCGGATGGGAAAAAGCCTTCACTATAGCTCTAGTGGCTTTCAGCCAGTAGAGCTGAAAACCGTGGTGAAATGTCTGAACAAATTATAAACAGTAGTGAGATGTTTGATAACAAAATGCCTCAATACTGAAACTTCTCTAGTAGAAAACAACTAAATAGCAAAATGATTGACATTTAGTCCTAAGGGCTTCGTCACAGAAGAAAACGTACAGAGATTAGGACAATCCCAAGGACCAATCCCTAACACAAATCTAATTGACATCCGAAATATGATCATCCGAATTAATTGTTAGTATTAGATACACCGATTACTGTTGCAATCGTACCATGTATGATAAACGCCGGGTTTTTTTCCTTTTCGAACTGCATAAAATGGCATCCTGATAGCGAGAGCGATATTGAATCGGCTTAATATGCCTCTAAAAAGACTCATCTGAGTGTCAGTGGCTGACAGGAATTACATCGTTCAGAGATGCTGCGATTTAACTAGGATAAAACGAGTGAAGACCGACAACCGTTCGATTGAATACGGCTACTTCCTTTTCCGGTATCGCCATACATTCGAGGTGAGACCATTACCAACTTTCCCAACTTGGAAGGCAATAGTCATATTTTCAACTTGCGAAAGCTGTTGGTTGAATACGAAATAGCTTCAATGGCCTTTTCTCTCCAAGCCAACTTGTGTATGTGTAAAGATGAACTGTTTAATAAGAAGATAAGAAGGGATTTTGTAGGGGCTATAATTCATCTCTGGTACGAAAGTGATCAGAGACCTATGCTCGACGAATCGTATTTGTCAGGATATGATTACAAGTCTTATATCAGCCCTATGGTAATCATAAACAAACAAATTAACAATCACAGACCTGATATTTTGGCGATATCCTTGTTGTCAAGCGTTATGACTAAATACGGCTGTATCAAATCCATTGATTTGGTGCAGTCAGAGCAAGGGAGCGTCAAAATCTAAGGGGAAAAATGCACTACTGCAAATATTATCTCATTATTGTTGTCAGAATGTCAAACGTTCATAATTTGCATTATTTCAGATCACACATTGGAGTGAATTATATAGGCAGATTTAGAATGGATAATCAAAAAACACTATCGATCATTCATGTGTATTGCAAGGTGTTCAGAAGGACAATCAAAATATGCTAGTTTCTATGACACTTGAAGTTTTAATTCTGACATTTGAATTTTTCTCCAGATGTATTCGGCGAGAGCTAAGATTGTGAAGCCACCAGGCGAGAAACCTGATGAATTTGAATCCTCCATATCTCAGGTAAATCATATATCCCGGAGTTACCAGTTTTCATCGATGTAAGAATAATATCGCGGTTATCGGTAAATAGCTTACTTGATTGAATTAAGAAACAAATCTTTCAAAACATCATCTTACTCCAAGTATTTGTGCATAAGGATTTGAATGTTTACACTTTTTCTGCAATCTGAAAAAATAAAATATGGAGGTCACTAACCTGGGATATCCCCTCTTTGACATCACCAGTTTTCGTCGTTCTCCAAAAAATATTCCTATAGAGTTTCTCCGGTATGGTGGACCGTACGGGCCATCAAAAAGTAAATCAAAATGTAACTTGTCAACTTTAAACATAAAAAAAAATGTTTGATCTAAGACACAATTCCATTTTTTACTGAAAAAAATCTTACAGTGGATTGTTTCTTAAAAAAGTAATCTAAAAATGAAAGTTCAACCCACATTAAGTGTATCACTGGTACATAGATTTGATTTTAAAGTATTTATCAGCAGCTAAACCTTTTTCAACAATCAACTGAAAATTATAACAAAGAAGGGGGAGGGGCATTTTTTTTTATAATTCAGCTCTTTTTTAAGGTGCACTCTGGACAAAAGAATTCAACCCCACGCCTAATAACTTTGACTGGAGAGCAGTATTTCAGATGCACCGTCATCACACTGGCCCCACTTGGTAAAAATGACTGAAGTACATTCCTTGACCTCCTTTGGTGTGAACTGGTGACAGACACAACATTTTTCTTCTTCTGGAATATCAGAATCAGTGTCACTTTCTGAAGATAAAATACTGGTGATCTCCGAGGGTTTTGTAGCTCTTTTTGATGTTGATTTAGAGGTTTCATTCTTTTTAGGAGTACTAGATTTGTGTCTCTTGGAGGATTGTTGGTTGTTTTTTGATGTTCCTTGTTTAGGCTCTTTCCTTTTCTTTGATGCTTGTGAGTTAATGTGTTCCTTAATGGCATCAACAACTTTGTCATCTGTAATTGCTTTTCCTGCTACAACTTTGCTGAGTGTCCTTCTGACCTTAGCTACTTTGACATTTTTCAAGATTTCTCCCCCTCTTGTCTCCAAAAATCTCTCTCCACTGGTACTGAAAACGTTGCAGATGACATCAGATGTAGGTTGGTCATGTGTTGAAGGCTCATCCAGTTTTGACTGCACGACATTAGTAGAAGGTTGTGGAAATGACATAGATGGTGCCACAAGGGAGTCTGGAATTACAGATCGTTCAAAAGAATAAATTCCACATTTTTTAAAGGCTGCTTGAATATTTGAAGGAGTAAGTGTAGCTGTGTACACCTTACAGGCTATTTGACATACATCATACTTTGTGATCACATTGCCCCCAGACTCTCTCAGGTAAGAATGGCAGGCAGCATTATAGCTCAGCTAAAAAGGCCCATAGCAGCTTACATCTAATGGCTGTAACAAGTGACTACAATGTGGTGGTAGAACAAATAAAATTATATGGTTTTCCTTTGCCCATTGGATAAGACTTATTGAAATGTGACTCCTGTGGCCATCATAAAGAACAAGAACAGGTGAGTTGGCATCACGTTGTGGCATATACTTTTTAAGATGCTCACAAACATATTCACTGAAGATCTCAGTGTTAGACCAGCCAGAATCACTCATAGCGCCAGCAGCTCCAGTTGAAGATCCTTGCATTAGACCATCTGTCATTCTCTTACCAGGAAAAACAAAGAAAGGTGGCACTTGCTGACCTATTGCATTACCAGCACCAATGATTGTTACATTTTGAGACCTCCCTGAAGTTACAGCTTGAAGTTTGTATGCTGTTCCAGAAACAATTCTAGGAGGTTTGTGCTCAGTAGATAGGCCTTTTTCATCAATATTAAAAATGGCATTATGACGGTCCTTGAAGTTATGGGTAAGTAGGATTTTTTCAAGCTCTTGAAAGTACTTATCTATTACTGGTCTAGTGGCACTTCTTGCTCTAGCTACTTCAAGGCTCCTAGGTTTTCTCACACGCAATTCAGGCCAACGCCTAAGAAAATTGTACAGCCAGCGCAAACTGAGAGGGTCTCCTTTACTTCTTAATCCTAAATTGATGGCATAATCTGAGGCTAAGTTTATGGTCTCCTGTCTAGTATAACCAAAACCAAGCTCAGCCATGGTATTTATATGT
Organism: Fragum fragum; assembly: GCA_946902895.1. Taxonomy (NCBI): domain Eukaryota; kingdom Metazoa; phylum Mollusca; class Bivalvia; order Cardiida; family Cardiidae; genus Fragum; species Fragum fragum. The sequence goes on along the minus strand of OX336367.1, from coordinate 19,087,239 downwards.
TGTGTCAGCACCTGGTCAAGTGAAAACATGGGAAGTGGGCCAGATTTGACAACATCAAGACCAACACGACCTCTAATCCTGTCCTTCAGAGTGGAACAAGGGACACCATACTTTGAAGCAGCTCTTTGTGCAGGCATGTTTTGTTCTATAAGAGCATAATAGGCATCAGCAAGTGCATTGGAATCATAACTGGCTCTGTAGTTACCCCTTTGAACCTCATGGACCTAAAACACACACAAAAATACACTCTGTGATTTCAGTAATAACAACCCTATCTGTATATATTTACTGCCAAACTCCCCTTTCGGCTATTACTGGTCCTTCAGAGTTTCCACAGTTTAAAAAAAATAAAAAAATACCTCTAATAAATTCATAGTTCTTAAAAATAAATTTGCAAACAACATAGAGAATGTTTTAATTTGAGATAATATGGCCTCTCACGGCTTCCGTAGTTTTTCTACACAAAACAGGAGGCGTGGCCTAATTTGCATAAGCGTCTGATTGATCATGATCAAAGGAAGCAGCCGAAACAAATTTCCGCGTATCTTCGGTTCGATTTTGTTTGAAAAAGAACCACAAAATCGCCAATTAAAAAGTAATAAATAAAAATTCACATTCTTGTGGGTATGAATTATGACCAAAATAAATCTTACCTTTCGTATCTCCATAATAAGCGAAATTTGGCATGAAATGTACTGACGGGATCTTCTGTCAAAATTCAATTGTTTACCTTCACTACGAGAGCGCACGCATCTGTAATTTGTGATTTCGCACGAGCGACGAAAACAGGAGAATGACGAAAACTGGTTACGCCGGGATATACAGAATAAAGAACAAAAGATACATTATTTTTTAATTGGAAAAAAAAAGATTTAGCAAACCCTTGAAATTCAACCTAATTATAGAATAGTTGAGAATTTGAGGTTGTAGATAATATTTTTAAGCATAATGATCACAATTGATTTTTTGTACTATATACACGTCAATACAAACAAGGGGCTAAACTTTGCAGAAAGTATTAATGTACCTCGTACGCATGAAGTCAACTTTCTGACATCTATTTTTGTTGTTGTTGAATGCAAAGAGACTTGTAATAATTGATATTTTTTTAATACTATATATATAAATATCGACAAGGGATTGAACAAAGAGTATGACCATACCTTGTATGAATGAAGTCTCCGTTCTGTCACATTTGGGGATTTAATGCTGAAAAATACTCAACTGTAAATGTAAATGAATAATCTACACAGGAAAACGATTTTGAGCAAAAGTGATATCGAGCGTGAATTACAGACAGGATTGTTGAGCAAATCTATGTCATTTTCTTAGTGGGCAAAACTGTGCACAATGACCTCTTGCCTTCTTACAGTCAGTTTCATTGGACATTAATGGTGGCGCTGTTTCGCGGTTTATGTCAAGGGTATTTTTGTTGGTCGGACAAAACTGCACAGCTGCAAATGGGGTTTCAATCGCCTTCAAGGCTAAAATCACCTTCCAATATTCTAACATTGACCTGTTTCACACCATTTGCATTTAGAATATTCATTTGATAACAAATAACATGTAAAATATCAATAATCTAGAGTACACAGCTGAATATTATTAAAAGTGTTGAATGGTATGATTCTGAAGTCACAGTTATGTCCAATTTGTTTCATGTGAAAGAATATGATATAAACCATGAAACAGAATCACTGTAAATGTAAAATGAAATTGATTGTTAAAAGGTTAAGAGGTCAATGTGCACAATTTGTCCGAGTAAAGAAAATGACATCAATTTGCTCAACAATCCTGTCTGTAATTCAAGATTGATATCACTGTTTTCTCATGATCCTTGTTTTTCTGTGTAGATAATTCATTTACACGTACATTCAACTGTTGTTTGACATTACGAGTTTACCGTCAGAACGGACTATTGTAAAAGGTATGGTCACTCTAACTCAAGTTCAATCCTTTGATTTCGACTATATTCATGTATAAAGTATAAAGTAAAAATCGTTTTTTGATGAGTCCCTGTGGTTAAAAGTTGTTACCTGGTAGAAATCTATCTGAAAAGTGACTAAAACTCTTTACAAAGAATTGCATTTCATATGGTAGATAAAAGAAACTGCTTGTAACAATTTATTTCTCCCTGCATGTAATGTGTTATTTGGTATGCTCTAGTGTGTGGGTAAGACATTTTTCATATGCGAGTCTTCAACCCTTGTCATGCTGATCCCTGAATATTCCTGCTTTGGCAGGTGGCATAAACAAAAATCAGCCTGCAAATATGTGCAGTCTTTGCCCCCCTGTTTGTCCTCTTTCAGCAAGAGTTGTCCATAAGATCGATTTCAAAACTAAATCTTCACCTTGACGACCAGACCTACAGTTTCAGCCCTTTGATTTTTAATGCATTTTTAAACAAAGATTATATTCAGCATGACAAGGTTTAAGATATTCAAAATATTCTTTTATTTAGACCATTTATATTGTGTTTGAGTCAGGAATCTTGTTGAGGTTTTTATCAATATACAGTAAAACTCCTCCTTACGACCACCCAAGAAATATAGGCAACCCACTGTTAAGACCAAATTTTGACAGATTTTTTTTCTTTATTTCAATGGTCAGAAACCCCTCTTAAACGGGCACCCCACTTTTCCGAATTGGGGCCACTGAATTCAGTACCAACTATAGCCGATACACTATTTTGAACCCCACTAAAACAACCATTAACTTCACACCTTGAGACCAACCACCCAAATTTTACACTTCATAAGAGCGAGACTAATTGGGTACAAATACATCATCAGTGCTATATTGAAATTTTGATTATGTGTGATATCAAACCCTTATTATAATAGAAATTAATTGTATCAAATAGAATATAGCTTGTTTAATTCTTAATTGTTATTTGTATATGTCATGGCTTTGACTCGTAATAAAGTCGAAAGTGAAGAAGTATCTAAGAAGTAATAAATGGTTTGTTAACGACGGTCTGAATAGCTAATTAACAATTTAAATTTGATTTCAACTTAATTAATATTTGCTATTTGCATTTTAGAAGATATGATATCAACAGTTTGACACTTTGAACCTGTACTTAAGAATAAATAATCCGAGGTAGGACTTCTGAATTGGATCAAAATGACATAAGATTCTCTGTAATACATGATTTTATAGTTTTATGTTTTGTATGTATAGTATAGATATTTCCAAATAACAAAGATGAAATTGACATCAGTCTAAAGAAACGATCAAACCTCAGTATTACGATCACCCTGCTATTAATACCACATTCAAAAAGTTCAGCAAGTGGTCGTATTAGAGGGGTTTCACTGTATGTGAATATCACATAGTGTTTATAAAGTAGCTTTTATTCCCTTTGACTGTATTTAGAAGGGCACAGTTTTATCAGGATGAACCACTTTGTCTTTAAAGAATTCAAACAGGATTTTATTTTGATGTTAGTAGTTGAGACAAGCTGTAAAATTTAAGAACTGTTGACCTTGCTTATTGTTTAACCCATTCCCACTCAATCCCTCCTTTTTACACCCCTCAAGAAAAAAGCTTTGGAAAACATTGTGGAAAATGAAGAAATTGCTTGTATCAAGCAATTTCTTCATTATCCACAATGTTTTCCATCAAAAAAGAGGAAAACATTTAAAATTCCATCAACTTGGAATTGTTGTCTGCAACCCCTTTCAATATGGACCAGTCTGAAATTTTGTTGTGTTGGAATGGGTTAAGTAATTCTTTATCTAATTTCTTTACTACTCAGTAATTCTTACTCTATTATGTTTGTGGCTTGGGTAATTCTTACTTTATTTTTCTTGACATTACAGGCTCTCCTTGAGCTTGAGATGAACAGTGATTTAAAGGCCCAGCTTCGAGAGCTCTATATTACAGCAGCTAAGGTGAGTAAAATAATGGATAAAGGATGAAGATTTATCTAAACAAATTGATGCTTTCTAAATTTGACCATTATGTCTTCCATGAAGAAACTGTTCATGTGTACTTATATGAATTGCAGTATAATCAAGATGATTCTAATGGTAAACCCCACAATGAGGTGCTTGAATCAGAAAAGATTACACGAAATTTACCCCACAGCTACAGTTTGAGGGGGTACTTTGGATTTCAGGTCCAGTTTGTTTTTTATGCCCCCGCATCAATAAGATCGGGAGCATATTGTTTTACCGGTGTCAGTCTGTCTGTCTGTCTGCAAAACTTAACCTCCAACTAAACATTTTCCTATAACTTCAACCCTGATTAAGTTACAATGCTAATAATTGGTATGTAGATAGGTCTCAACAAAGCGCAACTGGGAAGGTCATTTCATCAAGGTCAAGGTCAAAATTTTAACCCTTTACCCGTTTCACAAACAATTCTTCCAAAAATGCCATTTGCTTTGGATGCTCATAGGAATACCATAGAGATTTCAAATGAAAATCCACAACATACAGCTTTATTATAATGTAGAAACTTAACATTTGTGACTGTAATACCCTCTTGTAAACCTAAGTAGGATGAGCTGCTGGAGAGACTCGTAAAGGATGTAGTGATAGTACTGGTGTGAGAAATACCAGGAATCCATGGTCAGATGCTCCAGCCACCAGGATATGACTTTAAAAATACTGTTAAAAGTGGTTTTAAACCCCATTCAAACAAAGAAATACGGTCTTCTTTTAGTACAAACCAGTGGTCAAAATATCATCTGTCAGAATTCCTGCCTTCTGATTAGTTGAACATTTGGTTTCATGCCTTCAAGAAAAAAATTAGAGTGGAACTATTCTATATTCTTGCGCACAAAGTAGTTCCACTTAAAGAAAAAAAAACAAGAAAGAAACATTTCAAACTGGTAGTTTTTGGCTTAATAGATGTAGAAACTATTGGAAATCAAAGGATTTTTTCATTTGAGTATTGAGCTTAAAACTTATATTGCTTTATGTAGCAGCTTGATACAGTATGATTAAGATTTTATTTTCATAGTTTTTCAATGAATACAAAAAATATTCTCTGGGTTCGATCCCCGGCGGCGGCACTAATTCTTACCGACATTTGTCTCTCACCAATGGCAATGGGTGGATAATTGTTAAACTAAGTGGGATAGCAGCTAGAGGCTAGGAAAGGATGTAGTGGTAGTACTGGTGTGAGAAATATCAGAAATCCATTGTTAGGAGCTCCAGCCGCCGCAATGTGACTGAAATACTGTTAAAAGCGGCGTTAAACCCCATTCAATCAATCAAGAAATATTCTCCTTGGTATTATGACTTCTAGAACAAAGTGCTTGGAAAAAAATCTAGAAGGGTATTCTGGTAACCATACATTTCTTTCAAACCCAAATAAGAGCCCTCCTTTCCCATTTTATTCTTCATTTGCCAAGGTTTTAAATTAACCAGAAAGAATGTTAATATACAAGAATGTTGATCTTTTTTTATTTCTTTGTAGGAGATAGATGTTTCTGGTAAAAAAGCCATTGTAATATTTGTGCCTGTGCCACAGTTGAGGAATTACCAAAAAATTCAAACTCGTCTTGTCAGAGAATTAGAAAAGAAGTTTAGTGGTAAACATGTAGTATTTATTGCACAGGCAAGTATTTTCACCAATTTGTATATTTGATATGGGGTTAGTTTTGTATGATGAAAGTTGTGAGGTTGCTTTGGCATTAGGAATTAAGGATATAATCTTTAGCTAAACCATTGTTTTGTAGTATGATCAGGGATTGTGTTTAAAGTGTAACCAGGGTTTTGACCCTCAAAAATCTGAAAATATCCTCTTTTGAATTTCTAAAAGTTCAAACTAGTATTTTATCCATGAATTTTTCAATGACGCATCTTCAATATGATTGAAAATTGTACAAATTAATTGCTGTACTCATATCTTTACAAGAAAAGGTCTGCACTTAAACCTTCAAATGTATTGTATACTCATGATTCTCTCTCTTTGTTGTTTTGACCCCTTCGAAATCATCTTTGACCCCTGACCCTAGAAATTTCATGGTCAATGACTCCTCAATTCCAAATGCTAGTAAAAGCCCTGGTGATGCAAGTAGTTGAAAGGTTTGTATTCATAATAGCTAAATGAATTGCATAATAATGGCTAACAACCATTTTGTATATCCAATTAAAACTGTTGCATTGTGAAGTCATTATACCTCAAAGAAGACTGGGTATACTGGTTTATTGCTGTCCTTCCTTCCTGCATCCATCAGCCTGTTACAAATCTACTTTTCAAAAAGTAGGGAATAGAATTCAGCAAAATTTCACAGAAATGATCCTTGGTTGACCAAATTTTGATAGGATGCCTGATGAAAAACAAGGCGCTAATTCAATTCATGGTGAAAACTTTAAAAATCTTGTTCTCAGAAAGTACAGATCTGAACTCACCAAATTTTACAGGAATTATCCTTAGGTGGCCCTTTATCAGATTCCTTCACAGAATTTCGATTGAATAAAAATCATGGCTTTATGGGCAGTGAAACCTTTAGATATCTTTTTCTCAGAAACCATTTGATGAATTTCAACCAAATTTTACAGGAATTATCCTTGGGTGACCCTTTATCAGATTCCTTCAAAGAATTCTGACCAGATAAAAAATTTAGGTTTAATGAGGTGGGGCTAATTTTCATATATGGAAAAAGCTTTGAAAATCTCTGAAACCAGTGAATTGATTTCAACTTTATTCCACGAGGGATAGTCATTTGGTGAATTTTCATCAGATTATATAAGATAATTTTGATTGGAAGAAAAACATGGCTTAATGGGTGGGGCTTATTTCCATATATGGTAGATACTTAAAGTAACAACTTGACAGCCGTAAAAAGAGATCGTGTGAGAGTGGGTTAAACAAGGCCAGTAGGGTCAAAATCTTCTAGATCTTCATCCTATTTTTGTCATTTTAGATGACATGCAGTTAAAATAGAGGAAAAAGAATTGAACTACAGACATTTATATTTTTTCAGAGAAGAATTCTGGCAAAACCGACCAGGAAAACGAAAAACAAGCTGAAACAGAAAAGACCTAGAAGGTATTTATCATAAAATGATCTATTGGGCACAATTAATGATTTTTGTAGATGACATTTAGTGGGAATGGGTTAAGTGCCTAAATAGTAGAAAATACTTTTAAAAAAGGGAGATAGTTTCTTAAACAAAAACTTATTACAAACTATAACATTTTGGGCCTGGGTCCATAGTGCAGTTGGTAGCGCATTAGACCCTCAATCATGAGGTCTGCCATCATATCACAGTCAGTGGTGCGTCAGACTCCCAATCTTCAATCATGGGATGTCATGGCTCGAACCCAAGAGCGGCACATATTCTTTCCGACAATTGTCTCTCACCAATTGGTAGATAATCATAAATCTAAGTGGGATAGTAGCTGGAGGGTGAGAAAAACCAGGAATCCATTGTTAGGTGCTCCAGCCACCGCGATATGACCAAAACACTGTTAAAAGTGGCGTTAAACCCCAATCAATCAATCCTTTATGAGATTGAACCCCAGTCTGGGCAATTATCCTTTCCAACATTAGTCTTCCACCATTGGGTATAAATAATGGATTGTGTGGTAATGGGTTATAGCACTTGCTCTACAAGTATGATGTTTCAAAACACTGAATTAACCTTGAGATAGCCAGTATCAACTTTAATGATGAACAATAGACAAGCATATACCTGACTTGTTTTGGAGATAAATCAATGTTCTGAATAGTGATACTAAGTCATGTTATAATTTTAGTTTTTGCTAATTAGTTGTCATCTTCAGCTTCTTTCATTTTTTTGTCTAACTTTGTTGTCTGGTAATGCATGAACTTAGCCTCAACCTTGAAGAGAAGTTTTAAGTCCTAAACCAAAAGAAATGTTTCACACAAATGGCGGTCAATATCAGAGCTCAAAGCTCAATTCTGGGCTGAATGAATGATTAGATTCCCTTATTGACAGCTGTGATTAATAATTTCTAAACTTGGACCTGAAGATAGGACTAAATGTAGATTGCTGACTCTGAAATCGAATTTTCGGATTTACCCATTCCCAAACATTAACCAATTACCAAACGACATAATTTCAAACTGGCCCAAATTGAAAAATTACAGACGACAATTAATAGAAGATGGAATTTTAAATATCTTTATTTTTTTTGTAGAAAACATTGTAGATAATGAAGAAATAAGCAATTTCTTCTTTTTCCACAATGTTTTCCAAAACTGTTTTTCTTGAGGGCTTCAAAAAGCGTCATTGTGTTGGAAGAGTTAAAATAAGACTTGTCTAAATTGAAAGACTGCAGACAGCAAAACAAAGTTGGTTTTTACTAAAAAAATTCAGGCAAAACGAAATAGATAACGAGCAATTTCTACTTTTCTCACAATGTTTTCCTGCTCTATTCAAATTGCAAAAATGATGCAATCCTTTTTTGCCCTCCACGAACAAATATTACATAGCTGGTATCAACTTTAATGATGAACAATAGACAAGCATATACCTGACTTGTTCTGGAGATAAATCAACGTTCTGAATAGTGATACTAAGTCATGTTATAAGTTTGTTTTTTGCTAATTAAGTGTCATATGCAGCTTCTTTCATTTTTTGTCTGAATTTTTATTGTCTTGTAATGTGTCAACTTAAGATTTCAGCTTGTAAAGAAGTTATAAGTCCTAAATGGTATGTAATCTAGAAATTATTTGTTTATCATTTCAGTCGAACATTGACAGCTGTACATGATGCAATTTTAGAAGATCTTTGTTTCCCAGCTGAAATTGTTGGAAAGCGAATCAGGATCAAGCTTGGAGGATCACGACTTTTCAAAGTTCATCTTGAAAAAACCCAACAGACAAACATTGAGCACAAGGTTAGTCCATTTCACTAAAGAAAACATAGCTCAAGGTTGCTGATTAGAAACTTAGCTTGGAAATAGCCTTTCATCAATTTCAAATTTGCATAAAGCTAAGACACAGAGCAGCCTTGCTTTTCACACAGTGCATTTGAATGATGTAAAAGAGCACATGGTGTAGACTGATCAGGCTCTACTTTGAATGTATGGGTTTTTTTTTCAAACGCTCATAGGTTTGTATTTTCTTGTGGCCATGGTCATATGATATGTCCTGTAGCAGTTTGATGTGTTCATTTGAAAGGAACTGAAAATTGCCGCAATTTAAGTCTATGGTGTGCCATTTGAAACTAATTGTTAGAAAGCGTCACATTGAGCTTGTCCAAAGCATGTCCTACATTTACGGATAGATTTGAAAATCACCAAATAAAAATTGCTCTCCATTATGAGTAGACAAGGTATTTAAACATTTTTAGCTCACCTGAGCACGTAGTGCTCAAGTGAGCTATTGTGATCCCCTTTTGTCCGGCGTCCGTCCGGCGTCCGTCGTGCGTCGTCCGTCGTCCGTCAACAATTTCTTTAAAAGACATCTCCTCCTAAACCACTGGGCCAATTTGAACCAAATTTGGCAGAAATGTTCCTTAGGTGGCCCCCTTCAAAAATAGCTAAAAGAATTGAAATCTGTTAAAAACTCTGGTTGCCATGGCAACAAAAGTGAAATTTTAAAATAATCTTTAAAAATCTTCTCCTCCTGACCCAGAAGGCGTAGAGCCTTGATATTTTGCATGAAGCATCAGTATATTGACCTCTTTGAAAATAGCTAAAATCATGATCCTCGGGTCCCCAGGGGCGGAGCCCCAGGGGGGTGGGGTTTATATAGAAATAAAGAACGATTTTTTAAATGACTTCTCTCAAACCACTGGACCGATTTGAACTAAATTTTGCAGAAATGTTCCTTAGGTTGCCCCCTTCAAAAATAGCTAAAAGAATTGAAATCCGTTAAAAACTCTGGTTGCCATGGCAACAAAAGTGAAATTTTAAAATAATCTTTAAAATCTTCTCCTCCTAACCCAGAAGGCGTAGAGCCTTGATATTTTGAATGAAGCATCAGTATATTGACCTCTTTCAAAATAGCTAAAATCATGATCCTCGGGTCCCCAGGGGCGGAGCCCAAGGGGGTGGGGTTTATATAGAAATAAAGAACAATTTTTTTAAATGACATCTCCTCTCAAGCCACTGGGCGAATTTGAACCAAATTTTGCAGAAATGTTCCTTAGGTGGTCCCCTTCAAAAATAGGTAAAAGAATTGAAATCTGTTAAAAAATCTTGTTGCCATGGCAACAAAAGTGAAATTTTAAAATAATCTTTAAAAATCTTCTCCTCCTGACCCAGAAGGCGTAGAGCCTTGATATTTTGCATGAAGCATCAGTATATTGACTTCTTTCAAAATAGCTAAAATCATGATCCTCGGGTCCCCAGGGGCGGAGCCCCAGGGGGGGGGGGGTTAAAGGCATGAAGCATCAGTTCACAGACTTCTTTCTTATTTCTGAATTATAACCCATGGAAAAAGTTTTTTCCTTCTTTCAAATCAGCACTAAAGCCTTGGAATTTGTAATTTAGACTTTTGGATCCCCAGGTAATTGTGTCCCAATTGGTTCATAATCCTAACCTTAACATGAAATTAGACTGTTGAAAGAAAAAAAGCCTTTATCTCAGGTGAGCGCCCCAGGGCCAACGGCCCTCTTGTTTTTTCATAGCGTCAAGGTCACAGCTCAATGTCAATTTTTGGGGCTCTTGACGTTTTGACCTTGGACGACTTTCTAGTTATTTCAAAAGTTTATTTGACATCATTGAACTTGCTTCCAAACCGCTTTAAATAATAGGTTTAAACCCTAATTTGTGACATTCATTTGAGAGGTCTGAATCAAGGCAGGGTGTCCTGCATGATGCGGTGTTTAGGGCTACAAATGCATAATTAAAAAGATGTGATCATGGCGCTTTCATGGTATAACAAAACAAAGCTGAATCTAGGGCGCGGGATTTACGCGTTTAAATAGTTCAGGCCGCAAAAAACGTAAGGCCGAGCGCCACCTGTCAAGCACATTTAAAAGGTTGGCGCATTATCAAATCAACTGTGCGTTTAACATGAATCCATTTAGATGCTGCTGGGAAAACCCCCAAATTCCTATTGCATTGTGTAAAGCTGTTTATACCTACCCTGGAATAATCAATACTATTAATAGAATCCCCAGTCAGCTCCCTCGATAGAGTTACACTTCAATGAGTACAGCCCACAGGTATTACTGTATAGGAATTCTAAGGCCATAGAGTAGTAAGTGATATCGATACACATTATAGATAAAGCTTTATTCAATCAGATTTCACATTTCTTTTCGACACAAAACAGTTGACCCCAGCTTCCAAAGTCGTATTTTGATTTAGCATTTTCGATCAGGACCTAAGAAAGATAGTTGTCAGATAATAAATGAATAAGAAGCAGATACGAAAAGGTAGATATTATTCCGTGTTCTATGTCTGATGAATGGATTAGTGTCGCAAAATTGGAATGAAACACAAAGAGTTTGATAGTCTTTTGGGGAATTTTGATTTCCACTTTATGAAATTTCATTTATATTTAAACATATCCCTTTTAAAAATGTGTAAGTCAAAACATCAATTTTAAACAACATCTGATTATCGTCAATAGGCGGTCGAGTTCTTGTGAGTACAACTTCACTGAAGCTGTACTTAGGATATTTTGGTTGCATATATTACATAGAGTGATGCCATGGTGATCCACAAAATTTGCAATAGTAAATACAGCAGACTGTATCAAATGCCCTGGAATCGGACCATATCTAAAGCTCTACCAGATCACTCAAATTGCTCACCTTGATAACTTATCTTAGAAAATGAAAGAAAAAAATGTTTGTTTCCAAAAGTTCCTTCTTTTGTCACTTGTGTGCCTTTCTTTTTAGGGTAGTCAGGACTTTAAATTTTATGAAAAAAGGTCATTTCAGCATGTGGCTCAATCCTGAAACACATTGGCCCACATTTTGAAATGTGATGGGGGAGTTGGCCCACTTTTGTGAAAACCTAGATTCAGCTCTGCAAAACAAAGTTTGCTGGAAAAGAAACTCAATTACAAATTTTGAAATCGATAACACTCCCTTTCTGGTGCTCCATTATTTCTTTATGCAGAAACTATAAACTTGTATTTTGTCTTCATTTCAGTTGGACACATTTACTGCCGTGTACAAGAAACTGACAGGAAAACAAGTTGTTTTTGAATTTCCTGAATATTAAATGTGCTCGATTGTTTGTAAATAAAGAGAAAAAAAGTATTAATTCGTGTACATTGACATAACTATTTTATGGTATAAAGGGTATATGACCCTTAATAATTGCTATTTCAATGTTGCTATTAAAGGAGTTGCAATATTCTTTAGTCACCAAGATGCAAAGTTCTTGTGAGCTATTGTGATATCACCCAATGTTAGTTGTTTGTTGCGCAACATCCACTCCTTCTGTTTACATTTTCTCCTTAACTGATGCGCTTATCTTGATGATGCTCGGAAGAAATGTTCCTCAGGTTAAGCTCTACCGAAGTTGTTTAAATGACCGAAATCTACCCATTACTCTGGTTGTCCCGGCAATAGAAAAACAAGTTATACTAAAATTCTTCTCAGAAATCATAAGCTCAAAAACATCACCTCGGGGACCTCTACTAAGTGTCTTCATATGAAGACCATCGTGATATATTTTGCCCCGCGTTGGCTTATCCAATTTTTTAAGAAACTAAAAGTTATTCTTTAACCCCCTGTAAAATCCGGGTTGTTTCTGTAAGACTACTCAAGTTAGTCTTTTGTTTTTGTTTGTAGACATTTTTCATTGATATCTATGATGGTCAAGATAAAATATTTAACCCTTTACCATATACTGATATTGACTTTTACTAGAATCAGGCCTGTGAAGCCAAACAGATTCCTTCAATGTTTGTCAAACTTCGAAATTTCTTGTGAACTGAACTCGCAAACTACAGTTGAATTCAATTAGAATTTTTTGTCTAGTTTTGTGACAAAAGCCTTACTCGGGGAGCATAATCCGGCTGCGGCGGCTCTTGTTTACCACATGGTATGCTTTCATTTCAAATTGCATACAATTTCATTTGTTTTCTGCAAGAACCAGTCTAAAAAATCTAAAAAACATGAAGGGGTGAATGATCATTGTCTGGACCATAGGCCAAGAGTTTTGATATGTAGCATTTGTTAGTGGGATTTACCAAGTTAGTTTGTATGATGACTGTCGGGTCGAAGTTGAGAAAAAAGAAGGAAATCTTGAAGTGAAAAGTCTCTAAAACCGTAAGTCCTAGAGGTTTTGGTATTTTGTCATTTGGCAATCGAAGGAATTCCATCTTTGCTCCTAGGGCAGTGGTGAGTACATAGTATTCCAAATCAAGTGGTCCAAGGTTCGATCCCCAGCCATGGCCCATGTCCTTTCCGACATTTGTCTCCCATCAATGGGTAGATAATGGTAAACCAAAGTGGGATACGCTTCTGGAGGCTTGAAAAGGATGTATTGGTAGTACTGGTGTGAGAGATACCAGGAATCCATGGTTAGCTGCTACACCCTGAAAAAAGTGACATTAAGACCCATTCAATCAATCCATCTTCGCCCCAAGGAGCCTTGAGACAATATACATTTATGTATTGCTCCATGGTAACTAATTATTTCCCTTTCTATATTTAGCTCGGCTGACCCAGAAGGCGTAGAGCCGTGATATTTTGCATGAAGCATCAGTATATTGACATCTTTCAAAATAGCTAAAATCATGATCCTCGGGTTCCCAGGAGTGGGGCTTAAATAGATATAAAAATCATTTTTAGCTCGGCTGTTTTCGGAGAAAACCCGAGGTATTGTGATCACCTTGGCGGCGTTAGCGTTGGCGTTACAAACTTTAACCTTGGTCATATCTCTGTTGTTATTGAAGACATCCTCATGAAATTTGGCATGTTTATTGAAAATCACAAGAGCTATCTAGGGGGATAACTCTAAAAGCGTTTTTGTAAGAGTTATGCCCCTTTTTCGACTTGGAATCTTTGCATTATCCAGCACCTGCAGCCGAGCGTTGGCACCCGTGGGCGGTGCTCTTGTTAAGACACCTCCCAAACCACTTGGCCCATTTGGCAGAAAAGTAACTTAGTTGGCCCCCCTTAAGAAATGGCTAAAAAATTGAAATCGGTTAAAAACTGGTTTCCTTGGCAACAACAGTGAAATTTTAAAATAATCTTAAGAAATCTTTTACTCCTGACCCAGTAGGCGTAGAGCATTGATATTTTGCACGAAGCATCGGTATTTTGGCGTTTTCTAAAATAGCTTAAATCATTACCCTCGGGTCCCAAGGGGCAGAGCCGCAGGGGATGAGGTTTATGTAGAAATAAAAATCAGTTTTTAAACTTCTCCCAAACCATTGGGTCAATTTGAACCAAAGTAGGCAGAAATGTTCCTTAGGTGGTCCCCTCTAAAAATAGCCAAAACAATTGAAATCCGTTAAAAACACTGGTTGCCATGGCAACAAAAGAGAAATTTTAAGGTAACCTTTAAAATTATTTCACTCCTGACCCAGAAGACGTAGAGCTTTGATATTTTGCATGAAACATCAGTATATTGACCTCTTTAAAATAGCTTAAATCATTACCCTCGGGTCCCCAGGGTCAGAGCCGAAGGCGGTGAGGTTTATGTAGAAAAAAAATCGGCTTTTCCCAAACTCTGGGCCAATTTGAACAAAAGTAGGCAGAAATGTTCCTCAGGTGGTCCCCTCTAACAATATCCAAAAGAATTGAAATCCGTTAAAAACTCTGGTTGCCATGGCAACAAAAGTAAAATTTTAAGGTAATCTTTCAAAATCTTTTACTCCTGACCTAGAGGGCGTAGAGCCTTGATATTTTGCATGATGCATCAATGTATTGATTCTTCTAAAATAGCTTAAATCATTACCCTCGGGTCCCCAGGGTCAGAGCCCGAGAGGGGGGAGGGGTTTTACGCATGAAGCATCAGTTCATTGACTCATTTCTCAAATTATAATCCATGGATCCAGAGGGAGGAAAAAGTTTTCTCCTTTCAAACTGACTTTAAGCCTTTGTATTTGTAAGACTTTCAGATCTCAAGGTACATAGTCTTTACGTATATAAGGTATAGCCAACTTGTATCATAATCCTAGCCTTAACATGAAATTAGACTGTTGAAAGAAAAAGAGCCCTTTATCTCAGGTGAGCGCCCTAGGGCCAAACGGCCCTCTCGTTTGAAAAAGTAGATCCTCATACACGATGGAGCGAAATATCAAAGTGAACTTTGGTAGCTTTAGATCACCTGAGTACATCACAATATTTTGGCTCAATTGACTTATTTCGTTAGAATGTTTGTCTCCGTGAATTATAGGTCGGTTTGATGCCGTGTCACATGTAACTAGGTCAAATCTTAGTAAAACCTTATATGCACTGTAGAAGCTGTATTTTTGCACTAAATGTCTTGATATTTGGTCTGAATATTTGTCTGCATAAAATCTTTGCCAAGTTCCATTATGGGTTACACGGGATCAAAAAAAGGGTTACTAGTTTTTAGCTCACCTGAGCACGTAGTGCTCAAGTGAGCTATTGTGATCCCCTTTCGTCTGGCGTCCGTCCGTCGTGCGTCGTCCGTCAACATCTTACCATCTAAGAGAAAGACAAGCCTAGACCATGTTAATTTAGCAGACATAAGCGCTATAAGACCCAGTGACAATACAAGCATCAGAGAGATCAATGATTCGACATTTGTTGGTGATGTTACTTTTGATCTGAAAAACGAGTCTACCTATGATCAGAGTTCCAGTAGATTTTCCATGAAATTTTAAAATAATCTTTAAAAATCTTCTCATGACCCAGATGGCGAAGAACGTTGAAATTTTGCATGAAGCATAAGTATATTGACCTCTTTCAAAATGGCTAAAATCATGATCCTCGGGTCCCAGGGGGTGGGGATTATATAGAAATAAAGAACGATTTTTAGCTCACCTGAGCACAAAGTGCGAGGTGAGCTATTGTGATCGGTCGTTGTCCGTCTGACCGTCTGTCCGTCCGTCCACAATTTCTTTAAAAATCTTCTCCTCCTAAACCAGTGGGCCAATCAAGCTTCAACTTTGCAGGGATGTTCCTTGGGTGAAGTTCTTCAAAAGTTGTTAAAAGAATTTCATTCCGTCAAAAACTCTGGTTGCCGCGGCATTTGAAAATGGGAATCTTTAGTAATTCTTTAAATATCTTTAAAAATCTTCTCCTCCTAAACCAGTGGGCCAATCAAGCTGAAACTTTGCAGGGATGTTCCTTGGGTAAAGCTCTTCAAAAGTTGTTAAAAGAATTTCATTCCGTGAAAAAATGTTGTAACCGCGGCATATGAAAATGGGAAATTTTAGTAAATCTTTGTTGTTGTTTTTTTCATAGACTTCAAGGCCATAGACCTTTATATTTTGTATAGAGCTTAATCATATGGTTCTCTACAAAGTTTTTAAATATTCAATCTCTGGGGTCAAAAATGGCCCCACCCCTAAAGTCCGAAGTTTGGAAAAATGCTTAATTAGAGCAATTTCAAAAGAATTCTCCTCTTAAACTATAAAGTCTAGGATATTCATATTGGGTATGTAGCATAACTAGATGGTTTTGTACTATATCACTTAAAGTTGTCCTCCCAGGGTCAAAAACGGCCCTGCACTAGAGGTCCAAAAATTGGGAAAAACGCAAAATTTGAGTATGTTAAAAAAAATCTTCATTTTAAGGTGGAGGGCATTTATATTTTGAGTGTAGCATAGCCTGGCTGTTATCTATCAATTTTGATTAAAATTATGCCTGTAGGTTACCCCTTCCCTGGGTGTCCAAAGTTCGTAAAAATGCTCAATTAGACCATGTTCAACAGTCTTCTACTCCCAATCTACAAAGTCTTAGGCATTCATATTTGGTATATAGCATGAACAGATGGTTCTTTATCATGTTAGCTAAAATCTTAGCCCTGGGATAAAACATGGCACTGCCCTATAGGTCCAAAATTTTGGAAAACATCCAATTAGAGCAACTTCAAAAGACTTCTTCTTCTGAAATATATGGTGAAGGGCATTCATATTTGGTATGTAGCATGACTAGATAATTTTGTACTATGCTATAGGAAAAAATGCTCGTAGGATAAAAAACTTCTCTGCTCCTGGGGTCAAAAATTGCATAATTCCCATTGAAAGAATTCTTAAATAGAAATGGAGAAAAAGCTTGTCACTCCCTTTCTCACAATGCTTTTTTTAAACCTTTTTTTCCTGAGGGTGACAAATTCTGGGATAGTTTGGTAATGGATTAAACAATAAAGCCAAAGGCATTCATTTTTTTGGAAAGCATTACTGGATTGTTTTGTACAAAGCCAAAAATCTCATATTTTGCTTTATTTATTTTGCTCAAGTTAAGTCTTGAGTGAGCTATTGTGATCGCCTTTTGTCCGGCATCCGTCCGTCGTGCGTCGTCCGTCAACAATTTCTTTAAACGACATAACCTCCCAAACCACTGGGCCAATTTGACCCAAATTTGGCAGAAATGTTCCTTAGGTGGTCCCCTTCAAAAATAGCAAAAAGAATTGAAATCCGTTAAAAAACTCTGGTTGCCAAGGCAACAAAAGTGAAATTTTAAAATAATCGTTAAAAAACTTCTTCTCCTGACCCAGAAGGCATAGAGCCTTGATATTTTGCATGAAGCATCAGTATATTGGCCTCTTTCAAAATAGCTAAAATCATGATCCTCGGAGCCCCAGGGGGGTGGGGTTTATATAGAAATAAAGAACGATTTTTTAAATGACATATCCTCCCAAACCACTGGGCCAATTTGAACCAAATTTGGCAGAAATGTACCTTAGATGGTCCCCTTCAAAAATAGCAAAAAGAATTGAAATCCGTTAAAAAAACTCTGGTTGCCATGGCAATAAAAGTGAAATTTTAAAATAATCTTTAAAAATCTTCTCCTCCTGACCAAGAAGGCGTAGAGCCTTGATATTTTGCATGAAAGATAAGTATATTGACCTCTTTCAAAATAGCTAAAATCATGATCCTCGGGTCCCCAGGGGCAGAGCCCCAGGGGGGTGGGGTTTATATAAAAATAAAGAACGATTTTTTAAATGACATCTCCTCCCTAACCACTGGGCCAATTTGAACCAAATTTGGCAGAAATGTTCCTTAGGTGGTCCCCTTCAAAAATAGCTAAAAGAATTGAAATCCATTAAAAATTCTGGTTGCCATGGCAACAAAAGTAAAATTTAAAATAATCTTTAAAAATCTTCTCCTCCTGACCCAGAATACGTAGAGCCTGATATTTTGAATGAAGCATCAGTATATTGACCTCTTTCAAAATAGCTAAAATCATGATCCTCGGGTCCCCAGGGGCGGAGCCACGGGGGGATGGGGTTAATATAGATGTAAAGAACGATTTTTAAATTGACATCTCCTCCCAAACCACTGGGCCAATTTGAACCAAATTTGGCAGAAATGTTCCTTAGGTGGTCCCCTTCAAAACTAGCTTAAAGAATTGAAATCCGTTAAAAACTATGGTTGCCATGGCAACAAAAGTGAAATTTTAAAATAATCTTTAAAAATCTTCTCCTGACCAAAAAGGCGTAGAGCCTTGATATTTTGCATGAAGCATCAGTATATTGACCTCTTTCAAAATAGCTAAAATCAGGATCCTCGGGTCCCCAGGGGCAGAGCCCTGGGGATAGTGTTATATTAAAATAAAGGAACGATTTTTTAAATGACAACTCCACCCAAACTACTGGGCAAATTTGAACCAAATTTGAACCAAATTAGCTAAAAGAATTGAAATCCATTTTAAACTCTGGTTGCCGTGGCAACAAAAGTGAAATTTCAAAATAATCTTTAAGAATCTTTTCCTCCTGACCCAGAAGGCGTAGAGCCCATATATTTTGCATGAAGCATCAGTATATTGAATTCTTACAAAATAGCTAAAATCATGATCCTCGGGTCTCCGGGGGGGGGGGGGGTTATATCCATGAAGCATCATTTCACAGACTTCTTTCTTATTTCTGAAATTATAACCCATGGAAAAAGTTTTTTCCTTCTTTCAAATCGGCACTAAAGCCTTGGAATTTCTAATTTAGACTTGGATTCCCAACTTCAGAGTGTTTACATGTAATTGTGGCCAACTTGTTTCATAATCCTAACCTTAACATGAAATTAGACTGTTGAAAGAAAAAGAGCCTTTATCTCAGGTGAGCGCCCCAGGGCCAACGGCCCCCTTGTTTAAATGACATCTCCTCCCAAACCACTGGGCCGATTTGAACCAAATTTTGCAGAAATGTTCCTTAGGTGGTCCCCCTTAAAAATAGCTACTAGAATTGAAATCCGTTAAAAACTCTGGTTGCCATGACAACAAAAGTGAAATTTTAAAATAATCTTAAAGAATCATCTCCTCCCGACCCAGAAGGCGTAGAGTCTTAATATTTTGAATGAAATATCAGTATATTGATCTCTTACAAAATAGCTAAAATCATGATCCTCGGGTCTCCGGGGTTGGGGGGGGGGGTGTATAGGCATGAAGCATAAGTTTACAGACTTCTTTCTTATTTCTGAAATTATAACCCATGGATCCAGAGGGAGGAAAAAGTGTTTTTTTTTTTCTTTCAAATCAGCACTAAAGTCTTGGAATTTGTAATTTAGACTTTTGGATCCTCAGGTTCATAGTCTTTATATGTAAGTGTGGCCCACCTGTTTCATAATCCTAACCTTAACATGAAATTAGACTGTTGAAAGAAAAAGAGCCTTTATCTCAGGTGAGCGCCCCAGGGCCAACGGCCCTCTTGTTGATCAAAGAAAAATCTGTGCATTCTAGAGGCTAGATATTTGGCTCAAATGTCTTTAAATTTGTTCAGAAAATTGTCAGAATGTTTTGTCCATGAACTCTTTGTGAAGGTTGATTATTGGTCAAAACTAGGTCATCATGGGATGTCATGGGTTCGATCACCGACGACGGCACATATTCTTCCGACACTTGTCTCTCACCAATGGTCGGATAATCGTAAACCTAAGTTGGATAGCAGCTGGAGGCTAGGAAAGGATGTAGTGGTAGTCCTGGTGTGAGATATACCAGGAGTCCATTGTTAGGTGCTCCAGCCGCCGCGATATGACTGAAATACTGTCAAAAGTGGCGTTAAACCCAAATCAAACAATCAGATAATGTGAGAAAGGGCGAAATTCCTTGTTACAGTATTTTCCCTGACTATGTTTCCCTGGCGCGTCCGAATGCAGTATTACGTGGTCATGGGAATATTCGCCGGTGCACGAAGGAATGTCGTAACTACAGCTTTATTAAAACATTTTTCTCGCGCACCGACGTATTGCATCTTGAGGGGGTCGATATTTGAAATTAACTTATTTGATCACATGAAGACGGTCCTACATTTTAACTCTGTTCAAATCAGTAATTTGGCGGGTTATTCGGTACATTTTTCGCAGGTTACGAGAAAAAAAAGAATGGCCTGAAACAGATGTTTGAAAAATGGTTGGCCTGGGATCTAGCAGAGGAGTTTGTATCTCATAAATAAGTCCATAGACTCTAAGAAATACTTTCTACATTCATAACTTGATACACACTCTAATAGACGAGTTTTCCAAGACAGTCTGCAGTTCACGCAATAAAACCAGGGTAGATAAGTTACCTTTTACCGATGGTCCCTTCGTTAATTATGACATGGATATTTCTGTTGAAGCTGCAGCCTTGCGTCGTTCATGATAGCAAAACACCAGCGGTCGTTTTGAAAAATAAAAGCCCAAAACACCAAAAAAGATTCTCTGCTTTATACACGCAGTTTTGTCAAAAGCTGGTACCAGGGAGGAAGCGCTTACTGGTACAAGTCAATCCTGAAAGCAGACCAGATTTCAACATCTGTCCTTCACCATTAGTAAGTACCCGGTTATGGTGTACCGTTTGGGTCAAAAGTCCACTTTAAGTTGTTTGAGCATAAAAGAACGGATGCATACGTGAATAATACAGGTAAACCCGTTAATTTCAAGCGGCTGCGCCTGTATTTTGAAAGTGCACGCGTTATTTAACGCGTGTACTTTCGGAATATGAGTGTGCAAGCGTAAAAAGTAATCACCTTTAAAACAGCTAAGTTGTACGTACTCTTTTAATTTCACAGCACACGCAAACTTTATGCACTTTTGAAATATGAGCGTACATTCGTAAAAATTGATACGTGTATCCTGTAAACTCTGCGTGCACTTGTTATTTCAAGTTATGCGCACACGCATATTTTATGCTAATGATTACCCAGCATTTGAGAGCGCGCCTACATTTTGTTGATGCGCGTTTATCATTTACGCATACACGCGTTTATTTTAGTGTGCACTACTTAACCCATTTCCATACAACAAAATTTTAGACTGGTCCAAATCGAAAGAAGCTGCAGACGACATAAAGCAAGTTGATGAAATTTTAATTTTTTTCGTCTTCTTGGATAGAAAACATTCTTCATTTTACACAATGTGTTCCAAAGCTCTTTATATTGTGGGGTGAAAAAGGAGGGCTTGTGTGGGAATGGGTTTATTAAAGGAAGGTATCGATGTTTCTGAATCTTAAATAAGAAAAAAATTCCAAATGCCCCAAAGTACGCTCAAGCGAGCATTTGATACTTAAATATGATCCAGATACCGTCTTCATGTTGATCTGACGAATTGAAAGTAGATTTTTCTTGTTATCTAGCAAAGGTTCAGTGCACCTCTGATCCCAACCCTGGGCTACCGACCATCTTACGATATTCTCCCTTATAAATCTCAAGCTTATTTACTTTAGACCATAACCACACATTTATGTCGTTTTACCACCCACGAGGTAAAACGTTGAAAAACATCGTGAAAAAAGGAAACTGCTGTTAACAAGCAATTGCTTCATTTTCCCTGAACTTTATCTAAAAGGAAATAAAATAAAACCCATTTTAACAAGGGCGTAACGCCTATTACGCACAATTTGTACGTAAGTAAGGTGATCAAAACAACTTTATAAACAGTTCTCAGTCAACTTATCAATATTCCACAATATATCCTACCATATATAGGATGGCTACTTTTTTAACCCTTTCCCGGTCAACCCCTGGTTTTTACGTCCTTGTGTATTTTTAATTGGGAAAACATTGTAGAAAAAACAAGAAATTACTTGTCACTGGCAATTTCTTCTTTTTCTACAACATTTTCTACCCTTTTGAATTATTGTTTTTCAAATTAAATCCAAATTAAATTTCATCTGAAAATCTTTGGAATTTGGACAGGTCTAGAATTTTGAAAACTGGGAAATGGTCAAATGTACTTACTTTTATAACGTCGTCTTCCACCCCTTCGAATTCGGGCCGGTCTAAAATTATGGAAATAAAAAAGGTGAGTAAAAGGTTAAACGGAAAAAGGTCATCTTCATTTATTAAGGTCAAGCAGATCTAAAACAAGCAAATAAAATCTGACGCATTCCGCCCGAGTCCGAGTTCCACGAACGCCGTTCTATGTTTTAACCCTTTCTTGATCAAACTCGGGAGTGTACGTCACAGGGATTTATATTTGAGAAAACAATGTGTATAAAGAAGAAATTGCTTGTAACAAGCAATTCTCCTTTTTCCACAATATTTCAAACAAAACATCCTCATAGAATGGTTTCATTTAAAATGCATCCAATTTTTATTGAAGTTTTCAAGCTTTTTTCAATTTGGACCAGTCTAAAACGGGAAAGAGTCAAGTAAGTTGTTTGAAGATCCCAGAAGATACCTTTATCTTGTAGGCACTAAAGCGATAAAAAGGTCCTTACATCAGTACCAAACAACAAAACTTTAGACTGGTCCAATTCCAAGGAAGTTGCAATTCAGTACGGAAATAAGAGCCACATCATGAATGAGACAACGTTGGGAGAAAGGCCTCCCGAAAAATTGTTTGTTACAAACAGTTTCTCTTTTCACCCGCAAACTTTTAAATAACAGTATTTCTTCGGGGTGTCACAATGTGTTATTGTGTCGTAATAGATTAATCCATTACCAGACAACGGAATTTAAGACTAGTCCAAATTCAAAGCCGGAAGCTGCAGACGACAATTTTGGTCGGTGGTTTTTAAGCTCCTCTGGCTGAAAGCCAGCGAGCTATTGTCATGGCGTTGTGTCCGTCGTGCGTCCGTCCACGCGTGCGTCCGTCCGTCCGTAAACTTTTACTTAAAAAATCTTCTCATCAGAAAGTACTGAACAGAATTCAACCAAATTTCACAGAAATGATCCTTGAGTGACCCTTTATCAGATTCATTCAAGGATTTTTGATCGGATGATAAACATGGCTTTAATGGGCATAGCTTATTTCCGTGTATGGTGAAACCTTTAAGAATCTTCTTCTCAGAAATCAGTGGATGGATTTCAACCCAAGTTGACAGAAATGTTCCTTATGTGACCCTTTATCAGATTCCTTCAAAGAATTTTGTTCCAATCAAATACATGGCTTTAACTGGCGGGGCCAATTTCAATATATGATGAAACCTTTTGAAAATCTTCTTCTCGGAAACTAGTAAAAGGATTTTAACCAAATTTCACATGAATGATCCTCAGATGGCCCTTTAACGGGTTCCTTAAAAACTGATTGGATGAAAAGCATGGCTTGAATTGGCGGGGCTATATTCCATATATGGTGAAAACTTTGAAAATCTTTTTCTCAGAAACCATTCAATGGATTTCAACCAAACTTCCCTGGAATGGTGTTCTGGAGACTCATTTTCATATTCCATCAATTAATTTTGATTGGTTGAAAACCAGGCTTTTAAGGTAGTGGCTTTGTTTATATATGGTATACAGTGTTTTTGTTTTAAGTGTCAATACCTTGTTTCGTCTGACTTAGTAAATGAACTGAGTCTTGTAAAACAATGAAAAGTTTGAAAAATCAAAAGATTTCATTGAAAAATAATCGCCACACGTAGTGAATATGATTTGGTTTATATTGAATTCCTGAAAAACATATTTGATTATTCAACAAAATTTCACTGAAATTATCCTTGGGTGACCCTTTCAGATTCCTTCAGAAAATTATGATTTGATGAAAAACGTGATTTAAATCGGCGGGACTAATATCCATATGTGGTGAAAGCTTTAAAAATCTTCTTCTCAGATGGATTTCAATCAAATTTTACAGGAATGAGCCTTGGGTGACCATATATCAGATTCCTTCAAAGAATTTTGACCGGATGAAAAATATGACTTTATTGGGCGGGGCTAATTTCCATATACGGTGAAAGCCTTGAAAAGCTTCTTCTTAGAAAGCAGCCAAATTTTACACGAGTGATCTTCAGGTGATCATTATCAGCTTCCTTCAAAAAATTTTGATCGGATGATAAACATTGCTGAAATGGTCGGGGCTAATTTCTATTTTTTTTTTTTTTTTTTAAAATCTTCTTTTCAGAAACAAGTGAATGCACTTTTCAATCAAATCTCGCAGAAATGATCCTTGTGTGACCCTTTATCAGATTTCTTCAAAGAATTTGATCGGATGAGAAACATGATTTAAATGGGCAGAGCTAATTGCCACATATTGTGAAACCTTTAAAAGTCTTTTTCTCAGCGGGGCTAATATATCAATATATGGTGAAAGCGTTGAAAAACATGGCTTAAATGGGCGGGGCTAATTTCCATATATAATGAAAGCTTTGGAAAGCTTCTTCTTAGAAAGCAGCCAAATTCCATAGGAATGATATTCAGATAACCCTTATCAGTTTCTTTCAAAGAACCTTAATAGGATGAAAAGCGTGGCTTAAATGGGCGGGGCTTATATTTGGTGAAGGCTTTGTAAAACTTTTTCTCAGATGGATTTCATCCAAACTTCATTGGAATGATCTTCTGGTGAATCTTTTTCAGATTCTATCAATTAATTTGACTGGTTGTAAACGTGGCTTTTATAGTCGTGGCTTATGTCCATAAATCGCATCCAGTATTTTTTTTTATTTACAAAAAATGTTAATACCTTTTGCATGTGACTCAGTAAATAAATTGACTTTTATGAAACAATGAAATGTATGAAATATTTTAAAAGATTTCATTGACAAGATTTATTAACCCTAAATGTGATTTAGTTTATATTGAAAACAACATTTGATTAAAATCAGTGCAAACAGGCCGGTGGAGCGATACT
This sequence comes from Fragum fragum, assembly GCA_946902895.1. Taxonomy (NCBI): domain Eukaryota; kingdom Metazoa; phylum Mollusca; class Bivalvia; order Cardiida; family Cardiidae; genus Fragum; species Fragum fragum. The sequence goes on along the minus strand of OX336367.1, from coordinate 19,062,225 downwards.
GGCGCTCAAGCGCCTCTAGTTATTCCATGTCTTTTGGCTTATAGCGTATTGAGGGAAACGCAGAAATTGCTTCCTTTTAATAATAATTCCTTTTCAACAATATTTTCTAAAATTGTTTTTGAAGGTCTTAAAAACGGAAGCATGTGCGAATAAGTTATCCCCTCTTTTCGATAAAAGGAAACGGTTGTAACCGCTGGACTTAGGGCTATAGCAGTAGCATTAAGGCAACGAATAAATTGTTTTTATTCACGCTTTAAAATGTAGTTAAGATAATTTGGAGTTTGAATAATCCATGATCACGATCTGTGATTAAAAAAGAGGTCAAATGCTATTTTTAGACAGAATGGGTTTTCCGGATTTGTCTACTTGGGACAGTTTAAACGACTTCCGGTTCAAAATGTGGAACGGTTAACCAAGTTTTGTGATGAAGTTATTCTTTCCAAGAAAACAAGCAGTGTTGACCCTGATCAAAGCGTTTTCAAGTTCTTCTACAGTCATGTCATCCGAGCTAGCTTTGAGGAAGGGTATGTTGAAGATTTAGCTATTTTATTTCATAGTAGATCCAGTTTGACATTTAAAAATAAGTACATACATTTCCTACTGTTAACCCTTTCCTTTTATATGAAATTTTAGACTGGTCCAATTTCAAAGAAGTTGCAGATGACAATGCATGCAATTTGAATCTGACCATCCTATGTGGTGTAAAAATTGTGGGAAAAGGAGAAATTGCTTGTTACAAGCAATTTTTCCCTTTTCCACAATTTTTCTCAAGTAAAAAATCACAGTGACATTAAATCCCAGGTTTGTCCAGGAAAAGATTAACCTGTTGTTTTAGACCCATTACAAGAGGACAAAATTTTAAACTGGTCCAAATTAAAAAAAAAAAAGTGATGTCGACATTTATCCATGCCATGAAGGTGTCAAAAGTGTATCAAGTAGGGCAGAAATAATTATGGGAAAGGGAGAAATTGCTTGTCACAAACAATTTCTCCTTTTCTCATTATGGTTCCTGAATTCATATAATACTTTGGGCATGTATAAAGGATTATTCCTATATCTTCTTTTCTTCTAGATTATTTAAAGGGTTGATTAAAGGTAATATTAAACCTTTCTTATACCTAATGAGGACCTTATCAGATAAAATTTAACCGTTGTCATGCTGATTCCTGAATATCCCTGTATTTTCAGGAGGTATACACAAAGATTAGCCTGCACAAAAGTGTAGTCTGATCTTAGTCTACACCACCTGCTTGTGCCTTTAAAAGAAATAAAAGACCTCCGTTTGAGCTAGGGCTTCCGGTACCTTCAGTTCTTTAATTTAACCCATTCCCACATGAGAAAATTTAAGATTGGTTCAAATTGAAAGAATTTGCAGATGACAAGTGTGTTAGTTTTTGTGTCACAAGTTCACAACCAAAGTAATAATGCAGGGGCATCCCTGTCTGTGACACTTTTCTAATTTGTGATCATGTTGCAAAAAAAATCATAAAAAAAATTGATCTAACCAATTAGATCTAATAGTCATTTTGATGTTTTGACACAATGAATTTTAGAGTAACTATGAAATTAAAAATGGAGAAATACTTTTCTCGTATTAGCACTTATTTCTGAATTATCACAATTGTATTATCTGAAACTTCTTTGAATTTGAACAATCTAAGATTTTGACAATTCTGACTGGTCGAAATTCAAAGAATTTGTAGGCAACATTTTTAACAGATTACCAGACAACAAAATTTTAGGCTGGTCCAAACTGAAAGAAGTTGCAGATAATCATTCTTAGTTAATGAAATTTAACAAAATCTTTGTCTTTTTTTTTTTTGTAGAAAACATTGTGGATTATGAAGAAATTGATTGTTATAAGCAATTTCTTCTTTCTTTACAATGTTTTCCAAAGCCTTTTTTCTTTAGGGGCGTCAAAAAGAATTACTGTGTGGGAATGGGTTGAAGTGGTTTAACCCTTTCCGGTTTTGCAAGATTTTAGACCACACAAAATTTAAAGGTTTTGCAGACAAAAAATTATTATGGAAAAAATCATTTAGTACCAGGGTAGACAATATTGCAGAAAAAGAAGAAATTGATTATTTATAAGCAATTTCTTCTTTTTCTGCAACCTTTTCCCAGTTATAAAATCACAGGGACTTAAAACCATAGATTGGACAGGAATATGGTTGAATAAGTATACAAAACTGTTGACTATTTTATTTTCCAGGACAGCTCTGTCCTCCCTATAAACCAGGGACCCTAAGGTTATACAGTTTGCGATTTTGTCCCTATGCACAAAGGACCAGGCTTGTACTTATACACAAGGGAATCGAGTAAGTTGGAAAATCTGGTCAGGAACCCTGTACTAGAATGACAAATTATTTGATTTGTTTGAATTTACAGATGGCAGGCTTTGTCACTGACTTCAAACAAGGCATTTTGACCGAGATACTATACAATGTTTATAGTTTGCGTAATTTATTGTAAGGAACATAATACAAAAATCAAATAGATAGTTTGCAACCTTAACCCTTGTCATGCTGAACCCAGAATATTCTGGTTTTGGCAGGAGGTGTAGACTAAGATCAGACTGCACTTATGTGCAGGCTGATCTTAGTCTACACCTCCTGCTTGTACTTTTCCTACCAGAGTTGTTTATGAAGTTGATTTCTAAAAAGAATATTGATTTTTGAACAACAAGTTCTATCAGTGCTTTCAGCCCTTTGATTTGACAGCATTTCAGAAAGGTAATTTATACAGCATGACAAGGGTTAATCTCATAACTATAAGCTGTAGTTAAGGTGTTTAAGTTGCCAATTCATCAAAAATGCTCGACACAAATTGAAAACAATGACAGAGGTCAACATTCACTTCCAGTCTGAAGGAACAGTTTGATTGGTCAATTGTTTTCTTGATTGACAGCAGTGATCCATCAATTGAAATTTGCGGAAGAAAATGATGGTTCAAGTTGAGAATTAACCCATTTCCAAACAATGATGCTCAGGGGTGTGGAAGTACCAAATTTTCTCACTTGTCTTCGGACCAGTTGGAAGAAAAATATTACTTGTCCGACTTTAAAATTAAGGTATCCCAATATAAAGAAACATTTTTTTAACTGAATTTGAAATCAGCATCATTTTGCAAATATTTACAATCACAAATATCATTTGCTGCTGAAAAAACAAAAGAAATCAATGAGATATGGAGAAATTGCTTGATGCAAGCAATTTCTCCTTTTCTCTCATGTTTTCTTTTTCTTGTTTTACTCGTAAAACAAGAGTAAAACAGGCTTTGGTCAGAATATTGCAATCTCTGTTCAATATGGTTCTTGATTTGAGATCCACTTGTCCTTGGACAAGCTCGGAAGGATAATCTACTTGTCCTGAGGCTAAAAAGCCCATGTCGGACAAGTATGAGAATTCCACACCCCTGATGCTTTTCGATATCCTCAAGGTAAAAAGCTTTCAAAAACATTGTGGAAAATGAAGAAATTGCTAGTTACCAAATAGTAAAAAAATCCCCAAATTCATCATCCAAAATTTGTCATCTGCAATATCTTTCAATTAGGACCAGTCTAGAATTGTGTAATTTAGTAATGGGTTAATTGAAAATAAGAATTTATAGAGCAAAGGCCACAATAATTTTCTTCCTTTTCACCATTTCTGTCTACTAACAATTACCTGCCACATTCGAACTCTTGTGTTTCAACATTGCTGTGTCTATAAAAGTTCTGTATCTTGAAAAGTCAGCATGATAAAATGAAAGTTATGGTGTAAATGTTTTAATTTTGTCAAATTTGAATGAAATTGCAGACAATAATAAAAATGAAACCATTCTATGAGGAATAGAATATCATTGGGCAAAGAGAAATTGCTTGCGACAAGCAATATCTCCTTTTTCCAAAATGTTTTCTGAAGTATAAAATCACAGGGATGAAAAAACAGGGTTTGTACAGGAAAGGATTAAATGCTTTATTACTCTCGAAGGCAATCATCTAACCCACTACCACTCTATCCCACATTTTGTAGTCCCTGAAGAAAAATAACAATGAAAATATTGTGAGAAAGAATTGAACTGCTTGTAACTAGCAATTTTGCCTTTTCTCTAAATGTTTTCTTCCCTTCTTTTAAAATTTAACCTTGTCAAGCTGAATGAAATTCTTTCTTAGAAACTCAGTTAACCCTTTCCCGTTCAAAAACTCGATTTTACGTTCCTGTGATTTTATACTCGAGAAAACATTGTGGAAAAAGAAGAAATTGCTTGTCACAAGCAATTTCTACTTTTTCAACAATACTTTCTACCGCATAGGATGGTTTCATTTCAAATGGAATCCAGTTTTCATTGTTGTCTGCAACCTCTTTCAATTTGGACTAGTCTAAAATTTCAATAAGCAGGAAAGGGTTAAATCAAAAGACTAAAAGCCCTAGAAGCATTAGTTGTTGGTCAATATTTCATTTAAAACTGATTTCATAATCAGCTCTAGATTTAATTTGACAAACAGGTTTGTAGACTAAGATCAGACTATGCATGTGTGCAGACTGATCTTTGTCTATAGTTCCTGCCAAAACAGGAATATTCACAGGATTCAGCATGGCAAGGGTTAAATCTATGTGGAACTGTCATCTGCTATTTCTTTCAGTTTGTACCAGTAAAGAGTTTTGACATCTGGTAATGAGTTAACCCTTGTCATGCTGATCCGGGAATATTCCTGTTTTGGCTGGAGGGATAGGAAAAGAGCAGCCTTAACATATGTGCAGGCTGATCTTTGTCTACACTTCCTACTTGTCCCTTTTGAACAAGAGCTATTTATACGAAAAAAATTCAGAATAACTATTAATCCACAATTGATCCTATGGTACTTTCAGCCCTTTGATTTTAATTCAGTTCTGAAGATGATGTATAATTCAGGTTGAAAAAGGTTAAAATAGGAAAACTTAAGATTAAATTACGCATTTTTAACGCAGGCATGAAACAGTGAATGTCAATCTACGCCACAAGCCACAGTGGTTATTTGACTTGAATCCAATTGGATTAGTTCCAATCCTACAATGGGACAACAAAGTCATTTACGAATCTGCCACCTGCAACGATTATTTGGATGAGATGTACCCACAAAACAAACTCACACCACCAAATCCTTATGAAAAAGCTAGGGATCGCCAGCTGTGGGAATCAATGGGAAAGGTAAGAAAATTAATTTGCAATTTACTCAGTAATCTACAGAGAAGTTAAATCCATTACCTCAAAACCCTGCTTTATGATTGCTTGGAGAAATATGGTTATGGAAAACTTTGTGGGAAAAGAAGAATTAAATTGTTACAAGCTCTCTCCTTTTCTCACAATGTTTTTTACTTTATTCGACATTTATTTTTCTTTTTTAGCAAACTTTTAAAATTGGTTTGAAACTTCTTACAATTTTCACCACTCTAGATTTTTGGAGTCTCGTAATGGGTTGAAATAGTAGCAAGTGTTATGCATAGAAACATTTTTCTAAAGTTCTCATTTGAAATAGAACCCATATTATAGGAAAGAACACTTAATGATTTAAGCAATAACAACAAAATTTTTGATTGTTTAAAATTTCTACTTGATAGAAATTCCAATACATGTACATTGTATCTGTCATTCTTGATAGAATATAATGTGTAATACATGTAGGTAATTTCTTCATTTTTCATATTGTTTTCAAGACGCTTTTCTTCTGGGTAGTAAAAAACAGGATTGTGTTGGAATGTGTCCCTGATTTTGGCTTGAACCTTTGACCTCAGATCAAAAGGTGCCTTTTGCGCTCAGCCAGTGAGGTTGTCATTTCATTGCAGAAAGCACAATCTTATAATTGTATATTTTTAGCTTGAAGTGAGTTTATTTTTTGAACTAAATGTAATGCATTTCTTCTTTCCCTTTCAAAAAGAATTTCACAAACTTACAAGAGTATTTTGTGACAACAATGATGTGAAAAAAATAATGTTGGCCACCAGTAACTCCCCTAATTTACCAAAATTTGATTGTTCTTTAACCCATTCCAACACAATTCCGCTTCTTTATACACACACTCACTTTTGAAATCATTCTGTATAATAGAGAATTTGCATCTTACAGGCAATTCTTCATTATCCACTATGTTTTCTATCCAAAAAAAACAAAGGTTTATATTAAAGCCTTTCCTGGTTTTTGAAATTTTAGACTGGTCCAAATTGAAAGAGAATGCAGACGACAATCAAAATTGGATGCAATTCAAAATAAAACCATCCTATGTGGTAGAAAACATTGTGGGAAAAGGAGAAATTGCTTATTATAAGCAATTTCTCCTTTTTCCACAATGTTTTCTCAAGTATAAAACCGACTGCCTCGATGTCCGAGTGGTATTGGTACTTGACTCGTGATCTGAAGGTCACGGGTTTGAGCCCCACCGTCACCGAGGTGTGTTCATGGGCAAGACACTTAAAAGCCAGCCTCATTCTACCCAGCTGTAGAAGTGGGTAGCAGTGGAGATAAGCCACTGCCTCTCCTTCAGGGACGTGAAAACATCTGGTTTGTGTGTTCGAGAGCGACTCTATAAGCTTAAAGCTTTCGTCGCAATCGAACTAAAATAAATTAGTATAAACTAAGTATAAAATCACAGAGACGTAAAATCCCGGGTTTATCCAGGAAAGGGTTGATTTCATCAACTTAAATTGCTGTCTTAAAATCTTTCGTTTTGGAACAGTCTGAATTTTTTCGTGTGTGAAAAAAAAAACTTTTTCATTTTCATGATTTGAGCCATACCAAATTTGTAAATCTGTTTTCATTTCCAAATTTGATTGACATTATATTTTGATACAAGGTTATGGTTTAACCCATTACCAGACAGAAAAAGTTTAGGATGCTCCAAATTGAAAGGAGTTGCAGACAACAATTTAAAGTTTATCAAATTTTAGATTTTTCAATTTTCTGGATAGAAAGCATTGTGTTAAATGAAGAAATTGCTTGTGACAAGCAATTTCTTCATTTTACACAATGTTTTCCAAAGTGTTTTTCTTGAGGGGCGTCCAAAAGCGTCACTGTGTGGGAATGGGTTAACCCATTACCGCACATTATTTCACATTGTGGAGAAAGGACATCTTCCTTGTGCTTGTTTTCTACTGTATTTGGAAATTTGAAGTTTTTATTCTCTTTTTAATGTCTTCTGCAACCTTTTCAATTTGAACCAGTCTTGAACTCTTCTTTCCTGTAATGGTTTATGCCTTTCCAGCACAATCATGCTTTTTTAGGCCTCATTCTCAAAAGAAAAAAGCTTGGGAAAACATTGTAGAAAATGAAGAAATTGCTAATGACAAGCAATTTCTTCATCATCAACATTTTTTCTACCCCAAATGACAACAATATTGTAAATTCCATCAACTTCAACCCTTTACCACACAGTGAAATTTTAAACTGGCCCAAATTGAAAGAAGTTGCAGACGACAATTTAAGATTAATGAAATTTGGGATCTTTTCAATTTTCTGGGTAGAAAACATTGTGGAAAATGAAGAAATTGCTCGTAACAAGCAATTTCTTCATTTTTCCACATTTTTTTCTAAAGCTTTTTTCTTTGGGGCGTCTAAAGGTGTCACTGATTGGGAATGGTTTAAATACATGTACAATACAATACAAAATCCTTTATCCACTCTCAGTAAATATATGTACAACCTGAGGATAATAATATGTTATAACAAAAATTATGTACAACCTGAGGATAATAATATGTTATAACAAAAATTATGTACAACCTGAGGATAATAATATGTTATAACAACTTTAAAATTTCAAAATTAAGTGCGGCCAGATAAATGGTCTTTAAAACAAAAGCCCTTTATTGGTAGGTATTGGTAAATTGTCTTCTGCTACTTCATTGTATTTGGACCAATCTGAAAGTTTGTTGTGTGGTAACAGTTTAATTCAATTTTAGCTAATTGACACATTTTATGCTGTTGGGGATACTATGGGACAAGACCAAAAGATCATGGATAGGTTGTTTCGGGCGTACGCTAGATACGAAAAAGAACTGATATCTAGAGGTGGAGGTCCTTACTTTGGAGGTGAGTTTTGTACATTCATCTAGCTACAGCGCACTGAATGGGAAGATTTACATGAACAACTATATATACATTCATTTCTTTTATGTGTCTGTTTTTTAATGATATTTCCAGACGATTCCACTTTTTGAAGGCCCATTACTCATTCCAACACAACAAAATTTTAGGCTAGTCCAAACTGAAACAAGCTGCAGACAACAATTCCAAGTTGATAGAATTTCAACTTTTGAGTTAGAAAACATAGTGGATAATGAAGAAATTGCTTGTGACAAGCAATTTCTTAATTTTCCACAATGTTTTCAAATGCATTTTTTTCTTGAGATGCATAAAAAAGCAGGATTGTGTGGGCATTGGTTATGAAAAAATCTTTATAAAAAAAACCCAAAAAGTTATGTGGAGCATGAAGCAATTTGTACATTGTCCTTAATGTCTGTCCATCTGTCTGTAGGAAGAATTCACACTTTTGTAGTAACCAAAAATTATCACCTGCAACATCTTTGAATTGGGACCAGTCTGTAATTTTATTGTCTGGTATTGTACCCTTATGAGTCACTAATTTTCATAACACTTACCCCATTACCAAACGGCAAAATATTAGACTGGCCAAAATTGAAAGATGTTGCAGACGACAATTTAAAGTTCATGATATTATGGATTTTTTCAACTTTCTGGGTAGAAAACACTGTAGATAATGAAGAAATTGCTTTTGTCTCTCTAGGGGCATCAAAAAGTGGTATTTTGTAGGAATGAGTAAAAAACAGTAATTGCTTGTTACTATAGTGCTTCAGCCTGTCAAAATCAAGATTGCTTGTTATTAGATAAACTCATTGCTAGACAATTCAATTTTAGACTGGACCAAAATTTAGTTGCAGACAACAATATATTCATTATAAAATTTCAAAAGTCTTCCTTGTTTTGGGGAAGAAAATATTGTGGATAATGAAGTTATTGCTTGAAACAGTCTATTTCTTCAGTTTCCAAAATGTTTTATGAAGCTTCAATCTTAAGGGGTGTAAATAGGTCAGACTTTGTGGTAATGGGTTAAGATTATTTCATGGCATAATGCTTATCTATTGCTCCAATATCCCTTGTGTATAAAATGATCAAGTTAACCTTGCTTATATAAATCCCACACTCACCCGCTTTTTGAAGCCTGTTAATGAAATAGCTTTGGAAAACATCGTGGAAAATGAAAAAATTTCTTATAGTAGACAATTTCTTTATTTTCCCCAATGTTTTCTACCCACAAAGATGAATATTTTTAAAGTTTTATCCACTTGCTTCTTTAAATTTGTACCACTTTAAAACTTTGTTGTTTGGTAATAGGTTGATTTTAACCCCCAACTAAGAAGAAGATGGGGGTGGTATATTGAGTTTTGCCATAACTGCCCGTTCATCTGTCGACTTTTTTGTTTGTGTGCTTTAATTCTAGAACCAATTGACCTACAACCTTTAAAATTCATGCATTTTTGTCAACATTGCCAATTTTCCAATGAAGTTCTGTTTTATTATGGGATGACATAGGTCAAAGGTCAAAAATGAAATTTGATTGAAAATTGTTTACGTGCTCTTACTCATAAGCCACTTAACCTTGGACCTTGAAACTTTATATAAATGTTATGCATGACCCAAGGAGATGCCCTATTGATTTTGGTTATGTAGGTCAAAGGTCAACAGTGCTTCTTATGGACAAAATACTTGTGGGGGGTTATAAGTCTGCTTTGCGAAAATTCAAGTTGAAATTACCCTGATCTCAAGGATTCAATGAACTTTTCCTGTAATAATGTTTTCTCCTAAATATTTTGAATTTGGTACAAACAAAAACTATCATTGAATGTGATTAATAACCTCCCCTCCCCAAATTGCTTCTTGTCACAGAAAGACACGAAAAAAACTTATTTTTATGCCAGACCAATGGACCAATTAACCGATTAACTGAAAAGCTGACTGGTATTTATCTCTAAACTCAGTTTTGGGGCTAGTATTAACCTTTTCCAGTATTGCAAAATTTAGACCTGTCCAAATTCAAAGGTTTTTGTAGACGAAATTTTAAAGTTAATTTTATTTGAAAAATAACCATTTATTTGGGAAGAAAATATCATGGAAAAAGAAGAAATTGCTTGTCACAAGCAATTTCTCCTTTTTCCACAATGTTTTCTCAATTATAAAATCATAGGAACATTAAAAACCAGGGATTAACCAGTAAAGGGTTAAAAGGCTTCCAGACCATGTTGCATGTATGGATCCAAATACCTTATATTTGAAGAAATATGGTTGTTTCTTGCATAAATCCCTTGATTGCTTAATTTGAGAAATATGGTGTTTTTTTTTCGCTCATAGGAGATAAACCATGTATGGTAGACTTCATGTTGTGGCCATGGTTTGAGAGACTTCCAGTTATCAATGCTATGGTACCAGATACTACAATTACTTCATCAAATTATCCAACGCTCTCTGCTTGGATCAAAACTATGTTTGAACTTCCTGCTGTGAAACAGACTATGTTTGGAGTAGATGCACACGCTCACTTTCTGAAGTCATTACGAGTGGACAAGAAACCAGATTATGATTTTGGTCTAGTTGAAGCAGCAAGACTGTGAACATAGTTAACCTGTTAACACATAGATAACCTTGTGGGAAAAGGAGAAAATGCTTGCAATGAGCCTTTCCCTTTCTTACAAAATGTTTTCTATCCAATTAACCCATTCCTACACAAAAAATATTATGATTGGTCTATATTCAAAGAAGTTGCAGAGGACAATTTCAAATTGATGACATTTTAGACATCTTTGTCTTACTGGAAAGAAAACAATGTTAATAATGAAGAAATCACTTGTTACAAGCAATTTTTTTATTGTTAAGCCCTCACATCAAAAGATTGGGGGCATATTGTTTTACTGTTGTCCGTCTGCCATTCAGTCTTTCCGTCTGTCTGCAAAACTTGACCAAAAAACTTAACTTGCCAATTACTACAAGCCTATTCAAGATACAATGCTCATAATTGGCATGATGATACATCTCCATAATACGCATCTCCACATGATAAGGTCAAAGTCAAGTGATAAGGTCAAGGTCACATACCAAGGTCAAACGTAAAGAATATTCCTAGTCGCTTTCACTAAAATACTCTATTCAAACTCATGTACAAGTCAACAACACTTTTCATAGTTAAGTCCTGTTGCAGGGGCATTGTGTTTCACAAACACATCTTGTTCACATTGTTTTCAAGAACTATCTTCTTGAGGGGCATCAAAAGGATACTTTGTGGAGGAATGGGTTAAGTACATATTTCATAATTCAAATGGATGTTTCAATGTCTTTTAATTTCAACTTGTTTAATATTTTGTCATTTGGTATTTGATTAACTCTCTACCATAATTATAATGACTTGTGTTATACTGTTATAGCCTACAAATTAACCATTTCCTGTACAAACATGGGATTTAACGTTGTTGCAATTTTATACTTTAGAAAACATTGTGGAAAAGGAAGAAATTGCTTGTATAAAGCAATTTCTCCTTTTCCACAATATTTTCTACAATATAGGATGGTTTCATTTCAAATTGTATTTGATATTCATTGTCATCTGCAACCTCTTTCAATTCAGACCAGTCTTAAACTTTCAAAAACAGGAAAGGGTTAAATGTCCTAGTTGGGCAACCTTAATGATAAAACTTATGACTATTGAAGCTTTTGTTTGGACATTCTTGTGCCCACTGACAATATGAATAGCACTTTCTTGTACATGTACAACCCAAATCCTTTTTAATCTTGGGTGGTATATCCTGAAACTGGCTGCCATTTTGAAAAAAACAAGAGGACCATGATGGTCCTATATCGCTCCCCTGAGTATGATAATGACTCAATGCTTTGTGATATATATGTATCCCAAATATCAAAGCTCTACGCCTTATTATTTTGGAGAAGAAGATTTTCTCCTTGATACAAGGTACATATCACTAATATGACTTTATCTGGACAATTTTTTTGTCGGTAACAATAGTGGTTATTTTGAAACTGGCAACAATTTTGAAAAAAGACAATCCAATCACTTTATATCTACCTGTTACCTGTGCAAGGTTTGAGCCTCTGTATTCCTTTTTACATTATTCTTATCTTTTAAAACATAAACCTTACTAGGTCATAACTGTGAAATGTTGCTGAAGTTGACAGAGTAAACCTTTATCAAAGGAAACATGGTACATGTATGTGTATATTATTCATTACAAGTAAAATCAAAGGACTTGAAGTCCTGAGAGCGGTTTTGCTGGTTTATCAGTAACCACGCTTAATAATGCGAGCATGTTTCATCAATATGAGTAAGTAAATCGTACACCTAAGTAGGAGGAGCAGCTGGAGGCTCGATAAGGATGTAGTGGTAGTACTGGTGTGTGAACTACCAGGAATCCATGGCTAGGAGCTCTAGTCGCCCCGATATAACTGAAATACTATTAAAAGTTGCGTTAAACCCTATTCAATCAATCATGACCTCTTACTGTTAACCGAAATCATTATTTTGATTTAATCACAACTTTTTCTTCGTAAATGCGTGGAAATTTGTGGTTGTGTGGTAAAAGGTTAAATGATAAAAGGTAAAAAAATCAAACCTAACATTCAATTCTTTTTTTATTGAGCATATAATTATCACAATTAAAGTACTACATGTCCGTTTCAAAGATTTAGTCGAATTTGAGAGGTAAAAGGTGTTTTATTTGATGGTGTTAAATAGGCGCTTGAATCGCGACTATAACTAGGTTGTAACTTGTTACATATACTGTGTATACAGGGTGTAAATTTGCTCAGCCCTGTCAGGTAAAAACACTAGCAGACAGTTTACATGCATTTGCTAACTCCACTAACCACTGGCCTAGATTCTATCTTCAAACACGAGGACATTATTTCTCTCATTTTGACAATTCATTAGACAATTTACCATGGATATATTAAGTCAAAGATTTAAACCATTTTCCTGGATATTTATGACTAAAAGGAGGCTGTTGGCATTCAGCTGGTAAGTTATTTCTTCGTCAGCGATGAAACAAGATGGAGGCGATCACATAGATTTTCACTTCATGTTTATGAGCATGCATGGAAATGAGCGGAAATGCGTGAGAACTTGTTTCGGTTGATCGATATAAAATACCGTTTTTTTCTTAAAAAAAACCCTAAAAAAATCATATTTCAGAGGAATGGACTTCTTTAACCCATTCCAACAAAATGATGCTTTTTGATGTCCTCGCGAATAAAAAAAACTTGGAAAACACTGAAAATGCAATTTCTTCATGATCCATGTTTTCTACCACAAAAGTTAAAATAAAATCCAAAACTTCATCAACAATTTTGGCCAATTCCAATATTCCCAAACTTGCTGAAAAATTTTGTATAAACATAAAGAAGAACCATACGGTGCATACGGTGACATTCTGACAGGTATTAAGGGAAAAGGTACCTTGTTGACCATTTCTTTGTTACCAGTCTAGAGGGCAGAAATTTGGCTCAATGGTTTGCTGAAATTATTTGTATGGTTAATCAAAGCCCTGAAGGGCCTGAGAGTCGCCATAAGAGACAAATTGTTTTGTATTGGCTATTGAGCATTAACCTCAGGCTGTTGGCCTTTGATCACTTGAGATTAATTTCATGCATAAAGCGGATTAAATCATGTAAATTTTGTTAATGAAGCTAGGCCTTTTTTCATTTGATTAAATGGTGGTATAACACTGTTCAAAGAACAACATTTCAGTTATATCACGGCCAAGTTCACCTATTCATGAACTTCAGCCATGGTCATAGCACAGTGGTAGTACATAGGACTCCTAGTCATGGGGTCCAGGGTTTAACCCTCGGCCACAGCTAACTTCCTGTCCGACATATGTTAGCCCACCAATGTGTGGATAGCCATAAACCTTTGTGGGATGAGCAGCTTGAGACTCAGAGAATGTGGTGGTTGTACCGGTTTCAGAAATACCAGGATTCCAAGGCGCCAGCTGCTGTGATATGACTATAATACTGTTAAATTGAGTTGCGTTAAACTTCATTTGATCAATTAATCATGTACTTGCTCAGTATCTCTAGTACTATGTTGTGACTGAATGCCTTGCCAAAGGACATACCCAGGTCCTGAATATACCCACATGATCAGTAGCATGGCTATGACTCCCCATGAAGAAAATTGTTAATGGTTTGAGCTTAGAATGTGACCTCTAGAGTGCATGCAAGCATGTTGAAAAAGACTTTCATTTCTTGCACTTTACTTCATTTCATACTGTAGGTTCTATGCATATAATTTATTCATCTGATTTGTGTTTAGAAAGATGAATAATATTTCTAGATTTCAAAGCATAAAATGTCTTTTTATGTGGCATAAAACAGTAAATATCTCTGGGATATTACTTTCTCTTGGAAAATGTGGAGGGCTAAAACATAAGTTCTTGTTCTGTAGGGTCTTTTATTTACTATCTGTCATCTCTCTTTCATTCTATTTTTAGCCAGGTGTGGTATGAACAGAGTATTCGTGGTCAGGCAATTTTGCAATATTTGGTGCGATTGTTTGAGAAATGTTTGTCAATCATTATTTGTCAGATTTAGATGTATAAATCCCTTTCTAAGCAGAATATTTTATGCATCCATATTGATGTTCCAAAGTAATTCAATAAGAACAACTAGCACACATATTTTACCCCTCATAATTCACACCCATAGAATTTCCAAAATTGTTGACCAATTTTAATGGAATGGCTTGTTTCAGACTCTTGACAATTTCACACCAACAAATATTCTTACATAGGCTACAAGATCGTCACATCACACGGGTAAAATTAAGAAGTCCTGAATAGGCTACAAGATCGGCACATCACATGGGTAAAATTAAGAAGTCCTGAACATTTTTGCTGGTGGTTCCTGAAGGGTCCTGGGTGCCGAGTTAAAAAGTTATAAAAAATCAAAGAAGTTGCTCTTGTAAAGAATAAGACAACTTGATAAATATTATTGTTTGTCTTTGAAAGAAACAAAAAGCATTTTTTTTTGTGTGTGTGTGTGTTATTACTTTTATGTGTGTGTGATTCCGGTATTCACTGACCTTTTTCAACGCCGATGACAATCTAAACTTGATGCACTGGAAACGACGGCTCCGTTTTCAAAGGCAGTAGCCTCGCTAATCGTTAAGACAGCTATTCATATAGGTGTTTGTTCTATGATATTTTTCTTATTATTTCTCGATTGAAGAAACATCATTTCAAGACTATTAAAATGAATAAACGTCGATAAAATATCGAAAGTACAAAATGAACTTGAAATCGCCTCCATTCTTGTTGTTGTCGTCGACCATCCAATGTTCGCCCAAACGGATTGTTATTTACCGCGGGAAACCCCGGGACATCTGATATATAGAATTATTTCCACATATTAAGTTGAATGTAGGGAATTATAATAAATAACTCCCCTGTTATTCTCAAAATTTCATTTTGATTTATATGGGTGCTGTCCGTAATTAGCATTACAGTCAAACTGGCCCATCGTGAAACCGGCCCCTGGCCAAACAGGCCCAATAAAGTCAAACCGGCCTCTCCATTAAAAAGCGTTAAACCGGCCCATAAATCGCCAAAGCAGCCCCAAGATCGCCAAACAAGGCCCAATTGTTCTTCACATGCTTGAACATATATGTATAAAATAAATGTTTGTAACGATACACAATTAAAGTTTCCGAACTTCTATTCATATTTTTATGATGTAATTAAATTTTGTTGTTGCAGAAATTAAAACCTACGTATGAAAAATCGAATTCTTTTTTTTTTTTTTTTCGTCATTACAATAATGCTTGTCACGCTTGATTTACAAAATACGAATAAATAAAAAATATGATAACTGTTGATAAAGCTTTTTCAATAAACTGTATGCTACTTTGAAACATGCCTATAACGGCCTTTCCGCATATTGATTTTCGACAATTATACATTATTCGATGAACTTTCGAACTTGTGGAATCATCAAGCAGTAATGTACAGATGCTTTATAAATTCTTTATGAAGTATATGACAGCCGATAAGCTCATTTGGTAGAGCACTTGACTTCTAACCGCACCATAATGGGCTCGAGCCCTTGCTTGACCAAACCAGCAAACTGATTGTCTTTTGGGCAAGACGTTAAATTGAGACCCCGTGTGACGTTAATTTACAACCACGATAGCGACGATAGATGAACGATAGTACCCTTTATGTAATTCAAATTTTAAATATATTTGGACAAATTAAATTACCGGTGTCCGTCCGCCTGACCAGTTTAACAGTAAAGTACACTACATGCCCCGGAACTAGATTTTGTTCAGGAAATTTAAGAAAAGTCATTTTAAAAGAAGAAACATTCCACAACCTTACTGCTTGAATTATGAAAGACCTTTTCAATATTACCAAGTTATAACACTGGATCTGTATTTAATACGTTGTCTAGCCACATCGTGTACCCCGGGAATTGGTTTCATCTCTCATCCGGGACTCATAATTCATTGGAACAATTTGTGATTGCACCAGCGGGATAATTTAAGTGATTTGAATTAAAAAAATCAGAGATATTGACTGTGTATATAACCATACCCCGGACGGATGAGTACTTTAAATAATGTTTGACTGAACCGGGATAAATTTAAAAGAGATATCCGAAGGTCAAAATTATTTTAATTGCATATCGAGTAAACAGAGACAGATTCAGTTTGCATATATTATAATTATGATTTCAGAAGATCCATGAGCATCCTGGGCAATTTGACTTTAATATATTAAAAGATAAGCAATGACGGTAATTTTAGTATAAAGTGCATATTGACTTTCTTTGACAATTTCACATACGCTCGGACTCCCCATAAGCAAGAAAATATATTCTTGAAAATATATCCTTGAATTCCCGTAGTATTTTCATATATAAACATTTATGAATATTTATTGTAATGCTCCGGCACCTTAATATCATTTTATTCAATTCTTAATAATAAGAAGATGCATTCAGGTCCATAAAAAGTCTATTACATCTTCGGATTTCTATCAAATACGTCATACCTACAGTTTGACAAGATATTGTTGCGCTCTTGATTAGTCAATTATAAATGGAAGTTTATGGAATTTTTCCACTCTACACATCCTCATATATCAACCCGGTGGACTGATAATCGAATATGAATATAAGTCCCAGTGTAATAAGTCATATTTGTACAACAAAGGAATTCCTATGTTTTGTAAAGAAATTGATATATGTGAAGTCTGAGAACATCTTTGTCATGCATTAGAAGCCAAAATAAAAGCAGAAAACACCGTAACAATTTCGCCCCCAAAGAACATTGATCGGAAAAGAAAAATAGTGGAAATAACTTTTCTAATCTTATACGAATGCTTAACTCTTTCTCCAATTTTATTAGGATAAGAGAATCAGTGACAAAAAAAGACAAACGTGTTTCATATGGTGTCTCATCTTATCATACAATCTAATATCAGTGAGTAAATCCAATGACGATTGGTCACTTATTCCATTTTCCGTCGATCGCTTCGTTTCTTAAATCACATGGGAACACAGGTACCTCAGGACTCTTTCTGCTTCATTCTGACGGCAATATTTACTCAATGTTGCCATAGCTATTTATCTTTTCGCTGTATTGAACGTGTAAATTACCTCGGGACTCTTTCGGCTTTATTGCGACGGAAATATTAGTTCTAAAAGCTTTTGTTCAAATTGAAAGCATGACAGCGACAATTGTTTGTTTTTATCAAACATATATTTAATGTGGCCTAGATTGTTTCATTCAAGATGATTTTAACAACCTTGTGAACTTACTTACCATTTTTCAATTATCAACCCGGTACTTGGACAATTAAGACTAAGTTTGGTTTGTTTTCTTTTCTCGCTATACATATATTTTTCATTCACTTAAAATATACGCTCAAAGCAACGACGATGCCATATCAAGCTCCGCAAAATAAACTAATACCTATAGATTTCATATATATGTATACCAAGCGATCATTTCGAATCTGAATTTTCCCCGATACTTTGAAATTAAACTATTCACAACTGGATTCATTGCCCCTATTCTGTGCAATCAGTATCAATCAGCCCCAAAGTAATTCTCTTGAAGCTTTACAAATGCTTACAACTTTCGTCGGTAAATTTTGTTGTTGTTTTTTTTCTCACCCGGAGACAACGCCTTTAGTACCTTGAGATTCTTTCTATTTTACTTACGGAAAAATTAAGTCAAACTGGCTTTCTAAATTTCTCACATAAAGAACGTATTCGTTACCCCGGGACTCCCTCGGTTTGCTTACAACGGTCATGGTAACACTATGAGCCCAGGGGTAAAAGAATTGTTAAGATTGATAGCATCAACCCGGGACGGTTTTTTATCCCATTTATGACCCGTGAATGTCATACTCATTTGTAAACAGAAAATACGGTTAGATTAAGTAATAAACATTCTCAATTCAAATAAAAGATAGAATTAAAAAAAAAAAATTAAAAAAAAAAATGCCAGAATGGACATAGATTTTAAGTTTTCTATATTTTTTTAACACGAATAACGCTAATCTTAAATGGAGTCGAAGGTTAAATTCAATGTTATTAAGATTTACTTATGTATAACTAATTATATGAAAATGATGTAATGAGCCAGTCATCGTAGCCCGAAGTTTCTTGTTTACTTTCACAACTTACTCAGTCGAATCGGTTAACGCAGCTTAATAAACTTATTGTCATCTGTTTCGCATACCTACATAGATCTTGCGCTCATTGCATACCCGCTCTCTTACCCAGATTGTATTCTGTAACACATTAGTAGGCCAGTAAAGTCCATCATTGTAGTCAAAGTGCCATTCGAAGGAGACCGCCATGATTTGTTTTCAGTCCGCGTTGCATGATGGGATTGTAATGATGACATCACGCGATGTTGACCTTTTACTCTTGAACTCTTTTCGAGCGGCAGATTTGAATAAAAAAAGTCATTTCCCCTTATTTTAGGTAATTACGGCGTCAATAATTCGGAAAAATCTCTAACTAGCGTAGTGTTTACCTCGATCTTGCACCATTTTTGCACTTTATTGTCTAAACTTTTGTCATCTTTCTCAGAGATTTCTTCCGACAACTGTGTTGGAACCTTTTTCCAACATGTCTGTCGGAAAATCTACTGTTTTCCTACATCATCCGAGTGACGTCATATTCTGTCGGAATGCACTATATAAACGGGTGCACCAACTTAGTCGAGGACTCCACTTTGATTTTTCTTTGGTAGAACTTCCGTTATATTTAGTTATTCCTTTTTTAATTTTGATAATTTATCTAGAGCTTAAGGCTGAAATTACGCACTCATGAAATTCATTTGAAGTATTTAACATTGACATCTAACTCGTTTTGAACTAAAAAACAGAATTTAATCTTTGTTCTATTAATTATTGGACTTTACTGACCACTGCCTACGCGCGATTAGGTTTAACTCAGAAAGGGGACTTAAGTTAATTCTATTTATAGTAAGGTTAGTGCGTATTCTCCTTTCATCGCAACGTTTATTGATTTTATTACTTTGGTATACTTGATTAGCGTTATGATGCTTTGACGATTGCTTCCCTGATTTGTTATTTATTGGAATAGAATTTTTTTTAAATATTAACTTTAGTTCAATTAAAATATAACTGAACCTTATTTACGGTTTTTGTCAAATTATTAGTTTCCGAATATTTAAGTGTTTTTTAACGTATATTTCAAATTATTTTTACTTTTCGGGAGTCCATCCTTAATCACATTAACCCTCACCATCCTAAACCGAGAGCCTGCTGCTATACTATAGTTTGTGATCACCCGGTGACCGTCGGAACGTTACAGCTTACTTTTCATGGTGTCAGAAGTGGGATTCACTCAACAGTTACCCAGTGAATCCAGTGATACGAACACACAGCCAGGATGGGAAAGAAGAAGACTACTACAGAATCAGAGACCAGTTTACTTCGAACAGACTTTGAGGGTGTAGACCTACAGAGTGGACCCGGGAACACAGGGGAAGATCGCAGTACAATGCAGCAGAGGACAGCAGCTGACAGCGAACAACATTTTACGGAGACAGACCATGCTGCTGGGGACAGACCACTCAGCCCAATAAACAGAGGAACTGTACCACACAGAGGGGACCATACTTTACCAGCGACAGGAAGTTCTATGGCTCAGCAACATCCAGGGACACGGCCGGACACCAGCAAACAGCAACTGGTTAATGACTACTATGCACCTGATCCAACAGGCACTGACCAGAACCAGCATCACTCTTACTACAGTGGTACAACAGACAGACACTGGATGTTGGCGGAAATCCCTGAACATGCCACATACAGACGGGCTACTGCCCAATATACGGGTGACCGTCAGCATCCAATAGACACAGGGGTTCAAGGCTGATATAGATTACCAACAACAGCTCAGACTTTTGGACTACAGCGAAGAGAGCAGCCGCCCGAACAGCAAACAGGGACTTGCAGACAATCAAGTGTTGACTTACAGTCGCCTATAGATGACCGACAGCCCAACTACCATGGCGAATGGACACAGAATAGAATACAGCAGCACAATCGACAACAAAGACAGCATTTCCTTTTTAACGATGAACAGTCAGCCATTCGGCATCCTTCCGAAGTTAAGGTGCCACCATATACCGGTAAGGAAGATTGGAACGTGTGGATAAATAGGTTCGAAGTGATAGCCGAGAGACGAAACTGGGGGGAGGAAGCCATGATTGACAACCTTTTACCGAGACTTCAAGGTCATGCTGGGGATTTCGTGTTCACACAATTACCAAGATGGAAACTTTACAACTACAGGCAACTCAGGGCAGAACTAGATGCACAGTTTAAGAAGGTTGAGACTCAGCAATCATTCGCAGCAAGGTTCAGCCGCAGGCGACAAAAGAGTGACGAGACTGCAGAGGAATATGCGGCTGAGTTGAAGAGGCTTTATTCCAGGGCTTACCGCAATCGAGACAACGAGGTCAGACAGGAAGACTTAGTAAGACGATTCCTGGACGGACTCAGAGACAATGAGGCAAGGTTTGAAGTGGAATTTCACAAAGACCCAATGACTATTGATGAGGCCGTCTACCATGTTGTCCGGTTCTTACAAATGAGACAAGGCCGAGATAGAGACCCATACAATGACAGAAAAATGAAAAGGTTCACAAGACAAGCATATGAAGTAGGCTCAAAAGAGGAATTAACTGACCCAGACCTGTATGATGAAGAAGATTCGTCAGAGGCCAGGGTGTGCAGGGACTACCAAAAGCTAAGGACAAGACCAAAAGAGGAAAGACAGAGACCAAAGGAGGAAAAGGAACAAAGTAGTTCCAGTAAACCACAGAATGATACCCATGCCGCACTATTAGAGGTCCTGACTAAGTTGGAGAAGATCGTGAACACAGGAGGGAAGTTACCCCAGAAGATGGATAGAAGGTGCTTTTTCTGCGCAGAAGAGGGCCACTTTATCAGAGATTGCCCACACCGGAATAAAGACAGGAAAGATGTTGCAGAAAATAATGACCAGCAGAGAAACAATTCCAGTCATTTAAACTATTAGAGGCCGAACCTGAGGGTCGAGGTGAGGCCTGTTCTAAAGTCAAAGATTACACAACACAAGAAGAAAGAAAATCTACCAGAAAAAGACCCACAAGTAACAGTTTGTATGTCAAAGGCTTTGTAGAAGGAACTCAGTTGTTATTTACAGCAGACACCGGGGCTACAAAGACCGTGATTTCAAAACGAACATTTGAGAAGATCAACCAAGAAAGAAGACCCCAACTAAGAAAATCTTCAAACCTAGTCAGTGCAAACGGGACAAAAATAAAAGAGATGGGAAAAGGAAACTTCGAAATAAAACTCGGTCCTGTCAAGCTCAACAAAGAAGTCATAGTTGCAGAAATTGAGGATGATGGGCTTCTTGGAATGGATATTTTGCAGAATGACCAATCTGGACCTGCCGACATAATCATGAGTAAAGGAGTCATCCATTTGAGGGGTCAAGAGATACCATGTATGAGCACCAAGTCGTGGGAAGCAAGCAGAAAAGTAACAGCAGCTGACGACTTTACAGTTCCGGGGAAAAGTGAAGCCATAGTAGATGTTTATGTAGAGCGCAAGGAAGAGGATGAAATACAGCCTGCAAATGAGTTTCTTATCGAACCAACCGACAACTTCAAAATCACATACCCACTGCGCATGGCTGCATCGCTAGTTGACAATAGAGAAAGCACCACTTGCAAGATTCGACTTCTTAACCCCTTTTCGCAGCCAGTTTCTATCAGACAAGATGCGGTGCTAGGGCAGGCAGAGCCAGTGCAGGAACAACCAGTCATGCTGGCTGAGAGTGAGTCCCGCACCTGGGAAGAAGAAAACACCAATGTGAGAAGAATACAAATCCAAAGCAACAAGGATGCCCAGGTCCTTAACAGCATTAACCCTAATAGCCTTGGTACTGATGGGGTGCCTGACCACTTGAAGGACCTTTTCAAAAGAGCTTCGCACAACCTCGATTCTTCACATAGAAAAGCTTTGGCCGGCTTGCTCACCAAATACCAGGACACCTTCTCCAGAGACGAATGGGATTTGGGCTGTACTCACTTAACAGAACATTCAATCGACACAGGTAATGCCACCCCCATAAAACAGAGACCCAGACGAGTACCCCTTGCATATGCCGAGGAAGAACGGAAAGCAGTTGATAAGCTTCTGGAACAAAAGGTAGCACGGAAGAGTACCTCTCCTTGGTCTTCTCCAATAGTGCTTGTGAAGAAAAAGTCAGGAAGTATAAGACCATGTATAGATTATCGAAAGATCAACAAGCTTGTCACTCCAGATGCGTTTCCCTTACCAAGGATACAGGACTGCCTTGATGCTGTATCTGGATCAACACTTTTCAGCACATTCGACTTGACTAGCGGTTACTTCCAGATCCCTATTAAAGAGCAAGACATTCCAAAGACTGCTTTTGCGTGTAAGTTCGGACAATTTGAGATGACAAGAATGCCTTTTGGCCTCAACAATTCGGCCAGTACTTTTCAGCGTACCATGGAACTGGCTCTTCAAGGGTTACAATGGGAGACCTGCATCATCTACATCGATGACATAATCATCTTTGCAAGAGACATGGAAGAACATCTTGAGAGGGTAGAACAAGTACTACAACGCTTGAGAGAAGCAGGATTAAAACTGAAACCAGAAAAGTGTGAAATGTTGCAGACAGAAGTTTCCTTTCTTGGGCATGTGGTATCAGCAGAAGGAGTGAGGCCTAATCCAACCAATATTGCAAAAATTGTTGAGTGGCCAAGACCGAAGTCAGCTAAAGAGGTCAAACAGTTTATTGCCCTCTGCTCGTATTTCAGGAGATTTGTTGAAAATTTTGCCAAAATAGCAAGGCCAATGGTGGACCTAACTAAGAAGGGAAAGCCCTTTGAGTGGGACAAGAAGTGCCAAGAATCATTTGAAAGTCTAAAGGCTGCTCTTACAAGTCCAGCTGTGATGACTTATCCGATGAATGAAGGTGGAGAATTCATTCTTGACACTGATGCATCGGATTTCGCAATAGGAGCCGTCCTGTTTCAGGTGCAAGATGGACAAGAGAAGGTTGTCGCTTATGCTAGTAGGGCAATGAACAAGGCAGAACGAAATTACTGCATCACGGAAAAGGAGCTGCTAGCTGTGAGGTACTTCATAGAGTACTTTCGACAGTACTTACTTGGAAGAAAATTCCTAGTTCGCACTGATCACCAAGCACTGGTTTGGCTGTTCAGTCTCAAAGAACCACGTAGTAAGATAGCAAGATGGATAGAGATTCTAGCGCAGTATGACTTCTCCGTTCAATACCGCCCAAGCACAAAACAGGGTCATTGCGATGCTTTATCCCGCTGTGACAACCCTGCTGACTGCAACTGTCCAGATGCCGATATGGCTGAGCCTTTGAAATGTGGTCCATGTAAAAAATGCACAAGGCGAGCTGAGAGCATGGCGCTTGGGATAAGTTCAGTCATTGTCTATTTCCAGGTTGCAAGAGCAGAGACCAGGGGGCAGACCTCCAGCCATCTATATTCAAGTTAGACCCAGAATCGAGCTAGTCTCAGACCAATCAAAAGTTGTTAGGCCAAGAATGTAGACCGACACAAGTAGAACCGAAGCCATCTTTAAGAAGGGAGCAAGCGTCACAGTTATCCTCAACGACTGCCAGTCTTCATACAACAGAAAGTATAGAACTAGAAGTAAGTAATAAGCCACAGGAGAGACAGAAGGATCCAAACCTGAACCGGTCAATAACCAACTTGCAAACTCGTGAAACTGAACACAAACCACTGGACCCCTCACACATAAACGGTTGGTCAGATGAAAAGGCAAGAACAACAACAGAGACGGACAAGTGTATTCAAGATGTGCCATCTCCAAGTACTAGTGGGCAAACAAAAAACTCACTTGCTATCCATAAACGGACAATAGGGACTTGGATGTGGGAAGGAGGACTCAATAGGGAAGATTTAAGAAGAGAGCAGCAACAGGACCCTGATATGTCATATCTCTACAACAGCCTAACTAGACAAAACAGACCAGAATGGAGAAATATGCAGACCCACAGTCCAGCAGCCCGGCACTATTGGCTACTATGGGAGTCACTGGAGCTTAAGGACGGGTTGATTTTTAAGAGCTTTGAAAAAAAGAATGGAACAGACCAATACTTCCAATTTCTCCTACCAAGGAATCTGAAGGATAAAGTTTTGCACCAAATGCATGACAGTCTGCTCTCTGGGCATATGGGAGTAAAGAAAACAAAAGAGAAAACAGCACAGCGGTTTTACTGGTATGAAATGAAAGAAGACATCCGAGCCTACATAAAAAGATGCAAAGTCTGCGCTGTCAATAAGAAGCCACCCAAAGCACCACGGGCCCCGCTTGGTAATATAAAAGTAGGGGCACCATGGGATGTTGTCGCTGTTGACTATGTGGGGCCACTACCACTGACTCCGAGAGGCCATAGATATATACTAGTTTTAACCGATCTATTCACCAAGTATGTGGAGGTAATACCTGTAAAGGATCAGACAGCTGAGGAGTGTGCCAGACAAATAGTTAACCAGTTCATTGCACGCTGGGGATGTCCCATCACAATCTATAGTGACCAGGGTCGAACATTTGAAAGCGAGGTTTTCCGACAGCTGTGCCGTCTTCTTCAGGTGCGCAAATCAAGGACGACTGCGAGAAACCCAAAGTGTAATGGGCAGTGTGAGCGGTTCAACAGAACATTGGTAAGCATGATCAGAGCATACCTTGTTGGAGAGCAGACCGATTGGGACTTGCACCTCGGCTGTATCGCTGGAGCATACCGAGCAACTCCGAATGAATCCACCACTCTAACCCCAAACATGATGACATTGGGAAGAGAAGTTCGAATGCCATGTGATCTAGTGTTTGGCTCCAAAGACGAAGGGCTAGATCATGACAACCCAGCTTTTGGCGAGTATGTGAACAAGCTCAGGACCAAGATGCAATACGCGCACGACCTCGCGCGGAAACATCTGAAAGCCAAGGCCCAACACAGAAAGGAGGCCTATGATGTAAAGCTGTCATTCCAGGGATACAAAGTGGGCGATGTGGTATGGTATCTACATGAAACAAGGAAAGTAGGAGTATCTCACAAGCTTGAGAAGCTGTACGATGGTCCTTACATCATCAAGAAAAAGATAACGGACATTAATTTTCTCCTGCAGCTAAACAGGTCAGTTGACGAAAGAGTGGCTCATCATGATAAGCTGAAGCTGTGTGAAAACCAGCAGTATCCAGATTGGATCAAAAAGGCTAGAGAGAGGTTACAAATCTAAGTGTAAAAGTGCACCATTTTTCTCGTTTCCACAATGTTTTCAATAATAATCTTAATATTACATTTCTTTAAACAGATTGCCAAAACAGGCTCATGCGATAACCTTCGGTTGAGGTTATGTGGGAAGGAATCCTTACTACAATGTTTGCGGACGTTGTATTGACTGGTCCTGTAGTAGAGGGCGATAAGCCAAATTTGCTCAACGGAGATTCTAAGCTGGGGCAGTTTAAGTTCACAGAGGGTGAGAGGGTACAAACTCACAGCTTAGAGGGTTTGTGAGCGATGCGCTTAAGTCTATAGCAGCAGGCTACAAGATACTTCAAATAAAATGGGTACAATGGCCGATTCATAGCACCGCAAGACAAATTAAGGATAAACAAGGGGGATAACTTGTGTTCCAAAAAACAAGGTTAACATGTACAAAGGTTCATTTTTTCCTAAAATCACAACCGCAGCAAAAATAGGTAATTGCATCACTTTTGTCGCACAACAAAAATGCATCATTCATGAAATACTGGTCAAGGTCATAATGGCAGTGGTCAAACATATAAAGTTTTCAAGCTATCTTGCTTATCCACCATTTTCTTCCATTAACAGGAATCTTGCTAAAATGGATGCTGGTAGTAGCGGTTTTGTGCCACGGCGTAGAGCTGAACAGATAGAGAAGGCAGCGAGGAAGAGAGGCCGTGCATATCAGTGCCTACGGTGCCTACACCGAGACGGAAAAGAGGTCATCGAAGTGAAGAGTAGGATCGAGGCCCACATAATCCGGGATCACCTAAGACGAGACGAGGTGCCGTTCTACTGCGCTTTATGCCAGTTTAGATGCCAACGCCAAGAAAATCTACAGCTGCATGTCGCTCAGTTTAGGCGCCATACCCTAATTGCTGAGGAAACCGGAGTTGACCCAGCAGATCCGAGCTACCTAAGGACCAACCTGAAGCCATACATCTTAAGTGAACGTGACTTTCACCAGATGAGCAAGGAGGACTCTTTCCAGCACTGGAAAACAGTCCTAACCAGGAGATTTGCAGCTGAAGACCCGCTGGCTGGTGCGCTCCTTGAAACTTTTCCTGGGGGAGACGAAGAGCTACGCCAATTCTTTAGACAAGGGTCAGCAGCTTCAACACCCGCATCTTATCATTTGGAGGAATGGATCGAACCTAGAATCGAATACCGGCCAGATGGGACAGGAGAAGAGGACCACGAGACAGATCCAAAAGCCAAGGACAACCAAATAGAACTCCAAGCCGAAGACCGAGAAACTACAATAAACATGGACAACCAGACAGGGCCGACAACCAACGATCATCAGACTGAGCTAGGAACCAAGAGCCACCAGACAGAGAAAACAACTGAGAACCACCAGAGAGAACAGCAAACCAAGGATAACCAGACAGAAAACGGAAGCAAAGACAACAAGACTGAACCACAGAACAACAATCAGACAGTAGTGACCCTGAATTGCGAAGGAATCAAGAATGCAGTGACTCCAGTGCTTGCATCCTTGACAGCACTCATAGGAGCAGAGAAGCTTGGGGAACTACTGGGAGCCAAGACCACGAATAAGGAGGGTGGATTGAAGGACTTAGAGGATGGAAGTAAGCAGATTGGAAGGGGTTTAGATAAAGGGAGCAAGACGGACATACCAGACAAGAACGTTCAGGAGGAGGAGGCTGATCTGGTAGAAAACCTGATGCCCCAGTTGCTACCCAGTGAAAGACAGACGCTATCACCCACTCACACTCCTAGGAGACACACGCCCGAGAGACACGCCCCAACCAAGAAAATGGACCTTGACATCTGTCTATCTTCCGACAGCAGTGAAGAAGACTCGGAGGACGAGGAGATCCGGACAGGAGGAGCATCAATAAGAGAGGCCCTGAAGGAAAACACAAAAGCCCTTCGGTCGATGGAGAGGACCATGCTGACCCTTGCGAGTGCTGTGACAGCCTTGGCCAAGAAGTTTAAGGAGGCAGGGACAGAGAAGAGGAGGCAGGAGGAGGAAGAGCAAGGACAGGAAGAGAGGAAGAAAGAAAAGAGTAAGGACGAGGAAGGCAACACACGGAGCAAGACAGATAAGAGGCACGATGGAGTTGAAAGGAGTGGCAAAGACAGACAACGGCAACAGGAGGCAGAGGATATTGGGCGTGATCATGCGGAGAGAAGGGGATTGGAGGACAGTCGACACAGAGCAGAGAGACGACAGGACACGGACGGCAGAGACCATCATCTTGAACACAGGAGAGGAGCAGAAGAAAGACAACAAGCTACAAACGACAGGGAGAGGAGTGACCATGACAGAAAGAGAGAGGCGGAGAGGCGGCCTGATGAATCTCCCAAAAGAAGGAGGAGGTCATGGAGCAGAGAAGACAACACATACAGGGAAAGGACCAGAAAAGAGGGACACGACATGGATGATAGAAGGTGGAGGATTGACGACAGGAGGTTCGAAAACAACGAGCGACGACATGTGACAGACAGGAGTAAGGAAAGATCACCAAGGGGAGACAGGTCAAGGAGTGGTGAGGACATTAGACGGGTGCGAACAAATACACAGGAAAGTAGGAACGATAGGCGCCAGCGCTGATAACGATTTAAAATGAACTTTCGTTGAGTGCCAAGTACACACCAAGTCATTTTGTTTATACAATTGTTTAGATCTTTTCCAATATTGTTAAGCTTGGACACTCAACACTTTGAAATGTTTAACACTTAATGTTTTAAGTATTTTAATTGTTTTACCTACTTATATACAGAGTTATCCTTAAGTTAACCTCAGACATTATTGACAGTTAAGTTTTCATTAATTTCAGGAGTTTTAATCAGTTAAATCACTTGTGGTTTATCATTTATTTCCATTTTGCTAATAGCTTTCTTACACTTTATTCAGAAGTTTATCTTTTTATGTGATACAGAGCGCAACTTTACTGTATGCCAGATGGAACTTTGGCATATTGGGAGGGGGTGATGTAATGAGCCAGTCATCGTAGCCCGAAGTTTCTTGTTTACTTTCACAACTTACTCAGTCGAATCGGTTAACGCAGCTTAATAAACTTATTGTCATCTGTTTCGCATACCTACATAGATCTTGCGCTCATTGCATACCCGCTCTCTTACCCAGATTGTATTCTGTAACACATTAGTAGGCCAGTAAAGTCCATCATTGTAGTCAAAGTGCCATTCGAAGGAGACCGCCATGATTTGTTTTCAGTCCGCGTTGCATGATGGGATTGTAATGATGACATCACGCGATGTTGACCTTTTACTCTTGAACTCTTTTCGAGCGGCAGATTTGAATAAAAAAAGTCATTTCCCCTTATTTTAGGTAATTACGGCGTCAATAATTCGGAAAAATCTCTAACTAGCGTAGTGTTTACCTCGATCTTGCACCATTTTTGCACTTTTTTGTCTAAACTTTTGTCATCTTTCTCAGAGATTTCTTCCGACAACTGTGTTGGAACCTTTTTCCAACATGTCTGTCGGAAAATCTACTGTTTTCCTACATCATCCGAGTGACGTCATATTCTGTCGGAATGCACTATATAAACGGGTGCACCAACTTAGTCGAGGACTCCACTTTGATTTTTCTTTGGTAGAACTTCCGTTATATTTAGTTATTCCTTTTTTAATTTTGATAATTTATCTAGAGCTTAAGGCTGAAATTACGCACTCATGAAATTCATTTGAAGTATTTAACATTGACATCTAACTCGTTTTGAACTAAAAAACAGAATTTAATCTTTGTTCTATTAATTATTGGACTTTACTGACCACTGCCTACGCGCGATTAGGTTTAACTCAGAAAGGGGACTTAAGTTAATTCTATTTATAGTAAGGTTAGTGCGTATTCTCCTTTCATCGCAACGTTTATTGATTTTATTACTTTGGTATACTTGATTAGCGTTATGATGCTTTGACGATTTGCTTCCCTGATTTGTTATTTATTGGAATAGAATTTTTTTAAATATTAACTTTAGTTCAATTAAAATATAACTGAACCTTATTTACGGTTTTTGTCAAATTATTAGTTTCCGAATATTTAAGTGTTTTTTAACGTATATTTCAAATTATTTTTACTTTTCGGGAGTCCATCCTTAATCACATTAACCCTCACCATCCTAAACCGAGAGCCTGCTGCTATACTATAGTTTGTGATCACCCGGTGACCGTCGGAACGTTACAGCTTACTATGACAGGCATCTCAGGGTGTCCTGGTTTACAGTCAAAACGACCGACAGTCAAAACGCCCAAAACTTGTATTTGCATTGGGTCCAAAATCAGAAATTCTTCATAAAAGTTAATATTTGGATAATTTTTCAAGATCTACTTTTTGAATTTTCCTTTTGATCCGTTTTGACAATCACTTTCGGGTCATTCCGACAAGATTACGGGCTTCTTTGACATTGAGTCATTTTGACTTCGGGCCGTTTTGGTGTCCCGGGGTGTCCCGGGGTAATCAGTAGCACAGTCCCTAACTACGCGGATGATTTATTTTACCTCCTCGGAATGATGAACAGAAATGGTTTACGCATTCAATTTTGATTTAAAATGAAATTTAACATCTATTTTATTTGAAAATGAAAAACGATTATGACGTTATGCAAAATACATAGGGAAGTATGGTCATTTCATAAGAACTGTCGACCTCAATTTTAGTACGTACTTTGGCTTTTTCCGCGCTATAATTAGTTCGCGTTTAAAACTAAAAAAATGACAAAGTTAACGATTGTTTTGATTCAAAACTGTTAAATAAACAAACATCAATCTTCTAACTGTATCTTGATTGTTCTTATTAATCACATCAAGATACAATGCCAGAGTTATAACATAGGCTTTCAGGGGTGGAAATTGGTTCGGGACTTTGTGTAAGAATTATCGTGCGATAGCAATGAGTCGCTTCCGAAGCTTTCAGCTTCAGCGACTCAAAAAGACATTTTGACCAGTGTCAAGGGAAAAGGGGCCTTTTTGCAGATTTCCTTGTTGCCACTCTGGATGCCACAATTTTGGGTCAATCTTTGTCTTACTTGTTGCAAATGCTTGGATGGTCACAATTGAGGCACTAAGTCAAATATCAAGTGAAAATGGGCCTTATTGAAAATATCTGTGTTACCACCCTGGAGGTGGCAATTTTTGTTTAGTCTTTCTCATACTTGCTACAAATATTTGTAAAGTCACCAGGAAGAATCTTATTGAGTAGGGCGTCATTCTGACCAACATCAAGGGAAAAGGCTTATTGAGGTTTACTTTGTTACCATTCAAGAGGTCACCATTGGGATCAATCTTTCTCAAACATGCTGAAAATATTCATTAAGAAGTTCCCATTGAATATGGTGCTAACATTCTTACTAATATCAACTGAAAGTGCCCTCTTGACAATTTCCTTGTTACCACTCTAGAGGTCAAAATCTTTCTCAAACTTGCTGTAAATGCTTGTACATTGTATTGTCTTGGAAGTTTCTAAGAAAACCATTGAATATGCCTACATTCCATATTATATGAAAGAAAAGGTGGCATAAGTTTCTGCTCTTTCAATCACAACCTTCTACCTTTACATCCATTTGACTTTGTAAAAATATTTTCAAATTTGAGTTTTTGATACCTCTCATAATAAAAGCTTCCCCCCCCCCCCAAACCCCCCCCCCTTCTGTTGACAATGAAGAAATTGTTTGTTTAAACAATTCCTTCATTATGCATAATGTTTTCTACACAAAAAGAAAAGATTTTCTAAATACCAACTGAAAACTGTCGTCTGCAATTTCTTTCAATTTGGACTAGTCAATAATTTTGTCATCTTTAAGGCTGGTCCTTCAGAGCTTTACCAAGGACTGATTATCTGTTTAGAAGGTCCAGGACTTCAGACCAGTGCTACTGTCTAGCCTCAACAGACCCAGGTTATACATTGTCTCATGGCAGTAAATTAATCTACTAGGACAGGTTATTTGAAAATCCAGACTTATAACCACTAAAAATGTACGAAAAAAATGACAGTCTGTAAATCATCTCTGTAATGATCCTTGAAACCATTTATCACTTTTACTCACAAATCAACATAAATATACAAACTGAGGAAACACAGTATGGAAAACATTGTTATTAAAGGAGAAATTTCTTGTAACAATCTCTCCTTTTCTCATGATTTTCTACTATACATGGATCTTCCATGATGGAAAATATTTTTCAACCTTTAACACATTAAATTGCTGTCTGCAACTTAATTTAATTTGAGCGAGTCCTTACTTTTGTAGTCTTGTATCGGGTTAAGTAACAAATCACTGACCCCGCCCACTTGCAAAATTCATGCCCAGAAGCATGTAACAACAAGATGTGTTTGTGAAACACAATGCCCCCACAACAGGACTAAACATTTTGCCTTAGTTTGTAACCTTGACCCTATCACATGATCTTGACATGAGGAGATGCATATTATGGAGATGTATCATCATGCCAAAATATTAATGAGCATTGTACATGAATCTTGAATAGGCTGGTAGTTATTGGCAATGTTAAGTTCTTTGGTTAAGTTTTGCAGACAGACAGGCAGACCGATAGATAGAAAGACAGACAACTGTAAAACAACATGCCATGATCTTTCAATGGGGGCATAAAAAAAGTGGAATGGTTGGTTGGCGACTTAAATGTCCTAACTACAACTTGAATAAGCTGTAGTTACAACATTTAACTTGCCAAACCAACAAAAATGCTTTTCAAACATAGCTAATGTCAAAGTTTAAAATTATCTTCCAGTCTAAATGAATGATTTCATTGGTCAACCAAGTATTTGATTGACAACTGGATTAGTAAATTGGAAACTGAGAAATAAGCTTCTGCTTGATTAAATTCATTCTGAGTAAGCTATAAATAATAATGGAAACAAAACACTCTTAGACATTTTTCAATTGTATTTTAACAAAATTTTACATTATTACATGATACATGTATATCACAAAACAATCTGATGCTATGCACCATAAGTAAATAGAAACACTACCTACCTCTTGACACAAAAGGGGCAATGCAAACTCTTATTTCTTTTTCATTAATTCACATGTAACTTTGATTTGATAATTCTGAATTACTATATATTAGCACACAATTTTACACTAATACAAACTAAAGAAATAGCAAATGATATTTGAAGGCATGCCAAAATTTGGAAAATAATTGTGAAATCAGGCAGAAAATATTGTGAGAAGAGAAATTTCTTATCAAAAGTGATTTCTCGTTTTACCACAAAGTTTTCCATAACCATATTTCTTAAAGTATCAAAAAGCAGGAGTGTTTAGTAATGAGTTAAGCATCAGATCTCTTATTTAGCCCTTCCCTACACTGATGCTTTTTGCCGCCCCTCAAGAAATATACTTTGGAAAACATTACGGAATATGAAGAAATTGCTTGTTTCAAGCATTTTCTTCATCATCCGCAATGGTTTCTAACCAAAAATAAAAAAGTTTTTTAAAATTCCATCAACTTGGAAATGTCGTCTGCAACTTCTTTCAATTTGGACAAGTCTAAAATTTTGTCATGTGTTAATGGGTTGACAATAATTAATATCTATTTCAGATGACAAAATTTCAAACTACAGGCGCTCATTGTTTTTATAAAAGTCAAATTATGTCAAATTCATTATGTAAAATTTTCACTGTATACCATATACATGTATGGACATAACCAAACATTGTAATAGTCATTTTTTTTCAACCAATCAAAATTATATGAAGGAATCTTACAAACAGTCATCTGAAAATCATTCCTGTGAAATTTGGTTGAAATCCATCAACAGGTTTCTGAGAAATTTACAAAGATTTCAGTATATACCATATATGGAAATTAGCCCTGCCCATTAAAGCCAAATTTTTCATTCAATCAAAATTCTTTTATAATAACTGATAAAAGGTTACCCTGGGATCAACCCGTCAATTATGGTTGATATCCATCACTGGTTTCTGAGAAGAAGAATTTCAAAGCTTTCAACATATTTGCAAATAAGCCCTGCCCATTAAAGCCATATTTTTCATTCAATTGAAATAATTTGAAGCAATTTGATAAATGTTCACCCAAGGATCTTTTCTGTGAAATTCAGTTGAAATCCATCCATTGGTTTCTGGGAAGAAGATTTTCAAAGCTTTCACCATATAGCCCCGCCCATTAAGGTCATGTTTTCATCATATTAAAATTATTTGAAGGAATCTGATAGAGGTTCACCATAGGATCATTTCTGTGAAATTTTATTGAAATCCATCCACTAGGTTCTAAGAAGAATTTTTTTTAAAGGTTTCACCATATATGGAAATTAGCCCCACCCATTAAAGCCCTGTTTTTCATCTGATCAAAATTATTTGAAGGAATCTAAAGTAGGGCCACCCAAAGATCATTTCTGTAAAATTTGGTTGAAATATATTCGCTGGTTCCTAAGAAGAGGATTTTCAAAGCTTTCACCATATATGGCAATTAGCCCCGCCCATTAAAGCCATGTTTTTCATCCTATCAAAATTCTTTGAAGGAATATGATAAAGGGTCACCCAATGATCATTCCTGTAAAATTTAGTTGAAATCCATTGATTGGTTTCTTAGAAGATTTTTTTTTTATAGGTTTCACCATAAATGGACAATAGCCCCACCCATTAAAGCCCTGTTTTTCATCAGATCCAAATTCTTTGAAGGAATCTGATTTAGGGTCACCCAAGGATCATTTCTGTGAAATTTGGTTGAATTCTGCTCTGTACTTTCTGAGAAGATTTTTAAAGTAAAAGTTTATGGACAGACTGACACAACGCTATGAAAAAAGCTAGCTGGTTTTCAGCCAGTAGAGCTAATAAAAACACTGTGAGAAAATGATAAATTGATTGTTACAAGCAATCTCTTCTTTCTCAAATGTTTTCTAGCTTTTTTGGCCTTTCTTTTCAAGCATTGTATCTTTTTTGAATTTGCTAATGTTGTAAGATAATAATTGATTTAAACAAATCCTAGACTGAAGATCAATAGTATAAGTTTAATCAAGTATAAGTGTAGCTTTCTCTCATCTAGACAAAAGGGGGCAATAATTTCAACTTTTATCACTGGTATCTGGTTGCGATGTCATTCTTCCTTCATCATTAAATATGGAATCAAGCTCTTGGTTTGTGTATGAGTCTCTTTCCATATTTCCTTGAATGTCATTTTGAAAATCCACAGCACTAGGTGACTGGTTCAGTCCTGAATACAGATTTTGACTAGTATTTGAGTCTGATGTTTGGGGACCAGTCTGGGGTCTAACAACATTTGGAAGTCCTTGTGATTGATGGTTGGAAGTAGTCTGGACTTGAGACTGGTTATTTGTGTAATTTGTTCCACGCCTTTTTCCAAGCACTTTCACATAATTTGCAGGAATCAGTCCGACCTGTTTTCCATCTACACTAGCAAGTAACCACCCTTTTATCTTTGGTTGAACCTCTAGAAATTACAACAAAGAAATTAATGTCATTCATACAGGGACTGCATCTCTCGGTGTCCCAACTATTTTTAAGTATTGCTTTGAAATCTATATTAGAATTCTTTCTGAAAATTTGTATTTCGATTTGGTCTTATGATATATCCAAACTGGCATAACACTGCTTTCAACAAATAAATCAATTGCCCAATCAAATCATTCATTTAGATCAAAAGTAAAGTATGAATTCTGATAATTGTGTTAAGCATTTTTGTTGATTTTGTGACTTAAACAACATAACTATAGTTCCTTCAAGATGTATTTTAGCTTAGGTCAACAACATAAGACTTGCCATTTATTCTATATCTTTGACCTTTTATTAGTCAGTGGGTGTGGTCAGCCATCCATAAATTGCCATATTAACCCGTCAAGCTCAACCAGAAATATTCCAGTTTTGGCAGGAGGTGTAGATTAAGATCAGCCTGCACATAAGTGCAGTCTGATCTTATTCTACACCTCCTGCTCATACTTTTCCTGCCAGATTGTTTATGAAGTTGATTTCTAAAAAAAATTGATTTTTGAACAGCAAGTTCTGTCAGTGCTTTCAGCCCTTTGATTTTACAGCAATTCAGTAAGGTAATTTATACAGCATGAGAAGGGTTAATTTATAACTCAATATAATGTATAAGGGTTTGGATCAATACTACTAATCACTACAACGCTTCCTGTATATAACCTTCCACTTACCTTTCGGAGCTACATGGATAGTAGAACCAGCGTTGAAGGACAGTTCATCATTACCCTGCCCATTAAAGTCATGCAGTGCACTGGCAACGAAATGATCTTCTGATCCATTGGCCCAGCCTGGACTGAAACCTGATTAAAGATATCATGTTGTAATTATAATTTGTTTATGTTTACCAATTCCAACTCAGTCATGTCATTCCATGAGTCATGGAATGACATGACTGAGTTGGAATTGATGACCTAGAGAAAGATATTTGGAGAGTTATTGGTACATTGTCCACAAAGTTTTATGCCCAAAGACAATGTTTTTGCCATCAATTTTTTTTTTCTGATTGATATTGTTGTCTGGATTATCTTTTAATTCAGAAAGCTAACTATTTTTTGTTTGGTATCGGATTAATCCTAGCATGTCATCCTACTTTTTGAGTAACAATATAGGAGAACATTTAGGATGAAGAGGAAAGCGCTTTGGATTTGCAATCATACAGTATTTTATTCATTTCAAACATAAATTGAAATTGCATTCTGATACCTTTTCAATTTGGACCAACCTAAAATTGATATCTGGATTAAATAATGCACTGAAAAAGATCCAGTCACAATTTCTTTTCAGGCATTTTTTGTTGTGTCTTCCATAGGGTTGTAAGCTTAATTCTAACATCATACAACATAACCTTGTTAATATTTTCTAATGTAGAACAAGAAACATGGTCATTTACATATGAATAAAGTAAGAACAAAATACATTTGAGTATGTACACAAAAACTATCCTTCCTAGAAACAGAACAAGATTCCGACTTCATACAGAAATCCCTCGACAGAATCAAACAGTACCTGACCAGAAAGCAATTCTCAAGTCTAATAGCACCAATGCCGATGTCTACAATCCAGACATAGCGTTTTATCCAAACCCCGACTTCCAGTAAAACTTACAGTTTGAAAGCAAATTTTTCTTACCGTAAACTTCAGGCTAGAGCTTTTGCAAGGGCCTGCAAAAATGGAGATATTGAGGGTGGTCTGTTGAGCGAAATAAAGTATTACTGAATCTGATATGATTCTCTCTTGTGGTACACAATACTCTTATTTTTTTCATTTGTGTAAAATAGACTCTTTATCCTTACCACACAATCAAAACAAGAGGGCCGTTGGCCCTGGGGCGCTCACCTGAGATAAAGGCTCTTTTTCTTTCAACAGTCTAATTTCATGTTAAGGTTAGGATTATGAAACAAGTAGGCCACAATT
Source organism: Fragum fragum (assembly GCA_946902895.1). NCBI lineage: Eukaryota > Metazoa > Mollusca > Bivalvia > Cardiida > Cardiidae > Fragum > Fragum fragum. Next base: position 19,024,927 of record OX336367.1, on the reverse strand, counting down.
ATGAAGACTATGAACCTGGGGATCCAAAAGTCTAAATTACAAATTCCAAGGCTTTAGTGCTGATTTGAAAGAAGGAAACTTTTTCCATGGGTTATAAATTCAGAAATAAGAAAGAAGTCTGTGAACTGATGCTTCATGCCTATACCCTCCCCCCTGGGGCTCCGCCCCTGGAAACCCTAGGATCTTGATTTTAGCTATTTTTTTTTGTAAGAGATCAATATACTGATTCTTCATGCTAATCATCAAGGCTCTACGCCTTCTGGGTCAGGAGGAGAAGATTCTTACAGATTATATTGAAATTTCACTTTTGTTGCCATGGCAACCAGAGTTTTTAATGGATTTCAATTCTTTTAGCTAATTTTAAGGGGGACTACCTAAGAAACATTTCTACAAAATTTGGTTCAAATAGGCCCTGTGAATTGGGAGGAGATGTCATTTAAAAAAATCGTTCTTTATTTCTATATAACCCCACCCCCCACCCCTTGGGGCTCTGCCCCTTGAGACCCGAGGATCATGATTTTAGCTATTTTGAAAGAGGTCAATATACTGATGCTTCATGCAAAATATCAAGGCTCTATGCCTTCTGGGTCAGGAAGAGAAGATTTTTAAAGATTATTTTAAAATTTCACTTTTGTTGCCATGGCAACCAGAGATTTTAACAGATTAAAATTCTTTTAACTATTTTTGAAGGGGGACCATCTAAGGAACATTTCTGCAAAATTTGGTTCAAATCAACCCAGTGGTTAGATAGGAGATGTCATTTGAAAAATCGTTCTTTATTTCTATATATACCCCACCCCCCTGGGGCTCCACCCTTGGGACCCGAGGATCAAGATTTTAGCTATTTTGAAAGAGGTCAACATACTGATGCTTCATGGTAAATATCAAGGCTCTATGCCTTCTGGGTCAGGAGGAGAAGATTCTTAAGATTATTTTAAAATTTCACTTTTGTTGCCATGGCAACCAGAGATTTTAACGGATATAAATTCTTTTAACTATTTTTGAAGGGGACCACCTAAGCAACATTTCTGCAAAATTTGGTTCAAATCGACCCAGTGGTTAGAGAGGAGATGTCATTTGAAAAATTGTTCTTTATTTCTATATATAACCCACCCCCCTGGGGCTCCACCCTAGGGACCCGAGGATCATGATTTTAGCTATTTTGAAAGAGGTCAATATACTGATGCTTCATGCAAAATATCAAGGCTCTACGCCTTCTGGGTCAGGAGGAGAAGATTTTTAAAGATTATTTTAAATTTCACTTTTGTTGCCATGGCAACCAGAGATTTAAACGGATTTCAATTCTTTTAGTTTTTTTTGAAGGGGACCACCTTAGGAACATTTCTGCCAAATTTGGTTCAAATTGGCCGAGTGGTTTAGGAGGAGATGTCGTTTAAGGAAATTGTTGACGGACGACGCACAACACACGACGGACGACGGACGGACGACGGACAAAAGGGGATCACAACGTGCTCTGGTGAGCTAAAAAAAGCTATGGAAAAATTCTACGAAATGAAGAGATTGATCCAATTTCTTCTTTCTCACAATAATTTCTACCTCATACAGCCCTGATTCTTGAATTTCAACCAACACTGTCCTCTGCAATCTCTTTCAATTTGAACTGGTCTAAAACTCACTTGTGTGTGAATGTTAGACTGGTTAGATAGATAGACCAGACTGCTTCAACCAGATTGTTTCATAATTTCATATTTGCCAAACTGATACTACCCGTATTTGACTTACAGACTATGGCAAACTTTGAAAATTATCGTTTTTTCTATCAATACCAAATTAATGAACGAACTAATATCCTTAAATAAACTAAGCATGGTTCATTAGAATCTATCAAATAATTGACATTTTGCTCCTACAACCTCCTAACTAAAGCTTGAATAAAGCTGTATTAAGGTTTTGAAGTAAACAGATGTATCATTTTAGCCATAAGTACAAGGTTTTGAAGTAAACATATATCATTCATATCTTAACCCTTGTCACGCTGAACACAAATATTCCTGTTTTGGCAGGAGGTCTAGACAAAGATCAGGCTGCACATGTGTGCAGTCTGATTTTTGTCTAGATCTCCTGCTTGTCCCTTTAAAGCCAGCATCAATTTTCTAATGAACTCATTCCCACACAACAAAATTTTAGACTGGTCCAAAATGAAAGAAGCTGCAGACGCCAGACGACAATTTCAAGTTGATGGAATTTCAATTTTTTTGTCTTTTCGGATAGAAAACATTGTGGATAATTAACTTCATTTTCCACAATGTTTTTCAAAACTTTTTTTCTTGAGGGGCGTAAAAAGAAGGGATTGTGTGAGAATGGGTTAAATACCAACCCAAAAATTAGTGCTTTCTTTGTCCTTTGATTTCAACACAGGTTCATACAGGATTTTATTCAGCGTGACAAGGGTTAATGAATTGAAGAAAACTTACCACTAGAAAATGTTGCCTGTAAAAACTTCCAGATTAGCCATGGGCCACCCATGATAATTGCAAAGAACATCACCACTGGCCATGTACTTTTTTTACCCCCTGGTCCTGAGGCTGCAGCGCTCTGAGCCAGGACATCTCCAGCTTCTTGCCACGCCTCCTCTGCAAATCCTTGAGGACGAAGTCTCAAGAACACCAACAACTTTCTGTACAAGTACTTCAACCATTTAAACACAGCAAAAGCAGCAAATATTTGAGCAAACTGAGTCTTCATTCTCCCAAAGTTATCAGCCACCCCAACGACTGCTCGGAATGAATTATAAACTGCTTGAAATGTTGAGTCCAACATCATGCTCACAGACGAAAAAGCGCCCACTATACTTTCAATGGATTGAAAAGCTGGTCGTGAACTTTCTTCTGCAAGTCTTGCGAATGAGTTGAACTCATTCTGGTTCATACCGTATGCACCAAATCTATTATAATTACCATACATGCCCCCTCCATACATACTACTGTATGGGCTCCCATACATGCCTCCATAACCTGCACCGCTGTACATACTGCTGTAAGGGCTACCATAGCCACTGTAACTATTGAAGGAGCTATACCCTGGGCTGTAGGTACTGGAGTAGCCTGTGGGTCGGGCTGGAACTGCAGGGGGAGCATCTCCACCCCCTATGGCTGGAAGGGCCCCTGCTGATACATGTCCAATTCCTGCTGTAGAAGGCCCACTGCAAATATGAAACAGAAAAGGAGAGCATGTACATATTTTGTCCTTTTCCTAAACATATTACATCCTTAACCTATTACCAAATGATAAAATTATAGACCGATCTAGATTCAAAGAAGTTGCAGACAACCGAAACTGAACTTAAAACATTGGCCGACATCTAGGTGAAACATTTTTGTTGGTTTTGCAACTTAGATGTCATAACTATGGTTTATTTGAGCTGTAGTTATGATGTTTAGGTTGCCAAACAACCATTTTACTTTTTTCTTACATGTTGCTGGTAATAAATTCTGCGAAATAACCGTTTAATATGTAAATGTGACTTCCTGTCAGAGCTCGATTACTTTTAGATTGAATAATACAAAAATTGAAATTGTGGATAAATATAAATATCTTGGTATTTTACTTTCAAACAATAGCAATTGCAAACTTGCAGTGTAGCACATGAACCAAAAGAGTTTAAAAGTCTTGAAATCAAATATTCTTGATTATGATTTGATAAATAATACCTTGATATTTAAACTCCAAGATACTCTTGTACAGCAAATTTCAACTTATTGGACTGAAATTTGGATTGGAGACTATAATACAAAACACAATTCTCTCGACAATCTACCTTTTCAGAAAATTCAGAATAGATTTTGTATGTATCTATTAGCTGTTCATATAAAGGCATCTAAGTTTGCTTCTAGCAATATCTAACTATATATGCAGTCAGTCATTCAAATACTATTCTCGTTTATCTCAGCTTCAAGATGACCGTTTACTTAGTGAGGCTTTTGAACTAGACAAGTCACTATCTCAAGATGGGTACAAATCATGGTATTCCTGCATACATTACTTCATGCGAAAATTTTCAATAACTGAAATTGAATTACAATTGAACAATATTTCTAGCATAATATCCTCAAGCTAGTCTAACCAAGCGAATAATGAACACTTAATTTAAGTCTTATAACTCAAACTCATGTTAACCCATTCCCACTCAGTGACGCTTTTAAACAGCCCAAGGAAAAAAAGCTTTGGAAAACATAGTGAAAAATGAAGAATTTGCTTGTGACAAGCAATTTTCCATTTTCCACAATGTTTTCTACCCAGAAATTCGAAAAAAATGTCGTCTGGAATTCCTTTCCCGTCTAAAATTTTGCTGAGATGAAATGGGTTCACAAATTACATATACATACTTTTTCAAAAATTTACCCTAATTTCTTGTAAAAATCCTGAAAGTATTTATCTTTTGGACTCCCAAAAGATAAAACAAAAGAACTTTCCCAATTGAAAATAAGTGCTCATGATTTGTTGATTGAGCAAGGTCGTTACTTTAGATCTCAGATTCCTCATGATCAGAGACTCTGTGCTATTTGCAATAAACTGGAAAACAAAGAACATTCCATGCTTTATTGCACAAAATAGTCTACACCAAGGGAAATTAAGGGGAATTTTATTTAAGAAAATGAAAATCAACTACCATGATTTTTAACCCACCATTGAGACATCATGGAATATATTTTTTCATTTAATGAACCAAGAATCAGTAGAAGAAACTAGATATATATTTTAAATTTTACACCCATTATGTTATGTAGGTTTTCTGAATAAAATCTTATATTCAAGGTTACACTTTTGTTTTAACGGTCTGCAAAATGTTGCAACAAAACCTATTACATTTCTTCACAAAAGGTGAGTTTTGGACAGTAATAAGGCCATTTGGTATTTTCTGTACCAGAATCGTTTCATTATAAGAGTTCAAGCTAACAATAGGGTGACTTGCTTGGTATGGCCTACTCCAAAATGCTAGCCCTACCCTCATAATCAACTTGTTCAGGTTTTGCCATCACTCTCAAAATTTGGTATAACCCTTCCAAAATCCAATAATGAAGAAAAAGCACTTTTGTCAAAAATCAGCTTTTCAAAAAAAGTTTTCGAATTCTTTGCTCTAAGTTTATCTGAAAACTAACACGACATAATTATGGCACTTATTTAGCCAGTAGTCTCCTTAAGCTATAAATGTGCACATGCGCACTGATACAAAATAATTTGACTCTGTGAACTAAACTGAAAGTAAGATATTCAATTAAAATATTGTAGTATGAATGAACAATGGATTCGTAACAAATTGTGTAATAAAATTACAGTATTTTTGTGTACATACACTGGTCTTAGAGACCCAAATTCAGGCTCCCATAATCGAGTACCTTAGTAATATAGATCCAAGGATCAGTGTCACACTTGCTGCATTGTTGAAACGGACAGGAAAGCGCATGTTGATTATCTCCCATTTATCTACCAACCCAAATGTCAAGATGTCTACATGACAACATTTGCAACATAATACCCAAAATATTTATATGGAATGAGAAAAAATAGCATAAACTGGGAGATGCAAGAGTTGTAATTACCCCATTCCCAAATGACAAAATTTTACACTGGTCCAATTTCAAAGGAGCTGCAGACAACAATTTTAAATTTATCAAATTTTGGGTTTTTCAACTCTCTATGAAGAAAACATTGTGTGAAACAAAGATATTGCCTGTAACAAGCAATTTCTTCATTTTACACCTGGAGTTGTTTTTCTCGAGGGTCAGTAATTCTTTGAAGAATTTTGGTAGAGGGTCAATAATTGATGATGTATACCAAACATAAAAGCTCTAGGCCTTATGGTTTGGGAGAAGAAGATTTTTTAAGATTTCCTTCTTTATTTTTTATGTAAAATCAGGGATTGTATAGAAAAGGGCTAATTTTCAGAATATGGTAATTCTTTGAAGTATTTTGGTACAGGGACAATAGATGATGATTTGTTCCAAATATCAAAGCTCTATGCCTTATGGTTTGGGAGAAGAAGACTTTTTAAGATTTCCTTCTTTATTTTATGTAAAATCAGGGATCGCACAGAAAAGGGCTAATTTTCATAATACGGTAATTCTTTTAAGTATTTTGATGGATGGTCAATAGATGATGATGTATACCAAATATCAAAGCTCTAGGCCTTATGGTTTGGGAGAAAAAGATTTTTAAAGTTTTCCATATTTATTTCTATGTAAAATCAGGGATCGCACAGAAAAGGGTTAGTTTTCAAAATACGGTAATTCTTTGAATTATTTTGGTAGAGGGTCAATATATGATGATGTATACCAAATATCAAAGCTCTAGGCCTTTCCACTTGGGAGGAGAAGATTTTTTAAGTTTTTTCACTCCGTTGCCATGGCAACCAGAGTTCTTCATGGGTTTCAATTCTTTGAAGTATTTTGAAAGAGCATGACCTAAGGATCACTTCAGTGAAGTTTTGTTGAAATTCCATGGTTAGTTTAGGAGGAGAAGATTTTTTTGTAATTATGAACGGATGGATGGACGGACAACAGACGATAACAATGGCTCCCCCAGAGCACTTCATGCTCAGGTGAGCTAAAAAGCTTTACAACCAAGTAGCTGCATATTTTGTTTTATATAGTATGCAGTTAATACTAAAGTATTTCTCATCCTTTCTTTCAGTCCTTATTACAGAGATCTTATTCCTGTGAACAAAAATTTTTGTCTTCTTTCTTCGGGTTCGAGAATATAGGAATCTGATTCTGAAATTAATTTCTTAAATATCTTACATATAGATGGTATTATAATCTCAATTATCAAAAGTTATAATCATCATAATTTGAAAAGACAGTATATGTGGTCTGAACTTACAACAAGAGGACCATGATGGTCCTAAATCGCTCCCCTGATAATGATGGTTCATGGCTTTATGATATGAACAAAATAGCAAAGCCCTCTGTCTAAAAATTTTGGAGAAGATGTTTAAGGATTTTTCTTTTAATCCTAGGTATATTGATGATCCTACCATATAGCCCTAATTTCCTAAACATGGTAATGCTTTGAAGTATAGACATCAATACATACCAAGTATAAAAGCTCTAGGCCTAATGGTTTAGGAGAAGACGGTTTTCAAAGATATCATTATTTGTTTCCAACTAAAATAAGGGATCGCACAAAAAAGTGATAATTTTCGTAATACAGTAATTCTTTGAAGTATTTTGGTAGAGGGTCAACAGTTGATGATATGTACCAAATATAAAAGCTCTAGGCCTAATCGTTTGGGAAAATCAGGGATCACACAGAAAAGGGCTAATTTTAAGAATACAGTTATTCTTTGAAGTATTTAAGTAGAGGGGCAAATTAGGTGATGATACATACCAAATATAAAAGCTCAAGTCCTTATGGTTTGGGAGAAGAAGATTTTTAAAGATTTCCTTATTTATTTCTTTGTGAAATCAGGGATCCCACAGAAAAGGGCTAATTTTCAGAGTACGATAATTCTTTGAAGTATTTTGGTAGCGGGTCATTAGGTGATGATATGAACCAAATTTCAAAGCTCTAGGCCTTATGGTTAGGGAGAAGAAGATTGACAGACGGACGCCAGACAATTACCGATCACAATAGCTCACTTTGAGCACGTTGTACTCAGGTGAGCTAAAAATGATCAGAGTTCAATTTAAAGCAGAAAACATCTATATTACTATTTCAACAAACTCATTACTAGAAAACAAAATTTCCAAACTGGTCCAAATTGAAAAAGAAAAAATTGCATATCACATTTCAAATCAGAATATGCTCAACACAGAAAAAAGTACCAGATAAGGTAAAAAATATTGTGGGGAAAAGGAGAAAGTGCTTGCTACAAACACTCAGGGCTCTGCAGACTCCCAGAATTTGGGGAGAAGTCACTTCTCACTAGTCTGAGAATTGGGAGAAGTTTTGCAAAATGGGGAGAAGTGGTGAGACTTTCAGGAGAAGTGGATCGCGTCAAAAATTAAGTTTTTGGGCATATTCCTCATTTCTATCAGAAAATAAAATAGCTTTACAACCAAGTAGTTGCATTTTATATTAGGTATCATGCAATAAACATAGAAATATTGCTTATCCTTTCAGTCCTCAATAAAGATCTTATTCCTGTGAACAAATACTTTTGTTTTTTTCTTTTTTTAGGTTTGAGAATTCAAGAGTTTGATTCTGAATTTATTTTTTTTAATATTTCATAATAGATTCATATATGATAAAAAAAAGTCAACTAATAAAAAAATGCAAATAGTGTATAGGCAGTCTGAATGAAATGAGTAGTGTTTCTATATGAAGCAGAAAATGAGAAAAGATTTTATTGTAACAACATGTATTTAATCAAACCATTACCAGAAGAAAAAAATCAGACTGGTACAAATTGAAAGAAGCTAAATAAGAAATTTTACAGTGAGCTTAACCCATTCCAACTCAATCCCTCCTTTTTACGCCCCTCTAGAAAAAAGCTTTGGAAAACATTGTGGATAATGAAGAAATTGCTTGTATCAAGCAATTTCTTCATTATCCACAATGTTTTCTATCCAAAAAGACGAAAAAATTCAAAATTCCATCAACTTGAAATTGTCGTCTGCAGCTTCTTTCAATTTGGACCAGTCTAAAATTTTGCTGTGTTGGAATGGGTTAAATAAGAAAGAAGGTGCCAAAGAGGCTAGAATTATGTGGGGAAAGGATAAATTGCTTGCTGCAAACATTTCCTCCCTTTTTCACAGTTTCCCATACAAACATTTCAAGATGTCAAAATGGAGGATTGTGTGGTTATGAGTAAAAGTCTGTGCACTTTACCTGATAACATAAAAATGGATAAAAATTGTCATTAATTGGTCAAAAAAAGGTCCTCTTTGATTAAGTCAGTTATAGTGTGTAAAGGGTAAGGGTTACTGCTCAGTACACAAAACCAGACTCTGTACATGCAGAGGGTTAAAGTTAACACAGGATAATTTGCTCCATTTTAAAGGATTACATGTTATTTAAAGGAATTATTACCAACACAAGTAAGTGAAATTTAGTTTTTGGATAGAATGTTTCATAACAAGAATCTCAGGAAAAGATCGTAGCACCCTTTAAATTGTTTGCCATTATTTTCTTCACTTGTTACAATTAAAGCAGATAACTCAAATTGAAGTATTCTAAAGAAAAATGAATTTACTCTACGTAGATTTTCGGCAGAATTATTTTTCATAAAGATTTCAAATTTTAAACAAAATTTTGACTTCTGGTAAATGACACGGCGTCCGTAAATGTCGGCCATTATTCTCATTATGTGAAAGTAAGCAACAAATCTCGTAGACTGATGATAACTTAATTTACAGAAATAATTAAAACTTAAGAAGGAAAAGGATTTTAAATAAAGATTTCTAGTGCAGAGAGTATACACAGCATTGCCGAAACCAATCGGTAGGTGTGAATGAAGAAAGCATGTTGACTATTAGCTGCCAGAACATACCCCTATTTCTGATAATCTGCTGGCCTCGCGACTACAGTATCGATACACGCTTGATTTACGATCAAAGGGCTTCCGACCGACAGTTGTATATTTGCACACTGTCCCATACTTTTATAGCCACTGGGCCAGATTTGGTTATCACCTATCGTATCCAGGTGACTTCCCGAAAATTCCAGGCGACTTCGACTTCGCTTTGATCAGCAAATCAGGCGAAGTTTTATGAAACCAGGCGACTTTTTCGCCTGAGTCGCCCACTCTGCAGAGCCCTGACACTTCCTCTATTTCTCACAAGTTTTGATATCAAAAGGTTCCTAAATTACAGCAGTTCATAAGGGCTTGCAACAATCCAAACAGTGCAAATAAATCGAGCATGTCTTTGATTTATGATCAAAGGGCTTCCAATCAGCAGTTGTACAATTGATTTACTGTCCCTTGATTTGATACCCTTTGGGCAAAAGGCGATAATCGCCTATCATAACGAGGCGACTTTCCGTATTTTTCAGGCGACTTTAACTTCGCTTTGATCAGCAACTTGGGCGAAAATTTATTAACCCATTCCAACTCAAGCCCTCCTTTTTACGCCCCTCAAGAAAAATAATTTGGAAAACATTGTGGAAAATGAAGAAATTGCTTGTATCAAGCAATTTCTTCATTATCCACAATGTTTTCTATTAAAAAAGACAAAGAAATTCGAAATTCCATCAACTTTAAATCGTCGTCTGCAGCTTCTATCAATTTGGACCAGTCTAAAATTTTGTTGTGTGGGAATGGGTTAAACCAGGCGATTTCTTCGCCTGAGTCGCCAACTCTAAAGAGCCGTGGTTACTAGAACACTGTTGTTTGATTATGGCTCAATATAGTGTACCGTTTACTCTGAAAGTAAAGGGAACACTGTATCCCCAAATTTTGATTTGCATCCTAATATCAAAACCTTAGAGTACATGTACCTAAAAAAAAATAGCCCAGTGAGCATGCTGTGCCTAAACCAACATTAACCAACATTTTCTTACTCTTGGCATATACTTTCTAAAATCTTCCATGCTCTAACATAATACTACAACAGCATAAGATTGGCTTTTAACATAAGATTCGTAAATAAAATAATCCACTAACTTGAGAAGTAACATAAAAGGTGACAATTACGTTTTGGAAGAAACAAATTCTACTTTCTAACCCCCGAATATCAATCCAAACTACCGAAGTCAAGTAACATGGTTTCAAATAATTAGCAAGGAATTCAACTGATATGATAACTATTTATACCTAGACATCAGATTAGACATTGGTTCGTCTGCCATTTGTCTGTTTACGCCAACCTTTTCCCAAGGTTTGGGTGGAGAGGCCATTTTCACGTTTGTTTTGCGGCTTTGACATTCACTGTTCAAAAATAGAGAAAAGGAAAATAAAGGAACTAATTATAAGGTACTCATCATTAGCGTAAGATGGTGTCCTTTTTGCTTGAATTAGAAATTGAAATAAACATCGGGATACAAATAATAAACGGACATATTTTTTCAGATGAACTCTATTTGTGAAAGTTACATGTGTTTTATATTTTTTTTTCCGTTTCGGTAAATTCCTGCCTTGAAATAAATTTCCGGTAACCAGCTAATCCAAAGTCCTTTTCCGGTTTTGTTGTCACAGACGCCAAAAACTGTCTTTAGAGTTTATTCTACAAATATGTAATATAACAAACGTTTAAACAAGTAAATTCTTTTATTCTTTTTAGACTGAATACGGAACCGCTGATGTTTGTTAAAAAAAAATGGCAGCTGCACTACCCTGTTAAAATTATCTTATGTCATTTATTCTAGAGTGAGATATTTTTGTAAGTTATTATTAATTCCTAAATCCAAGTGCCTATGTTCTTATGTATTAGGTTAAATCATTCATCTTTTGTACTTAAGGGGACATCTGTGTCTATGATTAATTCAAACATGCCCCATTTTATTCAAGTAATTCTGGGATTCACAGAATATTTCCGTGACGTATTCCCCCTCCCCCCCCCCCCCAGTACATCGCTTCCATTCCCCCTGGAAAGAAACTCCTATACACACAGCGCATACACATGCAAGCTCACACACAAACAATGTTCTCCTTTTCAGGAAATCAGCCTACCAGTCAAAAAATTTAAGAAAGTTAAATAGAGCTCAATTGGATTTTATTGTAGTTGTAACTTACTTTTTCACAAACTACATGTGCAAAGTTCCATCTTTAAGATCAGTGATTTTTAATTCAATAAAGATCACAGATTTTTACTTTAATAAAGACCACCCCTTAGGGCTCTCCAGACTCTCAGAATTTTGGGAGAAGTGACTTCTCCCCAGTCTGAGAATTGGGAGAATTTTTTCAAAATAGGGAAAAGTGGTGAGACTTTCAGGAGAAGTGGATCACGTTAAAAAGCAATTTTTGTCTGTAGTTCTATAGGAAAATAAAAAAGATTTACAAGTAGCTGCATATTTTGTTGTATATAGTATGCAGTTAATACTAAAGTATTTCTCACCCTTTCTTTCAGTCCTCATTACAGAGATCTTATTTCTGTGAACAAATTTTTTGTCTTCTTTCTTTGGTTCGAGAATATAGGAATCTGATTCTGACATTATTTTCTTGAATATCTTATAAATAGATGGTATTATAATCTCAATTATCAAAAGTTATAATGATCAATATTTGAAAAGAGAGTATATGTGGTTACTAAAATGATTAGAGGTTAATTTGAGGCAGAAAATTAGAAAACATTACTATTTCATTTAACCCTTTCCTGTACAATCCAGGGTTTTAACGTCCCTTTGATTTTATACTTGAGAAAATATTGTGGAAAAAGGAGAAATTGCTTTTAAAAAGCAATTTCTTCTTTTTCCACAATATTTGTTACTCTACTGAATGGTTATTTTTCAAATTAAAGCCACTTCAATTTTTTGTCTGCAAAACCTTTGAATTTTGACAGGTCTAAAATTTTGCAAAACAGGAAAGGGTTAACTCATTACTAGAAGACAAAATTTCCAGACTGGTCCTAATTGAAAAAAAGTTGCACACCACATTTCAAATCAGAATATGCTCAACACAGAAAAGAAGTACCAGATACGGTAAAAATATTGTGTGAAAAGGAGAAATTTTTTGCTACAAACACTTCCTCTTTTTCTCACAAGTTTTCCATTTAAATTCTTCAAAAATCAAAAGAAGCGGGATTGTGTGGAAATGGGTAACAGTCTGACAACTTCACCTGTATGTAACAATAAATGCATAAAAAGCTTTTAGATAATAGATTTAAAAAGAGTTCATTTTGACTGAGTCGCAGTTATTGTAAGTAAAGGGTATTAAAGATAACAGCTGAGTAATGTTATATAAATCACAGACTGTGTAGAGAATGTTTAAATTTGAAACTATGTTAACATGGAACCATTTGTTCTAGTGTTTTGGATTATTTGTCATTGAATGGATTAATTACCAAAATAAGATAAGTGAAGTTTAATTCTAAATAAAATCCTAATAATGTTACTTATGAAAGATCGTAGAAGCCGTAGATTGTTTGTCTTAGTTTTTCTATATTTGTTAAATCAAAGTAGATAATTAGAGTCCGAGGATTTTATTGCAAATTTTTTTTCTATTTAGTTTTACGGACAAACCAGTTTTTATCACCAAGATTTTATTCCTTTTATCAATGAATTTTGAAATGCGGCAAATAACAGGACGTTCGTACTAAATCCGCCATTATTCTCGCTGCTTGAAAGTACGAAACTAATCTCGTATATTGATAAGATAAACTTCATGTGCCACTATGATAATTGAATCTTCCGAAGGAAAAGGGTTTGATATCAAAAAGTTCCTAAATTACGGCAGTTCATAAGGGCTTGCAACCATCCAATCAGCCGAGGTGCAAATAAAACGAGCATGTCGTCTATCGATATACACTTGATTTATGATCAAAGGGCTTCAAATCAGCAGTTGTATCATTGATTTACTATCCCGTGATTTGATAGCCTCTAGGCAAAATGCGATGATCGCCTGTCACAGCGAGGCGACTTCCCATATTTTCCAGGCGACTTTGACTTCGCTTTGATAAGCAACTTGGGCAAAGTTTTACGAAACCAGGCGACTACTTATCCTAAGTCGCCCACTCTGCAGAGCCCTGCCCCTGAAGTAAGATTTCCGATTTGTTGATTCTTTGTTCAATTTAATTGATGGAACTTACAATTTGATTAAAGCAGTCTTTTTTGTTTAACTGCTAGTCCATAGATAGAATCATTTGCATTCTGCAAATATTCACTGATTATTTGAATGCTATCGGCGCCGTTACTTACTGTGAATGAAAAAACAGAAGAAAATGACAAACATGTTCAACGCCTTGTTTCAAACTCATGGTTGTGATAAAAATATAAGCATATGAGGACTAAGTTTCATCTGCAAAATAAGCATATGAGGACTAAGTTACATCCAAAAGACCCGTTTGAGCGTTGATCCCCAGAAATCTACCTTGTTCATAGAATAAAGTACAAATCCCCGCTTTACCACAGCTAAAGCTACCATATCAGCAGAACAAACAAATGATCAACAACCAAAATAAGAATCACTTATTTTTGCCAATGTATGGTTATCTGGTGAGTGCTAAAATGGTTAGTCTTGCCGATATATGTATTACAGTAGTTAATGGCGGCATTCATAGGTATGAGAGAAAGAGGTATTGCATAATGATAAATGCAGACGAAATTTACAAGTCATGATAAGGACCTTGTGTGTGTCTCCATTGATAGTCTAATATCAGTAAAGGTGTAAAAGTAGTCGTCAAAATCGTGATTGGTGGGTGTTAGATGCAACCAATAATCGATAATTAGTCATTTTTGTCCCCCGCATCAAAAGATCGGGGGCATATTGTTTTACCCTTGTTTGTCTGTCGGTCTGTCTGTCTGCAAAACTTAACCAAAAAACTGAACATTTCTAATTACTACCAGCCTATTCAAGATACAATGCTCATGTTTGGCATGATGATACATCTCCATAATACGCATCTCCTCATGTCAAGGTCATGTGATAAGGTCAAGGTCACATACCAAGGTCAAGCGCATAAAACATTAACCCCCAAAATTAACATTTCTAAATACTTCAAGGCTTTTCAAGAATCAATGCTTATACTGCAGGGCATTGTGTTTCACAAACACATCTTGTTGGCAATTATACTTAAACTTTACCTAATCAACACGCTTTATGGGATTTTGCTGTTGAAATTTATGAATGTCATTTCTCAAATTCAAGGACCCCGGCAGCGGCACACATTCTTTCCGACACTTGTCTCTCACCAATTGGTGGATAATTGTAAACCTAAGAGGGATAGTAGCTGGAGGCTAGGAAAGGATGTAGTGGTAGTACTGGTGTGAGAAATACCAGGAATCCATTGTAAGGTGCTCCAGCCGCTGCGATATAACTGAAATACTGTTAAAAGAGGCGTTAAACCCCAATCAATCAATCAATCAATAAAATTCAAGGAACATGTTTAAAGAATGCGGGAACGTACTTCGAAAATCCGGTATTGTTTTGCATAATCCAGGATGTATGGCATGTCTGAAAAATTTCTAGTTAGAGTAAAGAATGGGCTTATTATGAAACTTGCAGGATTCATAGGCTGATCTTGCCTACAAGTTAATTGTCTTTTAGATTAGATGTCCCATCAGACATTTCAATGCATGTTAACCCTTGTCATACTGAACCCAGAATATTCCTATGTTTGTAGGAGGTATGGACAAAAATCAGCCTGCATATATATGTAGTCTTTCTCAGTATACACCATCTTTTTGTCCCTTATATGTCTAATATATAATTTTCAAAATGAATATTGACCTGCAACTTGTAGTTTCAGTGCTTTCATCCCTTTTCATACAATTCTGAAAACGGATTTTTTCCAACATGGCAAATGCTGAAGAATAAGGCAAGACCTTCAAGAGTTTCTTTTTGTATTTTACCCTAAAAACTAACATTACTCTAGGGGCATGGCTCATAAGGGAAACCAGTAGCTATGATTATTTATCTAAGTTTGCAGACTGAAATTAACTTGACCAATGACATTATTTTTATCAAGGCTTGTTACAAATGTTGGACTTATCGTGATTCATAAGACAAAAATCATTTTACAGCTGGCAGGGGAATTAGTATTGCCATGTGGTATTGTCATGTGATACTTCAGAATGGTTGCTCATGGCTATTTAAAAATGAAACAGTATTTAAGTTTTGACTCTTTGTGCAAACAGCTTGTATAGTCTTGAGATTGATAGTTTGCAACTATTAGTGCTCAGAGTAAGGCTTGTGCTATCCTTTAAAATTGAGGAGTCATTGACTCCTTGATCATGAAATTCTAATGTTCAAAGCTTGTTTTAACCCATTCCCACACAAGAAAATTTTAGACCGGCACAAATTCAAAGAAGTTGCAGACGACAATTAAAGTAAATGAAATTTTGGATTTTTTCAACTTTCTGGGTAGAAAACATTGTGGAAAATGAAGAAATTGCTTTTAACAAGCGATTTCTTCATTTTCCACAATGTTTTCTAACTGTTTTTATCTTGGGGGCGTCTAAAAGTGTCACTGAGTGGGAATGGGTTAAGAGGTCAAAAAAACAAAAAGGGCGATTCAAACATATTCAGTTTCTTTTCTGGTATATGTTGATATGGGGGGATCAAACACTAGCTGCGATATTGTAGCCCTCTTTCTAATAATCACCAGCAGATTATCAGAAATAGGGCTACGATATTGCTGCTAGTTAAACACAAGCCCTGATAGTTTGAGGATACTGGATAAACATTTAGACTTGGATCTTCAAAAAAGCAATGTGCCATAATTTGTAATACATGTAAATCATAAATAAAGATCATGCAAATTCATAATGCATAAAATTAAAAGTCACTGCGTTTTTATCAGGATTATTTGGTTGTGTTTTAGATTTGGCTGAAGGGTTACCAAAATGGGTACAGCATCCAGTGTCCAACCTAAAGTAGGGGTTCATAGCAACCCTAGAATTGTTTACGCTGATCAGCAGTCAAAGAAAGTGAAAAAGGTATATTGATCAAGATATTTCAGCTTGATATTTAATTAAAGTCATTTAAGGGCCACAATGCAAAAGTGTCAGTGCCAAATTGGGTGATCCTAGCTCTTTTCTTTGTCAAGTTGTCATTATGGTCTACCAACAGACTGTCTGCCATACATAAGCAAAGAACTATACCCCACTTCATTGAAAGGAGGCATAATTGACCAGGCATAGTTTTAAGTAATAGAATCAATTAACCAATCAAACCATATATTCGGCATAAAATTCAGATTTGAACTCGACATTGGCTGCCATTTGTGTCAAACATTTTTGTTGGTCTAGTGACTTGAACGTTTTATCTACAGCTTATTCAAGCTGTAGTTATGTCACTCAGGTGGCCAACCAACCATTTCACTTCTTTGTTGCTGCTGGCTATGAATTTTGCAAAGTAGCACCATTTAAAATCAAACAGTGAGTTCCTGTCAGAGCCAATGGAAGAAGTGGCGGGACCGACAAATGGTCAATTACTGAATTGCAGCCTGACTAGTCAATGAGTCAACTTAGGATTAACCCTTCAAAATTTGGTTGAAATCCATACACAGGAAGATTTTCCAAGTTTTCAGAGTATATTCCATTTATGAAAATTAGCATCCGGCCTCACAGTCATATTTTTCACCCAATCAAATTCATTGAATAAATGTGATAAACCATCTTCAAAGGATAATTCCTTTGAAATTTTGTTGAAATAAATTTACTGGTTTCTGAGAAAAATATTTTCTAAGTTATCACCATATACCATAGTTATATAGAAATATAGAAATAAGCCCCTCCTATTTAAGACGTGTTTTTCATCGGATCAAAGTTCTTTTAAATAATCTGATAAAAAGTCACCAAAAGATTATTCCTGTAGAATTTGATTGAATTAGATTGACTAGTTTCTGAGGAAAAGATTTTGAAAGCTTTCACCATATATGGAAATTAGCCACGTCCATTTAATAAAGCCATGTTTTTCATCCTATTCAAATTTTGAGAAGGAATCTGATTAAGGGTTTCCCAAGGATCATTCCTGTGGAATTTGGTTGAAGTCCATCCTCTGCTTTCTGAGAAGAAGATTTTCAAAGCTTTCATCATATATGGAATTAACCCAGCCCATTAAAGCCATGTTTTCATCTGATCGAAATTCCTTGAAGGAATCTGATAAAGGTTCACCAAGGATCATTCCTGTAGAATTTGGTTGAAATCCATCAACTGGTTTCTTAGGATTTTTAAGCTTTTAACATTATTTGGAATTAAGGCCCACCCATTAAAGCCATGTTTTTGATCTAATCAAAATTTTATGAAAGAATCTGATAAAGGGTTAATCAAGGACTATTTCTGTGAAATTTGGTTTAATTCTTTTGAGTTCTTTCTGAGAAGTTTTTTAAGGTAAAAGTTTACCGACGGGCGGACAGTCACATGATGGACGCCACACCAAGACAGTAGTCCCATGGCTTTCAGCCAGTGGAGCTAAAAATTGATTGACCAATTCTATATTCATTTGTTAATTTTTGTTTGTTTGACAATTTAAACATGATAACTACAACAAATTATTTTATTGTTACATGTTACTGACTATAATTTTTGCCAAATGAAATGCCCTTTAACCAATTACTAGTCGACAGAATTACAGACTGGTGAAAATTCAAAGCATTTGCAGAAGACAAATTTTGACTGATGAAATTTTATCATTTTGCCATTTAAGTTAGAAAAGATTTTGGATAATGAAAAAATGCTTGTCACAATGCTTTCTTATACTTTTTTGGGACATGAAAAAAGATCATTGCAAGGGAATGGGTTTATATCTAAGCCGTACTTCCTGTTGGAGGTCTGTAGACACGGCCAGTTCTGAGACATTTGACCATTCTACTCTTTCATTATTTCAGGATATGAAAATTGACACACCAGTCTTGGTAGACTTGAGCCATGGTACAATCAGGTATCGATTTGAGTCTGAGGAAAAAAAGAGTAAAAACAAGGCAAAAATCATAGAACGTCCATTTGAAGGGGACGAGAAGAGAAAAAAGGGTCACTACTTTTACCATCCAAGACTGAATGACTTTAGTGAAAGTAAGAGCATCTCTGCATTGATTATATATGAATATTACATGAATGCTCATTGATTATAATGTGAATCTAATTAATCATTTTAACAGTGATAGTGCGTAAATCACTACCCCTTTTAACCCTTGTCTTGCTGAATGAATAGCTTTCTCAGAATTGCATAGAAATCAAGGGACTGAAAGCACTGGATGACTTAGTTGCGGTTAAATATTTCTTTTGAAAATTAATTTCTATAAACAATTGTGGCTTCAAACTAATAGACAGGTGGTGTAGACTAAGATCAGACTGCACTAATGTGAAGGCTGATCTTTGTCTTTACCTATTTTTCAAATAAGAATATTCGAGGCTCAGCATGACAAGGGGTAAATTTTTTTTTCTTTGTAAACATGAAATTTTTTGCACCACTGTCTCCAAAAATCATAAATGTCCCCAGTTTTTAAGACCATGGGATACTGCCTGCTTGGTTCCAAAGCCCTGTTAGTTAGATTGCTAGTGTGATCCATGAATTTTGTAAAATGTCCCCCCCCCCAAATTTTTTTGCAGTAGGATTATTGTCCCCTTGCTTCCAAAACCTCAGCACATCACTGCAATAATAGTGCCTGGAAATGGCAACATTATTTTTATTATTGTATTTCAATATTGTAAACCAATTTTCCAATTTATTGTCATGAAATCAAGGACTTGGTAATAACTCGTTGATACATGTTTGTGACCTGGACTCTCCAAAACTATGCAAATATTAAGCTTTTTTTATTTTTTTCTTTCAAGAGGTTACAAACACATCATTGTAGAGATGAAGAAATTGCTTGATAGAAGGAAATTCTTCAGTTTCCACAATCATTTCTATAGTTTATTTCTCAAGGGTCGTAATAAATGTAGGCTTGTGTTGGTATAGTATAATGCAGAAAAGACACAATTAAGAGATAAAGAGAATATTTTTTTGTTTTCATGGAGGTATGAACCAAAAAACTAATTACACTGTATGAATACGCGAAGCGGATTCATACATTGTGTGATTAGTTTTTTCGGTTCACAAATCCATGAAAACAAAAAACATTCTCTTTATTTCTTAAAATTTAATAGTATCGAGCAAAAAAACAAAAGCTGTACAAATTTTGATACCTTTTTGTATGGAACTATTTTATGCGGAAGCATACAAAATGGCTGCGTGCTCAAAAGTTTGTTCATGGAGGTATGAATTAAATTTTTCGACCAATCAGAACGCTCTTTTTGATAGACGAAACTAACAATTAAATTATTTTGAAATGAAAGGATTTGATTGACAGATTTCTGAGTTAGCCCACTAACTTCCCACAAGGCATTTTAACTCAATCTCACAAAATGACGCTTTTTGACGCCCTTCAAGAAATACGATGAGGAAAAAACATTGTGTAAAATGAAGAAATTGCTTGCAACAAGCAATTTCTTCATCTTACACAATGTTTTCTAGACAGAAAGATAAAATTCACAATACAATTGCCTTTAAAATGCCATATGAATCTCATTTCAGTTTTAAACAGTCTAAAATTTTGCCTCCTAGTAATAGGTTAACCCGTTCCTACACAATAATTTTTTAGACTGCAGACAATAGTTTAAAGTTCATGAAATTTAAGATTTTTCTGAGTAGAAATCATTCTGTAAATTGAAGAAATTGATTATTACAAACATTTTCTTCATTTTACACAATGTTTTCTCAGTTGTTTCTCTAGAGGGATGTCCAAATGTGGGAATGGGTTAAATGAAGTGATAATCAACATTATTTTGTAAAATGTTTGTTCTGGGACATGAAATAAAGGTCAAATCATTGATTGATGTCTAAACATTGTAACTTAAGCTTGAATAAGCTGTAGTTACAACATTTAAGTCTCCATCTACAAAAATGTTGTGATAATTGTCCAACTTCAAAGTTCACTCCCTATCTAAATATGATTGGTCAATTCATTTTTTGACTGCGGCAGTAGATTCAAATATGTCATTTTCCTGTGAAAACTCCATGCCATTTGAAGTGAAATCATCCTATGTGGTAGAAAATATTGTGGAAAAAGGAGAAATTGCTTGTTACAAGCAATTTCTTCTTTTTCCACAATGTTTTCTCAAGTATAAAAACACAGGAACGTTAAATCCCGTATTTGAACGGGAAAGGGTTAATGTTTTTACAAGATGCTTTTTACCCCTCAAAAATTGCTTGAATTTTTACTACTACAAATAGTATTTTCAACTTCTTTTAACCCTTTCTCGTTTATTGAAAGAGGTTACAGAGGACAATGATGATTGGATGCAAGTTAAAATTAAACCATCCTATGCTGTAGAAATTATTGTGGAAGAAGGAGAAATTGCTTGTTACAAGCAATTTCTTCTTTTTCCTCACTGTTTTCTCAAGTATAAAAATCATTGCAACGTAAAATACCTGGTTTTTACAGGAAAGGGTTAATTTGCACTATCCTGAATTGTTTTGTATGGTACTGGGTAAGTATTTAATAGAACAAAAAGACTGAACTAATAATAAAATTATTGAGTGGTATTTACCAAGAATTCTCTACAATT
Source organism: Fragum fragum (assembly GCA_946902895.1). Classification (NCBI taxonomy): domain Eukaryota; kingdom Metazoa; phylum Mollusca; class Bivalvia; order Cardiida; family Cardiidae; genus Fragum; species Fragum fragum. The sequence goes on along the minus strand of OX336367.1, from coordinate 19,003,822 downwards.
GACCAAAAAGCATAAACCTATTACCAGACGGAAAATTTTTATACTTGTCCGAATTGACACGAGATTCAAAAAGCAATTCAAAGTACATGAAATGTGAGATTTATTTAACTTTCTTGGTAGGAAACATTGTGCTCATAACATGCAATTTCTTCATATTACACAATGTTTTCCCAATTATTTTTCTTTATGGGCATCCAAAAGCGTCATTGTGTGGAAAAAATATCTTGGCATTTGTCAATGTGACAGTATGTTCACTTCTTGTGAATGCAACTCCTCCTACATTTTTGGATGGATTTGGATGAAATTATCTCAGAATATCTGTATTCAAATCCCATGTTATCTTTCACTTATTGTTGGAGTTTTTTTCCATTTCATGTGCATTACAGAAAAGGTGGCTCTACATATAATATATGATAGCTTTTTGGAAAACTACTTGTGAACCTAACTCCTGATATATTTCACCATTAAATTTTCCTTAACCCTTTCCTGTTTTGCAAAATTTTAGAACTCTCCAAATTCAAAGAATTTGCAGACGAAGATTTAAAGTGGATTTAATTTGAAAAATAACCATACAGTAGGGTAGAAAATATTGTGGGAAAAGAAGAAATTGCTTGTTACAAGCAATTTCTTCTTTTTCTACAAAAATTCTCAATTATAAAGTCACAGGACATAAAAACCAAGGATTGAACAGGAAAGGGTTAAAGCTGTTTTGCTAGGAATAATGAAAATATAGTGCACCTCTATAGCTATCTGTTAAAATTTCAGGTGGTATATATTATGACGACCATGCTCTTATTTCAAATGATACTAATTTTTCAGAGGCTTCCACAGACAGAGAAGATCCGTACAAATTCATGTGTGTTGTTAAAGGGCCTGCTAGTGCAAAGCAGAAAAAGATTTTTTATGTCTACGGAAAGGGATGGAACGCAATGAAGGCCAAGGATGGAGAGAGAGTGAGGCCAACTGAAACTATAGCAATGAAATCTGACCCAACATGGCCACAACGACAGAACCCTAATGACGTGTATTACAATCTTACTGCAATTGATCACAGTAAGTATGTCTTTGTGATGCTGAACTTGGAATATATCAGTGTTAACAGGAGGTATAATAGACACAGATCTGCCAGCACATATGTACACATATGTGTAGTCTGCACTTAGTCTACTCAACTTCTTTGTCACTTTCAAGCCAGAGTTGCTCATAGGATTTAATTTAACTCCTCCAAACTGTGTTTTTAGGGGTATACAGGAGTCAGCTTGTTGGTTGGTCCATTTGTCAGATGGTCTGCAGCTTTTTCTTGTCCGCTAATTTTCGCCTAAACTACTGCTTAGATTTGTTTCAAATTTCGCACAGGCACTCAGTATCAAGCAAAGATATGTACATGATATTTTCATAAAATTACATTCATTTTTCTTGTAGTTATGGCCCTTTGTTTAAAAATCTTGTCAAATCATTTTCTCTTCAACTAATGAATGGATTTGATTCAAATTTCACATAAGAGCAATCAATACCTTATCTTTTGGTCCATATACTGTTTTGAAAAAGGCTTTATTCAAGAGACAAAGAATTTTAAAAAAAAAAATGTTGAAAAAGAGAAGTTTCTCCTTTTCTTGCAATGTGGCTTTTATTTTCATTTTTAATCAATCTTGAAATATTGTCTTCAAGTTCTAAATTTGTTGTCTAATAACTGGTTCATTCAGGTTTTCAATCAAGCAAAAGCTGAGTTAAAACTATGAAATGAGGTTAAGGGGAATAATATTACATTCTTGTAAGAGCTTATTTTAGCAAATATATGTATTGATGCTTTTGTTTTTAAATTTTACTGACACTGCCATATTTTACTGTTAATGAAATCATAGAAAAATTAAAAAGTAAGGGCTTTGCTCAATTTTAAGTTCAACCTCAGTTCTAAGACAAAAATATATTTTTGTAATTAACCCTTTCCTGTTCAAACCCAGGATTTTACATTGCTGTGATTTTATATTTGAGAAAACATTGTGGAAAAAGAAGAAATTAATGTGACAAGCAATTTCTTCTTTTTCCACCATATTCTCTACCACATTTGATGGTTTCATTTGAAATTGCATCCAATTGCAGTAAAATTTGCTGTCTGCAACCTCTTTCAATTTGGACAAGTCTAAAATTAAAAAAAAAATGGGAACAATGATGCTTTTTTATGTGAAATTCTAGGATTTTATTTAGTATGGATATGCACATTCTTTAAAAATTATCCTTTCTTACAGTTCCTGTAGATGACCCTATTCCAGGAATTCCAAACAGATACATTTTAGAGTAAGTATTATACAAAAAATAAAAAGGACCTGACTTTGCTCATAGCCTGATGAATATTAGAATAACTCATACCCGTGCAATACTGCTTTTTGTTACATTTCAAAAAAAAGCTTATGAATTATGGAAAATGAAGAAATTGCTTGTATTGTGTCTAAAATTTAAATAAAGAAACTGGAAAGGGTTTACCCCACTATCAATTGAATTGAAAGTCGCTTGTTAACACATAAGGCACACTTGGCAGTCACAGAATAACAACTCTAACAGGTAGCCATTGTACAGCTTGGTGAAGTGGAGCTACATGGACTTAGTTTGTTTTTTTTTGTTTTTTTGCTCAGAAAAATCTCCATGATCCAGGTGGGATTTAAGCCTAGGGCCCTCTGATCCTAAGGCCCAGGTTTTACCACAGTGGACAATGGACTCTACAAAAAGTATATTGATGCTGTTAATCCTGTTATCATTCAACTTGGACTGGTCTAAAATTTATTTGTAGTAATGGGTTAAGACCATGTATATATATTACAAAAGTAGATTTTGCTGTTGAAAGTATTGACTAAAATATAATTGTAATTGCTTTACAGCCTTGCAGCTTATTATATCTTTTCCTACTAACAAGTGAGTACAATCACACAACCACATGCAGCTATAAGCCTGTGTAACATCACTGAAAATATTTAACCCTGTTAGGTCACAATCCCTCATTTTGCCTAGCTTTAAAGAAAAAGCTATGCGAAACAATGTGAGAAAAGGAGTAATTGCTTGTAACAAAGTAATATCTCCTTTCTCACCAATTTTTCTTGAAAACTTGACACGTTTCAATGTTATTGTCCTCTGCAACCACTTTCCTTCTTTGACCATGGTAAAATTTATTTATCTTTTAGCCGATCTAAAATTTAGTCATCCTATAATTTATTGAGCACATAATCCAAGTATTGAGCACAAATGGAAAGGACCTTTAAGCATGAATCTGATTGTATAAATTGAAAAATTTGTTGAAAAATCAAATATCATCATAAATCACACATTATAAAGGGTTTAACCCTTTCCTGTTTTTGGAAACTTTAGACCTGTCCAAATTCAAAGGTTTTGCAGACGATATTTTAAAGGGGATTTAATTTGAATAATAGCCATTCAATAGGGTAGAAAACATTGTGGAAAAAGAAGAAATTGCTTGTGACAAGCAATATCTTCTTTTACCACAATGTTTTCTCAAGTATAAAATCACAGGAACGTAAAATCCCGTATTTGAACGGGAAAGGGTTAAGGATAACAAGGAGCTTAAAAGCCTTTGAAAATTCTTTATAAGCTACATTGATAGATTGGGGGCATATAGATTTTGCCTTTCTTGTTTCTCTTTTTATGCATTACTCTATTTTTAAATTTTTGCCAAAAACTTTATTACTACTTATATCTTTTGAATGGTTAAGTGTTAGGGATTTCACATGTGTGTTCCTTATAGTTAGACCTTTCTGTTGGTGTCAAGGTCAAACATTGAGATCACATTTACAAAACTGCCTGTTGGTGGGCGCACTTTGCCTTGACAAATACAATTTGTATGATAATTTCCTCATATACTCCTTCACTTGTGTTAAAAGCAGATTTCTAGAGTTCTTCATTTACAGGCGGCCACCTGTGACATCAAAGCTTTCTTACTGATTTACTTTTACCACCAAGCAATCAGAAGAATCAAAGTAAGCTGTATGACACCAAGATCACACTGCAGATTCATAATTATATCAAATTTTCAACTTTGGCTTTTTTAACCCATTCCCACAAGTCATAAGCCCTCCTTTTTACACCTGTCAAGAAAATAGCTTTGGAAAGCATTGTGGAAAATAAGGATAGTGCTTATATCAACCAATTTCTTCATTATCCATATTGTTTTCTATCAAAGAAGACAAACACATTTAAAAGTTCATCAACTCTTAAATTCTTTGTAACTCACCTGAGCAAAAAATGTTTATTGAGAGGTATTTTGATCACCCACTATCCGGCTTCCGGCGTGCCTCCTCTGTTGTGTGTCAACAGCTCTAAAAAGACATCTCCTCCCAAACTGCTGGGCCAATTTCAACCAAATTTGGTAGAAATCTTCTTTAGGTGGTGCCCTTTGAATAATGCTAAAAGAACTGAAATCTGTTGAAAACTCTTGTTGTCATGGCAACAAAACTGAAATTTAAAAAAAATCTTTAAAAATGATCTCCTCCTGACCCAGGCTTATATAGAAATGAAGAAGGATTTTTTTAAACTACATCTATTCCCAAACCATTTGGCCAAATCAACCAAAGAACTGAAACCTGTTTATAGCTCTGGTTGCCATGACATCAATGACATTTAGAAAATTAAAAATTAAAAAAAAAAGCATCTCCTCTCGACCCAGAAGGCTTAGAATCTTGATATTTTTCATGAAGCTTTGATTTGTTTGAATGGGGTTTTACGCTGCTTTCAACAATCTTTCAGTTATATCGCGGTGGCTGAAGCACCTAACAATGGTATCCTGGTATTTCTCACACCAGTACTACCATTACATCCCTTCCTAGCCTCCAGCTGCTATCCCACATAGGTCTACGATTATCAACCCATTGGTGAGAGACAAATAGTCGGAAAGGATGAGTGCCGCCATCGGGGATCGAACCCAGGACCTAGATTTACAGTCCGACGCTCTACCAACTGAGCTATGACGGCGGCTTTTTTCATGAAGCATCAGTACATTGACCTCTTTTTAAATTGCTAAAATTTCAGAGCCTGAGGGTGATTGGGGTCTATATAGAAATAAAAAAAAGGTAACTCTTCCAAAACTAAGTGGCTAATTTCAACCAAATTCATCAGAAATGCCCCATGTGTTGCCCCCTTTTAAAATTACTTAAAGATTTACAATCTATTGAAAGCATTGGTAGATATGGCAACATAAGTTGATTTAAGTTAGATTTTAAAGGAGATCTTTTCAGACCCAGTTATTATTAGGCTTGAAGAAAAAGAGCCTTATCTAAGGTGAGCACCAGGTTTGCTGGACCTCTTGTTTGAAATATCAAATCAAATTCCATTGATTTATTATTTTCAATGCAAGGCTTATGTAGGTTACAATTTTAACTGTTTGTCTTTGATATTTTGACAAACCTCAACCCATTAACCCTTTCCCGTTCAAATACGGGATTTTACGTTCCTGTGATTTTATACTTGAAAAAAAATTGCGGAAAAAGAAGAAATTGCTTGTAACAAGCAATTTCTCCTTTTTTCACAATATTGTCTACCACATAGGATGGGTTCATTTCAAATAGCATCCAGTTGTCATTGTCGTCTGCAACCTCTTTCAATTTGGACAGGGTTAACAGGAAAGGGTTAACAGACGACAAAATTTTAGACTTGATGTTGTAGACAACAAATTTTAGTTGATGAAATTTTGGATTTTTTTTTTTACTTTTTGGGGTAGAAAACAGCAATTTCTTTATTTCACAAAATATTTTCCAAAGCTTTTTTTTTCCAACCGTCCAAAGGCGTCATTGTGTGGGAATGGGTTAATACATACATATCATCAGATGCACATGATATTAGAAGCTGATCATGGCTATAGTCAAGTTACAAGCCATTACATACACATTTGTTTTAGTTATTGAATTTAAATTATGTTAGATGAGGATTCAATTGATCACCTCCTAAAGAAGATGTAATCAGGTCACCAGCCAATTTACATAGATGTTATATATTTCAATTATAACTTAGGTACAGTGTGTCAAAAGGGGACCCTGTCAATGGCCTCAGAAAAAAGATAGCCCTAACAATCATTAAGTCCCCAGCCAACATACTTTTAGGTTACATTTTCCTCCTATATTTTAGGTACAGTGTGTCAGAAGAGGACACTATTAATGACCTCAGGAAGAAGATAGTCCTAACAATAATCAATCATCACCCAATGCCGTTTAACATTACATATTTCTTCTTTATTTTAGGTACAGTGTGTCAGAAGAGGAAACTATCAATGACCTCAGGAAGAAGATAGCCCTAGCAATAATCAAGTCACCAGCCAATGTACATATCTGTCACCAGTACAATGAAGTCAAGTATGTACCTGTATCTTATTATTCAACTTTTACTTATTACTCAGAATAATTTTGTTTGGAATCTGTTGTACAGTCTTGGTTTTTAACCCATGGCAAAATTTTAGACTGGTCAAATTTGAAAGGAGTTGCAGACAACTTTGTAAAGTTAATGAAATTTAAGATTTTTTCAACTTTCTGGATAGAAAAACCCATTTGTAATCAACAAAATTTTTGACTTGTCCAATTCAAAGTAGTTGAGACAAAATTTCAAAGTATATGTACTTTAAAAAGAATTGACTGAATAAGGTTGGAAACATTGTGGAAAAGTAGAAACAGTTTATTACAAGCAATTTCTCCTTTTCTCACATTATTTGTAGTATTATTTCATTAGGAGCTGAAAAGGGGTTATTGATTGGTGATGGGTTAATAGAATCGTTTTCGCAATCACATTAAAATCAAAAGACTTAACCCTTTCCTGTTTTTAAAAAATTTAGACTTGTCAAATTTTTAAGAAGTTGCAGACGACAACAAAAAGTAAGTGCAATTTGAAATGCAAACAACCTACAGGGTAGAAAATATTGTGGGAAAAGAAGAAATTGCTTGTTACAAGCAATTTCTTCTTTTCCCACAATACTTTCTCTATATTCAAAGGGACGTAAAAAACAGTGATTGAACAGGAAAGGGTTAAAGCATCAAAAGTCCTGAGTCAATATTTCTGTAGAAATTAAAAAAAAAAAAAAAAAAATCCCCCCCAAAATTCTGGCCTAAATGGAACAAGCTGTTGTATTAGACCAAGATCATACTGCACATATGTGCATGCTGAACTTGATCTATGCCTCATGCCAAAACAGGAATATTCCAGGTTCAGCATAACGAGAGTTAACTCATTACCAGAGGACAAAATTTTGGACTGATCCAAAATTGAAAGATTGCAATTGACAATTAGAAGTGTATTTCATTAAGAAAAAAGGTGTTATATATAGTAGAAAACTTTGTGTGAAAAAGAAAAAATGCAATAGGATTTCAAGAATTGGCTTCAAAGTATTGAATGTTGTTTAACTGATTACCAGATGGCCAAATTTTTGACTGATCCATATTGAAAGGGGTTGAAGACAATAATTTATAGCTTATGAAATTTATCATTTTTTTTCTTTCTGGGTTGAAAACATTGTGTAAAATGAAGAAATTGCTTTTTATAAGCAATTTCTTCATTTTACACAATGTTTTCCCAATTGTTTTTCTTGAAGGGCGTCCAACAGCGTCATTGTGTGGGAATGGGTTAAGGTAGAAAAAGGAATAGTTAATTCTAAATTCTTCGAGACAAGGTGGTCTTTATCTCATAGTTATTATTCTTTATGTCTAACTGTCTGAAAGAAAATGACATATTTATTTTGCACATATCAATATTTCTTTCAGCGGTGATGTGCCTGTAAGAACACTAGGAGGACAAGATAATCCTTTGTTATCAGTTAGGGCTACTTTGATGGACCACTGAAAGGGTTCAAGAGATTCAACCAGAACGATGAAAATGATGAAATAAGAGTTTGTCATGGCTGATATATGTTTACACCTTAACTCAATTAACCCATTCCCACACAACACAATGTTAGTCTGGTCCAAATTGAAAGGAGTTGAGATAACAATTTAAAGTTGATGAAATTTTAGATTTCATCAACTTTCTGGGCAGAAAGTATTATAAATTGAAGAAATTGCTTGTCACAGGCAATTTCTTTGTTTCCTACAATGTTTTCCAAAAACATTTTCTTGAGCGCGTCCAAAAGCGTCATTGTGTGGGAATGAGTTAATGGTCTACCAAATAGTTTCAATGATCAATCTTGAATCAACATAAGGCCCTTTTTGTTGGATCACATATTTTACTGAGAAACATAAATGGAAAACTTCTGCTCCAAAACTTTTTGGCCGAGAGTTTTCAAATTATCTTCAACAATCAATGCCTTCTACCATACTCAAACACTAAATACTTCATTGAAGATCACAGATTTTCAATAGATTAAAAGAATGAAATCTGTGAAACTCTTAAGGTTTAAGCTTTCAAATTGTGTATGTAGCATAGTATTAACCGAAATTATTACTCAATAATGGAAATCTGCCTTCATTAACTGGTCATAGATTAGGAAACAAATCTTTGAAAAAAGCTCTCCAAAGCTCAAGGTGTACAACTTTTGTACTAGAAAACAATAATATATTAACCCCTTCCCACTCAATGACGCTTTTAGATGCCCCAAAGAAAAAAAGAGTTGGAAAACATTGTGGAAAATGCAGAAATTGCTTGTTACAAGCAATTTCTTCATTTTCCAAAATGTTTTATGCCCCAAAGTAAAGAAAATCGAAAGTTTCATAACTTTAGATAATGTGCTTAAATGATAACTATCTGCAAAATATGTTTGAAAATATTTTGAATTCTTTCTCATTTGAAGCCATTTTAATTGTCTATATATCTTTCTTGTGTTCAAAATTTCTTGTAGCAAACATTTATTCTTGATTTATCTTTTGTATGAGGATGGTAACCTTCCTTTTCCACAGAACCATATATTGTCTGGCATATTGATTTACATTGTACTTTGGTAACTAGGTATTTTCCTTGAGCTTCAAAACTATTTAATCAATTCCCACACAATGACGCTTTTTGACACGCCTTTGAAAAAAAAAAATCGAAGACATTGTGGAAAATGAAGAAATTGTTTTCTTCAAGCAATTCCTTCATTATACACGATGTTTTCTCCCTCTGCCATAAAATTTAAATCTTCATAAACAAAAAAAGTCGTCTGCAGCTTCTTTCATTTGAACCGGTCTAAAATTTTGTTGTGTGGGAAAAAAGCTAAATGGCATACTTTATGGACAATTCCCTATATCTTGGGGGCAAATTTTCTTTATGGGAGTAATCATTTTAACTCTATTTAACAAGGCTTGTTTGCTATTTTTACAATATTTCTGTTACATATTACTTTTTCTTTGTTTCTTTTGATGAATATGAACGTATTAATCTATTACAAAACAACTAAATTTTAGACGAGTCTAAATATAAAGATATGGAAGACAACAATTCAAAGGAAGTTCAAATTGAAAATAAGTATGTTTCCCATAGCTTATGTTGTAATGGTTTTTTTCATCTGCAGTTGTATTTGTATATAATTAATTATGAGCTGGTCTCTAAATCTTTTATAGAATTAATATTTTTGTAGAATACAAGGCTTTGTTTTATTTGCATACTTGTATAAACATACCTCCTTACCCCCCCTCCCCCATTACCAGACCAGAGAACATGATGAATAATGAATAAATTGCAATTTCATTTTCTTTTCACAATGTTTTTTGAAGCCCTTTCTTAGCAGGCGTAAAAAGTGGGACTATGTTGGAATGGGTTAAGTGTTTTTGTTTTTTAGGATTTGCATTCAATTGAGTAGATATTCTACATTGTGGTGGAATATATTCCAAACGAAATTTTCCACCCCAAAAGACAAAGAATCCGGGTCCGTTCGCCCTAAATCACGTTCGCCCTAATTACTTTTCGCCCTAATTCCCGTTCGCCCCGGGTCCCTTCGCCCTAATCCTCGTTAGACCCGGGTCCGTTCGCCCTATTTTTTTCTATTTATACTAAAGATGCCCAGGAAATATTCTGGTAAACATTTATTTTTCTTTTAAGAGATGTTTAGGTTTCGTAATTGAGTTAATTTCTCCCACTTATTCTCATATCTAGAATAAATTTCAGACTGATCTAAATTTGTAGTGAGCGAAAATTGATTCAAAGTACATAATAAGGTTAAAGAGAACCACGTTTGCTACCAGTAGGGAGTACTTTATAATGAATAGTGGTATTCTCAGTTGGTATTTCTTCTGGAAGGGGGGTCGTCGTTTAATGAACTAAAGGAATTTGAAAAAATAAGAAAAAATACAAATACTCTGATTGCAAAAGATAGCAATTTTTGGAAATATCTTGTTAATTCCTCGTTTATGGGCAAAACATCGCATTTACAGCTAAATCTTAATTGTAGTTACAAGCTTCTGCTTTACAAGATATTATCATGTTAATTTATCGTTGTTGGGCAAAACAACGTTTCTACAGCTAAACCATAATTCAACGGTAGCTACGTGATTTTGATTCAGAAGTGATTACCTTGTTTATACATTTTTGGTGGGCAAAACATCTCATTTACAGCCAAAAGAAGTTTCATCTCTGTGACAGAATATACCTAATATTAAACTCATAATGTCTTGCGTTTTACGGGCTTAAATAACACAGTGAGAAAAAAGAGATGGCAAATAATATGCAGTTCCTCCTTTTCTAACTATATTTTCAATTTTCTCAGCCCATTGTTCGAATTTAAAATCGCTTTATGTTATTTCATCTTCTGCAACGTCTGTGGATTTGGCCAAGTCCACCGTTTTTTCGTTGATAACCGAAAGATTTTTTGAAATTCTATCAACCTTGAATGGTCGTCTATAACTTCCTTCAATTTCGATAACTTCTTTCAATTTCGACCAGTCTAAAATTTTGTCATTTGGGAATGACCAGTTCAGATAGCTTTTGACACGACATGTTTCCCTTCCATCTGCCGGCTATTTACGGGTCGCGGTTGTCACTGAATCAAATTCAGACGACCAATTAAATCATTTATTTAGACCGGAAGTGAACTTTAAACTCCAAAATTGACCCACATTTATGTGAAGCATTTTTGTTGGTTTGTGGAATTAAACGTCGTAACAACATCTTATTCAACTCACGATTTAATATTTTTGTTACACTTTACTTGCCACTAATCTTGCAAAATAACACCGTTTATAATCGAAGTGGAACTTCCTGTTGGAGCTCAGTGGACGGGCCAGCGATCCGTCAAATTCTTGATAAGATTCCCATCAGACTTTTACAAAATAATTGTACCACCTTAACGGAAGTTCAATTTGAAATCGAGTCCAATCCACCTCCTTACACCGGAAAAGGGAACTTTTTGAAAATTTGAAGTATCTTCGTTGGTATCATGAATCCAAACCCTTTTCACTAGGTTCTGCACAACGTTCGTATAATTATTGCCAAACGTTAATCGAGTCTTTCGTAATGGATCATTTCAATTAAATAACTAGAGAAACAGCGTCATGCGAATACCGTCTTTAAAATGATAAAGTACATTGATTTTCATGGCAGGTCTGAGTAAAAAAGGTGGACATAATTCGTTTAAAAATGCATTTATAATTTACTCCCCCCCCCCACACACACACACGCACACTTGTTGGTATAGATTGCTGTTCAGCTAGTGAATGTATATTCCTAGTTGTAGGTGAATGTGTTCAAAGATATCGGAGATATTACAAAATGTCTTAGTTTTTGACGACAACTATAGTAATACCTCGGGTAGCCGAGCTTAATGTGATGAAAATCTAAGGTAGGATAACCTATATACGTTTTCGATCCTAGCCAATCTATGCAGTCTGGCCTACAGTTGATTCACTTCGTACTTTCTTGATGGTCTTTTATTAATTGACCAATCGCGGATGGTAATTAAATAATCAACCAACCAATGCAATCATTCATTTAGACTGTAAGTTCAGTTTGAACTCCGACATTGGCTGCCATTTTTGCGGAATCATTTTTGTTGGTTTTGCGACTGAAACGTCTGGATCACTACAGCTTATCCAATGTGTAGTTACGACGCATAGGTCGACAACATACCATTCGACTTATTTATAACATGCTACTGGCCATAAATATTGCAAAATGATGCCGTTAAAAATCGAAGCCGAACTTCCTGTTGGAGTCAATGGGCGGGGACAAAGGAGTAGCAATTGGTCGACTGAATGGGTCACATGCATGATTGCCTATTTACACTTTTTGCCACAATGTAATCCATAACTGACTTGTGTGTTTTTGTTTGTGTTAAACAAGTCGATCACTACCAAGCACTTGATAAGCCGAGCGTTGGCATCCGAATGCGGAGCTCTTGTTCAGATTGGCTGTTTTTAGACACAACTTGGTGTATTGCTATAATTCTTGCTGTGTATTGACATTCTGCATTGTTTTCGGTATTGAGCTACAACTCAAAATATATGTTCATCTTCAAAATGTCAATTTATCATTTCTAAAAATGATTTCCATTTCCACTGTCCTGAGAGAAGCGAGCTATTGTCATTGCGTTGTGTCCGTGCTTGCGTCCGTCCGTTGGAGCGTTAACCTTTTCTTAAAGAAGCTACTGTTTAAATCTCAACCTAACTTCAAAGGATTGTTCTTTTGCTGGTCCTCTATCAGATTCCTTCGAACAATCATATTTCATAAAGAATCCTGATTGCTATGGCAACCGAAGAAGAAATCCTTTCATAATTCCCCTCAAACTGACCATTTGGTTTCATTGCACAAATGTTTCTTGCACCAATGTTTACCTAATCCCATAGAATCGTTCAGACATAAAACAACTCTATTAGTTGGGATTTCCCCCATATACAGCATAAATATGTAGTTTTTTATGAACTCCGTAGGCATCAATCAGTGTTGCCCAGTCTGGAAAATCAGAAGAGGAGTAGTGCCCAGTTACGTTCGATTTATTATTTTTCAAGGAAATTTTCTCAAAAACTAATATTTCGATTATTAACTCATTTCACATAATCAAGTTTTTTACTACCCATTTTTCTCAAATATTGTGAACAATGAAGAAATTGCTTGTAACAAGCAATTTCTTCAATGTCCATAATATTTTCTATCCTTAAAATTGTCGTCTGCAACATCTTTCAATTTGGAATATTTTTACGTGCGGAAATGGGTTAGTAATTTACATATATTTGACTGTATAATATGAAATACATGTATATACATAGAGAGATTATAATATTATCTTTTATTGTACATTGTGTATACAGATCGAAAATCTAAAAATATAATTATTAATAATAAAAAGCATTCCAAATTATTGCATGACAACACCAAGTCCCTTACCGGCTTTATATATATCCCTATAGCGGTATCTTCTTTGGGTGGTAAAGGGATTACTGTTGTATCAGATTTTATGAGCAATTCTTAAACACACACATACACACAAACAAAAAATAGGCGTCTCTTTTTACTGTTTGCCAAATTATACTTCATAAAGTCATCTGTTCCGAGAGAATTAAGACCCTAAAGCCCAAGTAAACTTTGAAGAAAAGCTTGCAAGAATCTGTCTAGGATTATGAATGCTTTTCGGAAATAGGGTTATCAAAATATTTTGCCTTTAACACTTCATGCAACCACTTTTAACAATTTGCTCAGTCATATAACAGTGGCTGGAGCACCTTACAATATATTCCTGGTAATTCTCTCACCAGTACCACCCTAACATCCTTTACAAACCTTTGAAAGGCAATGGACTGCAATTAAATTGGATATTGATATTAATAAGTGACTTATTTTGCAAAAGCATCCATATCTTGCCCAAAAAGCAATGGACTGGTTCAGAACTTTAACTCGTTCTATAACTCATCAATGCTGACTCACTTACCAAAAATCAGCTCAGTACCTGCAAGTGTTAAAAAAAGTGTGGGAAAACTGGAATTTCCCTAGTCTAGCATCCATATCTTCCTCAAAAATCAATGGACCGGACCAAAACTTAAACTCGTTCTGTAACTTATCAATATTGACTCAATTATCAAAAATAAGCTCAATAGCTGCAAGCGTATCTCCTCAAAAAATCAATGGACCGGAACCAAACTCCTACTTGTTCTGTAACTCATTGACGTGGACTCACATATCAAAAATCAGCTTAATTTCTCCGAGTATTAAGAAAAAAAGTCCGGAAAACTAAAATCTCCTGGTAATTTTCTAAGTCCAGCATCCGTATCTTCCACAAAAATAAAGGCTTAGAAAAAAGTCCGGAAACAGAAATTTCCTTATAATTTTGTAAGTCCAGCATCCGTATCTTCCTCAAAAATCAGTGGACTGGAACAAAACTTAAACTTGTTCTGTAACTCAATGATGCGAACTCACATACCAAAATCAGCTTAATATCTCCGAGGGTAAAGAAAAAAATTCCGGAAAACTGAAATTTCCTGGTAATTTTTTAAGTGGCATCCGTATCTTCCACAAAAATCAATGGACCGGAACCAAACTCAAACTTGTATTGTAACTCAATGAAGCGAACTCAAATTCCAAAAATCGGCTCAATATCTCCCAGGGTCAGGAAAAAGGTCCAGAAAACTGATATTTCAGGACTAACAGACGGTCGGACGGATCGACCGACGGAGGGACGGAGCGCATACCTATAGACCCTTCGGCTTCGCCGGTAGGGGACTAATAAAATAAGTTATAAAACGTTAACTAGATGACTTAGACTGGTACCACCGTCGACTCAACTGAATGAGTCGATAAAAAGTCCTTAGAAGCATCTGCTAGTCAGCAACATTTCAAATAAAATCATCGTCAACTTCAAGTTTGTGGTTATTAAAATTAAAATTTCGAAAGTATCCTATGCAATGCTATGTTGTTGTTGGGGTTTTTTTGGTTTTTTTAGGGGGGGGGGGTTGTTTTGGTTTTTTTTGTTTTTTTTTTTTATTTTATTTTATTTTATTTTTTGTTGTTGTTTTTTCCGAAATTTCAAAAACTGAAATAGATTATTTTTAGAATTGTGTCATAAATCTAAAGGGTTTCTTTTTGTCGTCTGGCTCTGTCTCTATCGGCTTCTCTTTCACCGATAATATATTAGAATCGCCAAGGAAAACCTGAGATGATTATAAGAAAGATTATAGTATTTATAAATTAATCCGAGTTGTTTTGGACCTCGTGACAAACTGAATGCTTAAAGTAAAGGCAACTCAAAATATAGTCCTATATGTATATTTTCTATTTTCCGCCCAATTTGAAACCCTATACATTTTTCTTTTATTCTTCTTTTGCAATAGCAAGAGAGCTTAAATTGTTTCAAAACGTCGCGACATGGCAATATCCAATCAGAGTTGTCGTTCGTTACTGAGAGGTTATAAGCTAGTCTTCTAGTCTAACACGAGAGGAGATACTACTTTCGTTTTTAAAAGTTTATTTTGTTTGTCTTTGAATTCAACTTTAGCTGTAATAATTCCTATTTTTTTTATTCGCTTGAAACCAAGCAAACCATTTTGCATAATCACCTTGTTGTTTTATTGGCAGAACTTATAAAGAGGTTTGTATAGATCTATTTGTTTATAATCCGTTCCCCAGGTCGCCCTCTAGAACAGGTTTATGGCGATATCACTTTACTCGTAACCTAGCATCGATAGGTGAATATAGTTTTAAGGTAATCGTTCAATGCACACCAATCAAGGTCATCGAAGTTATGCTCCCTTGAGGTAAACTTTGGAAGGCATTTTGCGAAAATTATGAGGCTAGAATGCTTAATCTACTAAAATTTATCATCGGTAACGTCTTTCAATTTATAACAGTCAAAATTTTCAGTATCGTGAGGTAATGAGTAAACTATATGGCATTATGATAACCGCTCTCTAGGATACTTAAGGACCTATTCACTTGATCTCTCTAAACTTGAATATGGATACTGAATTTACGGATCGCTGGCCACGCCCACTGACCTCCGACATTGCAACAAGCAATTTCTTCATTTTCAACAATACTTTCTACCCAGAAAGTTAAAAAAAAACTAAAACTTCTAGAACTGTCGTCTGTAATCCCTTCGAATTTGGACCAGTCTAAAATTTATGCCGTATGGTAATGAGTTAACGTAATAATAAGGCATTATGAAGTTAAGTCATCACAGTATTCTACAATATAACACTATTATTTTCCATAATGATAAAAGATATAGACGAGTCAACATCATATCTTATCAAAAATTAAACAATGCCTAAGTCTACAAGATAACACAACGCCATCCTCGGATACCCCGGGGTCTCCTTATTTGCTACGCTACATCGATGATGTAGCGTAGCAAATAAGGAGACCCCGGGGTATCCGAGGATGACACAACGCTTAAGACACACTAAAACTGCTCTTTTACATCATTAAGACAATGTACCGGCAAAGATGCTTCAGGTTATATTGAATTCTTAAAATGGCTAAACCCATTCCCGCACAATAAGCCACTCTAAATGAAAGTTTCTAGTAACATTGTAGACAATTCTACCCCCATAGACAAAGATTATTAATATTTCATCATCGAACATGACGTCACACAAAGAAGGCGGGACGGAGCTCTCCGTTCCGAGATGGTTCGTTCAGATTCGGAATTCCGAGATATTCCAAATTGGCGATGTCTTCCAAATTGGTTAACAACACCGCCGTCATAGCGCATTCGGTAGCGCGTCAGACGCCTAATCTTCAATAATTGGATGTCATTGGTTCGATCCCCGGCGGCGGCACATATTCTTTCCGACATTTGTCTCTCACCAAGCGGCGTTAAACCCCATTCAATCAATCTGAACATGATGACTCTGCTTTTTGATATCATAAGAGTAATTTGGACATGGAGTTATACCAGAAATACCTGACTAAATGACACAAATATATCTTATTATCTTTATTATTTTCTGGAATAAATTATCATTCTTTTTCACAAAGATTTGAAAATTATAAATTGTCAATATCTTAAAATTGAGAAAGTTACTACTGTTGTTTATCATAATTGTCAATATCTTAAAATTGAGAAAGTTACTACTGTTGTTTATCATAATTGTCAATATCTTGAAATTGAGAAAGTTACTACTGTTGTTTATCATAATTGTCAATATCTTAAAATTGAGAAAGTTACTACTGTTGTTTATCATTATTGTCAATATCTTGAAATTGAGAAAGTTACTACTGTTGTTTATCATAATTGTCAATATCTTGAAATTGAGAAAGTTACTACTGTTGTTTATCATAATCCTATTGCCAGACGACACAATTCTAGACTGGACTAAATTGAAAGAGGTTGCAGACGAATAAGATTTTGATTTTTGTTTGGTTGAATAGGGTTTAACGCCACTTTTAACAGTATTTCAGTCATATCGCGGCGGCTGGAGCACCTATCCATGGATTCTTGGTATTTCTCACACCAGTACTACAACAGTACTACCACTATATCCTTTCCGAGCCTCCAGTTACTCCTTCCACATAGGTATCTGATTATCAACCGATTTTCGGAGGCGCATGTCGGAAAGGATATTAGCCGCGACCGGGGATCGAACCCGAGACACCATGATTAGGAGTCCAACGCGCTACACAGTGCGTGATGGCCGCGGTCCCGATGAAATTTTGAAACTCCTTCTTTTGGGTAGAAAACAATGTGTACAATGAAGGAATTGCTTGTAACGAGCCATTTCTGCATTTTTCACAGTGTTTCTTAACCCTTTCCTGTTTCTCAAAATTTTAGACTGGCCCAATTCGAAACATGTTGCAGACAACATGAAAAGTGAGTGCAATTTGAAACAAAACCATTCTATGTGATAAAAAATAGTGTGATAAAAGAAGAAATTGCTTGTATCAAGCAATTTCTTCTTTTATCACAATATTTTCTTAAGTATAAAATTGCATGGACGTAAAAACCAGTGATTATATAGGAAAGGGTTAAGACATTTTCTTGGAGTACGTAGCACTAATCATAAGATGGTCCAAATGGTTTACAGTAGCGTAATTTAGGCAGGGTTTCCTGGTTAACGGATTGTATATATAATGAATTTGTCGTGTGAATAAATCTTAAGATCATTTTGTTTCGTTTCGTCTATTCAGAAAAAAAAACTTTGGTAGGAGCATGGCAGACACAAGCTCGGATAGCTCAGAAGATGACAAGCCAGTGGTGATATGTACCCGTGATCAAGATCCCTTTGATAAACACGGTAATGATGGTCGACAAGATGCAGAAAACTCAGTTATAAGGGACGATTTAGAAACGTATACATCTGTATCTGGTGAATGTAGCGTGAATCCATTCGAACCACTGTATACTTTAGGACCTTTTTAAGCCACACACTCCTGAACGTGGACGACTAGAAACAATTTCTAAGCAAATGGATTTTGGACGGAGTTCTGAAGAAGATTTAGATCAAATTCAACTGATAAATCCTAAAGCTGAAAATGATGATTTGAACTGTTACACTGTTTCCCAAAACAAATATCAAAAAGAGGGCGAAGTCGCCTGTGACAGCTGCATGATTCAAGGAAATTCTGTAAGACAAGCAACGTATTTATGTTTTGATTGCGAATGCTATCTGTGTTCCTATTGTTCAATGACCCACATAAACCATAATATCTTGAAATCCTTCGACCAAGGAAATAAACGCCAAGTTTATGAGAGATTAATTGGGGATTTGGATGAAGAAAGCAGTGTACGTGAATCACTTAGAGAGGTAAAGATTCACCACAAACACAGTATTCCTCTTAGAGTAAAAAATGACGAAAAGTGTTTCATAACCGGTATTGCTGTTATTGGTGGTGATATGGCTGTTTTAACAGATTATAGTAATAGCAACTTGAAGATAGCTGATTTAAAAAGCCGCGAAGTTCTCCGTAAAATTAGATTTTCTCATAAACCATGGGGTGTGGCGCAAGTTAATGTAAGCAGAGATGGAAATGTGTTAGACAGCGTCATCGCATTGACATTTCCAAGAGCAAAAGAAATAGTAATTTTAGACCTTAATGTTAAACACAGTACACATCTTAGGGCACACAAAATTTTCGATGAATGTTACGAAATAGAATTTTTAAAACAGCAATACATAACACTATGTTACATCAACGACCCAGAGGATCCAGGTGCTCGTTATTATTTGAAATTTCTAGATGTATCTGGTATTACAGGAAAAATATTAAAACTTTACTCTGATCCCGAAGTACCATTAGCTGGACAATTTGTGTCATTTACTCTAAAAGGAGACCAGGAAACAATATTCGTCTCATGCATGGATAAACTTGATGGGGTAATACTATGCTTTGATTTCCACGGTCAAGTTTTAAACAAACGCCCGTGCTCACGTCCAGCCGGCATTTGTGTGAGTCAGGATATAGATATTGTTATCACTTCTATCGACTTGCCTGAAAACCCATTTGAAAATGCTTTTTCAAATATTACTGGTTTAACTCAAGACCTGAATGTGAAATATTCACATGGCTTAGGGAAAGCCGTATATTTTCTTCATTGCTGCAAAGACCAGTTATGTACTTGTCACCTACATACCGGTAATGACGACGCGAGTTTAGATGTACTCTACATTTTACAAGTTGAATGAAAGCTTTAAGACTATTCGAGTCACCAGATAAGTATGTTTAGGCTGGTGGAGCGAATCAAGTGCTCGGGTTTTGAAGTGTGAATAACTGATAATGATCCAAAACAGTTTAAAATACGCATTACCGTAAATATTGCGATTATATGGCAGTTATAGATTTGTTCGGATATGGAACCATTATTCTGCTTCCAGGGTAATTATCAATTTGTACAAATCTGTATGCGCTAAAACAGTCATTCGTTTTGTAACATTGGAATTCTTTTCTTGGAGAACTTCTATGAGTACAAATATATAGACCCCTAAAGAGAATAGAAAGCGTTTCGTAGCAGAAAAAAAACCTCCAAAAATAAAGGTTCATTTCTGCGACACCCATTTTAGAGCTTAAAGCACCCTTTCATTCCTCTTAAAGGACAAATCAGTATCGTGTACCAGGATAGCTATTGGTTTGTCTATTTGCACAAAACCTTTGACATTTGTCATATCTTTCGAGTGGGGGGGGGGGGGGGCTAAGTGATATAACTTTTGTGTTTCAAATGTATATTCTTTGATAGGTATATCATGTTTTAAATGTGTATTCCTTGACAGGACTTTCGTGTTTCAGATGTGTATTTCTTGACAAGACTTTAATGTTTCAAATGTATATTCCTTGACAGGACTCTCATGTTTCAAATGTGTATTCCTTGATAGGACTTTCATGTTTCAAATGAGTATTCCTCGAAAGGTCTTTCATGCTACAAATCTGTATTCCTTGCTCGTTTTTAAGCTCACCTGAGCACGAAGTGCTCAAGCTGAGCTTTTGTGGTTAGGTGGATGTTCGTCGTCCGTCGTCAGTCGTCAACATTTACCTTGTATGCACTCTAGAGGCCATTATTTTGCCTAATCAACCTGAAAATTGGTCAGAATGATTGTCTTGATGAAATCTCGGACAAGTTCGAAATTGGGTCAACTGGGGTCAAAAACTAGGTCACGGAGACAAATCTTAGAAAAACCTAGCATGCACTCTGGAGGTCACTTTTTTGCCCAATCAACCTGAAATTTGGTCAGAATGATTGTTGTGATAAAATATTGTATGAATTCGAAGCTAGGGTAAAAAACTAGGTCACAGGGTCAAATCTTAGAAAAACCTTGTTAGCACTCTAGAGGCAACATTTTTTGCCCAATCAATTGTCATCAATGAAATTAAATATAAAAATCGAGGCATTAAACTCGGGTCAGCAATTTAGGGCAACTATGGCCCTCTTGTTCAAATGTGTATTCCTTGATAGGACTGTCGTGTTTGAAATGTTTATTCCTGGATAGGACTATCATAATTCTCATATATATATTCCATATGACAAGACATTTCTGTTGGTATAAGGGTCAAGATCATCAATTAAGCTATCATTTCAGGGTCATGACTTCAACACCATCTTCGTTCGTGTAATAATCAAAGCACTAGTAAAACAAGCGTAAAGACAAATGATTAATAGTGGGAAAGGTAAAAAAACCAAGAAAGATACATACAGTAAGAGGTAGAGTCAGAGTGAGTGAGTGTGGGGATTGAGTTAGAGAGGAGAAAGACACACAGAGAGATAAATACAAGAAATAACCTTGAGCAAAAAAATCGATGCTTAACTTTAACACATATTATAATCCAGAGTTGCAAAGGATATCCCGAGGGGTTATTGCAAAACTAGTATATGAGCCTATATATCTAAAGGCACTTATCAATATTTAACCAATAGTTAAACTCCTTCTTAAGATGTAATCATACAGTAAATATTTCTTACAATTTTGTAAAAAAAAATAGAAAACTAGATATTTATTTATAATATGACAGAAGTAACAGAAAAGGCTAGGAAGTGTTTCTAGAATGTTGGGTTTCTTGGCCTTTTAGCTTATTGAAAAATACTATAACATCTTTCTCAAGAGTATCAGGTTCGCGTGGTCAGATATTTTTAGACGAATCGATAGAATTGTTAATTCATGTATAACTATCCATTTAAGTAAATAGTGCATGCACGTGATTTTCAGTGTTGAGTTGCTCTTTCTTTTTAGCTTTATTAACTTTAAAGACAAACATTTTTGTTTAATCTCATGTATATCTGTCGTCTGGCCAAATCTTTTTACTTGGTGTGCGCTGGTTATCTTTGATGTGGAGAGAAATGAAAGAATTTGTAAAGCCAAATATAGGGGAATCCTTGTATTTACACACCCAACTTGTCAACTATTTTGCAAATAACTAGAATTTGGAATTAAAAGGAACTTTTATTCTTTAAACCTGGTATTTGTGTAAAAAAAATAGTAGTTAATCCTTTCCTGTACAATCCCTGGTTTTTACGCCTCTGTGATATTATATAGAAAGCATTGTAGAAAATGAAGAAATTGCTTGTATAAAGCAATTTCTTCTTTTCCTACATTATTTTCTACTATATGGGATGGTTATTGTTTGAATAATGCTTACTAATTTCTTATGTCATTTGGCTTTCCTTTGAATTTGGGCAAGCCTAAATTGTGGAAAACAGTAAAGGGTTAAGCAGTGAATTACCATTATCAGGGTTGCAATTAATAGGGTTCCACTGTATTGGCAAATATCCTTTGTATTGCTGTTGCAGTCGATACTCTAACCCACCACAAGACGACTGGTCACAATTCCAAGAGGTTGCAGAGGACAATCTTCTAGTTAATGACATTGTAAAAATCTCTGTCTTTCGGGGGTAAAAAATTGTGTGGATAATGAAGTTATTGCTTTTTATTTTGGAGGGGTGGGGGTCAAAAAGCGTCATTTTGTGGAATGGGTTTAGGTGTAACAATATTTCAAATACGCGGAAAACAAAAAGCGTTGGCAGAATACAACTTTCCTTGTGCAATTTCACAGGATCGGGCGGGCCAAGCAATCTGAACTTCGGGTTTGCTGTTTATGGAATTGTCCTGATGGTTGGTACTTTGATCGGTATTACAGTAATGAACTGTTCATTTAGAGTTTCGATATATCTGAAAATTAGAAATAAACTATCTCAAATCACTACTGATACCGATAATAATGAACATAGAAAACCTAAGGACTGAAACTGGGATTGTCGACGCCATGGTAAAAAAATGGAATCGCTGCGTATGATATTAGTTTCATTTGCTTTCGTTTTTAGCTATATAACGTTACCTTTTCTATTGTTATCAACATTAGAAGCTATTATAAAAGATTTTATCAAAATTTTGCAAGTCATATTCTATCAAAGTTAATCTATTTATTGTTTATTAGATTTTTTTTTCCAAGACAAAAACAAAACGACGACAACAACAAAACAACAACAACAAAAATAAAAAACAAAAACCCACACGATAAAAAACAAGTATATACATGAAATTTGATGGTTATTTAAGGGAAAACTACAGGAATTTTCACCAAGATTGTTTTTGACATGTTTCAATAAACGGAAAAAATGCAGCAAATATTACAGTCGTGTGAATGAAGCATACGCGATGAAAATACACAACTTACTACTCTCCAAATGCAACGGCTCCGGACCCGGTTAGTTCAGTCGAGGTGTACTCTATCATTTGGATCGGTTCGGCTTAAATTCTTATCGACGATTGACGGATCAATCAAAAAATCAATTGACCAATGAAATCACTCATTTAGACCAAAAGTTAACTTTGAACTCCTACATTCTTGTGTAGCCTTTTGTTGGTTTAGCGACTTAAACGCCGTAGCTATAGCTTATTCAAGCTGTAGTTAAAACATTTAGATTGCCGACAAACCATTTTAATTTTTTTCACATACATTTGATAAACTTATGCCGTAACCCATTACCAGACAGCAACATTTTAGACTGGTCAAAATCTAAAGGAGTTGCAGATGACAGTTTAACAGTTATCAAATTTTAGATTTTCTTAACTTTTTGGGTAGAAAACATTGTGCTAAAATAAAGAAATTGCTTGTTACAAGCAATTTCTTCATTTTACACAATGTTTTTCCAATTGTTTGTTCTTGTCGGGCGTTCAAAAGCGTCTTTGTGTGGGAATGGGTTTAACATCGAAGTGGAACTTCCTGTCGGAGTTCAATGGGCGTGGCGAGCGATCCGTCAATTAACAATGTCATCGCGACATGCGTCAATAATCTTCTGAATACAATGCTATTCCAAGTGTCTATACAATGTAATCACCCAGCCCAATGTGCTCAAGGAGCTATTGTGATACATGGATACGCCCATTTCGAAGGACCGGTGATTCATTTGTCAACAATTACTGTAAACAAGATTTCCTTCTAAACGATTTGACAAATTTAAACCAAATTCACCAGAATTGTTCTTTACGCGAAAATAATTGGATTTTGTTGAAAACTCTGGTTACCTTAGCAACGGAACTTCGAGGGTTAATTTAAAACATTTTCAAAAATCCTTCTTCTGGAAAGGGGCGAGGCAGCCTATATATAGAAAACAGAAGGACCTTTAGACGACATCTCCTCTCGAACTTCTCGGCCAATTTCAACCAAATTTGGGCGAAGTGTTCGTTAGAATCTAAAGGAATCGAAATCTTTTGAGAACTCTTGATGCGAGGGCAACAGAATCGGTTTTTAAATCATCAAAAATCTTTCCCCAACCCTTACCAAGAAGGTTTAATGCCATGATATTTGCATGAAGCATCAGTAGATTGATCTCGGTTTTGTGTTTGTGTTTGTTTAAATCATTAACCTCAGATACACAGGAGCGGACCCTCGGGGGGGGGGGGGGACTATATAGTAATAAAGACTAAGGGTTCAATTTCAACAAACTTCAGCAACATTTTCCTGGAGCCTTCAAATTTATCACCAAGAATTTTTGTCTAGGAATATAACCAACATGATATTATAGTGATTTTTTGTATCCCAAGGTCTATACAGCCACAGTCG
Source organism: Fragum fragum (assembly GCA_946902895.1). Taxonomy (NCBI): domain Eukaryota; kingdom Metazoa; phylum Mollusca; class Bivalvia; order Cardiida; family Cardiidae; genus Fragum; species Fragum fragum. Next base: position 18,979,462 of record OX336367.1, on the reverse strand, counting down.
AATTAAAGCATACGTAATGTGTAAAGAATAGTTTGATCAAATTGTATATTAATCGTTAACATTAAATTTGACTTCTGAAAGTGAACGCTCCAGAGCCAATGTCCCTCTTGTTGGTTACATGTTACTGTCCGGAATTTCTGTTAACCCATTCATGTACAATCCCTTGTTTTCACGTCCCCGTAAATTTATACTTGAGAAAACATTGTGGGAAAAGAAGAAATTGCTTGTCACAAGCAATTTCATCTTTTCCCACAATATTTTCTAACCTGTAGGTTTGCTACTTTTCAAATTGCACCCACTTTTGATTGTTGCCTGCAACTTCTTTCAAATTGGACTGGTATAAAATTTTGAAAAACGGGAAAGGGTTAAATAACGCCGTTTAACACATTCACAAACAAAAAATTAGGCTGGTCTAAATCCAAAGAACTTGAAGACGAGAAGTTTTAGATTATGAAATTCGCTAAAATCTTTGTGGGTAGAAAATATTTTGGATAATAAGCACCTTCTTCTTCATTTTCCACATTTTTTTAAATCTTTATTCTTGAGGGGCGCCAAAAAGGGACAATATGTAGGGGTGGGTTAATATCTAAGTCGAACTTCCCGTCGGAGCTCAGTGGGCGTGTCAAGCGATCTGCCAATGAGCAGCCTAGACATCTGACACACTGTGCATGTAAAATATTTCATCGTTGAGCGAGCCAAATGGCGTAAATACAGCTCGAATAGAGCTGTATTTACGAAATTTTGCTTGCTCAATGGCAATTTACTAGTCGTTCCAAGAAGCTTTCGGTCAGTGTCTATCTATGAAGATTCAGATGAGACTGTGTGAACGTGCAGTCTGTTCAAAGTCTTAACTTGGAGCAAATTGTTAGAAATTATCACAAAGCGCGGGACCAAAAACTCAGTAAGAACAGCTTGAGTAGGTCCTATTTACCAGGTTAATGCCACACATCGAGGATGTGTTTAGTTTTTGCCGTAGCTTTTGTTCTTTTAACCGATGTCGCACAATGGCGCCTTTTATTGCCCCTCAAGGAAAGAAATTTTTGAAAACGTTGTGTAAAATGAAGAAATTGCTCGCAACTAGCAATTTCTTCATATTACGCAAATATTTTCTACCCTCACAGTTCAAAAAATCTGAAATTTTATGAACTTTAAAACATTGTCTGCCAACTCCTTTCGATTTGGACCAGTCTTTATTTTGTCGTCTTGTTATGGTTAGTACAAAACCGGCCTGACAATGCGCAACGGATTAAGATTTAAGACTTCTAGCTATCGACTCAAAACACCAAGGAGAAACTTGAAATTTTAACAGAACTGCTATAGAGCAACGAGTCTAGGCTACCAGTCTAGACTTAATTGCGGAATGGGGAGGCGAGTTCTATATTGTTATAAGTAAAGCAGAGGTCGATATACGAACAATGTGCCCAAGGAGATTAATCTGTTGTCGATTCTCTTGACTTTAAATGAGAGTTATTTCCCTTTAAACTGCTGTGATATTCTTAAAAAAACGACTTATCGCCGCTGTCAACCATTTAACCCTTTCCTGTTCAATCCCTGGTTTTTTACGTCCCTGTGTTTTTGTACTTGAGAAAACATTGTGGAAAAAGAAGAAATTGTTTGTAATAAGCAATTTCTTCTTTTCCACAAGATTTTCTACCCTACTGAATTATTATTTTTCAAATTAAATCCACTTTAAAATTTCGTCTGCAAAACCTTTGAATTTCGACAGGGCTAAAATTTTGCAAAACAGGAAAGGGTTAAGCGATTGTCCAATCAATTGTTCATTCAGATTGGAAGTGAAAATTGCTCCCCCACATTGAGTTCAAACATTGTAGTCCGTGGGCCACTTAATCGTCGCTACTAGCACCAAATGCAAGCTGTAGTTACGATCTTTTTGTCTCCCTTTTACCGACGATTTTTTTTTGTTATTTTTTTTCCTGGTCATATATTTTCCTTGTCTTATATTATCCAACATTACGCCGTTTGAAATATCACACAAAGTGTCTTGTCGAATGTCATTGGGTTATAATTTAATTGTTAGTTTCGTCTATCAAAAACGAGGGATCTGATTAGTCGAAAATTTTAATTCATACCTCCATGAACAAAATTTTGAGTTCGCAGCCATTTTGAATGCTTCCGCGCAAAATAGTTCCATACAAAAAGGTATCAAAAATTGCAAAGTTTTTGCTTTTTTCGCTCGATACTATTAAATTATAAGAAATGAGGTGACTATTTTTTTTGTTTTCATGGAGATATGAACCGAAAAACCTAATCACATTTATGTATGAATCCGTTTCGCGTATTCATACAGTGTGATTAGGTTTTTCGGTTCATACCTCCATGAAAACAAAAAAATATTCTCTTCATTTCTTAATTGATAGATATCCGTGAATTTACCAATAGCGGCTGTCAATCAAATGACCAGTCGACCAATGAACTCATTTTTTTAGACCAGAAATGAGGTTTGAAATCCAACATTGGCCGCCATTTGTGTTCAATATTTTTGTTGGTTTGGCGACTATACGTCGTAACTAAATCTTTTTCAAGCTGTAGTTACGACGTTTAGGTCACCAACCAACTATTCTACTTCTTTTTTACATTCTACTTGCTATATATTTTGCAAAACAACTTCGTTTGAAATCTAAGCCGGACTTCTTGTCTGAGTCAATGGGCGGGACAAACTAAGCAAGTTGGCGGGGGCCAGCGATTGGTCAATTGACATATCTCCAGTATTACTTAGCACTCGTTTTTTCTGTTCACTATCAAAAGAGTAGTCTATACTAAAAGAAGGGGGAAAGGGGGTTAACTCTACATGCATTTTTTGAATTACGCCATTTTCGACTTAAAAGTTTTTGTTTGTTTGAATGGGGTTTTACGTCGCTTTCAACAATCTTTTAGTTGTATCGCGGCGGTTGAAGCACCTAACAATGAATTCCTGGTATTTCTCACACCAGTACCGCCATCACATCCCTTCCTAGCCTCCAGCTGCTATCCCACATAGGTCTACGATTATCGACCCATTGGTGGGAGACAAATAGTTGGAAAGGATGAGTGCCGCCGTCGGAGATCGAACACGGGGCCTCTAGACAGTCCGACGCGCTACCAACTGCGCTATGGCGGCGGAACTTAAAAGTTTTCCCTGAAATCAAAGTTTTCCAATCCTCCTTTTCCGAAGGGCGTAAAAAACGGAATTGTGTGGGATTGGGGGAAAACCTGTAAATGTAACCGTTAGCGCTTATTAAATAAAGCAAATGAAATAAATTTATTGTATGAAGAAATTGCGGGAGAAAGTTAAGATAAAAATCGATCAAAGAAAGCATATATCAATTTTTACTAGTATTTAGAACATAAACAAGGAAAAGAAATAGAACATTGAATATATAAAGGCCATGGGAAAATCCCAAGCCGTAAATCCTTTAAAAAAAGGTTTAATGCGTAACAACTCAACTTTTAAAATCGTATGTCATTCATCGGCACGTCGTAAAAAAACGGAATTCATTTTTGATATTCGTAAAACCGCGGTTTAGGCATTTTGACGGCAAAAATATATATGAATGAGTAATTAACACACATACACACGCACCACACACGCACACGCACGCACACGCAAGCGAGTACAAACACTAATAGATACACACAGTGACATAGAAACACAGACACGCAAGCGCGCGCACACACAGAGAGAGAGAGAGAAAGAGAGAGAGAGAGAGAGAAAGAGAGAGAAAGAGAGAGAAAGAGAGAGAGAGAGAGAGAGAGAGAGAGAGTTGTTACATTTTTCCTGTTTCGCAATTTTAAACTTGTCCAAATTCAAAGGATTTGTAGAAAGAAAATAATATGGATTTAAATTGAAAAAATAACCATTTAGTAGGATAGAAAATATTGTGGAAAAGAAGAAATCGGTTGTTAAAAGCAATTTCTTTTTCTTCAATATTTTCTGAGTTCACGGGTCGTGAAAACCATGGATTGAACAGGAAATGAATTAGGAAATGAACTTAGAATTAAATGTATGTAGCAGGTTCGGTAATATTCATCATTCTGGGGGGGGGGGGGACCCCAAAACACCAGAGTCAAACAATTCCGCACAATCCGCTTTGGATCGACATCTGTCCCTTCTAAATAGTCTATATATGTTTCATTAGAGTTAAATAAAAAATCGTCTGGAGAGGGGGGGGGGGCACCGAAAGTTTGTAGCTATTATATTTTTGTCGCCGACGACGATTAAACGATTGTGCCACTTTTAACTCATTACCATATTGCCAGAGACTATTTTTAGTTTTTTGGCCTTTTTTTTTTTTTTTTTTTTTTTGCTTTGGAGTAGAAAACAATGTTGATAATGAAGTTATTGCATCAAGCAATTTCTTCATTTTCCACATTGTTTTTTAAAGCTTCCCGACTTTAATGGGGTAAAAGCGTGTATGTATGGAAATTGGTAAATCTTAGATAAGAGATTAAATATCCTGCCAACGCATTTTCATCAAGCGCAGATGGTGAACGCTGGCCTGGGTCGAAAATTTTCGTATTTTAGCTCTTTTTGTTCAAAAATCAATATTTCTTTTAGAAATCAACTTCATATACAATTCTGGCTGGAAAAGTACAAGCAGGAGGTGTAGACTAAGATCAGCACATAAGTGCAGTCTGATCTTAGTCTACACCTCCTGCCAAAACCGGAATATTCCGGGCTAAGCATGACAAGGGTTAAGGTCATCTCAAAGATTTGTGATTGTTACTTTTATAATGATGGCCTCTTTGTGGGTCAATCCCCTTATGAAAATTTGATTAACCCATTCCAACACAGTCCCTCCCTTCAAAAATAGTTCTGTAAAACAATTGGGAAAATGGAGAAATCGCTTGCTACCAGCAATTTCCGAATTTCCCACATTGTTTTCAACTCGAAAAGACAAAGATTTTTAAAAAAAAATCTACAATTTGCAATTGTCGTCTCTGCAACTCCTTTCAATTCGGACCAGTCTAAAATTTCATTGTGTGGGAATGGGTTAGAACATCCATTGTTATACGATAATTCAATATGAAGGATACTTGATTTAAATATCGATCAGTGTGAATATATGTTTAAAGGCAGTTACAATTTTTCGCGCTGACTATTGATATGATAGACTTCCATTCGGCTACAAGAACATTTGTCCTATTACCTTGAATCTGACATTTGACCTCCTTATCAAATTCTTAAACTTTACCTTTACGTTCAAAATCCGAACACCTACGGGGATTATTGACAGTTCGGTGATCACGCCCTCCGCCTCCGTCAGGAAGTTTGAATGGGATATAAAACGGCGTTATTTTGCTTTTATGGTCAGTATCAAGTAACACAGAAGTCAAATGGTTGGATGGCGACCTAAAAATTCTAACTACAGCTAGAATTAATACCTCAGTATAACTTCCTGTAAGAGCTAGTGGGCGGGGCTAACGGAGTCAGTGGGCGGGGCCAGCGATCAGGATATTCCAATCGCGCTGCAGATATCCAGATGTAATCCCAGGACACGATTTCAGAGCAACGGAAATGTAACGTCAATTCAAATATAGCTTGTATTTGTTGTTATGTTTTGAATAGGGTTTAACGCCGCTTTTTACAATTTTACACCCATATCGCGGCGGCTGGAGTACCTAACAATGGATGCCTAAATATAGCTTATAGCTTGTAGCTTAGTGAAGTGAATTTGATATATCGAAACTATCATTCATCTATGTTTCACGATTTTTGCTGTACAAAAGGAAGTTTTGGTTGCTAAGGGGTGATACAGTAATATAGAAATGATGTAGCCGAAATTTAGGTAAGCCAATTACCAGACGGCAAAATTTTAGACTGGACCAGATCGATAGAAGTTTGCAGAGGACAGTTTAAACTTTAAAAATTATATGAATTGTTTAACTTTCGTGGTAGAAAACATTGTGGAGATTGAAGAAAATGCTTGTTACAAGCAATTTCCTCATTTTCCACAATGTTTTCCCAGTTGGCTTTTTTGAGAGGCATTAAAAGCGTCACTGTGTGGGAATGGGTTAACTCAAAATTACAACATTATCTAAGTACAGGTAACAAGAAGCTGCAGACGACAATTTCAAAATGGCGATATTTGAAAATTTGATAAAGAAAAATCCTTTTAAGGTGAGAAAACATCGCGGCCATTGAAGAAATTGCTTTTTACAAGCAATTCCTTCAGTGTAAACAATGTTTTCTAAAGCTGCTTTTTCGAGGGATGTGTAAAAGCGAGACTGTGAGGAAATGGGTTAATGTAGAGTTGAGCACAATGAGCCTGTAGGTAACATTTCCATTCAGGCCAATAACTTACCATATTTCCTACGGTAAAACAAATGACGAGTGTGACAATGGTAATTTTTTGCTTAACTTGGGATCGTGCTCAGGACTCTAGAATAGAAAACCTCCAATGTTACCTATTTAGCCAACCAGGCTAGGCGAGACGTAATGTATGAAAAATAACATTTTCTACACCAAAAGGGGTAAATCACTCTACTATGCCAACAGGGAAGTACATCATCAGTACTTTCAGTGCTTTAATTTATTTAGTGACGAGGTTTGGACCCCCCCCCCCCCCGGTTTAGGATGTCCAGAATAAAGGAAATTCGAGGATTTTTGTATTCAATGTGATTTTCTCGAACACTACTGGTATCATTGTCCTTGCATTAACTTCAAGGCAAATGAACGCTCTTTATGGTGCACCCAGGTTTGAATCCCAAACGAAACCTGTGAAAAGAGCTATATACTGCCAAAGCTGACTGTTTTAACCCTTGTCATGCTGAACCCGGAATATTCCCTCTATGACAGGAGGTATAAATGTGCAGTCTGATCTTGGTCTACACTGCCTGCTTGTCCCTTTTAAGTCAGAGTTCTTTATAGGATGAATCTTCAAACTAAATGTTAACCTGCATTTGGTTTTCCCAGTACTTTTAGCCCTTTGATTCGAATGTAATTCCGTAGATGATTTATAATTTTATAATTCAACAGAGTCAATAAGTGAAAATCGGACAAGAGTGTAACCATTTGGTCTCTTTTTGAATTAACGTGTCACAGAAAGTACTCAAGAACAATTGAATAAGTGTTATCACAATCGATTAATAGACCTATTACGTACAGAGAGGGCGAAAATAAGGACAATTACAACCTGCATTTAACTTTTCTCTACTGAAAATACTTTTTACCAAATTTAGCTTATCCAAAAAACAAACAACAACAACAACAACAACAACCCCCCCACACACACAGCTTTACCCTCTTCATTTCCGTGGTAGGTGACACAATTTTTGACAGGTCTTTAAGGTTCTTGAAATTTATTATATATTATGTCGGGGAGAGGGGCATTGTGAGAAATAAAGGAGTTGCTAGTTACAACGATTGTTATCCAAAGCTTTTTTGCAGAGGTAAAAAGGTGTTGAAATCGATCAGAGCGACCGTCAAGAGATGACATAAATTCTTTAGAAATCTATAGTTGGTGGAGAAATTTCAAAGTAGCCAAGGGTCAAAAGTCGAGTACAAACATTTTTTTTTTCTAAAGATATTTACACTAGACATTTTTGTTTCGAGAATGATAAAACGAATTACCAGACGACAGTATTGAGACTGGTCTAACTTGTAAGTTGCTGATGAAAATTCAATGAGGGGTTTAAGAGTAAAATTGGTTCAACGTAGGGTGAAAAACCCCAAACACTTTCAACCGTAAATAACTGCTATATAGCCTATCCGTTGAAATATCCTTACAAGGAAGTATGATACAATTGGCCACTTGTTGCAATCATTATGTTTAGAGTATACAAACAAGATAACATGCTAAACAAATCAGAATGGCTTTCCATGAATTTTCGGAGAAAATTACCGTTTTCGAAAATCCCCATGCCCTTCAAAACTAGCATTAAATGGACAGAAAAGGGGAGTTATTATGAGTAAAATTTACTGAAACAATGACGAAATATTTCAATAAAAACAGGGACCAGAAAATTATTTCACCCATTACATTAACCCTTGTCGTGCTGTACAAATTACCTTACTGAATTGCTGTCAAATCAAACGGCTGAAATCACTGATAGAACTTGTTGTTCAAAAATTAATATTTTTTTAGAAATCAACTTCATAAGCAAATCTGGTAGGAAAGGTACAAGCAGGAGGTGTAGACTAAGATCAGACTGCACTTATGTGCAGGCTGATCTTAGTCTACACCTCCTGCCAAAAAACCGGAATATTCCGGGTTCAGCATGACAAGGGTTAATATGATGAAAAGCCCGAAAAACTTGTACTTAACCCTTCTCATGTTGATCCCTGAATATTCCTGCTTGACAGTAGCTTTGACAGGTGTATAGAATAAGATCATCACGCACAGACGTGCAATCTGATCTTGCCACACTACCTGCTTCACGTTATTGTGTTGAGGAATTTTTAAACACAGCAGGGTATCTATGTCAATGCTTTGAAATTAAGTGAAAAGAGGATAAATATTCAGCAGGAATAGGGTGGGAAAAAATGCATCGTTCATACAAAGAAACATTGTGTTGATTTCACAACGTAAAAAATTTGCACCTATATTAAATGAAGTAAGAATTATATATTTGATAATAAGCTGGACATAAGAAAAAATAGCTTTTTCAAACTAAATAGGACGTTAAGGTCGCCAATCAACGAATAATGAAATTGGTACACGTTACTGACCAAAGATCTTAAAGTTTACTTTGTTTGTTATGTAAGTCGAACCTCCTGTATGGTTCAACGGACATGAACCAAGATGTCAAACATAAGCTGTTGCTGTTTCTATCATGCCAGGGATCATACTGACAAGGTCTGCTGAAAAAACTATCAAAGTTTGGAAAGCTGGCAAATATCAAAACACAATGCAAGGTAAAGTAACAAAAAGCTGATCGCAAACCACGCCCACTTCCCTCCAACAGGGCAGTTTGTCTCGTAGCAATTCAATACCAGATTATAAAATTTTAGACTGGTCCAAATTCAAAGAAGTTGCGGACGACAATTCAAAGTTAATGAAATTTTTGAAAATATATGTATTCCAGAGCTGAAAGCATCGTGGGTAGGGAAGAAATTGTCTGTCACGAGCAATTTCTTTCTTTTTTTTTTTTGCACAATGTTTTCAAACGATTTTTGGGGGGGGACTTGAACAATCGATATTGTGTGGGAATGGGTTAAACGAAATTAGTTTGCCACAAGCAATTCCTTTGTTTTGCACAATTTTTTTTCTTGAGGGACCTGAAAAATCGAAATCGTGTGGGTATGGATTAAACGAAATTAGTTTTGCCAAAAATACACAGTCTACGTTATTATACGTTCTTTTTTAATTCCACGATGTTCAGATTTTATTCATTTTCGTTAACAATCGAAACTCCTGTGATATCCTTAAACGTATCCCAAAAGATACTAGACCATTGACTTGGCATCTTTATTAACCTGTTCGCACACTATCCCCACTGTTTACGTCCCTCAAGAGAAAAGCTTTTGAAAACATTGCGGAAAATAAAGAAATTGCTTGTCTCAATCAAATTCTTTATTATCCACATCATTTTTCTATCCAAAAAGACAAGAAAATTCCATCAACTTGATATTGTTGTCTGCAGCTTTTTGAATTTGGAATAGTCTAAAACTTGGTTATGTGGTAATGGATAAAGCATAGGGGTCCGTAATTCGAGTTCCCTGCATCCCATAGACCAATATAATAAACAAGGGATTTTTCTTCATTAAGGTAACACATTTTCTACAAAGTAAATACAAATGTTTGGAGGCTGTGAGTACACTTTTAGAAAACAAGAGGACCATGATGGTCCTAAATCGCTCCCCTGAGTATGATGGTCCAACCATATAGCACTAATTTCCTGAATATGGTAATGCTTTGAAGTATAGACATCAATACATACCAAGTATAAAAGCTCTAGGCCTAATGGTTTAGGGGAAGAAGGTTCTCAAAGATATCATTATTTATTCCTAGCTAAAATTAGGGATCGCACAGAAAAGGACTAATTTTTCAAGTAATTTGGTAGAGGATCAATGGCTGATGATATGTACCAAATATCAAAGCTCTAGGCTTTATGGTTTGGGGGGAGAAGATTTTCAAAGATTTCCTTCTTTATTCTTTTGTAAAATCAGGAATCGCACAGAAAAGGGCTAATTTTCAGAATACGTAAATTCTTTGGTATTTTGGTAGAGGGTCAATAGATGATGACTTGTACCAAATATCAAAGCTCTAGGCCTTATGGTTTGTGAGAAGAAGATTTTTAAAGATTTTCTTCTTTATTTCTAGATAAAATCAGGGATCACAAAGAAAAGGGCTAATTTCAGAATACGTTTAACCTTTGAAGTATTTGGTAGAGGGTCAATAGATGATTATGTATACCAAATATCAAAGCTCTATGCCTTATGGTTTGTTAGAAGAAGATTTTTAAAGATTTCCTTCTTTCATTCTATGTAAAATCAGGGGTTGCCAAGAAGAGGGCTAATTTTCAGAATACGTTAAATCTTTGAGGTATTTTGGTAGAGGGTCAATGGATGATGATTTGTACCAAATATCAAAGTTCTAGGCCTTATGGTTTGGGAGAAGAAGATTTTTAAAGATTTCCTTCTTTATTTCTATGTAAAATCAGGGATCACAAAGAAAAGGGCTAATTTTGGGAATACGGTAATTCTTTGAAGTATTTTGGTAGAGGGTCAATAGATGATGATGTATACCAAATATCAAAGCTCTAGGCCTTATGGTTTTAGAAGAAGATTTTTAAAGATTTCCTTCTTTATTTCTATGTTAAATCAGGGATTGCCCAGAAATAGGCTAATTTTCAGAATACGTTAAATCTTTGAAGTATTTTGGTAGAGGGTCAATAGATGATGATTTGTACCAAATATCTAAGCTCTAGACCTTACCTCTTGGGAGGAGAAGATTTTTTAAGTTTTTTCACTCCGTTGCCATGGCAACCAGAGTTCTTCATGGATTTCATTTTTTTGAAGTATTTTGAAAGAGCATGATCTAAGGATCATTTCTTTGAAGTTTTGTTGAAATTCCATGGTTAGTATAGAAGGATACGATTTTTTTTGTAATTGTGAACGGACGGACGGACGGAGAGACGACGGACGATGACCGATCAAAATAGCTCCAGCAGAGCACTTCGTGCTCAGGTGAGCTTAAAAGCTATGGAAAATATTGTGAGAAATTGCTTGTTACAAGATATTTCTTCTTTTTTCAAAATGTTTTCTACCTCATATTACCCTTATTTTTTCAATTTAAACGATCTTTGTTATGTCGTCAGCAACCTCTTTCAATTTGGATCAGTCTAAAATTTTGTTGCTTGGTAATGGATTAAAAAGAATCTGAAATGGATTTGAAAATATAGTGGGGTTTTTTTTCTGCTTAACCGTCAACAATGGAATTTCCGATCAAAACCCAATAGATCGAGATTAAGTGGAAAAATACTCTTGTTTCATTTTCTGCTAGTAAAGCATTATATCGTTGGTGACTCAGCTCTCCCGGGAGTGATAAACTACTTAGATCAGATAATTGTAGAAATATTCGTCCTTCTTTTTTTTAAAAAAACTAAACCATTGTTTAGCAGATTTTTTTTATATAGTTACAACAAAAACAAAGGACCGAAAGCACTAAAAGGCCCTAATTGTGAATCAATATTTGTTTTGGAAAATGGTCTTATAGACAAGCTGACTTCAATACATGTATAAGTCAATCTAGTTGTGTAAACTTTGTGTAGTCTGATATTAGTCTAAACTTAAAGTCACAACAGGAATATTCCGTGCTTGGTAGGATAAGGGTTACACACGCAACCAGTTTGGGGAAAGGGACTAGTAAAATTCACCACGATAAAATTGTATGAAAAAAAGACAAGGTCCAACAAAGGTCAATCTGTATGACTAAACGTATCTTCATCATTTGTATTTCTAAAGTCAACCCTTGTCATGCTGAATAAATTGCCTTACTGAAATACTGTCAAATCAAAGGGCTGAAAGCACTGATAGAACTTGTCGTTCAAAAATCAATATTTCTTTTAGAAATCAACTTAATAAACAACTCTGGCAGGAAAAGTACAAGCAGGAGGTGTATACTAAGATCAGGCTGCACATAAGTGCAGTCTGATCTTAGTCTACACCTCCTGCCAAAACCGGGATATTTTGGGTTCAGCATGAATATTGGGATAAAGATTTAGACTACTAGTATTACTCATTTAACCCTTTCCTGTTTAATCCCTGGTTTTTACGTCCCTGTGATTTTATAATTGAGAAAACATTGTAGAAAAGAAGAAATTGCTTGTAGCAAGCAATTTCTTCTTTATCCACAATATTTTCTACCCTACTGAATTGTTATTTTTCAAATTCAATCCACTAACCCTTTGAATTTGGACAGGTCTAATTTTTTTCAAAACAGGAAAGGGTTAAAAAGATCTGAACAAGGGAAAATGATTTAGAATTGTGTTTAAAAAAAAGATTGATCTCGTGCTGAAAAAGGAAAATCACTTATTTGAACTTATTTTTTCTCCTTACAAAATCGTCAAAATATCAGGGTTCTAAAAGTAGTTTATTGCTATTAGCAAAAGGGTTAGCTCAAGGAGAATTTTTAGATATAATTATAAGGAAAAAAATGCTTATTTCCGCGAAAAATAAGAACTCAACCAAATTGCTTTAAATTTCGTTTTCTATGTAATTATATTTTTTATCACAACGTTTTCCTTATTCATATAACAAAAAAAAAAAAAAAAAAAAAAAATACATAAAAATCCTACAGCTTAGATATGTATTCATTTTTTCAGAGACATCTTATGAAGTGCGAAAATATTCAACCCTGATCAGACTGCACGGACTGTGCAGTCTTTTCAGGGGCGAAATCTTTCGATCTTTCACGGTTTGCTGAATCTAGAAAGACCAATCCAACTCACTGTATAATTACTGTCGGAATACCTCTGATTGACCTCTGCTGGATGCTATTTCTTTCACGAGTAATTATTTTGAGAACTGGCATTTACAAAAATTTTACTGAGGGTTGGCATCCATTCCAATACAACGAAATTTTAGACTAGTCCAAATAGGAAGAAATTGCGGAAGACTTTGTTGTTGTTGTTATTGAAAAAAAAAAATCTTGAAACAACCAATTTCTTTATTTTACCCAATGTTTTCCCAAGTTCTTTTTTCCTTGAGGGGCCAAAACAATACGGGGTCGTTTTGGATGGGGTTAAGAGTTTTCTGGCAACATTTAGACGATTCTTAAAATCATTACTTTCGGTTCAAATTTAGACTTGTTTTGTATTTCGTGGTCTTGTAATTGTTATTTGAATGACGTGTGAAGATATCTTGTTTTCAAGAACGAGCTTGTACGACAAAAACATCCTGGTTTTGGATTTATCCGTAAAAAGGATCTTGTAGTCGAGAGACAAATATCGTGATTTTCACAGATTTATTACTCGAAACATTCTGGGAGAAACGAAGAGTATGAAAAAATTCCTCAATGTAATTGACGGATCGCTGGCCAAGCCCACTAACCTCCTACATGGCAGTTCGACCGAGGTCAATAAAGGATATGTTTTTGTAAAATATATAGTAAGGGCTTAAAAGATTCAAAATCATTGGATGGCGACTTAAACGTCGTAATTATAGCTTGTGTGAGCTGTATTTACGACGGTAAACTCGCAAATCTAACAGAAAAATCTTAAAATAAATGTTGGAGTAAAAAGTTCACCCACGGTCTAAATGAATGATTTGATTGGTGAATCTATTTAGATTGACAGTGGATATCCTTCAATTGTTGTACAGCCGCCGTCAAAGCGCAGTTGGTAGCGCGTCGGACTGTCAATCTAGAGGTCCCGGGTTCGATCCCCGACTGACTATTTGTCTCACACCAATGGGTCGATAATCGTAGACCTATGTGGGATAGCAGCTGGAGGCTAGGAAAGGATGTAATGGTAGAACTGGTGTAAGAAATACCAGGATTCCATTGTTAGGTGCTCCAGCCGCCGCGATATAACTGAAAAATTGTTGAAAGCGGCGTAAAACCCCATTCAAACAAATACATTAATTGTTGTACCACCTACTGGTGCCTTGTGCTTGGCAGCTGGGTCTTTAACACATTCTCACTCAATGGCGCTTTTTGACGTCCCAATAAGAAAATGAAGAAATAAATTTGGAAAACATTGTGGAAATGAACACAATGTTTTCGACGTAAAATATCAAATTTATACACTTTTAATTGTCTTCTGCAACTTCTTTCAATTAGGGCTAGTCTAAAATCTTGTTGTGTGGTAATGGATTAATACTAGTAGAGGAAGGAAAGGAATGAGGAAAAAGGGATATAAACTTTAAAAATGCATTTCAATTTACCTCCCTTTATAGTAATAGTTTGCTGTTTTAATAGTTAACATATATTACGAGTTTCAAGTGAATGTCTTTAAAAATACTAGAGATAACACAAAATCATAGGGTCCAGGGTTCGATGCCCGGTCGCAGCAAATATCCTTTCTCCAACCAAAAAGCGGATAATCATACACTTAAATTGAATGAACAGCTGGGTGCTCGGAAAGGATGTAGTGGTAGAATTGGCGTGAGAAAAACAGGGAATCAATGGTTATGTGCTTCAGCCAACGCGATATGACTGGAATACTGTTAAAAGTGGTGTTAAATCCCATTTGAAAACAAAAACGCAAACTGAAATCTCTCCGTATTTCCAAAATCAGCCGAGCTTTTGAATACTACATCGATGACCTTTAATTTGAATGATTTTAGGCGATTACAAAAAGTCCATTTCTGGGTTTCATGGTGAAGCAATGCCAATAGACGGCACCGACGGCACCGAGGATAACGTATGTGTGTTTGGAATAAGGCATTGCAGAACCCCGAGTCAATTGACCACCCGAGGCTGTCGTTTAAGGAATCACTCCACCAATCAATTCATTCCTTCATCCCGGAACTGAGCTTTGAAAGTTTGCGGACGTTTGCATGAAATTTTTTTGTTAGTTAGGCGACTGAGTCGTTGTAACTAATTACGACGTTTAAGTCACCAACCAACCATTCCTATTTTAGCTTACCTGAGCTCGAAGTGCTCTGGGGGAGCTATTGTGGTAGGTCATCGTCCGGCGTCCGTCCGTCCGTCCGTTCACAATTAAAAAAAAATCTTCTATTAACTCACAATGGAATTTTAACCAAACTTCAGAAAAATGATCCTTAGGTCATTCTCTTTCAAAATACTTTAAAGATTTGAATTCCATGAAGAACTCTGGTTGCCATGGCAACGGCGTGAAAAGACTTAAAGATCTTCTCCTCCCAAGCCATAAAACCTAGAGCTTTGATACTTGGTACAAATCATCATCTATTGACCCTCTACCAAAATACTTCAAAGAATTACTGTATTCTGAAAATTAGCCCTTTTCTGTGCGATTCCTGATTTTACATAGAAATAAATAAGGAAAACTTAAAAAATCTTCTCCTCCCAAGCTTTAAGGCCTAGAGCTTTGATATAAGGTATAAGTTGTAATCTATTGACCCTCTACCAAAATAATTCAAAGAATTACCGTATTCTGAAAATTATCCCTTTTCTGTACGATTCCTGATTTTAAATAGAAATAAAGAAGGAAAACTTAAAAAAAAAAAACTTCTCCTCCCAAGCCGTAAGGCCTAGAGCTTCGATATTTGGTACAAATTATCATCTATTAACCACCTACCAAAAAATTCCAAAGAATTACTGTATTCTGAAAAATAGCCCTTTTCTGTGCGATCCCTGATTATACATAGACTGAATAAAGAAGGAATACTTTATAAATCTTATTCTCCTAAACAACTAGACCCAGAGCTTTAATATTTGAGATAAATCATCATCTATTGACCCTCTACCAAAAATACTTCAAAGAATTATCGCATTCTGAAAATTAGCCCTTTTCTATGCGATTCCTGATTTACATAGAAATAAAGAAGGAAATCTTTTAAATTCTTCTTCTCCCAAACCATGAGGCCTAGAGCTTTGATATTTGTATACATCATCATCTATTGACCCTCTACCAAAATACTCTAAAGATTTACTGTATTCTGAAAATTAGCCCTTTTCTGTGTGATCCCTGATTTTACATAGAAATAAAGAAGAAAACTTTATAAATCTTCTCCCACCCCATAAGGCCTAGAGATTTGTCATTTTGTATAAATCATCTTTTGACTCTCTACCAAAACACTTAAAAAAAATCAGTATTCTGATAATTAGCCCTTTTCTTTGCCATCCCTGATTTTATATAGAAATAAAGAAGGAAAACTTCAAAAATCTTCTTCTCCCAAACCGTGAGGCCTAGAGCCTTGATATTTTGTATAAATCATCATCTATTGACCCTCTACCAAAATACATGTACTTCAAAGAATTACTGTTTTCTGAAAATTAGCCCTTTTCTGTGCGATTCCTGAATTTACATAGATTACAGAAGGAAATCTTTAAAAATCTTTTTCCAAACCATAAAGCCGAAAGCTTTGATATTTGGTGTGTAATAATACCTATTGACCCTGTGCTAAAATGCTTCATAGAATTACTGTATTCTTCAAATAAGACCTTTTCTGTGCAATCCCAGAAAGGAATGAAGAAGGATATCATAGAAAATGTTCTCCTTCTAAACCATTAGGCCTAGATCTTTGATATTTGGTATTAATGCCAATTGACACTATACTTGATTTCTTCAAAGAATTACAGTACTCTTGAAATTAGCTCAACATGGTTGAATATTCCTCTCCAAAATGACTAGGTGTAGGGCTTTGATATTTTGAATATTATATCATAAAGCCTTGAGCAATCATACTCAGGGGAGCGATATGGGACCATCATGGTCCTCTTGTTTTGTTACATGCTACTGGCCATATATTTTGCGACATAACGCCGTTTGAAATCGAAGTGGAACATCAAATCGGAGTCTATGGGCGGGGCTAACGGAATAAGTGGGCTGGCCAAGGGATTGGGCAATATCTATATGGATTCTGACTCATCACTTGTCAAACATGTTGAATTTTCAATGTTTACAGGAGATACATTTTTCATTTCGACAACAACAAAATATCGTCGTTAGGCGTGCAAAATGCCGTGACTACAGCTTAAATAAAGCTGTAGTTACGACATTTTGCACGCTCAACGACGGAATGCACAAAGTGAAAGGCGTGCTTCTTCACCAGTTTATGCAGTACGCTGTCTAACCAGATTTGATAATTTTGATGGATCCAAACTTTAAATCTTTTAATAGAGTTGTATAACTTTTTGATGTATTTCTTTCCCAAATATAGAAATTTTCCCCCGTATAAATCACGTTTGAGGTGACACGTGAGGTTAAATGGGGTCACTGATGTGTGGTGACCCGAAATCCATACCACTGAGTTTCAAAACGTTTTTACGACATTTTAATGTGACCCGTATTGCGTATAAGTGTATTTAATAAAATGAATATAAAATCACCGAAACAGCCTCACCAAAGTTGTCAATTATAAGAGTTCATGACCAACTGAATTTTGTCCGTCCTAATCCAGTGACAATTTCTTTCTTTCGTTTGTATATGAAGTTTCTTTCTTTCTTTCTTCCTGTATGAATGTATGTATGTATGTACGTGTATGCATGTTTGTATGTATATGAGTGTACATATGATTGTATGTATATATGCATACCATGTATGTATGTGCGTGTGTATTTATGTATGTCTGTATGTAGTTATGCATGTATGTATGTTTGTATGTATGTTTGTATGTATGTGTATGTATGTATATTTGTATGTATGCCGGTTTTTATGTATGTATCTACCTATATTTGCATCTGTTTGCAATTAAAATGCCTTAATAACGGTTGTAACTACAAATCATTCAAAATGCAATTGCGTCATTTCGGTCTCCTACGTATGATTCCTGTGAATTGTTTGTCCTGCCAGGTTGCCCTTTCTTTGTTCTTTCTCTCTCTATTTATTACTTCAAACCATACTTTTGTCGCTTTTGAAAATTTCTGCTAGCCAGTAAAGGAGATTGCTAAGCAGATTGCTACTTTTCTTATTTTTCCTTTGCAAGATTTCGACATAAGCATCTTTGTTCTTGGTAGCGATCATTGCGTAGTTTGCAGCGCGTCGGACTCTCGATCATGAGGTCCAGGGTTCGATCCCCGGTCGAAGCAAATAGCCTTTCCGACGTGTGTCTCCAACCTATGGGTTGATACTCGTACCCTTGGGTGGGATGAACAGCTTGAGGCTCGGAAAGGATCCAGTGGTAGTTATGGTATGGGAAAAGCCAGGAATCTGTGGTTAGTTGTTAATTTGAGAATTGATTTTTGTTTGACGGTCACGTTTCGATAGGTCACCTCAGCCAAGACATTTTCAAAAACCTAAATGAAACAGATTTTTTTTCTAGAATATCAAATTTACTCTTGAATCGAGAAATCTGAATTTCGCTTCTTCAAATTAAAATGATTAACCCAACAAAATTACGCTTTTTGAAGCCTCCAAGAAAAACAAAAGCTTTAGGAAACATTGTGGAAAATGAAGAAATTGCTTGTTACTATGTTTCCTACCCGAAAAAGCAAACTTACCAGAAGGCAAAATTTTAGACTTGTCTCAAATGAAAAGATTTTAGGGGTTAGTGTTTTTTTGTGTTTTTTTTAAAGATATTTCTGACTTTCTGCGTAGAAAACATTGAGGAAAATTAAGAAAATTGCCTTCCATATGGGCGTCAAAAAGCGTTATTGTGTGGGGTTAAGAGTTAAGATACCCTTACCTTCGTATTTATTACGAAGGGTGTTCGACTCAAATTAACATGTAAGTTCTTTGATCAATGTTTTAAGTGCGCTTGAATGATTCCCTTTGATAATCAAACAGACATTTCCACCTTGTTTGACCGGGTCGTAATGACTGTTATACATACCCAAGGTCGGCTAGCCTACGGATCGATATAAGGATAATGTATGGCGCTTTAAAATGGTCTTCAATGATAATCGAACAGACGATAGATCGATAATGTATGGAGACTTTAATGGGTCTTGAGTGTTTCGAATAGAAAATGACAACCACTAACCACAGGATTACGTCACTTGGGGCTATATATGTTCGCCAGCAATTTCATACCACGAAAGTAATTTTTTATTCTCTGTTGTTGTTTTTATAGAAATCATAAAATACTACGATAATTGGTGGCTTTATTTTGTTAAAGATTTACTCTCTCCATTCTGACAGCTTTTTTCACGGTAGAGGGTGTGAAAGAGACAGAGATTGATCGATTGGGGTTTAACTTCACTTTAAACAGAAGTTCAGTCATATCGCGGCGGCTGGGGCATAAGTGAGAGACAAATGTCTGAAAGGATATTCGCCGCGGCCGGGGATCGAACCCTGGACTCCTTGACTTGGAGTCTTACGCGCTGACACTGCGCTACGGTCGCGGCCCAAGATAAAGACACAGAGAAAGAGAAAGAGACAGAGAGAGAGAGAGACAGAGAGAGAGAATGAGAGAGAAAGAGAGAGAGGGAGAGAGAGTGGGGGAGAGATTGACGAGGCTAGGCCAGCGATCCGTCAGCCGTAGATCTAAACCAAAGTCTAAATAGAGCTTTGGGTCGAAGGTGCAAACTCTAATATTTAGTAATGTTAGCCTTAAAAGTATTGATAATTTTTATGGAGTATTTTGCTTAAATATCTGTAAAATCTGTGGATCTTTCGGTTAAACATTTTCGTCATCTGATGTTGGTAGAAATATTGTCAAGTTTCGTTTTCAACCCGAAGAACAACAAAAGAGCAACGAGGTCGTAAATTGTGCTAAGCTATGGAGGTTGGGCGCTTTTAATGCTAGTTTTGTCTTAGATACAAATTTCCCAGTTAACAATCAAAACGCCGTATCTATAGTTTATTTCAATATATAATAATAAGACTTTGACCTCTCTCGACCTCATGATCCATGGTCATTTTACCCCATTACCACACAACTCCCCTTTTAACGCATTTGAGTAATGATGCCATAGAAAACGTTGTGAGAAAAAGAGAAATTGCTTGTAATGAGCAAAATCTACTTTTCTCACAATATTTTCGAACCAATTCGTTACTTGAAATTTGTTACACATATTTCAATATGCCATCTGAAACTTCTTTCACTTATGACTTGCTTAAATTTTTTCGCCTGGTAATGTGTTAAGAGTAATGGAGCCCTCTTATCGTTGCGATTGACTCAATTGTAATGAAAATATTGACAAATTTGTGTATTGAAATATTGGTCATGTGAGGTCAAAAATTCAGAACACGGAAATTATCGGCTTTTATACACGGTCTAATAAAAGGACATCTTTCATTGTAACAGAAGCAAATTTAACCCACAAATGACGCTCTTTGTCGCTCCTAAAAAAAGAGGTTGGGAAATATTGTGGTAAATGAAGAAATTACTTGTAAGAAGCATTTTCTTCCATTTTCCACATTTTTTATCAAAAAAGTACAATCGAAAATATCGACTGCAATTTCTTTCAGTTTGGTCAAATCTAAAAGTTTGTTGTTAGGAAAAGGTTAAAAGTGGGCAATATCTTATTAAAAAACGTTTAACATAAATGTATCTGCTCTATCTAGCGCATGGTCCTTTTGCGGTGGGAAAAAATCTGAAATTGAAAGTTGGTTTGTAACACAAACACGTGTTTCATCTATTTTTAGAAACAAGTAGTCACACCTCTCGGATGTGAACCAATGATTGCGTATATTTCCAGGGGTGTGTCCTAATGGCCAACCTTCATCTATAAAAAGAAATTTCCGCTTATTGAATCGATAACCATTTCATACGCAGTGCGTGTCGGAAGATCTACATTGACTGGTAAGAGGAAAATTTTCCATTGATATTTCTTTGTGTAGAACTAGATTTTTACAGCAGACGTAATTAATTGTTTACTTAAGAAAGCCTTATTTTTCCAACGCGGTTGTACACGACCCAACACTGCAATGTAGTAAATAACATTACGCGTGCGTGTAGGTGTTTTTTGTTTTTTTGTCATTATGTAACTTGCTTTACGCGACGTTCAAAGTTGGGCGAATTTCTCTATGTGCGTCTTGCCCTCCGTCTGATATTATGGAGCCTAATATGATACACTGAATTTTTAGCTGAATGCGTAAAAAAATGGACTATATGTCCATTTATAGAAAGTTTTATTGGTGTATCGCAGACTTATAATTTACACCTGTACAATATATACGCTTTAATCCTTTCCCACACAATCCCCCTTTTGACGCCCCCTATAAAAAAAAGATTTTGAAAATATTGAGGAAAACGAAGCAATCAAACAATTTTTTCATTGTCACCCCCCCCCCCCCCCCGAAAAAAAAAAAAAAAAAAAAAAAAAAAATAGAATTCCACCAACCTTAAATTGTTGTCTGCTGCTTCTTTTAATTTGGACCAGTCTAGAATTTTGTCGAAATTGACGGTTAGATTAACCTGCTTGACATTTCGGGAAATTGATGGATCGCGTTTGCCAATCAAAACAGTGATTGACCAATCAAATTATCCATTTAGCGGAAATGAAGTGAACTTTGAACTCCATTATTTGCCGACATTTATGTGAAGTGTTTTTTGTTGTTTTGGGCGACTTAAATTTCCTACTTATAGCTCATTCAGGCCGAAGATTCGACGTTTGTATCATCACCAAACTATTTTTCATTTTTTGATACATTTTGCCATAAATTTTGAGGAAAAAACCCACCGCCATTTGATATTTTCAGGGGTCTAGCTTCCTGTCGGAGCTCATAGGGCGTGGACATCGATCCGACAATTTCCGTAATGCTTATTTAGTTCTGATTGGCATACACCAACAAAGAAAATCCTCTGATTCTTAAGGTAGCCCCTTAATCTTTAAGTTAGCCCCCTCATTCTTAAGTAGGCCGCTAATTCTTAAGTAAGCTCCCTAAATGACCAATCGCTGGCTCCGCCCATTTACTCCGTTGGACACGCCCAACGACTCCAACAGGAAGTCCCACTTCGATTTTAATCGACGTTATTTTGCAAAATTTATGACCAATAGCATGCAACAAAAAAAGTAGAATAGTTGGTTGGCGACTTAAACGTCGTAACTACAGCTTGAATAATTTGGAGAAATTTATCATTATTTTTTTCGTCTTTTTTAATAGAAAGCATTGTGGATAATGAAGAAATCGCTTGATACAAGGAATTATTTCCATTTTTTCACAATGTTTTAAAAAGCTTTTTTCGGGGGGGGGGGGGGCATAAAGAGGA
This sequence comes from Fragum fragum, assembly GCA_946902895.1. Lineage (NCBI taxonomy): Eukaryota > Metazoa > Mollusca > Bivalvia > Cardiida > Cardiidae > Fragum > Fragum fragum. Next base: position 18,957,279 of record OX336367.1, on the reverse strand, counting down.
GGGATTGTGTGGGAATGGGTTAAAACATGTCACAATCTTTGCTAATTTGACAATTGATTAATATATGAGCGCGTGCGTGACATTTCCAACCGTTACACATGTGCGATAAGTAACGACTCAGATCAGCCTGTGCATCTGATCAGAGTCTTCACTCTGCGCTCTGTAGATAGATACTGTCCTAAAGCTTCTTTAAGCAATCAGCGAATATTCTTATTGCCCCGAATGGCTGACAAGGGTGCTCAATGTGTGCGAGTCGCGCACCTGCTAAATTGTTGGAAATGTCACGCACATGCTCATATATGCTTTGGTTATATTAAATATATATACAATGTATATAAAGGGAATCTAATTTTCTTTTTATAATCATGGAAGTAAAAAAATGTAAGCATAGTCGGCCTCGCGGCTTCATACAATCGATGAAACAAAAAATATCATCTTCAATTTGCCATTAAGGGATCGCGTTGGAAATCAGCAAATCGATAGACCTATTAAACCATACATTTAGACCGGAGGTGAACTATGAACTCTGGCATTGGTCGATACGTATGTTTAGCATTTTTGACGGTTTGGCGACATAAAACGTCGTAATTACAGCTTATTCAAGCTGTAGTTATGACGTTTAGGTCGCCAACCAACCAACTAACCTACCAACCGTTTTACTTTTTTTGTTACACGCTACTAACCATATTTTATTGCGTCGTTGAATTTGCATACTCGTGTGGCTTGTTGTGTATGGGTTTCAAACTATTTTATTATTATCATTATTATTATTATTAATTAGAAGTCACCATTGACGTTGAAAAAGAAATGTTAGTTTTTAAAAAACTTCACTCCTTTTGTAGACTGGCTGCAGTCGTTTCTGTTTGGACCATTATTGTATAATATTTTTTCCTCTTTTATGTCTTTTGAAACCGTGTTTATGTTTGTGACTAGTGCTGAAGAAAAACAATCTTCTTTTTAAAAACAAGTGATTTAACCCTTGTCATGCTGAGCCCGGAATATTCCGGTTCTGGCAGAAGGTGTAGACCAAGATCAGACTGCACTTATGTCTACACCTCCTGCCTGTACTTTTCCTGCTAGAGCTGTTTATGAAATTTATTTCTGTAAGGAATATTGATTTTTTTGATAACAAGTTCTCTCAGTACTTTCAGCCCTTTGATTTTACAGCAATTCAATAAGGTAATTCATTCAGCATGACAAGGGTCCTTTTCCAACCCTGGAAAGATTTAATTTCCTTTTAAGTTGAGTCTAATAGCCAGACTACTACTTTTGATCTGTTTGCTATTTTCATCGATGAGTCTTTTCCCCTGTGCCCCCTTCCCGCTAAAAAGGGGGAGAAAAAGATATCTCCTCGATTTTTTCACTCCTAAAACTTTTTCAAAAATGATTAGTGAAATTACAACAACAACATATACAAACGACAAACAACTACAAAAAAAACCACCCATGTTTCAGGGAGCGTATAAACTTAAATGTCCTGTATCAGTAAAAAGGGACAGTTAGGTGGAATTCAACAACGGCTGTATTGGAATAAAGATTGGAAACTTTCGAAGATATAAAATCTTGGTAATGCAAGTATGCTTGCAAACAAGCTAATAGGATTTTAAAATTCCTTGTCTGTTTTATTGTTGTTAAGTCTTGCTTTGGTGGACACAGTCACACGTTTATCTGATAATATTTGTTAGCCATTTAATCGCCTGACCTGGCTTCTTTTGGTTATCAAGAGATCGTCCCGGGGTGACGAAAACGTCGTAACTACAGCTTTACTGTGAAGCTGTAGTAACGACGTGTGTGGTCGCCTAACGATGAAATTTATAATTGACTCTTCACGATAGAAGGGGCCATCTTTGTTACAGACTGACTGTAATGCACAAACCGACAAAATGGAAAGTTTTCGCTATTGAATATCCATTCGAACTCACTACATATTTATTTCTAAAATCCCAACTAATATTTCTGATTAACCTCTACTTTTCTGGTATACCTCTGACGGTTTCGATTGAAAAAACAAACAAACAAAAAATCAAACAAACAAAAAACATGTGAACGATCACCAAATAATTTCAATTAATTTTGAAATTCAAAAAGAGATCGAGCCTACCAGAGGTCAATCAGAGATCGAAAATCGAGTATAAATCTGTGGTATGGTAGAATAGCAATTCTAGATTCAGCAAATCGATCACGAGCAATGAGTGTCGACGCTGGCTAGCCTGTTTAGTTTGCGCAATCTGATCTGGATCGATGCTTTTCAACCCGTTCCGAGATATCCTCATTTTGTTTAACAGGTTACATAGCATCGGTGTAATTCTAAAACCTTGTAACTACAGCTTGAATCAAGCTGTAGTTACGAAGTTTGAGAATTACACCGACGATATATTTTAGAGAAAACTTTTAGGAATACTTGGATTCCTATCAGCCAAGCTACTTGAATTATGCTGTAGTTACGAGGTTTTAGAAAAACGCCGGCGATATATTTTAGATAAAGCTTCTTGAAATACATAAGATTCCAAAAAGCCAAGCCACTTGAAGTTGAAATCCATTTCTTCCTGGTCGTTAGGTTTTCTTTATAAAATCTATCTTAGTCTTACTTTTGAATTAGCATGTAAAGTAGTGCATGCCTAATCCGTATTTTAGGAATCGACTAGACATGGGGACTCTACGGGAGTTTAGACTTTCGTCGAATATTGATTATTCAGCTCTCCTTAGCATAACTTGCTCTAGCGGCAAGCTTTTTATGGTTGCATGTTGTCCGTCGAGTGTCGTAAAGAATCGTGTATTAAGATTTACCCTCTAGACACTCTAGAGGCCTGAATTTGGTCTTAGAGTGAAAATTGATCCGAATGTTGTCTTGATGCAAACTTCGGCCATTTGAAATTAAATCAACATGGGCTATAAAGTTTGAATATGTATCAAAAATAGATAAAATTATATGCGCGGACTCTAGAAACCCGGCCTTTAGCTCAGTTGACTATGCAATTCGTCAGAACTTTTGTCTGGCAGAAATCTTGGATGAGTTCAAAACTTGGTCTCAGAGTAGAGACTCGCCGGTTAAGTACACAGAGGTTTGACAGAGGCTCTATACCCTTTCCATATGCCTTAGTCTTTCTGACCTCGCTCTGACCATTACCACTTGAATAAAATTTTAGACTGGTCCAATTTGAAAGAAGATGCAGGCGACATTTTGAGGTTGATGGAATTCTAAAATTATTTGTCTTTTGGGGTAGAAAACATTATGGACACTGAAGAAATGGCTTGTTTCAAGCAATTTCTTCTATCTCCGCAATGTTTTCCAAAACCCTTTTCTTGAGTGGCGTTAAAAGGAGGGATTGTATGGGAATGGGGTAACTATTTAGAGTAAAGACTCGTCGGTTTGGTACAAAGACGTTTGACAGAAGCTCTGCTCTTTCCACATGCCTGGGTCGGTCTGATTTTGCTCTGGATGTAAAATTTCCCTCGTATGGTATAACATGGTAGTAAAAATATCATTGATCAACTCATTCAACCCTGACTGAAACTGAGTTTCATTGATGAGATGAGAAGATAAATTTAAAGATAAAAATCAAAGTACTGAAAGTACTGTAAGCTATCAAAGCATTGATTTGTCATGTAATCTTCTTTGCTTTTTTGTAGGGTAGAAAACATTGTGGAAACTGAAAAAATTGCTTGTTACAATCAATTTCTTCATTGTTCTCAATGTTTTCCAAAGCCTTCTTGGGACTTTATTTAAAAAAGCGGGATTGAATAGGAATGGGCGGTATAGCATGCTTTTGAAGGTGTTCTCTACAATTTGAATAAAGTTTATTCATGTGTCCGGTCAATTTGAACACAATATGCTCGGGTATACACAAGCACTACTTTTTTTTGCGTAGATAGTGGTTAAGCCTCCAGGGGCAGTTGGCACTCTTTGAAACTCTGAAAAATAAACAGGGAAGAAAATATTGTAGAAAAAGAATTAATTGCCTGGCGTCCTTTGGTTGAAGTATTTTTTACCCAGTTTGAATCGGACATCCTCGGAGCTGTCTGACAAAATTTTACAGTTTTCATTTCACGTGCCCTATGTTAGATGCACTCATTATAACAGTATTGCCGAAGATACAGCAATGGGTGCACACAATATAGGATGTGGACAGATTGTCAATTAACCCCTCTCGTCTAAAGTTCCGCTGTACCGTGGCCACGTGAGTTCTCACGACTTGGAAGAAAATCGGTTATTCAAAGTTATACAACATTGAGTTCAATGTCACGGAGTACTTTTGTAACTTTGTGAAATCTATTTTTAACCCACACTACTTTTAAATCAGTTTCAGACGAAAAGCATAAATGTCGAAAAACGAAATAAATTTTGTTTATTAACAGACCAGTGGTCTGTCGTAGAAAATCAAAGCGCTGACTACGCTGATGTGACTTATGAAGCGTAACGTAATTCAATGCAATTTATTTTAGAAGGTTCGGGTCATACATGAGCTTGAAAGACCGACTTTTATTGCCAGATTTCTATCCAACCAAACCTCCAAACCGCTCAGAATATATATATATTCTCACGTATATATCGACGGCTTGTATAGAGCCATACTATGTTTTGCTCTAAGCCATCGATATGTCGTGCCCATTAAACAGCTTCCATTTGATCTTTTTGTCGAAAGTCGTTTATATACTTTATTGAAGCTACAGTTTAGACGTTTAGATCGCCAACCAACGATTTACTTCTTTGTTTTATGTTCCTTGTCATACGTTTTACTCAACCCATTTCCACAAAATTTCACTTTTTTATGCCCCTATAGAAAATGCTTTGGAAAACATTCAGGACAGAAGAGAAATTGCCGTGTAACAAGCAATTTCTTTGATGCCCAAAATGTTTTCTATCCTGATTTTTATATTTCACCAACTCGCAATTGTTGTCTGTGACGTATTTTAATTTGGACCAGCCTAAGGTTCTGGTTGTAGGTAATGGGTTAAGAAGGTCGTCTATAACCTAAGCCTAAATGCCATGTCGGAGGTCATTTGGCCTGAACAGCAATCCGTCAAATTCTGTAAAATTGCGTGCAATATTCCTTTAGCTGCTTCTAAAACTTTATTCATTTCCCAGCAATATTGCTTTGAAGAAGACCCCCCCCCGGAGAAAAATAGTTCGGGAAAACAGTGAGGAAAATAAAATCAGATACAAGAAAGAGAAAAAGATTTGTTGCTTTGTTTTATACCTGAATACTTTGTATTATAAATTCCATCACCTTGTCAGCAAAGTCTTCGAAAGTACAACATTCTAATTTTATTATTTTCCGGCAATGGATTGACAAGTAAATATCTACCATAATTTTACCTTACGGAAATAGATATCGCCGGAGTGCAACCAAAACCCTGTAGTTGCAGCTTTATTTAAGCTGTAGTTACATGGTTTTTGACGCCCATCGACGATAAATACACAGACAATGATACCGCATGCCATTATTTCAACGTTTGATTGATTGAATAAATAAAATTGAATTAACACCGCTTTTAACCGTATTTCTGTCATATCGCGGCGGCTGGAGCGCCCAACAATGGATTCCTTGTATTTCTCCAACCAGTACTACCATTACATCCTTTCCTAGCCTCCAGCTGCTATTCCACTTAGGTCTACGATTATCCACCCATTTGTGAGAGACAAATGTCGGAAAGAATAAGTGCCACCGCCGGGGATCGAACCAATGATTGAAGATTTAGGAGCTCAACGTTTGAAGGGGTTTCTCAGCTTTAAAGTCCTTGTTGCTCTCAGTCTTTTGATATGGAGACCTAAGATTTTACGTAGAAATAATGATTATGTGAGTCGCATGGTACCCGTGCAATTACTGTATGGATTAGATAACCAGCGGGTCATAATGGCCCTAATTCGCTCACTCGAGTTTACTGTCAAGTCAAACAATCTGACCAAGGTCATTAAATTGGGATTCCAGTGTCAACAAGGTGTTTCTTAGAACTAGTGTTTAACACCAGATGACCAAATAAGTATTTGACCCTTTTTATCCAATGTCATCCGATTTCGAATCCTCAAAGATTTGATAAAGACGAATATCCTGTCCAATTTTCAGGTTGACTGAATTAAGAATAAGGCCTCGTGAGTGTCTTAAAGGTGTTTAAGTATTGACCTTGTGACCTAGTTTTTTACCCTGGTTAACAATATTTTGAACTTGTCCAAGAATTCATAAAGACAAACATTCAGACAATTTTGAGGAACCAAGTTTTTAACTTGCCAAAGATCCAATCAAGACAAATATTCTGCCAAATTTTCTGGTTGATTAGACCAAATACATGTAAATAAGGCCTATAGAGAAATTACAAAATTTTTAATTGCAACCACAAATAAGGTAATGTTCAGTGAAATCGAAACGATGACGTATTTATCCGGTTCCAAATGGACTTGTACTCCGTTGACTTACAGTGCGTTACGGGAGCCAAATATTTTATTTAAGCCATTCCTACACAGTGACGCTTTAAACGCCCCTTAATATGAAAGCTTTAAAAACATTGTGGGGAATGAAGAAATTGCTTGTTACAAGCAATTTCTTCATTTTCCACAATGTTTTCTACCCTAAAAGACAAAGAATTAAAGATTTCACCAACTTTAAATTGTTGTCTGCAACTTCTTTGAATTTGGACTGGTCTAAATTTCATGGTGTTGGAATGGGTTAAGTAATGGATGGCCATTTTTCGTTATAAAAACAGCTTGTTTCCCTCCTTCTAAAACTCCGAAGGCATTAATGTTAGAAATTGAGGTCAAACAATTTTCATCCGTTCTCGGTTATATAGCTTAAAAAAAAAAGAGTTTTGAAAATTCCTCGCTTGAAAATTCCGAAACTTCTTTGATTTTTGTCGTCTGGTTATTCGGTAACCCATTCTAACACAATCCCTCCTTTTTACGCCCATCAAGAAAAAACTACTTTGGAAAACATTGTGAAAAATGAAGAAATTGCTTGTTACAAGCAATTACTTCACTATCCATAACGTTTTCTATCCTAAAAGAAGAAAGAAATTAAAATTCCATCAACTTGAAATTGTCGTCTGCAGCTTCTTTCAATTTTGACCAGTCTAAAATCTTGTCGTCTGGTCATGGGTTGAAAGTTTTCTCGTTTGATATTCTAAATAGCGGATATTGAATGAGTGGTCATGAAATATCGAATTTGAATTTACTTGGACCCAAACACAAGTTACCGGATCAATACTACAACATGATATCCTTTATTTATGCCGAAATGAATTAATTGTAAGTTTCGTCTGTCAAAAACGAGCGTTCTGATTGGCCGAAAAAATTCTCATAGCTCCTTGAACAAAATTTAGAGCCCGCAGCTATTTTTTATGCCTTTCTTTACAAAAAACTATCAAAATGGTAAAATACTTGCTTTTTTACCCGATGTCGTTAAAGAATATGAGACGAATAAATAGTTTTGGTTTGTTAGTTTGTTTTCATGGAGGTATGAAAAGAAAAAAAATCTCTTCGCCTATAAAAACATTAAATACGACGTCATTCAGGATCAAATTGTAAGAGGGGCCCAAATTCGTCTTAAAGGTTCGAAAGATATAGTTTTTAGTATGCGCGCTTTCCTGTTTTGCAAAATTCTAGACCTATTCAAATTCAAAGATTTTTCAGACGAAAATTTAATTTAGATTTAATTTGAAAAGTTATCATTCAATATGGAAGAAAATATTGTTGTAAAAGAAAAAATTGCTTGTAACAAGCAATTTTTTCTTTCTCCACAATGTTTTCTCAAGTATAAAATCACCGGGACCTAAAAACCATTAATTGAACAGGAAAGGGTTAAACCAATAGTAAGTCACTTGTGAGAATAACAATGACAAAATTCTTCATACATCATATTAGTCTGATAGAGAGGTATTATCGCACTATCACGTTACCTTGGAAACGTATCAAAATAGATTAATACACGTGTTTCTAAATGATGTGTCACTCCGAATTAGGCTATCTTATCTTATTGAATAACGAAGATATCAGACGACAATACTTTGATAATTTTATCAAACATCTTCTTGCATTGTAACAGACACTATTTTAGACTGACCCAATGTTGCTTAAAATGTTGCTTAAAGGTACATAAACCCGTTTGTTGAATTTCAAACTTGGTTTATTAAAAAAATGAGTAATCAAAAAGTATGTAAGGTAGAATCATGGACAGATCTCATCAAAGACAGTTTAACCCATTCCAACACGATGAAATTTTAGACTAGTCCAAATTCTAATAAGTTGCAGACGACAATTTAGAGTTGATGGAATCTTTAAAATCTTTGTCCAGTGGGGTAGAAAACACTGTGGATAACGAAGAAATTGCCTGTAACAATCAATTTCTTCATTTTTCACACTGTTTTCCAAAGCTGTTTTATTGAGGGTGTGTAAACAAGAGGGATTGAGTGGGAATTGGCCAAGTACACAAGACCTATACCTCATTTTTGTTCCGAGCATAACTCAAAAAGTTTTCACCTATTATATTGAAACTTCATCAGTGGATTGATCGCACTAAAATCGTTCAGTCCACAAGAACCATAACAATGTGCTTTACAATTGTCGAGTTACTACCCTTTGTTTTTCTTACATAATTTTCATCTGTAGCATAACTGACCAATCGCTGTCCAATACTTTGTCTGTTGGCCATGCTCACCGATTCCAACAGGAAGTGCAACCATTTTAACCCATTCAAACACAGCAAAATTTTAGTCTGGTCCAAATTGAAAGAAACTGCAGACGACAATTTCAATTTGATGGAATTTTGAATTTTTTTGCCTTTTTGGATAGAAAACATTGTGGATAATGAAGAAATTGCTTGAAACAAGCAATTTCTTCGTTTTCCACAATGTTTTCCAAAGTTTTTTTCTTTAGGGGCGTAAAAAGGAGGGGATGAGTTGACGGCGTTATTTTGCAGAACTTATGGCCAATAGCATGTAACAAAAAAAGTAGAACAGATGATTGGCGACTTAAACGTCGTAAATGCAGCTTGAAAAGGTTGTAGTTACGACATTTAAGTCGCCAAACAAGCAATAAAGGTTAAGAAAAAATGACGGCCAATGTCGGAGTTTAAAACTCAATTCTGGTCTTCATGTAAGATTTCATTGGTCGACATATTATTTTAGTGACAGCCACGGCACTTTGTTAAGCAGAATCACGAATCTTCAGATTTGGATAGGTGTCTTCAAGGATAACTGCTGTATCTATCAACCATAACTCTGCATATTATATTTCTTGAGTTATTGCCCTTGATTAATTTTCGAACAGAATTTTTGCAAAGCATAACTCAAAAGTATTTGTTATATAATCGTAAAACTTTATCATAGGATAGTCCACATTTTTCTGAAAGTACAAGGGGAATTGACAATGATTATGTCATTGACCTGCTCCTAGGGGTCATACAAGTTTGACAAACATATCTTTTTTGTTGGAAGTTTACAGCTTATTCAATCCGCTGAAATAATTAGGAAAAAAGAAAAATACTATCGTCATCGGTACTTTTACGGAAAAACTCTTGCATCAGGACACCAAAAGTAGTTCGCGTTAAAAGGTACAAGGGGGTTGCGTTTTCTTTTGGTACATGCCAAATACGGATTTGTTCGAGTTGTATCAGATAGGCAGAATTTCATTCAGATAGTTTATAGATATGCATGTATAATGAATATCGACATAAGGCAATGAATATCGTCCCCTCGTTTGGCTAGTCTCGTAGTGTAGGAGCTGTTTCGGAGACGGGTTTCCGGGTATGAAAACTACTAGACTGGTGAGCCTGTCCCATCTACGCTGCTCTCCGATAATGTATCGTAAGATAAGAACAGGTTCGCCAGTCAAGGAACGTCGCAAATATGTACAGACGAGCATTTTTTTTCATAAAATGTTAATCATTTGTTAATTTATACTCTTAAAATTTGGCTTGCTTTGTGAATATTGATCCTAATTAGACTAACTGGACATGTTTCTAATTCTAGCGAGATCAGCGAGTCAGGTAAGAGTTGATAAAAGTAGCACCCGCTTATGTATGTTCATACTAATTATATTACTCTTACACCTTACTCATATATTCCTTTTCAAGCTCATTGCTATCAAAATAACGATCATCGACCATTTTAACCAATTCCCTTATAATTCCTCGCTTCTACGGACTCAAAGAAAAAAGAAATCTTGGAAAACACGAAGAAAATGGAGTACTAACCGGCCATGTTTTCTACACGTATAGATAAAGATTTTGAAATTTCCATCAACTGAAAGTTGTAGTCTGCAACTTCTTCGACTTGTGCCCTGACTAATATTTTGTCGTCTAGTAATGGATTAAAGTGAATTTCTAATCATGTATATTCCAAAGCAACCTTATCGTACGAAACAGACATTATGATCGAATTGTTTTGTTTAACGTTTTAATTTGAATTACATTTGAAGAGCCTAATTGAACACCTATCAATTTGTAAGAAGTAATGCATGCGCAGATCCAGTGGGGGAGGGTGCGGGGGGAGGATCCAGACTCCCTCGTTCTATCAAGATATATGATTCGGAACATCTGGATATCAAAGTCCCATGGCACACAAGATAATTTAACTATAACTTATTTAAGCTGTAATTACGATATTTTGCTCATTAACTGAATAATATTTTAAAAAGAGTAACTTTTCGGTTGGACTCTCTCCCGAAAAATCTTATAGATCCGCTCATGTCATGTAAGTAGAATAGCCCATTCCTACACAATCCCGCTTTTTGAACCCTTTTAAGAAAGGGATTTTCTAAATATTCTGGAAAATGAAGAAATTGCTTGTCACAAGCAATTTCTTCATTTTTCATAATGCTTTCTACCGGGAAAACCCCAAATATTTATAGATTTCCTAAGGCTGAATTTGTCGTCTTCAACTTCCTTCGATTTGGACAAGTCATAAAACGTTCCCGTTGGGGAAAAGGTTCACCAAATTAGCGCCCTCCATTGTAACTAGTCCCAATCCCCCCTTTTTTCCCCTCACGTGGCTACTGTTGTTTTCTATAGGGAACGTCCAATATCCTTGACTAATACATGACTGTGTAGAATCAAGCTTTAGATGACATAATTGACAGATAGCTGGCCACGCCCTCTGACCTCCAACAGGAAGTTTCACTTCGATATGTATTGCAACATTTATGGCCAGTAACATGTAATAAAAAAGAGTAAAATACATGTAGTTGATATGGCGACCTAAACGTCGTAACTACAGCTTGAATGAGCTATAGTTACGACGTTTAAGTCACCAAATCAACAAAAATAGTTTCAAAGAAATGTAGGCCTATCTCTGCTTTAAAAGTTCACTTTTGGTCTAAATGAAACACTTGATTGGTCGATTGATCTAAGATTGACTACCGCGATCAGTCTATTATGGCGTCCTTTTAACGCGTCGGATAACACGATATCTCTTTGTTACGGGATTTAAAAAATGGCTTTAAAATGTTAACAAATCGTGGACATGTATATTGATATAAAATTTGTAAGTCGATTTTCTTTGAAACACGCTGACGTTAACCTCGACTGTAAAGCTAGCCGAGACTGCTCGACGAGGCTCAATTACATCTCTGCCCTAGACTCGGTTAAGATGAGCTTGTCTCAAAGAAAATAAGAGACACTATACATATTTACATGTATATAATTATCTTTTTTAGTTTCGTGTATCAAAAACGGGCGTTCTGATTGGTCAAAAAAAATATTCATACCCCATTAACAAAATGTTGAGCACGTATTTATTTTGTATGCTTCCGCACAAAATAGTCCCATAAAATTTTTGGGTTTCTTTTCGCTCGATGCTATTAAACTATAAGAAATGAAGAGAATATTGTTTGTTTTCATGGAGGCATGAACCGAAAAGCTTAAGGACCAAGACTGTAGTAAAATAGTCAAAATTCCTGTTGGCAACACACCAATCACTTTTCAACCAAAATTAAGTCCCTCAATCAATAACCTGCAATGAAAGAAACAAATTCCTAGCATGAATGAAGAGTAAAGCTTGAAAGAAAATGCTATGATTAAACAGCAAATATGAAATCATTGTGAAATTTACCAATCACAGATCACAGATATCTGACATCGCCGCCAAATTCACTGAAAAATGAGCCGTTTTACGAAAAATTCAAATCCTAGTAGTAGCCACAAAGGAAATGATAGCCACTAAAAAGCTTGCTTTGTGTAAAGTAGAAACCATGCAAAGTCTGCAAATGCACCAAAAAGTATATGGTTACCATCTCCTTTTTTTCACAATTTTTCATGGAACCCATACCAGTCAATTTAACGCCTTGCAGCAAGCCAAAATCCGCAACCCCACCACTTTCTGTTTCTGGTGTCACTGGATGCAGGCAAACAGTGTAAAGCTCATGACCTTTTAGTTTCGCATCCGGAAATGACCCCAAATTCATGTTTTATATTCATTTAATGCAACATTTTCTTTCTTTACCATCAAATATCTGCTCAAAACTTGCCTTTTCCTAACATTTCTGATTTTGACCATGGCCACTTCGAATATTTCACCTTCTACTGTAGACTGGGACCTAATCCCTCTTATGGATGATTATTCTTCGCGGATTCATACATTGTGGTTAGTACTATCCCTACATCCTTTCATAGCCTCCAGCTGCTATCCCACTTAGGTTAACGATTATCCACCCATTGGTGAGAGACAAGGTCTCAACTCTGATACACTCCACGTAGCTCTATGTGGCAAATTATACCACAACTACTAACTCTAGCCAAGGCAATTTTATGAAAGTGCAAAAGAAGATTGGCAGGTGTCTTTTTGAGTTGCGGCAAACCGAAGGTTTGAAGCTACTCATTGTCGTCGCACGATTTAACTATCTCATGTATTCCTCCGATGGCCCGGGACAAATAACCTCCCTGACATTGCCGTTTCTTAAATAGGCTCATTCTGTGTTACCAGCCCAAATTATAAATTTTTGGACACTTTTTTTAAAAGATGCTATAATTTATAAAGGTTTCATTACAAAATTATCCTATTTTTTTTCGAAAATTTTGATTTTACAAGCGAACTACATTCAACGCGTAAATAACCTCGATGCATACAAATAATCAGATCGTCAGTTTTGATTAAAAGACCATAGATTCGAAAGGACAGCGTGTATCTTCACGTCACTCTATATTTCTTAGAAATATATCTGCAAATGCAATACAAATCTAATATTACGATGAAACAAATTATCAACGAAATTGAGCATAAATACATACGATACTTGAAACACGCCGTATAAGTGATATGGGCCGTACAGCTTCGTATATATTAAATGGGTCCGTAGGGAATTGCATAGACGATATTAACTTATTTTGGTATTTTTAAGGATAAAATGCTATTATCTGTCATTTATACTAACATCAATGTATTAAATATTGATTTTGTGAAGTTATTTGTGATTTCAAATATACTGGGGCAAACCTAACCTACTGAATGCACATTATTATCAACACTATTTGGTGTACGACGCATTGGCGCGCACTTGTTTATACCGTGCCCTGATACTAAACGAGAATGTTGATTTGCGAGTTGTTGTTTGATTTCGTGACAATCGATAAAGATTATTTAGTGACGAGTAAAGGCATTCACCCTCGAGACGATGGTTATATCCGAGATTAATGTCATATCATCGATAGGCTTATTTGACCTACCTACCAGATGGATGGAAACGCCGAATTAGGTCATGGTTTTCTCAAGGCGTCTACCGCAATTTCTGCGCTTCCTGTTAAAGGTTATAATTTGATTGCATGTCAAATATAAATTGTCAAAAATTGTGTTTGTACCGCCCTGGCCCGGGCTTCCCCCATTTAGTAAAATAATTTTTCGAACCTATTTTCTGTCATTCTCGCACCGAACCTTCTCGCGTTGAATGCGATATAAGGAAATATACGTTTGAAATATTTTCAACTTTGAAGCCCAGGCGAATTAAGGCATATATTTTCTAAAGATACCTGAAGATCTCTTAGTTACATACCCATATGAAGCAGAGAAAAGATTATTTACATTACATCATGCGTACTCAAAAATGTTCGACCTAAACCCTATTTATTTTTTTCCTAGATGATTATGTACGAACTTTTTATTGTATGGATTGAGGTTTATTTATTTCAGTATTCATTTAAAATTTCAGCTGGGATTTAAAGTTCAATAAATTGTATAATCAAAGCACTGAAAGTACCTCTGATGAGAAACAAACCAGATCTATACAACTAGAAGTTACTTTCTACCCAATTAACTCTGTCTTCTGAATTTGCTATGGTGATTTAAAAACTGCTTTCCAGAGCTTGTTGTGCAACACTGAGAAGAAATATTCTCTGATGTCTATAAATATTGGGAAAATGTTCATATTTCAAAACACAATTCACCTTAGATAATTTAATCCATGATTCTTTTAAGTAACCTGTGTGATATGAAGTCAATTGTAAGATAATATTACCTAAAGGCAAGATCCAATCACACTAGGCTTTAAAAATAGAACTCACTAACACAGAATTAAATAAACAAAAATTATCACACAGATTTTACTTTTAAGTGGACCAATCTCATTTGATCAGTCAAGGGCCAACAGACTTCAGTTTTTATGTTTAGTAATGAATTCCAGACAGTCTGTCTGTTGTCGCAACTCTCAGGCCCTTCAGGGCTTTGATTGTTAAAAGCGACGGCTCGCCGCTACCAATAGAGAAAAGTCGATTGACAAACCATACCATTCAATGAGGCAAGCAGTGAACTTTCAACGTAAATATTGGTCGAGGAGAGAACTTTCAACGTAAATATTTGTCGACATTTCTGTGGAGCATTTATATTAGTTTAGCGGGTTGCTACGGATAATAAGTAACCTTAGTTAAATAAAGATATTACTATTATTCAAACCGTAGTTACGAGGTTTAAAGCGCAAACAACCAATTTTTCTTTTTAGCTCACCTGAGCACGAAGTGCTCATGGTGAGGTATTTTGATAGTCCTGTGTCCGTCGTGCGTCGTGCGACGTCCGTCGTCCGTCGTGTGTCAACAATCTTAAAATGACATCTCCTCCCAAACCGCTGGGCGGATTTCAACCAAATTAGGCGGGAATGTTCCTTGAGTAGTGCCCTTTAAAAATTGTTAAAAGAATTGAAATGCGTTAAATACTCTGGTTGCCATGAACCAAAACTGAAATTTTAATGAAATCTTTAAAAATTATCTCCCCCTGACCCAGAAGGCGTAGCGGCTTTATGTTTGGCATGAGGTATCAGTGCAATGACCTCTTTCAGAATTGCTAAAATCATAACTCTCGGGTACCCAAGGGCGGAGCCCCAGGGGGATGGGGCTTATAAAGAAATAAAGAAGGATTTTTAAAACGACATCTCCTCCCAAACCGCTGAGCGGATTTCAATCAAATTTGACAGGAATGTTCCTTGGATGGTGCCCTTTCAAATTGCTAAAAGATTGAAATTCGTCTAAAACTTTGGTTGCCATGGCAACAAAACTGAAATTTAAATGAAAACTTAAAATATTACTCCTCCTTACCCAGAAGGTGTAGAGCCTTGATTTTTGGCATGAAGCATCAGTATATTGACCTCTTTAAGAATTGCTCAAATCATCAACCTCAGACCCCCAGGGGCGGAGCCCCAGGGGGGATGGGGCTTATAAAGAAATAAAGAAGGATTTTTAAAATGACCATTCCTCCAAAACCGTTGGGCGGATTTCAACCAAATTTGGCAGGAATGTTCCTTGGGTGATGCCATATGAAAATTGCTAAAAGAATTGAAATCCATTTAAAACTCTGTTTGCCATGGCAACAAAACTGGAATTTTGATAACAACTTAAGAATTTATCTCCTCCTTAGGCAAAAGCATCAATTCATTTACCTCTTTCGAAATTGATAAAATTTTAGAGCATGCTTAAATAGAAATAAAGAAGACAAGCCTATCAAAACTATTTGGCCATTTTAAACCAAATTTGGCTTGTTGATTTTAGTTAAATGTTAAAGGCGGTGTTCTCCCGACCCAGTTTGTAGTAGGCCTTGAAGAAAAGAGCCTTGTCTCAGGTGAGCGCCAGGGCCACTGGCCCTCTTGTTTGTTATACGTTATTGGTCATCGTCAGAAACCAATGTTGAAATTGTAGAAATTGCATGTTTGCAAAAAAATATTCAAAATCTACAATGTTTTCCAGAATCCTTTTATAGCTCACACCTGAACACGAAGTTTTCTGAGTGAGCTATTGTGATCGGTCATCTTCCAGCATCTGTCCGTCCATCTGTCCGTTAGCTTACAAGTGCAAAGAATCTTCTCTCCTTAAACTAGCCATGGAATTTCAACCAAACTTCACAGAAATGATCATTAGGACATGCTCTTTCAAAATACTTCAAAAAATTGAAATCCATGAAGAACTTTGGCTGCCATGGCAACCGAATGAAAAAATTAAGAAAAGCTTCTTCTCCCAAACCATAGGGCCTAATGCTTTGATATTTGGTATCATCTATTGATCCCCATACCAAAATACTTCAGAGAATTAAAATTCATGAAGAACTTTGGTTGCCATGGCAACCGAGTGAAAAAAATTGAAAAATCTTATCCTCCAAAACCAAAAGGCCTCAAGATCTGATATTTGGCATCATCTATTTACCATCTAACAAAATACTTCAAGGAAAACCGTACTCTTGAAAAATAGCTCTTTTTTGTGTAATTCCTGTTTTTACACAGGAATAAAGAAGGGAATCTTTGAAATCTTCTTCTCCCAAACCATAAGGCCTTCAAAGAATTACCACACATTGAAAATTAGCCCTTTTCTGTGCAATCGTTTTATTTTGATAGGGAAAAAAGAATATCTTTGATAATCTTCTTCTTCTAAACCATTAGGCCTAGAGCTTTGATAGCTGACATGCATCAATGTCTTTTGGACCAATACAGAAATACTTTAAGGAATTACCGTAATCTGGTTATGAGGGCTATATTGTAGGATCTTGGATATAGCCAGGATTAAAGGAGAAAATATTTAGAAATCTTCTTCAATTAATTAGGGATAGAGCTTGATATTTTGTATATATTATAAAGCATTGAGCAATCATACCCAAGGGAGTGATATAGGACCATCATAGCCCCCTTGCTTTCTGGAGGAACAGGAAAATCAGGATAACATGGAAACAATTTAATTTTAGTTTCGTTTATCAAGATTCAGGTTTCTTGATTGGCTGGAATTTTCAGTTCGTCCTTCCATTAACAATTTTCTGAATACGGAACTTTTTAGTTTGCTTGCGCATAAAGTAGATCAATACAACACTAGTAAAACATTTGCTTTGCTAAGCTTGATTGCATTAAATTGTAAGAAATGAAGAGAATTTTTTTTTTCATTCAGATAGTAACCTAAAATTTTTATCACATTAGTTCATTGCGTTTGTTTGAAAAGGATTTAACCCCCACTTGCAACAGTATTTCAGTCATATCATTGCGGCTGGAGCACCTAACCATGGATTCCTAGTATTTCTTACACCAATGCTACTACATCCTTACCGACTCTCCAGCTGCGCATCCCACTTAGGTTTCCGATTATTCACCAATTGATGGGAGACAAATGTCGGAAAGGATATTTTTCGCGCGCACAGTAATGTAAAAATTCGATTCGCGTATTCGCACAATATGATTAAGTTTTTAAGTTCCTACAACAATGAAAACAAAACAAACCAAAAAAACATTCTTCGTTACGTTTTTCGATGACATGTTTTACTGCTATATATCATGTATAAGTAGTTTACGCAACACCGTATGTTGTTAATATTCCCAAAGTGTTCCATTAGTGAATTAATTTATTTAAATATATTAACTAAATTCTTACTTTAGATTCTTTTTAGTCTGAAATTCAGTGAAAAATGTTATTGTTATTTATCTGTGTTATTTAACCCATTCCAATACAGTGAAATCATAGACCTGTCTAAATTGCAGACGACAATTTCAAATTGTTGACATCTGTAAAATCTCTGTCTCTCTGGATAGAGATGATGTTGAAAATGCAGAAATTGCTTGTAAAATTATTGCTTCTCAATTAGTTACAGAACAAGTTTAAGTTTGGTTCCGGTCCAATGATTTTTGTGGACGATACGGATGCTGGATTCAAAAAATTACCAGGAAATTTCAGTTTTCCGAATTTTTTTCTAAACCCTTTGTGATATGAAGGTGTTATTTTATGTGAGTCAATATTGATAAGTTACAGTTTTCCGGACTTTTTCCCTAAACCTTCGGGGATATTAAGCTGATTTTTGGTATGAGAGTCCGCGTCAACGAGCTAGAGAACAAGTTTGAGTTTGGTTCCGGTCCATTTATTTTTGAGGAAGATATGGATGCTTGACTTGGAAAATTACCAGGAAATTTCAGTTTTCCGGACTTTTTTTCTTGACTCTCAGAGATATTGAGCTGATTTTTGGTATGTGAGTCCGTATCAATTAGTAGCAGAACAAGTTTAAGTTTGGTTCCGGTCCATTGGTTTTTGAGGAAGATACGGATGCTGGATTCAAAAAATTACCAGGAAATTTCAGTTTTCCGAATTTTTTCTAAACTCTTTGTGATATGTAGGTGTTATTTTATGTGAGTCAATATTGATAAGTTACAGAACAACTGTAAGTTTTGTTCCGATCCGTTGATACCTTAGGAGGATATGGATGCTACAGTTTGTGAAATTACAGTTTTTCCAGACATTTTTCTTAACACTTGCAGGTATTGAGCTGATTTTTGATAAGTGAGTCAGCATTGATGAGTTACAGAGCGAGTTCATGTTCTGTTCCAGTCCATTGATTTTTGAGCAAGATATGGATGCTTTTGCAAAATAAGTTACATATCAATAATATTGAGTTTAATTGCAGTCCAAGGCTTGTAAAGGATGTTAGGGGGGTACTGGTGAGAGAGATACCAGGAAAACATTGTAAGGTGCTCCAGCTTCTGTTATATTGACTGAAAATTAGTTGCATGAAGTGATCAAGGCAAAATATTTTGATAACCGAAAAGCATTCATAATACTAGACAGATTTTTGAAAGCTTTTGTTCAAAGTTTACTTGAGCTTTAGGATCTTAATTTTTAATTCTCTTGGAACAGATGACTTTATCAAGTATAATTTAGCTAACAACAAAAGGAGAGCCTATTCTTTATGTTTGTGTGTATTTGTGTGTGTTTAAGAATTGCTCATAAAATCTGATACAACTGTAATATTCTGGAGGGGTAGTGATCCCTTTACCACCCAAAAAATATACCACTCTAGGCATATATATATAAAGCAGGTAGGGGACTTGGTATTGCCATGTAATACTTCAGAATGCTTGTTTATCATTATTTTTTTTTAGCAAACTTTCATTCATTTTGCTCACGTCGCCTCCATAGTCTATCGTCGGTGCTTAAATCAAGCTGTAGTTACGTGGTTTTTAGAATTGCGCCGATGCCATTTTGCCGCTGATTTGCTTTAAAGAAATAAATTTTTCGTTCGACAAAATATTTTATTTCGTTGATATAGTTTTCGTTTGGGATATTAATCGATCTTAGACTGAAAACAAAACTAATGATCGCTGGCCACGCCCACTGACCCCCGACAAAAAAATCTACTCAGATATTAAGCGGCGTATTTATGGTAAGAAAAATGTAACAAAAGAAATGAAAATGGCCTGAATAAGCTGTAGTTACGACGTTTAAGTCGTCAAAGCAACAAAAAAATTAACATGAATGTTCGAGTTCAAAGTTCACCACCTCTCCAAATTAATGATTTAATTGATCAATCGACATTTTGATTGACAGCGGCAATTTGTCATTATTCTCCATAACAAAAAACGCCCCTGTACGCAAAGATACGCATTCAGGGAGTTTCATCCAAAACCAGAAGATAAGCGTTGTGTGAATGAAGCATGTAGGTATATCAAACGGCTGCTATCATTTTCAAAAATGATTTAAATCTGACTCGAAATCTTCCGTGGGAAATTTGTCAGCGTCCGGTTGCACACATTCGAAACTTTGTAAGCGTCCGGTTTCCTTCGTTATCTTATCCGAGCAGTGACGAAGACGGAAGATAGGCATTGCGTTTGTCAGCGTTCAAGGGTAGTGGGAAGCTATCATGGTGACTCAGAATTTTATTTCAGAAATGAAGTTAATAGTTTTTGTTTTCTTTTAGGTATGGACCAAAACAATTAATCACGCTGTATGAATACGCGTATAGGGTTCTTACATAAGTGTGTTTAAGTTTTTAGGTTTATACCTCAATGAAGCAAAAAATATATATATATATATATATATATATATATATATATTTATTCTCCTCATTTCTTATAGTACTAAATTGCATTAATCAAAACAAAATACTAGTAAAGACTGGAACACTAAATGCCGACTTGTCATTTGGACATAGATCATGATATTTCCTCTTTTTAGCTTCACTGACTGAAATCCAGCGAGCTATTGTCATGGCCGTCGTGCGTGTGTCCGTAAACTTTTACTTTAAAAATCTCCTCAGAAAGTACTGAACAGAATTCAACCAAATTTCACAGAAATGATCCTTGGGTGACCCTTTATCAGATTCCTTCAAAGACTTTAATCGGACAAAAGACATGGCTTTAATGGGTAGGGCTAATTCCATATATGGTGAAACCTTTAAAAATCTTCTTCTCAAGAACCAGATGATAGATTTCAACCAATTTTACAGAAATGATCATTGGGTGACCCTTTATCAGATTCATTCAAAGAACTTTGATCAGATGAAAAACATGGCTTTAATGGCGGGATTAATTGCCATATATGGTGAAAGCTTAAAAATCTTCTTCTCAGAAACCGATTGATGGATTTCAACCAAATTTAACAGGAATGATCATTGGGTGACCCTTTATTAGATTCCTTCAAAGAATTTTGATCGGATGATATATGGTGAAAATCTTCTTCCCAGAAAACAGATGATGGATTTCAACCAAATTTTACAGGAATGATCAATGGGTGACCCTTTCATCAGATTTCTTCAAAGAATTTTGTTTGGATGTAAAAACATAGCTTTAATGTGCGGGATTTATTTCTATATGTGGTGAAACATTAAAATCTTCTTCCCAGAAACTCGTGGATTGATTTCAATGAGTCACATATTGAATTCCTGAAAACATCATTTTCTTAATCAGTACAATCAGGCCTGTGGAGCGATACAGGCGCCCAATCGCCTTTAGTTTAAATTTAAGAATAAAACTTTTTTTTACATTTTAATGAGATGTTATCGACAAGACGCAAATATATGAAGTTTAAGAGCCAGGTATCTTTCGAATTATTCTATCGGAGGTGGAGTGGTCACTTGGGCTTTAACAATTCCGAACACCCAAAAAAGTATGCATTCCATTAGACTGTCAAAGTTAAAACGTTCCCGCTTAATCTTAAGAATCGAAAATGACATTGTTTTGAACTGATTTGGCTAAACACACGCAGAAAATCCTTTCTGTTCCTAAGTAGGCCCCCTCCCGATTTCAAATACATGTATTTCCAAGTGGGTCATCCAATTTTGTATTGCTTCCTTACTACCGTGTTATTACTCAGTAATAAAGATATCAACCTTTCAATTAAAGTACTGAAAGTCCTATAAGCTAGCAAAGCATAGTTTTGTTAAGGAATATTCTTTGCCAAAGTTTATCATTATAAATAAACGAGGCCAAAGTAACACAGGAGTTAACCCATTACAACATGAAAAAATCTTAAACTGGTCCAAGTTGAAAGAAGTTGCTGACGACCGTTTATAGTTGGTTGAATTTAGAAAATCTTTCCCTTGTTGCGTAGAAAATATTTTTCACAATGTTTTCAAAAGCCTTTTTCTTGAGATGCTTAAAAAGCGAAATTGAGTGGGAATGGGTCAAAAAGCATGCTTTTGAAAGAAAGAGTTCTCTACAATTTGAATAGAGTTTGCGTTATCCCTGAGACACACAAGTACTATTTTTTAACGGCGCGTAGGCATTCAATTAATTTAGTGGTTAAGCCTCCAGTGGCAGTTTGCACTCGTTGAACTTTGAGAAGACCTCAAAATTTTGTTCGTTAAATTAAGCTATCAAAGCTAGCTAAAAATAAAAACGGGTTTGACGTCACCATATCCTGTCTATCTCTGTCATGCAACCCTCAGATATTTGTAGAATGGTTAACAACGTTATAAAAAAAAATAAATAAAAAAAATACGATTTTGCCGGATGTAAGTGTTGTATTTGATGTAACTTCTCGGGAATGCAACCCGACATCCATATTCTAGTGTGGAATGCATTTAACTTTATCCTGTTCAATCACTGGTTTTTACGCCCCTGTGGTTTTATATTTGATAAAAACATTGTAGAAAAAGAAGCAGAAAAAGAAGAAATGTCTTGTAACAAGCAATTTCTTCTTTTTCCACAATGTTTTCTACCCTACTGAATGGTTATCTTTTTTGTTAAATCCACTTATAATTTCCGTCTGCAAAACCTTTGAATTTTAGAAAGGTCTAAAACTTTGTAATCAGAAAGAGTTAATGAGCTGTTGGTAATATTCAAGAAATGGTAGATTATACGACGATTTTGGAAGTTATCCAAACTCTTGTTAGATCGGGGTGGAGAGGGCTAAGATCCGAGAGCAGAGAAGGATAAAATCCAAGGGAAGAAAGGGATAAGATCCGAAAGCGTAGAAGGCTAAGATCCGAAGGTGTAGAAGGCAAAGATCCTAGAGCGGAGAAGGCTAAGATCCGAGAGCGGAAAAGGCTAATATCCAATAGTGGAGAAGGCTAAGATCCGAGGACGGAGAAGGCTATGATCCGAGAGCGGAGCGGAGAAGGCTACGGTCAGAGGACGGAGAAGGCTAAGGTCAGAGGACGGAGAAGGCTAAGATACGAGGGCGGAGAAGGCTAAGATACGAGGGCGGAGAAGGCCATGGTCTTAGGGCTGAGAGGGATAAGATCCGAAGGGCGGAGAGGGATAGTATCTGATAGCGGATAAGGCCAAGATCTGAGTGTGGAGAAGGCTAAGATACGAGGGCGTAGAAGGCTAAGACCCGAGGAGGAGAAGGCCAAGATCTAAGGACGGAGAAGGCTAGGATCCTAGGGATCCTAGGACGGAGAAGGCTAAGGTCAGAGGACGGAGAAGGCTAAGATACGAGGGCGGAGAAGGCTAAGATACGAGGGCGGAGAAGTCCAAGGTCTTAGGGCTGAGAGGGATAAGATCCGAAGGGCGGAGAGGGATAGTATCTGATAGCGGATAAGGCCAAGATCTGAGTGTGGAGAAGGCTAAGATACGAGGGCGTAGAAGGCTAAGACCCGAGGAGGAGAAGGCCAAGATCTAAGGACGGAGAAGGCTAGGATCCTAGGGAGGAGATGGCTAGGATCCGAGGGTGAGGAGGGCTAGGATCCGTGGGCGGAGAAGGCTAAGATCCGAGGGAGAGGAGGGCTAGGATCCGAGGGGCGGAGGGGCCGCGGGTTGTGAAGAGCGATAAGAAAGAAAGAGAAAAAAATGAATATGCGATACTGCAGTTCTGCCTTGATGTCCTTACGCCGGGTTTGATATTAAAGATTGGACGTTGGCTAATGTTGTTTTGTTCCGTCACCTCATCCAAAGCAAATCATTTTTTACCAATAGAGTTAATTTAAAATCCTTGATTTTTAAGGTAAACAGCTCAGCTCTTTTTTCACCCAAATTTAATACTAAACATTTAACCCAATAGTCATATTATTCTGATGCTATATTTTCAGCAAGACGTTTAATCTGGGGCCTCAGCTGCCAAGATGACGGAACTTCTAACTGGAAACTTGACGTTCAAGTCTCTGACTCCGCCAGATCTGTCCCGCTGTACGAAAGAGTAGGTAGCAAAAATCTTTAAAAAGTGTTGGTAGCTCAAATCTGTACGTAAAGCAGCTAGCACAAATTTGTACGCTTGACCGGGTAACACAAATCTGTACCTAAAGTAGATAGTACAAATCAGTACGCTAGAGTGGGTAACACAAATCTGTACGTAAAGTAGATAGTACAAATCAGTACGCTTGAACGCTTGAGTTGGTAGCACAAATCAATTCCATTGAATAGGCAGCACAAATCTGTACAAAGTGTTGATAGCCCAAATCTGTGCTTATATTAACGAATCACAATGGTAGCGAAGATATGTAAGATTTTGCAGGTGGCACAAATATGAACGAAAGAGTAGGGCGTACGAATATGAACAAAGAATATGGTGAACAGTTGACCAATAGCGGCTGTCAATCAATAAAACATATCGACCAATCAAATCGTTCATTTAGACCGAAAGTGAACTTTGAACTCCAACATTGGCTGACATTTATGCAAAACATTTTCTGTTTGTTTACGACGATTTAAACGTCGTAACTACAGCTTATTCAAGCTTTATTTACGAGGTTTAGGTCACCAACCAACCATTCTACTTTTTTTGTCACATGTTACTGGCTATATTATTTTCTTCACATTTTCCGAAACCAAGATAAGAGCTTATGTCTCTCAAATTATTACTCTTAAAATATGAAAATGATATCAACTCAGTAAAAATTTCACCCGTTCTAGTACATGGAAATAGTTTGAACAAGAGTAAAAAATAGTTAGTTAATAGCTGCTCAAATGACCCAATAATATCTAACACAGTTATGCGACTAAAGTTTGACCCCTGTTCGCCAGAAAGTAATCAAACCGAGTTTATCCCCTTATCAAAATTCAGAGGTTTTATAACATTGCTTAATATTCTAAACTTGTAAACGGCCTTGAACGGTTAACTCTGTCCTTAAATGACTCTCGATTGAACGAATTTATAATTTCACATGTGATACTTCGGGCAAAGACGGGAATCCTTCGTTCCATTCCCAGACGACACAATTTTAGACTGGTCTAATTTCAAAAATGTTGCAGACGACATATTTTAGTTGATGAAATTTAGATTTTTTTTTACATTTTGTATAGTAAACAATACGGATAATGAAGGAATAATAAATCCAAATTCTCCCCCCCCTCTCTCTCTCTCGCTCGCCCTCTCTCTCATTCCCCTTCTCTCTCTTACTCATTCTCTCATTTGTTTCTGTCTTTTGTCGTCTGTTTGTCTGTACCTCTATCTTTTTCCCAATTAGTGCATCCGTGTGATGTCCTTTGACAATTTCAAATAAAGAGAAATTGGGTTGTCTTTGTCTTTTTGAGTAGAAAACAAGGTTGAAAATGAAGGAATTGCTTGTATTAAGCAATTTCTTCATGTTCAACCATGTTTTCTTCGAGTCTTTTTCTTGAGGGGCGTAAAAAACTTGATTTTGTGGGAATGGGTGAACATTTGAATTGAACTCCCCTGAATTAGGTAAAAGGTAAAGGCAACAGACTTGTTGCCCAAGAGGTGTCAAAGGGCGTGTAGAGCCATGTAGACGGATTAAAAGACGAGCAATTTAAGAATACGTGTATATATTTCGCATATTTAACGACGAGGAGGGGGTACTAGAATTATAATTAATCCTTTTCTGCATAAAACGGGATTTTACGTTCATATGATTTTACACTTCGGAAAAAATGTGGAAAAAGAGGAAATTTCTTGTAACAAGCAATATCTTCTTTTCCCACAACATTTTACCACATGGTTTCATTTTCATTTTAAATTGAGGAAAAAATGTGGAAAAAGAGGAAATTGCTTGTAACAAGCAATTTCATCTTTTCCCACAACTTTTATACCACATGGTTTCATTTTCATTTTAAATTGTATCGAATTTCATTGTCGTCTGCAGCCTCTTTCAATTTGGACCAGCCAAAAATTTAAAAGAAAAAACAAACAAACAAACAAAAAAACAACAACCCAACAACAGGAAAGGGTTAAGACCTAGAGCACTCGCATTGAATTCTAAAGCGGCTACCTGAATCTCGCATGCGAAATTTCGGTTGCCGTTATATGATTCCGTACTCGTAGGTGTGCTTGTTTATTTATTTTTTTCGTTATTGTACGAGGGGGTTTTCTTTTTGTTAGTTTTGTTACCACATTTCATAGTTGTACATTTAAAACTCTAAACCGTTACCAGTTATTACGATTTTTTATAGTCCAAATTATAAGAAGCTTCAGACGACAATTTAAAGCTAATAATATAAAACTTTAGAAATAGAAATTCATTCGTGGCTTCTTACAAGCGATTTCATTATTTTTACACGCCTTTTTCTCGGGGTCGTCAAAAACGGAAATTAGTGAAAAAGGAAAATTTCGTCATGCTTTGTACGAGTCAAAAATCATCTTTATAAAAAGTAAACCTTAAGAAAATGTTTATCTCTGGAGCAATATAAGAATATTTTCCTCTGTTATTGCTGTTTCCCCCTTTTCAGAGAACTAATCGCCTACTTTGAGAACAGCTACGATTTGAACGAGAGTCTCTTCACAGCTCTTAAAGGTAAGAATCCTAGCCAAATTCCGTTTTCATCGAACGCCGTTTTGGACTGGAAATCGTATTCTACGATTGCTGTACGCCTTTTCACTTAGTGGTCATGGTGAACTATTGTGAGCGAGCTGTATCCGTGTGTGCACTCTAGAAGTCACATTTTTTGCTCAAATGTCTTGAAACTTGGTCAGAATGAGATCTCGGACGATTTCGAAAATGGGTCAGGTAGGGTCAAAGAACTAGGTTGAATCTTAGAAAAACCTTGTGCGCACTCTAGAGTTCACATTTTGGGCTCAAAAGTTTTGAAACTAGATCAAAATGTTTGCCTACACCACATCAGATCTTGGACGAGTTCCAAAAATGTGTCATGTGGGTAAAAACTAGGTCACTAGGTCATACCTTAGAACAGCTTTGTGTACACTCTAGAGGTCACATTTTTGGCTCAAATGTCTAGTTATTTGATGAAAATGTTTGTCTGCGTGATATCTTGGACAAGTTCAAAATTGGGTCACCTGGAGTCAAAAACTAGATCATTCAGTCAAATTTTTGAAAAACCTTGTGTGCTCTCTAAAGGTCAAATTTTGACTGAAAGTCTTTACAATCGGTCAGAATCTATATATACACGTAATTTTTGACAAGTTTGCAATTGGATCACATATGGTCAAAATTGGGTCACTTGGTCAAATCTTAGAAAAACCTTGTTTGCCACCGAG
This sequence comes from Fragum fragum, assembly GCA_946902895.1. Classification (NCBI taxonomy): domain Eukaryota; kingdom Metazoa; phylum Mollusca; class Bivalvia; order Cardiida; family Cardiidae; genus Fragum; species Fragum fragum. The sequence goes on along the minus strand of OX336367.1, from coordinate 18,930,253 downwards.
AGGCCATATTTTTAGTGGAGATGTCTTGATTTTTTGTCAGAATTTTTGCCTGCATGATATCATAGTCAAGTTTAACATTATGTCACATTGGGTAAAAAACTAGGTCACTAGGTCAAACCTGAGAAATACCTTGTGTGCAATCTAGATGCTTGAATATATATCATGATATTTACTTGGAATATTTGTTCGAAGGATACACCGGTCAAGTTGGACATCAGTTCATATGGGGTCAAAAACTAGGTCACAAGATTGAATCATAGAAAACTCCTCTGTGCACTCCCAAGGCTACATTTTTGGCTTAAATATTTTGAAATTTGGTCATAAAGTTTCTCTCCATGATATCTCAGTAAACTTAGTTGCTGTACTTTTTGCATAGATTATGTTGAAACATGATAAGAATTCCTTTCTAGTTTAATTTCTCACACAAGACTTTGGTAACAAGTATGGTTCGGACAAGATAAGGTCACTTGTGCTTTTTAACTTCTATAGCAATTGTCTCAGGTGAGTTCTTTGGACCAATGTCCCACTTGTTATATAACCAGCCTACTCCTTCAAGGTTGGCAGAATAATAGGAAGAATAGAAGAAACAGCAATTTACTATACATTCTCTTTTGGACAAATTGCTTTTATTGAAAAGCAAACTTGGGTGATTGTGGACATTTCTATGGCAGAATCATGCCATGGTAATGAGTTAAGATTATTTGTTTATTAATAAGCATTCCTGAATAGCTTTTGGCATAATATTGTTTATATTCAGGTATGCTACATATTGACATATTTTTAAATCGATAACCAAAACAAGGCTACTTCAGCATTCTTTGTTCACAATTATTTAACAGACTTAACCCATTACCAGAATGCAAAATTTTAGATAGGTCAAATTTGAAAGAAAATTACAGATGACAATTTCAAGTTGGTCTAATTGAGAAAGTCTTTGTCTCTTAATATAATTTCTTCAATTTACACAATGTTTTGCTGATTGGTTTTCTTGAAGGGTGTTAAATAAATGGGTTAACCCTTTCTTGTTCAATCCCTGGTTTTACGTTCCTTTTGATATTTTATTGAGAAATATTGAAAAAGAAGAAATTGCTTGGAGCAAGTAATTTCTTCTTTTTCCACAATTTTTTTCTATCCTACTGAATGGATATTTTTAAAATCAAATCCAGGTATAAACTTTGTCTGCAAAACCTTTTAATTTGGACAGGTCTAAAATTTTGCAAAACAGGAAAGGGTTAAAAGATTTTAAGTTAAAGGAACCTAAATCTCATTTTTAATTGCCTGAACATCTCTAAATCACATGAGAGATAAAATATTTCTGATATATTATTACACATTTATCATGCGTTAAATCCTGTTTTTGAAAAGTTTAAGTTAATATAGGACTTTTACCGAATGCTGAGATAACAAAATTCGGGAATAAAACGCTCCTGATAAAGTTATCCTTTCTGTATTTGATTGTTGCTGTTAACCATTTCACATCATTTTTTTAGCTTGGTCAGCTATTGTGATCTGTCATCGTCTGATGTCTGTCTGTCCATCTGTCTGTTCATCCGTCAGTTCATAATTACAAAAAAATCTTCTGCTCCTAAACTAAGAATGGAATTTTGACCAAACTTCACAGAAATGATCCTGAGGTCATTCCCTTTCAAAATACTTTAAAGACTTGAAATCTATGAAGAACTTTGGTTGCAATGGCAACCTAATGAAAAAACTAAAAAAAACATCTCCTCGAAATCCATACGGCTTAGAGCTTTGATATGTGGTATAAATTATCATCTATTTATCCTGTACCAAAACACTTCAAAAATTACTGAACTCTGAAAACTAGCCCTTTCTGTTTGATCCCTAAGCCGCTGCCATAGGCCAGTTGGTAGCGTGTCAGACTCCCAACCTTCAAACAAATTTGGATGTCATCGATTTGATCCTTGGGGGCGGCACATATCCTTTCTGACACCTGTCTCTCACCAATGGATGGTTAATCGTAAACCTAAGAGGGATAGCAGCTGGAGGCTAGGAAAGGATGTAGTGGTAGTACTTGTGTGAGAGATACAAGGGATCCATAGTTAGATGCTCCAACTGCCGCAATATGACTGAAATACTGTTAATAGTGGTGTTAAACCCCATTCAATCAAAACCTAATTTTAGATAGGAATAAAGAAGGATATCTTTGAAAATCTTCTCCTCCTAAACCATTAGGCCTAGAGTATTGATATTTGGTATGTATCAATGCCTATTGACCCTCTACCAAAATAATTCAAAGAATTACTGAACTTTGGAAATTAGCACTATATAGTGGGATCATCTATATACCTAGGATGATAGGAGAAAAATCCTTAAAAATCTTCTTTTCTAAAATAATTAGGCGTAGAGCTTTGATATCTTAAAGCCTTGAGCCATCATACACAGAGGAGCAATATAGGAACATCATGGTCCTCTTGTTTTTAGACAGATCCAAATTGAAAGAAAATGCAGATGACATTTCAAAGTACGATTTCAGTAAAACTTGTTTTAAGCAAACACTCTAGGAACCACCAAGCAATTTCTTCATTTTACACAATGTTTTCCTTGTTGATTTTTCTTGAGGGGTGTCAAAAACGTCATTGAGTGGGAATAGGTTAGCCATTATTTATCATTTGTAGATGGATCTACTATGTACAAATGTCCAGATCGTTTAAGACTGCCCCTGGTTTTCTACTATGCCCACACCGCAGTGGTTTACGTGAACAAACTTATTCTGGCTGGGCTTATGAAGGTAAGAGAATTAGAATTTAAGAAGTTTTCAAGTACTTGTAGTTCTAATTTGTCAGTATTTTTATCCCATTCCCACAGAGTGACGCTTTTGGACGCCCCTCAAGAAAAACAAGTAGAAAACATTGTGGAAAATGAAGAAATTGCTTGTGACAAGAAATTTCTTCTTTTTCCACAATGTTTTCTAACAAGAAAGTTGAAAAAATCTAAAAATTCATCAACTTTAAATTGTTGTCTGCAACTCCTTTGAATTTGGACCAGTCTAAAATTTTGTAGTGTGGGAATGAGTTAAATATAGCTGTAGGTGGATGATTCTTGGTATTATCATATCTATCTGTGTGTCTCTGCGTCCATTTCTTGTTAATCCTTTCCTGTATAAATCCGTGATTTTATATCAGTATGTTTTTATGCTAGAGAAAATATTGTGAAAAAAGAAGAAATTGCTTGTAAAAAGCAAATTCTTCTTTTCCAACAATATTTTCTATAGCATAGGATGATTTCAATTCAAATTGCATCCAATTTTCATTGTCGTCTCAAACCTGTTTCCAGTTTGACCTGTCTAAAATTACAGAAAACAGGAAAGGGTTAACCAATAAGCAGGCTACAAAATTTTAAACTGCTCTTAATTGAAAGAAGTTATGGACGAAAATTTCAAGTAGATGAAATTATAAAAACCATTGTCTTTGTGGGTAGAAAAGATTATAGGAAATGAGGAATTACTTATTATAAACAATGTCTTTTTTTTCTTGAGGGGTTCTAAGGGGGGGATTGTGTGGGAATGGATAAGCACAACTCCATGTACAATGACTGCCTTAATGACTAAATGGTATAGGTGCTTGACTCATGATCTGGAGGTCATTGGTTTGAGCAACACTGTCAAAGGGTGTGTTCATAGGTAAGACTCTTCAAAGCCAGCCCCAGTCTACCAACCTGTGTGAAAAAATGGGTAGAAGTGGGATTTAGCCACTGCCTCTCTTTCAGGGATGTGAAAACACCTGGATTATGAGTGTTCGAGAGCAACTCTATAAGCTGAAAGCTTTCGTAGCAATCAAACTGAAATGTATTAGTATAAACTTAACTTGTAAAATTAAGGACCAATTTGCATGAAACTTTTATAGAAAGTTCCTCATTATATTTGTCACAAACAATTCTTCTTAGTGAAATTATTTTCCTGGGGGAAAGTCAAGTATTCTACACTGAAAGACAGCGATATTTGAAATTATTTTATTTTGGAATTTTGGTCAACAAATTCTCTGTATAAATACCAGTTAAACCCTTGTCCTGCAGAATATTTTTTCCTATTTTCACTATATTATAAACTTTGATATTATTAAAAGATGCTGTGTTCATATTTTTTTCTCAACACAAGAAATACAAGCAGGTTGTGTAGGTTTCAATCAGACTGCACGTCTGTGCAGGCTGATCTTAGTCTATACACCTGCTAAAGCCATTGTATAAGCAGGAATAGTTTGGGATCAGCATAATAAGGGTAAGAATTTGGTGATCCGGTTAAAGGTTAATGTATTTTCTCATTTTTTTCTGAACAAGTTAACCCATTACCACTCAGTGACGCTTTAAGATGCCTCCTCATTATAAAAATCGGAAAACATCGTGGACAATGAAGAAATTGCTTGTCACAAGCAATTTCTTCATTCTCCACAATGTTTTCCATCCAAAAAAACAAAAGTTTTTAAGTTTTCAACAACTTAAGATTGCTGTCTGCATCTTCTTTAAATTTGGACAGGTCTAAAATTTTATTGTGTGGCAATGGGTTAAAGGCCAGCAGTATATTGTCATGGCATCGTGCCTGCAATTTCTACTTTTTCAACAGTGTTTTCTCAAGTATAAATTCACAGTGGCATCAAATCCCAGGTTTGTACAGGTAAGGGTTGAAAAATCTTCTCCTCAGTAACTACTTGATGGATTTCAATCAAATATCACAAGACTTATCCATGGGTGAACCTTACTCAGATTCTCAGAAGAAATTCTAATAGGATGAAAAGCATGCCTTATGGGGTGTTCTAATTTCTCTTTATTGGGAAAATTAACTTTCAAAACCCCTTCCTCAGATACTGCCTTCTAGATTATAACCAAATTTCACTTGAAAGATCCTTGATTGACACTTTCAAGATTCCTTGGTCAGATTTTTTTCCATATCTAGAATATGGCTTTTTGGGGGTGGGGGGCTTATATTTTGAAATCTAGTAACGTTACAGACATATGTGACTGATAAGAAAATAAAGAATAATTATGTGACCTGCCAAACCACAACCCATTACTAGACAAAGAATTTTAGACCAATCCAAATTCAAAGAAATTGCAAGCAACTATTCAAAGTTGATGAAATTTAAATAATCGTTGTCTGTCTGTGTAGAAAGCATTATGGGAAAGGAAGGAATTGCTTGTTACAAGCAATTTACATATTTTCAACACTGTCTTTATACTTGCAGGTTTTAAAGAATGGTATTGCTTGAGAATATATACAACTAAATAATTAATTTGCCTTTTTTATGCCCCCGCATCGATAAGATAGGGGGCATATTGTTTTACCCGTGTCCGTCTGTCTGTCTGTCCGTCTGTCTGTCTGCAAAACTTAACCTGCCAACTAAACATTTTCCTATAACTTCAATCCTGATTAAGTTACAATGCTAACATTTAGTATGTAGATAGGTCTTAACAAGGCACAACTGGGGAAGGTCATTTCATCAAGGTAAAGGTCAAAATTTCAACCCTTTTCCTGTTTCTAAAGAATTCCTGTTTCTGGGAAACACATCTTGTTCACAGTATTTTCATTCCTTATTACACAATTCAGGACCAGGTTTTGTGTGGGAAAAGATTTATTTACCTATATAAGGTTTAGTTGTGTACTAGGAAATGCACTTAAATAATCAGACGTATAAGGATATGTTAAATAAGGATGTGAAATAAGCAATGATATGATATACATGTACTATAGCATAACCCATTCCCACATGGTGACACTTTTGGGGCCCCTCAAGGTAAGCAATTGAGAAAATATCATGAAAAATAAAGAAATTGCTTGTTACAAGCAATTTCTTCATTCCACGCTATGTTTTCCAACCAGAAAGTTAAAAATATTAAATTTCATAAACTTAAAATTGTCGTCTGCAGCTCCTTTCAGTTTGGATCAGTCAAAATTTTGCTGTCTATTAATGGGTTAAACAATTTCTTCATTTTTCACATTTTTTTTCTTAATTTTTTTTTCTTCATGGGAGTAAAAGTGCAGGATTGTGTGGGAATGGTTCAACCCATTACCAGACGGCAGAATTTTAGACTGGTCAAAACTGAAAGGAGTTGCAGACGACAATTTAAAGCTTATGAAAGTTTGGACTTTTTTTTTTATTTTGGGGTAGAAAACATTGTGGAAAATGAAGAAATTGCTTGAGACAAACAATTTCTTCATTTTCCACAATGTTTTCACAAGCTTTTTTTCTTGGGGGCATCTAAAAGCTTCATTGAGTGGGAAAGGGGTAAAGAATCAATTTCATTCATTTTCCAAAATGTTTTCTATGTTAGTAGATACATGTATTTAGGAAAATGAAAAAATTGCTTGTCACAAGCTATTTACTTATTTTACACAATGTTTTTTACCCAGAAGGATAAAGAATTGTAATCAACTGAACCCTTTCCTGTACAATCACTGGTTTTATGTCCTTGTGATTTTGTAACTGAGAAAACATTGTGGGAAAAGAAGAAATTGCTTGTAACAAGCAATTTCTTCTTTTCCCACAATATTTTCTACCATGTTTGTTGGTTACTTTTCATATTGCACCCAATTGGACAGGTCTAAAATTTTGAAAAACAAGAAAGGTTTTTAAATTTTGATCAGTCTAAATTCTTTTGTTTGGCTATGGGTTAACAAATTACCACACAATGATGAATTTTAACAGCCTGAAGGATTTCAATTTTTTGTAGGAAATGGAGGAATTGCAATATCTTCTTTTCTATTTGGCACATATCCAATTTTAGGGCAATTTGAAATAATGTCTGCACCTTCTTTCAATTTTGACCAGTTTATAATCATGTCGGCTAGTAATGGGTTAACTAATTTATCATTTTCTGCCTTGTAATATTTTCCTTAATTACAAATATCAAGGCTAACAATACTAGTATTTAGACTGGAAGGGTTAACAAATAACCACATGGCAAATTTTAGACTGGTCCAAATTGAAAGGAGTTGTGGACAACAATTTAAAGTTGCAAGCAATTTCTTCATTATATATGTTTTTCAATGTTTTCAATTTTCAATTTTTTTCTTGAGGGGCGTCAAAAAGCGTCATTGTGTGGGAATGGGTTAATGCACTGATTGATTAACCTTAAAAGGAAAACACTTGAATAAACCGACATTACAGGATATCTTACTGCAGGATATGCATTCGCGTGAAAATAAATAATAACATAATTGCATACCATTGCACAATGATATTGGCTCAAATATCTCCTTGTGTCATGCAAAAAGACAACATGTTCTGTATTATGCAAAAATGATTCAATCTTGGAACACTAATTAATTAACCCTTTCCTGTTCAAACACGGGATTTTACATTCCTGTGATTTTATACTTGAGAAAACATTGTGGAAAAAGAAGAAATTGCTTGTAACAAGCAATTTCTCCTTTTCCCACAATATTTTCTACCACAAAGGATGGTTTCATTTCAAATTGCATCTAGTTTTAATTGTCGTCTGCTACCTCTTTCAATTTGGACTGGTCCAAAATTTCCAAAAACGGGAAAGGGTTATAGAACAATAATTGTACATCAGTAGTATTAATTAACCCATTACCAGATAGCAAAATTTTGCATTGATTCAAATTGACAGGAGTTGCAGACAACAATTTATAGTTTATTAAATTTTAGCACCACAAGCTGGCTTTCAGTCAGCTAGCTTTACCATTGTTTTATGTCCATTATGTGTCCTTGCATGTGTGCGTGCGTGGATCTACCATCCGTAAAATTTTACTTTACACAGCACTGAACAGAATTCAACCAAATTTTACAGGAATGATCATTGGGTGACCTTTTATCAAATCCCTTCAAAAAAATTAACTTATGAAAAAGCATGGCTTTCATTGGTGGGGCTAATTTCAATATATGGTGAAACCTTTAAAAATCTTCTTCTTAGAAACAAGTGTATGGATTCCTACCAAATATTTCTGGAATGATCCTCTGGCGACTTTTTTCAGATTTCATCAATTAACGTTGAATTTTTAAAAATGGCTTTTGTGATCGTCGCTAATATGCATGGTATCCAGTGATATCTTTTGAAAATTTGTTAATGCTTTTTCATCTTGATGAAGTGAATTGACTTTTGTCTATACCTCCTACAAAAACAGGAGTATTTCGGGATCAGCATGACAGGGGTTAAAATAACAAGTGTAGGGTTTGAACTATGAACAGACTGCACTTATGTGTAGGCTGATCTTAGTCTATACCTCCTACCAAAGTAAGAATATTCCGGGTTCAGCATGACAAAGGTTAAACTATGGCCAGACTGTGCTTTATGTAGAGAATAGTTATAGCGCATGCTCCCTTCCAAGATCCCATGGGATCTGTTTTGGCATGACAAGTAAAGATGGGTCTTAACCCATTCCCACTCACTGTAATTTTGGACTGGTCCAAATTGAATGATGTTGCAGACGACAATTTAAAATTGTTGACATTTTAAAAATATTTGTCTTTTTGGGTAGAAAAAATGGTGGATAATGAAGAAATTGCTTGTAACAAGCAATTTCTTCATTGTCCACGATGTTTTCCAAAGCTTTTATATTGAAGGGCAATTAAAAGCGTCACTGTGTGGGGATGGGTTAAATTTGATATGCATGCGTTCCATCATGCACCAGCAAATAGGTAGTTGAACCTATTAGAGTTAAATCTGTCCAATTGTAATCTAATACCGTTCTGCCCCCAATTTTCTGACATTTTGAAAAAAAAAGTGAATGGTAACACTCATTTCTGCCTATTTTTTGCAATATGTTCTAAACTTTCTGATAATTTTTTTACTGATATGGGCACATTTTATATCTGGTCTGCCACATCTTTTCGTTTTATGCCAGTCTAAAATTGTATGGTCTCTTTACAAAACTTCGTGAAAAATGAAGAAATTGCTTGTAACAAGCAATTCCTTCATTATCCACAATGTTACCTACAAAGAAAGAAAAAGATTTTTACAATTTTATCATCAAATTGTCGACTTATTCGAATTTAGACTTGTCTAAAAATTTGGTCTCTGGTAATCAACAAATATGATTTGTATTTCAGGAAAGAGTTGATCATGATTTTGAGAAGATTTTTGAAACTGGCGTGGATGAAATGTCCTGGGATGATACGGTAGGTTAACCCATTCCCACACAAAGACCATTTCTGAAGCCCTGAAGAAAAACAGGAAAATGGAAAACATTGTGGAAATGGAAAACAATTCATTTTTCAATCAATTCTTTCAGTATCCACAATCTTTTCTGCCCTTACAGAAATAGATTTTTGAAGTATCATCAACAAAAAATTGTCGTCTGCAACTTCTTTGAATTTGAAGTTTTACCTTTCACCTAAAAAAAGTTATTATACTTTTGTATTAAATCTGAAAGAATTAACAGACGACAATTTTACCCCTTGTCTTTGCTGAACCTGAAATATTCCTGTTTTTTTGTTGTTGAATAAAGCTTTACTGGGAAATGAGTGAGTGTTTTACTCCATTCCCACACAGTGACGCTTTTTGACGCCCCTCAAGATAAACATTTGGGAAAACGTTGAGTGAAATGAAGATATTGCTTGTAACAAGCAATTTCTTCATTTTACTCTATGTAACATTGAAAAAGTCTAACATTTCATAAACTTTTAACTGTTGTCTGCAACTCCTTTCAATTTGGACCACTCTTAAATTTTGCCATCTGGTGATGGGTTAATAAACTAATCTGGATATTATAGGAAAACTTCCGAATGGGAGGATCCTACCAGTGGCCGAAGATTCCAGAAATTGTGGCATACCGTAAGAAGGTCCGAGATATGATCATTGATATCATAAAGGAAACCCCGCTTCAACTGCCTATCACAATGGAAAGTCCCTGGGTAATTACAACTTCAAATTTATCTAAATCGCAAAAGTCATAGTTTAGAAAGAGAAATGTATTTTACTTCAGCTGCTTTTGGAGAGAGGGAAAGATAAAAAAATATGGTATTGCTATGGCATTTGCAATTTTTGCATTGTCCCGATTATGGTTTTATGTGTTAAAAAACTTCAACAACTTTTTAGAGTTGTTTCTTTTGTAATTGTAGGTAATGGCCTAAAATTTTAGAAAAAAACATTATCAAATGGGCAATCTCGGCCTACAAGAGGGATAACTCAAATTTCATTTCATAATGATTATGCCCTGTTTTGGACAAAGATATTTTGTTCACTATTAACTCATTCCCACACAGTGACTTTTTGAAGCCTCTCATGAAAGGCAGTCTGGAACATTGTGTAAAAGGAAGAAATTGCTTGCAACAAGCAATTTCTTCATTTTTCAGCAAAATGTTCTACCAGAAAGTTGAAAAAATCTGAAATTTTATAACATTTTAATTGTCATCTGCAGCTAATTTGAATTTGGACCAGTCTAAAATTTTGGCGTCAGGTAATAGTTAGACCACAAATATCTGCAAGTTATGCTTTAGCCTGGAAGCATACCAGAAGAAGTAGACATGAGTAAGTTTTGACCTCTCAACCCAAATATAGATGAAAAAAAAATAGACTTATCCAAGTTAATAGAAGTTACTGACAATTATTCAAATTGCAATTTGAATGAAAGAAAATAAAAGAAAAAAAGGTAGAAAACATTGTGAGAAAAGGGAATTGCTCATGTTTTCCCAATTATTAGTCCCCTATTGGCTTAATTACTGAGATTTTAGTTTGCAATCTGTCTTGCTTGTCAATTAGTTTCCAAGAATGTTTGTTGATTTTAAGCTGATTTTAATGTGTGAGTTTGCAATCATGAGTTACAGGTCAAATTGATTTTTGTCAAAAACAGGGATATTGGATTTTAAAGATTTCACCAAATCCCAGTTTCCTGGACATGTTTTCTTAAGCTAAGCTTTGTTGTATGAATCCACAACCTACAGTTAAAGCCAAAAATTGATTTTTTTTTGTCTGGTCCGTTGATTTAGATGATTTCTTGACATTTTTTTTTCAAACAATTGTAATTTTAGAGCAGATTTTTATGTTCAATTCTTCAAATCATGAGATACAGATCAATTTCAATTTTTCTTATGGTGCATTGATTTTTTTGGCAAAAATTTAGATTTTGAAATGGATAGATTCACAGAAAAAATTTATTTGGCCAAAAGGGAACTTGGTATTTTCATGCAATAATTAACCTATTCCGACACAATGACCCTTTGAATGCCCCCTCAAGTAAAACAATTGGGAAAACATTTTGACAAGCAATTTCTTCATTTTCCACAATGTTTTCTACCAAGAATGTTGAAAAAAAATCTAAATTCTCATAAATTTTAAATTGTTGTATGCATCTTCTTTTAATTTAGACCATCATCATGCCTAAACGACACATTGTTTAAGAAATGAGGGGAATATTTTTGCTTTCATTGAGTTATAAACCTAAGAGCCTAATCGCAATGTATGAATACAAAAAGTGGATCCATACAGTAGTGTGATTAAGATTTTAGGTTCATGCCTCAATGAAAATAAAGTTATTCTCTTCATTTGATATAATCTAATACCATTAACCAATTCCAACATGATACAAATTTAGACCAGTCCAAACCCAAAGAAGCTGCAGATGACAATTTCAAGTTGTTGAAATCTTTAAAATATTTGTCTTTTGGGGTAGAAACATTGTGGATAATGAAGAAATTGCTTGTAACAAGCAATTTCTTCATTTTCCACAATGTTTTCCAAAGCTTTCATTCTGAGGGGTGTTTAAAAGCGTCACTGTGTGGGATTGGGTTAAGCTAAATAAAGCAAATATTTCACTAGTTTCAAGTATAATTTTATGGATCTACTTTGTATGCAGGGATACAATACAGATGTGTGCTCAAAATTTTGTTCATTGAAGTATGAAAATATTAAGCTAATCATAAGGCTCGATTCTTGATAGATGAAACTAGATTTAAACTAAGATATTGTAAACTACAAACAGAATTATATGTATCACCTGAATTAAAACCTCATCTTAATGTCTTAACCTTTTAGTTTAAACAACATTCTAAATAGGCCTTGCCTAACAGATCCTGGAGTTTTCTTATTAATTTTTTTATTATTATGAAAAAGGAATAAGACCAGCCTGCACATATGTACAGTCTATGCAAGCTGTTTGCCATTAAAAGTTGTAGCTGTTTATGTCCTGAATTCCCTAAGGAATATATACCCACTAAATTTAGACCTTCCAGTGCTTTCAGTCCTTTGATTTTAATGCAATTCAATTAATTCAGCATGACAAGTATTAATCCTTGTCATGCTGAACCCGGAATATTCCGGTTTTGGCAGGAGGCAAAGACAAAGATCAGCCTGCACATAAGTGCAGTCTGATCTTGGTCTACACCTCCTGCTTGTACTTTTCCTGTCAGAGTTGTTTATGAAATTGATTTCTAAAAGAAATTTTGATTTTTGAAAAAGTTCTATCAGTGCTTTCAGCCCTTTGATTTTACAGCAATTCGGCGGGGTTATTTATACAGCATGACAAGGGTTAAAATATTCAAAGAATTATTGTAAGAAGCCAGATACTAGAATAGAATATGTATTTGATAGATATAGACTGGATATATATGGGGATGTTACAAAACATTTCTACTTTTCCTTCAGTATTTACTTAACCCATTCCCACACAATAACCCTTATGTGCCCCTCAATAAAAAGGCTTTTGAAATCAGTGTGGAAAATGAAGAAATTGCTTGTCATAAGCAATTTCTTCATCATCCACAATGTTTTCTAACCAGAGAGTTGAAAAAATCTAAAATTCTATAAACTTTAAATTATCGTCAGCAACCCCTTTCACATTGGACCAGTCTAAGATTTTGTCGTCTGGTAATGGGTTAAGCATGTATTACTAAAAATTAATGTCAATTCTCAAGAGCTATAAATTGTTGTAAAATTTTAAGGCACCTGAATCTACTTGTCTGTTAACCCATTCCCACACAATATTGCTTTTTGATGTTCCTTCAAGAAAAGAAGGCCTGGGAAAACACTACAGAAAATGAAGAAAATGTTTCATTATCTACAATGTTTTCTACCCAAAGACAATATTTCAAAATTAAATCAAATTGAAATTACCCTTGAATTTGAATTACTCTAAAAAAATTTGTCTTGTGATGGATTAAAGGATATACTCCATCCCCACACTCTGACACTTTTTCACGCCATTCAAGAAAAAAAGCTTTGAAAATATTGCACATATTAAAGTAATTGCATTGTGACAAGCAATATCTTCATTTTCCACAATGTTTTCTACTGGGAAGGTTGAAAAAATCTAAAATTTCATAAACTTTCAATTGTTGTCTGCAATTTCTTTCAAATTGGAGCAGTCTAAAATATTGCTCTCTGGTAATGGGTTTACTAAGCTGATTAACCTTGAGTTATTCATGGAATAATTCATACCTTTTTGAACTAGACTTCTCTAAAGTTTATTTAACAGTGTATTTAAAAGCTCCATTGTGTTTGGGCAGGTCAATAAGTGGTCAGATTGTTCAAGTGGAAAATTTGATACATATCAAGCTGTAAATAATATGTAACTATCAAGCTAAATGGAACAAAGTGTGAAAAGAATTAAACCTGGACAGATGACCCAAGATGTGCGGAATAGCCAGATCAATAATTATTGCTTTCAGCTAATTTTCTGAAACTAGAAGTGTCATTCTACTCAACTCTAGGTTTATTTTTGAAATACATGTACTTTCTCTGATGGACCTCTGCTAGAACTTATTTCATTTAAAAGTATATTCTATGCATCAACTTTGAGGTCCCTTTTTGCCTGACAGGTCAAATGATACCCTTTCCTTGTGGTTGGAAAAAGATCTGTTTATTTTAATTTGGAGCTTATACAAGATAAAGAAACTGATTATACTTCACTTGTGGTCCTAACTTATTGAAGGTGTTATGGATGAGAGGCAAGCAATTTAAATTAATCTACATGTCAACTCATTCCCTCGAAATCCCACTTTTTTATGCTCCTTGTGAAATCAGCTTGTGAAAACTTCGTGGAAAACGAGGAAATTGTTTTTTAACACAGAATGATGAAGATTTTTCAAGATTCATCAACATGAAATTCTTTTCTGCAACTTCTTTCAATTTGAACCAGCCTAAAATTTTGTCATCTGGTAATGGTTTGATTGACAGAATGGCCTCTGTCAAGCAAAAAATAAATTGACCAATGTTAACGTTTATTTAAACCAAAAGTAAACATTGAACTCTGACAGTTATGTCAAGCATTTTGTTCATTTAGGGACTTTATTCAAGCTGTAGTTACAAAGTTTAGGCTATTTGCCTTTTATGTTATCCCATTCCAACTCAATGACGCTTTTAGACTACCCTCAAGAAAAAGGTTTTGCATATCATTGTGGTAAAAGAAGAAATTGCTTGTAAAAAGCAATTTCTTCATTTTCCACAATGTTTTCTACCCGCAAAAGTGAGACAATATAATATTTCCTTAACTTTCAAATTTTCGTCTGCAACCCTTCTCAATTTAAACCAGTCTAAATTTTTGCCGTGTGGTAATGGGTTAAGTCTCCAATCACATATTTCACATAATAATGTCTTGAGCGCCTGCGTAACATTTCCAACCATTACACATGTGCGCAAAGTAAAGACTCAGATCAGCCTGTGCATCGGCACAGTCTGAACAAAGTCTTCACTCTGGGCTCTGTAGATAGATACTGACCCAAAACTTCTTTAAACAACCAGCGAGTATTCTAATTGCCCTGAATGGCTGTCCAGGGTGCTCTGTGTTTGCGAGTCATGCACCTGGGAAATTGTTGGAAATGTCACACACAGGCTCATTTATTATCTCAGTTGAACTGCTTTGTCTGAGGTCGGTTGTCGTTGCCAAAGATCTGTCAGTTGATTCATACAGCTCTATGGACTGGAAATGACCAATCCCTAGCCAGACCCACTGACTCACTAGGCCCTGCCCATTAACTCCCATTGACAGGAAGTTAGGCTTTGCTTGAATAAGATGTAGTTAAGTTGCCAAATCAACATAAAAGGTTAACAAAAATGGTGGCCAATGTCGGAGTTCCTTGTTTCCTTGATTTGACAGCTGCAGGTGTAAATATCTTGATTGGTGACACAAGTCAATGTTTTTACATATCCAGAGTCATGCATGACTACTGCCATTTAGTCAATAATGCAATTAGACCGAGCATATCTGCGCATGTAAAAACTAGTTTGCTAAAAACCCAAAGTATGCCATGTGAAACTGAAAAAAAATATTGAAAGTGGGTGAAAAATAATTAAGAAATGAAGAGAATATTTTTTGTTTTCATGGAGGTATGAACCAAAAAACCTTATCACACTGTATGAATACGCGAAGCGTATTCATACATTGTGTGATCAGGTTTTTCGGTTCATACCTCCTTGAAAACAAAAAATAATCTCTTCATTTCTTATAATTTAATAGTATCTAGCGAAAAAAACAAAAGCTTTACAATTTTTGATTCCTTTTTGTATTGGACTATTTTTTGTGGAAGCATACAAAATAGCTGTGTGCTCAAAATTTTGTTCATGGAGTTATGAATAATTTTTTTTCGACCAATCAGAACACCTGTATTTGATAGACAAAACTGAATATTAAATTATTATGAAATGAATTGCAAACCAAGTTTGTGTCAATTCCCACATGAGGGCTATGTGATATGCATATAATGAGGATTATAATGGTAATCTTAACCCTTTCCTGTTTTCCAAAATTTTTGAACTTGTCCAAATTCAAAACTTCTGCAGACAAAAATGTAAAGTGGATTTGGTTTGAAAAATAACCATTCAGTAGGCTAGAAAATATTGTGGAAAAAGAAGAAATTAATTGTTACAAGCAATTTCTTATTTTTCTACAATGTTTTCTCAGTTTCAAATTCACAGGGACATAAAAACCCAGGATTGAACAGGAAAGAATTTATTACCATGAGTTGATAGGAAAGATAATACATACAAATTTAAACAAGATTTGAAGAGTTGTCTATCTTGAATGTATGAATGATGAAAAAAAGAGAAAAATTACATTACTCCAATGACTAATTAATTCATCAGAATCTAAAATTTACTGCATTACCACAAAAGGGTCAGGTACTGAGTATTTTTTTTTTTAATTTTATGTTCTATTTATGCTTGAATATCTCCAACAAGTTCAACAATGTTCTATTAATTTTGTCCATTTTGTATATTGAATCGGAAGAAGTAAAAATTGGCATGATAGCACCTAAAGTCATATATGCTAAGTAAGGCGGTCTCGTTACAGTGGGCGCTACTTATGGGTATGGAACATGAGCGAATCCATCTGGAAACTTCATCTGTCCTCATCCGACAACTTCCCGTGGAATTAGTAAGAAAACCTGACCAGTGGATTTATGCGCCGTTTCAAACATGTAATTTCAACATGGAGTCCTATTTCATTGAAACAAAAAAATCTTAATTTTTATTGCTAACTTTTATACTGTAATCTGCTACACCTGAATACCTGAAAACCCCTTTAAAAAAATGTAATGTACTTGAAATGGAATTTTATAAACAAATAGGGATTCAGGTCTTTAGAAGTATGTTAATCCCATGCATTTTTAATACAACATTTCTATTCATTTTTTTCAATACTGATCATTTTCAAGAAATAATTTAGTAGATAAATACAATATTTGATATTATCAACTCCATTTTTATTTGATTATTTGATATTTCTTTACTCTTCACTTTTTTTCAATTGTTAATTTTTTGTTACATATTTTCTTTTTATTGAAAAAAAGGACTATACTTTGATAATGTCTCAGGAAAATGTTTATTTCATTTTGTCATAGGTTCCATTCCATCTGAAAACAAGATGGTTGCAGTATCAGGCAGGGACGTTACGTTTGGTAAACCAAAAGACTTTCCGTCATATGGCTGGGACAACGAGTACGGAGAAGTCAACTGTTCGTAAGTTGAACTTCAAAAGCAATCACAAATAACTTTGTGGTAAAAGGAGAAATTGCTTGTCACAAGCAATTTCTCCTTTTCTCCCAATGTTTTCAATGCTATTTGGCATTCACTTTCCAATTTCAATGCAACATGAAATGTTGTCCACTAATTCTTTCAATTTGTATGAGTCTTGAATTTTTGTCTTGTAATGGGTTAACCAATTACTAGACAATAAAATTTCAGACTGGCCAAAACTGAAAGGAGTTGCAGGCGACAACGTAAAGTTTAAGAATGAAATTTTATTAAAATCAAAGGACTGAAAGCACTGGAGGCAATAATTGTAAAAATAAGAAAATTAAATTTATAACCAACATTGACTTGAAAGGGACATACAGGTGGTATAGGTACAGATCAGACTGTACATTACATGCAGACTGATCTGTGCCTATACCTTCTGCCAAAACAAGAATATTCCAGGTTCTTTATGACAAGGGTTAAAAGCCATCATCTTGTTTAATGGAAAAAATTCAGTGGCTCATTTCTCTGGTGTGTTTCAGTGTACCAAGCTTTGAAGCTTCAGAATTTTTGATATCCAATTTGGAGTACCTACAATTTATGAAAGCTGGCGGATATGAGAACAAGATCTACTGGACTGAGGAAGGCTGGAAATGGCGTGAATACAGACAAGCAAAACATCCAATGTTCTGGATCTGCAATAATGGTAATTGACGGGTCAATGAAAATAATTGATAGACCAATCAAACCATACATTAACCCATTCCCACATAATGAAATTTTAGACCTGTCCAAATTCAAAGAAGTTGCAGACGACAATTTTAAGTTCATTAAATCTTTAAATTCTTTGTCTTTTAGGGTAGAAAACATTGTGGATAATGAAGAATTTGCTTGTAACAAGCAATTTCTTCATTCTCCACAATATTTTCCAAAGCTTTCATATTTAGGGGTGTTTAAAAGCGTCACTGTGTGGGAATGGGTTAAGACTGGAACTAAACTTTTAACATTTGTCGACATTTATGTGAACCATTTTTGTTAATTTGGCGACTTAAGCCTTGTAACTACAGCTGATTCAAGCTTAAATTTCACTTTCTTTTTAAAAGAATAATTTGATTGGTCCATCAATTTTTTTGATTGACTGTCGCAATCCATCATTTTTTTTTACACTCATGCCCATAACTGACAAAACGATAAATTAATTGCCGTAAAAGTTCCTATTTGTTGTAGCTACTTTAATTGAGATGATCTCAGTTGTGACCTTTCTTCTTTTGACAGAGAAAATTATTATTATCAGAAATTTGGGCATTTAGGAAGTTTTCAACAGAAAAAGATGAAGACAAAACCCATTCCCATGCAGTTTAGCTTTTTTATGCTAATCAAGAAAAGAGCCTGGGAAGACATTGTGGGAAATGAAGAAATTGCTTGTAAAAAGCAATTTCTTCATTATCAACAATGTTTTCTACCCAAATGACAAAGAACTTTGAAGTTTCATCAGAAATTGGTGTCCGCAAAGTTCTTTGAATTTGAACTAGTCTTGAATTTTGTTGTCTAGTAATGGGTGACATGACTGATAATTCTGAGCTTTAAAAATTTGTGATATTTTTAATCAGGAAATTTTTCAGCGGCCAGAAATATTTTATTTATGGCAATAGTTTTCAAATTTTCATAACACTATTACCGGTATCTCATGGCAGAAATGTGCCACCATAGTTCTCAAATATTTATTTGTATCCCTTCAGGCTGTAAGAGTGGTTGTGGCGCTGATTTGGCATCTTACAGTCACTGCAGATTCTCCGACATGCCGACAACTAATGGAATTAACAATGAGTACAGGTAAAACTTAGTTCTAATAAATGTTTTTCATTGCCTGTAACACTTACCAGTATTTAGATTTCTGTTGTCAAAGGAGAAATATTAGTACCCCTTTATTCTGGTGATTACTGATTACCACATTACCACACAACAAAATTTTAGACAGGGGAATCCACTATTGCAACATTGATACTAGCCATTCACTGATTCATTGCAACTAACTTTATGTATGAACATAGAGTTGAAAAAACTAGCAGCTGGTTAATTGCAACAAAAATGATGACACATTGAAGCTGCAGTTAACAGGATCCCACTGTACAAAGGAAACAAGTGATGTTTTGACCCTTTCCTGTTTTATGAAATTTTAGACTGGTCCTATTTGAAAGAGGCTGCAGACGACAATGAAAAATGCATGCAATTTGAAATCTGACCATCCAATGTGGTAGAAAATATTGTGGGAAAAGGAGAAATTGCTTGTCACAAGCAATTTCTCCTTTCTCCACAAGGTTTTCTCCAGTATAAATTCACAGTGATGTAAAATCTGGGGTTTGTCCAGGAAAGGGTTAAGAGTATTACTTGGAATACTTGTTTGCTAATTCTAATGCCATGTTAGAGGTGTGTTCTTATTGATGAAAGGTTAATGTCGTGATTGGAGGTCAAATGAAAAGAATGACCTTGTATATAACCTTATATTTCTCACTCTTGTGTTTGAAAGAAAACTGAAATGTTTGCCTCTTTGTGTATAATACGATTCTATTAAAAGTGTAAAATTTCAAAATGATGTAGGAGAATTTGTACATCATAATCCCTGTGAAACTATCGAATAGTTGGTATTCGACTAAAACCTCATAACTACAGCTTATTCAAAGCCATAGCTATGAGGTTGAATTTGAACACAATCAATGTTTTGTTCATCTTTTTATAAAACAGACAATCTGAGAAAGAAATTAAATAAATAAGTGTAAACATCATTCTCGTTTATTTGTCTGTTTTATTTACTGCACAAGACTTTAAAGTTATAAAGAATGTGGTATTTTCTGTCTTCTTATTACTGAATTTAACTCTTGTCGTGCCAAAAATCCTTTTCAAAAAGGCATGTAAATCAAAGGGCAGAAATCACTAAAAGTACTAATTGTAGGACTATGTTCATTTTGAACATTAAATCTTATACGCTAGTCTGACTTAACCCTTTCATGTTCAAATACGGGATTTTACGTTCCTGTGATTTTATACTTGAGAAAAAATTGTGGAAAAAGAAGTAATTGCTTGTAACAAGCAATTTCTTCTTTTTCCACAATATTTTCTACCACATAGGATGGGTTAATTTCAAATAGCATCCAATTGTCATTGTTGTCTGCAACCTCTTTCAATTTGGACTAGTCTAAAATTTCAAAAACAGGAAAGGGTTAAAGCAGTTTGTTTAGACAAAGATCAGACTGCACTTATGCCGAAACAGGAATATTCTGGGTTCAGCACGACAAGGGTTAATCATGACTCATATTATTGAACTGACAGGTACCGAGCCATGTTTGACGTGATAGAGATGCCATGGGCATGGCCTGTAGATGTTAACTATCACGAGGCAAAGGCGTTCTGTGCCTGGAAAGGTCAAGACTACAGGCTTCTCATTGAAGCAGAACATAATGCTATTAGGGGTAAACAGGTATGAATTATTTATCTTTTTATTTTCTTATTCCCTTTGCACACAATCCCTCATATTTATGTCCCTTGGGAAAAGAAGCTTTGAAAAACTTTGTAGAAAATGAAGAAATTGCCTGTAACAAGCCTTTAATCTGCTCTTAACCCATTCCCCCACAAGAAAATTTTGGACTAGACCAAATTAAAAGAAGATGAAGACGACAATTTCAAGTTGATGAAATTTTGAAAATATTTATTTTGGGGTAGCAAACATAGTGGATAATGAAGAAATTGCTTGTCACAATGTTTTCCCACAGCACATATCCTTTCTGACATTTGTCTCTCACCAATGGATAGATAATTGTAAACCTAAGTAGGATAGCAGCTGGAGGCTAGGAAAAGATGTAATGGTGGTACTGGTGTGAGATATACCAGGAACCCATGTTAGGTGATTCACCCGCCGTGATATGACTGAATTGTTAAAAGGGGCATTCAAACAAACAAACAAATCAAAAATTGTCATTGTGAGGAAATGGGTTAATCCATCAACACACAATGATGCTTTTTGACCCACCTCAGAATTGTGATAATTGAAAACTGCTTTGATTCTGCTTCATACAGAAATCATTTGTGTTTCGGAAAGCTAGTACCACTTTAAAAGGTTGGAATTGCATGGCTAACCCTTACCATACTTGATAAAACTCTCCTAATTTCATTAAATTCAAATGGGCTGAAAGCACTGGGATGCTTTATGTTTTGTTGGTCAATATTTCTTTTGAAAATCAATCTTATAAACAATTCTGTACAAACAGGTGTTTTTATGCCCCCCCATCAATAAGATCGGGGGCATATTGTTTTACTGGTGTCTGTCTGTCTGTCCATCCATCCATCCATCAGTCCGCCTGCCTGTCTGTCTGTCTGCAAAACTTAACCTGCTAACTAAACATTTTCCTATAACTTCAACCCTGATTAAGTTACAATGCTAATATTTGGTATGTAGATAGGTCTCAACAAGGAGCAACTGGGGAAGGTCATTTCATCAAGTTCAAGGTCAAAATTTTAACCCTTTTCCCTAAAACAAAGAAAAAAAAAATCACCCGTTTCTAAAGAATTCCTGTTTCGGGGGCATGGTGTTTCACAAACACGTCTTGTTGACTTAGTTCTGACTGTATGTATGTCAAGGCTGATATTTGTCTATACAGGATATACCTGGTTAAGCTTGACAAGGGTTAACCCATTCCAACACAGCAAAATTTTAGACTGGTCCAAATTGAAAGAAGCTGCAGACGACATTTTAAATTGATGGAATTTTGAATTTTTCATCTTTTTGGATAGGAAACATTGTGGATAATGAAGAAATTGCTTGTATCAAGCAATTTCTTCATTTTCCACAATGTTTTCCAAAGCTTTTTTCTTGAGAGGCGTAAAAAGGAGGGATTGAGTGGGAGTGGGTTAAAGAGTACTTACATCGTTTCAGGCTCCTACCTCAACTGGCACAAGCTGTGATATTATTTATAACAAAGAGAGAAAATACAATCATAACATGGAGTTTGGCTCTTCAACTGTAAGTTTTATAGTACCATTTATATTTGATTGATCATGCAAAAATAAAGTACTTGAAAAAGTGATTGGCTCTAGTAGAGGTCAGTCATAGATAGTGTATTGAAAATAAACCTTTAGAGAGGTAGAATGACCTAGAATCAAGGCTATGGCAATACAACCAGAAACAGCCAAGCTAATATGATGCCGTGGATGAGTGGTTAGGGCGGACTCTTTGGAAGTGGGAGGTTGCAGGTTAGAATGTTGTTGGAAGTGGGCTAACTTAGTTTGAACCATCTTGTTGTACCAAGAACAGCGAACGTTTTTCTGTATGTGTGATGTCACAGAAAGAAAATGAGGTTGGCCAATCAGTAGGGCTTTTACAAACCAGGGTTAAAGGGGCAGAGTCTTGGAATGCAGTCCACCTTGTCCACAGGTGTTGAGGCTACAAGTTGTGCACAGATGCACAGCAAACCTTTCCGTTGTTCGAAACAACCAACCTTTGGAAACGATTGACACAAAACTTATCTTTATTGATTAAAATATTTGTCGATTTTAGTAATTGCTTTGTGATCAATCTAGTAGTACATCAATTGAAGAAATTATTACTAGGATTTAGCTGTTTGCTAGATAATAAATCTAGACAAATTTTCAAGACCTTGCCTATGAGAAAACTAGTCTTTTGGCAAGTAAAAGTAAAATACATATACCAAGTTATCAAAAAAAGTAGAACTTGTTTGCCTGTCTATTAAAATTTGTTTGTCAAGTTTTATACAGAAGTTTTAAGGATGAAACTTATAGTATATACGACCATCAATATCATATTATGTAAATCGTATAGAAAATACCTATTCATTAGGTGAATGGATATTAGAGAAAAAGATGATCACGATATCCCTTCACTCGTGAGGATGGGTTTGAACTGCCCACCAACTAGTTAAATGAATCATTACTGTAGGCCCATATCTTCCCGGCAAAAAAGAGAAGGGATTCAGGAGGTACTATGCACACTGGGAAGAAGTGTCAAAATAAGACAAAACTGGCTGGCGCTTTAACTCATTGCCAGACAGCAAAATTTTAGACTGGTCCAAATTCAAATGAGTTGCAGAAGACAACATAAAGTTTATGAAATTTTAGACTTTGCAGCTTTTTTTTTGGTAGAAAACATTGTTCAAAATGGAGAAATAGCTTGTCACAACCAATTTCTCCATTTTACACAATGTTTTCCCAATTATTTTCTTGGAGGGCGTCCAAAAGCGTCACTGTAGGTGGGAATGGGTTAAATAGTGGTGACATATAATTAGCAAAGCCTTTACCTTTTATGCACACTGTCCTCCTTTTTTGACATAGATTTATAATTTAATTGTTAGTTTCGTCTATCAAAAACGAGCGTTCTGATTGGTTGAAAAATTTAATTCATACCTCCATGAACAAAATTTTGAGCATGCAGTGATTTTGTATGCTTCCGCACAAAATAGTCCCATACAAAAAGGTATCAAAGGATGTAGGGTTTTTGCTTTTTTTGCTCGATACTATTAAATTATAAGAAATGAAGAGAATATTTTTTGTTTTCATGGAGGTATGAACCGAAAAACCTAATCACACAATGTATGAATCCGCTTCGCGTATTCATACAGTGTGATTAGGTTTTTCGGTTCATACCTCCATGAAAACAAAAAAATTTCTCTTCATCTCTTAAATAGATTTTTATGTTTACTATCCAGCTCTCAAAAGCTAAGCATCAGTTATACTCATGCAGTTTTGTTGTTTCTTTATTTTACAGCCTGTGAACATGTATGAATCTAATGAGCTTGGGTTCTATGATGTATATGGGAACGTTTGGCAATGGGTAGAGGATCATTTTAATGGACTGTGTACAGATACACACTGGTTATACGATGATTTCTCTTCACCGTGTTATGATGGAAAACACAATGTGATCTTGGTAAGTCTTTTATACTTACAAAATTGAAATTTTAAATACTGTAAATTGGGTTTTATTAGCAAGGGTCCTATTTTCGCTGATACTCACGAGACAGGGAGCTCGCGAACTCAAATTTCTCGATTAAATTGGACCATTTAGTCCGTTAGTCTATTGAACACAGGTATACAAACATAACTATGGAAAGCAGACGAGGTGATAAAATTCTAGGCTTTGACAATTACACAACAAAGAGCTAAAAGGTTGTAACTGATTCTTTATTGTATAGACTCTTAGAACCTTTTAATAAATTAAAAGCATGCGATGCGAAATTAATCAATTAAAATTAGACAGTTGTACCTGTTTTGACATGGTATTAAATTGTTTCATCATATAACAGTTTGGTAAACTGATAATTCGATGCCTTTGTGGTTTAAGGGAGTGAGCACATATACATATTACAACTTTAAACTTCTTTTTGATAACAGCTTATTAGCTCTTTTCAATATAAAAAGAAAAAAAAACTTAAACATCAATGTATACTTTGTGATCTTACAACAATTTCAGAAGAGAAACCATTATACTTTGAGAAAAGAGAATAGGTAAAATTTTCTTAAATGGATTATAAGTAACCATTCTATTCATAGGTTGGTATAGATATGGGCTGTAATCATATAGTATTTTTTTCTTTCACCGTCGTATATCCGGGGATACTTGCAGAAATAACCGAAGTATCATACAGCTGCTCACGAATTCATGAACTCGCTAATAAGACTTTGGGCCCTACTCATGAGAAAATAAAACAATGCAAAAATTACCCGATTTACAGTAGTCTACATTTTCAATCATTTTAATAAAACTAATGTTTCAGAGATAACAATAATATGATACTAAATTATGACAAGCAATTTCTCCTTTTCTCACAAGGTTTTCTGGACTATTCAGCATTTCATTTTGAATTTCTTTGCATTTTGAATTGTTGTCTACATCCTCTTTTAATTTTGATGAGTCTAAAATAATACTGTGTGGAAATGGGTTAACCCATTACAGCACGAGAAAATTCTATACTAGTACAAATTAAAAGGAGTTGCAGATGACAATTTAAAGCCTATGAAATTTTGGATTTTTTTTACCCTTGGGGTAGACAACATCTTGGATAATGAAGAAATTGCTTTTAATAAGCAATTTCTTCATTTTCCACAATGTTTTCTAAAGCTGTTTTCCTTTAGGGGCGTCTAAAAGTGTCATTGGTGGGAATGGGTTTAAAGAGATTTTCTTCATTCAAAAGTCCATTACCTTGCAATGACAAATAAAGTATGATCACTCCAGAATTTGAATGTTCATGCCAAATCTGTCTTCATTGCAGATGGTGATAAACTTTTTTTTTTTTCACACTACCACAATAGATTTTTGATCATTTGTCAAAAAGTACACTTATCAAAAAGCTCAATTTGAAAAAAAATGACTTTGTGTCATATGTCTAAAGATTTCCAGAACATCAAACAATCAAAAATACAATACTATTCATTATCCAAATTCGTCTATCTTGAGGATCATGAAAAAGTGGGGTTGATTGGGAATGGGCGTAATCCTTTTCTAGCTGAAATATTGATCTTTTCTGTTATATAAAGGGAGGATCCTGGATCAGCACTGGAGATGAAGCATCAAGATTTGCGAGGTACGCCTTCCGTCGACATTTCCTCCAGCATGCTGGGTTCAGAGTCGCTAGAAGTATCGTCAACAGCCATGAGAAGATTCAACTTCCTGTACGACTGGTCAACACTGAAGTTTACGTGCTTGGATGTGGTGTTGAAGGTAATGGTCTTGAAATTGAATCAAAGCCAATTACAAGATGTTGAAGTCTTTTACCCATTCTAATACATTGATGCCCCTCTCGAAACCTAATTTGGTAACCATTGTAGGAAATGAAAAAAATTGCTTCCACAATGTTTTCTGCCCAGAAAGTTGAAAAAGATCTAAAATTTCATCACCTTTAAATTGTCATGTGCAACTCCTTTCAATCCTGACCAATTAAAAGTTTTGCCATCTGGTAATGGGTTAATACTTTCTGGTGTATTATTGAAATTTTTCTGTAATGATATTTCGTAAAGGGAGGAAAACATCGTAGACAATGAAGAAATAGCTTGGAATTCAGTCGGAGTGTGTCACTTTTTCAATATTGTATTTCAGAAAAGGCCAACTATTTAGACCCAACTAAAATAGAGCCTGTGTATGTGCCATCCACAAATCTACAGTATGAGTATGATTCTGAGATAGCGTTAAAAGGGATCCTGGAGATGGAGTTTGGATTCCGAAAACCGTTTCCTGCTGTCGTTGCTGATTTCTGTATGCATCTCGTACAGAACAACTTTCTGGGTACCCAGTCAGCACTCTGGCTTGGATCTGGGAGTGGTCGTGGACCTCTTATATTGAGCAAACATTTTGATGAGGTAAGAATTTTACGGAATGCTTGCCATGCTAGCTCACCTTCCACAGAAAGTTCAACTTAGATATTGATCAGTGTTATTTTGCAGAATGTAATGACAGTAGCATGTAACCAAAAGCTAAATATGTTTTAAAAAAAAAATGTAGTTCATACATGTATTCAACCCTTTGCCATACAGCAAAATTTTAGACTGGTCCAAATTAAAAGGTTTGCAGATAGAAATTTTAAGTTTATGAAATTTTAGATTTTTTCAACTTTCTGGATAGGACACATTGTATGAAAGGAAGAAATTACTTGTTACAAGCAATTTCTTCTTTTTACACAATGTTTTCCCAATTGTTTTTTCTTGAGGGGCACTCAAAAGTGTCACTGTGTGGAAATGGCTTTAAAAGCAATTTCTCCTAAGTTATTAATTTTATCATGTTTCAACCGTGCAACTGCCTTTTAACCCTTTCCCATTTTTGGAAATTTTAGACTAGTCCAAATTGAAAGAGGTTGCAGACAACAATGACAACTGGATGCCATTTTAAATGAAACCATCATATGTGGTACAAAATATTGTGGAAAAAGGAGAAATTTTTTAATACAAGCAGTTTCTTCTTTTTCCACAATGTTTTCCCAGTATAAAAACACAGCAATGTAAAATCCTGTTATTGAACAGGAAAGGGTTAATCTTATTTCAGGTAGAATCAACGTCAAATAAATAATTAACCCTTTACTAGGCAATAAAATTTTAGACTGGTCCAAATTTAACCCGTACTACACAATAACATGTTTTGACACCCAATAGAAGGAAAAAAACTTGGAAAACGCGGAAAATGAAGAAATTGCTTGTTCAAAGCAATTTTTTATTATCCACAATGTATTCTTGTCTCAAAAGGAAAAAAGATTTTTAAAATTCATTCCACTAATAATTGTGGTCTGCTACTTATTTCAATTTAGTCAAAAATTCTGGAAACGGGTGAAAGAAATTGAAGACAATAGATTTTATTTGTGATAGAATTTTAAATACCTCTGTCCTTTTAGGAAGAAAACAATCTGAAAATAGAAGGAATTGATTGTTATGTGAAAAAATGTGCTTGTAACGAGTAACTGCTTTCAAATTGGACCAGTCCAAAATTTTGTCACCTGGTAATGGGTTAAAGGTCATACATTAACCCATTCCTACACAGTAACGCTTACTGACGACCCTCAAAGAAAACCATTGGGAAACATTGAGTAACATTGAGTGAAATGAAGAAAATCCTTGTAACAAGCAATTTCTTCATTTAACACAATGTTTTTTACCAAGAACGTTGAAAAAATCTAAAATTTCATAAACTTCAAATTGTCATCTGCATCTCCTTTCAATTTGGACCAGTCTAAAATTCTGCCGTGTGGAAATGGGTTAAACTCGAACTAATGTTAATGAAAAAGGATTATAGACAAAGTTTCATTTTTTTTTTCAGATTCTTGCAACAGACTATGCTGCACGATTTATTGACATTGCCATGCGTATTCAGTCTGGGGAAACTGTTCCCGTACAACTGACCAATGGACAAGTGATAAGTGTATCACATGATCAGAGTAATATTCCTGACAATGTCACATTCAAACAGGTAACTTATTTAAGCCATTCCCACACAATAACACTCTTTGATGCCCCATTAGAAAAAAACAATTGGGAAAACATTGAGGAAAATGAAGAAATTGTAAAAAGCAATTTTTTCATTTTCCACAATTTTTTCTACCCAGAAAGTTGAAAGAATCCTAAATTTTGTATCTTTAAATTGTCATCTGCAACTCCTTTCAATTTGGACAAGTATAAAATTCTTCGTCTGGTAATGGGTCAATCTATTACCTCATAATCCTAATGTTGAAGCCTATGATGTATAATATATGATGAATAAAATTTATCAATATTACCAGAAGAATGGTAGACTAGTCCAAATTCAAAGAAGTTGTGGATAACAAATTTTAGTTTGTGAAATTTTGGGATTTTATTTTAAAGAAATTGCTTGTAAAAAGCAGTTTCTTCATTTTCCACAATTTTTTCTACATCTTTTTTTCTTGGGGGCTCAAAAAGCATTATCGCGTAGGAATAGGTAAATCAAACTTGTAGACTGGGTCTAATTCAAAGAAGTTGCAGACGACAACTTTTCTTGATGAAATTTACAAAATCCCTATCTTTTAGTGTAGAAAACCTAGTAGTCAATGAAGAAATACATGTAGCTTGTTGAAAATAACTGCTTGCTACCTTACAAAAAAACGGGCTGATCTGTCAATCAAAAATAATGTACTTACAAATGAAAAGGGACCATCTGAGAATTCTGTAATATAAAAATTAACTGGTTTCTACTCATTTTTAGCTCAGCTGTTTTTGGGTGAAAAACCTGAGGTATTGTGATCACCTTTGCCTCATGTGCGTCGGTGTTGGCGTGACAAACATTAACCTTGGTCATATATCTGTTGTTATTGAAGATATCCTCATGAAACTTGGCATGTGTATTGACCATTTCAAGAGCTATTTAGGCTATCAAGGGGGAGAACTCTAAAAGCCTTTTTGTAAGAGGTATGCCTCTTTTTTTACTTAGAATTTTTGCGTTATCCAGCACCTGCAGCCGAGTGTTGGCACCCGCTGACAGTGCTCTTGTTAAACCATCTCAGCAAGGGGAAAATGAAGAAGTTGCTTGATACAAATTGCTGGACCTGCACCGACTACCCATGCAAACAAGGGTTGGGACTTTCCACCCTTCCCGGATGACACCTTTTCATCTGAAGGGCCACAATAAAATACATGTAAATGTTTTCTTTTATTTCAGTTTACTTGGATTCCAAATGAAGTAGGCTGGGGTTATGATCTGACAATTGTGACCTTCCTAGAAAGAACACTTCATCCAAAAGGTAAGGTCCTTATTTTGTTCGAGATGATCAAATTTTCTTGGGCATAAAATTTATGGATGGATTTGACACAGTTGTTCTTCTTGATGAGTGCTAGTGTCATTCAAATGTTTGTGACCTCCAAGGTCAAGGTCACAATTGAAGGCCAAAGGTCACATTGACCTTGTCCAGAGCATAACTTCTACATTAATGGTTAGATTTTAAAATAACCTGGCATGTTTGTTCTTCTTGATGAGTGCTAGTGGCATGTGAAACTTTTGTTTTGATACTGCTACATCTATTGATGGATTTGAGAACAAATTGGCACAGTTGTTCTTCTTAATGCGTGCTAGTGTCATGCAAAACCTTTGCTGTAATACCCCAAGGTCAAGGTCACAGTTGAAGGTCAAATGTCAAAAATTGACCTTGAACAGAGCATAACTTATACATTTATGGATGGATTTGAAAATAGATTGGCACAGTTGTTCTTCTTGATGAGTGCTAGTACCATGCCTTATGTTTGTTGTGATACCTCCAAGGTCAAGGTCACAGTTGAAGATCAAAGATCAAGATTGACCTTTTCCGTTGCATAACTTCTAAGTTTTTGGATAGACTTGAAAATAAATTGGCACAGTTATTCTTCTTAATGAGTGCTAGTGTCAAATGAAATATTTATTGTGATACCTCCAAGGTCTAGGTCAGAGTTAAAGGTAAAATAATAAAACTGAGCTTGTCTGGAACATACCCTCTACATTATGATAGGTTTCAAAATAATATGGACACAGATTTTCTTCTTGATGAGAGCTAGTGTCATGCAAAACGTTTGTTGTGATACCTACAAGGTCAAGGTAAAAACTGAAAGTGAAAGGACAAATTTGACCTTGTCAGCAGCATAACTTCTACATTTATGGATGAATTTGAAAATAATGTGGCACAGTTGCTCTTCTTGATGAGTGCAAGTGTCATATGATATGTGCAAGGTCAAGGTCACAATTGAAGGTGAAAGGACCTTGTCCAGAGCATGACTTCTACATTTATGGATGGATTTGAAAATTACATGGCACAGATGTTCTGCTTAGTGAGTGCTAGTGTCATGCAAAATGTTTGTTGTGATATGTCCAAGGTCAAGCTCAAAGTTTAATAAAAACATTTTGTGCACCATATTCTCTGTGCATATCAGCGGGCTCAACATGTTGTCCCTGAACAACCTATTTCTCGTGTTTAGAATAACTGTATGCAGAGGAATTTCATTTATTGGTGTTGCTTAAGACTTATTTACATTCACACCAGTCTAAAATTTTGTCATATGGAAATGGGTTAATGTTTCAAAAGCTTTTTTCTTTAGGGTTGTCGAAAAATGGGATCATGCAAGATTGGATTAATTTATGTCCAGAACTTATCGAGCAAAACTTGAAGATACCGCTGGTTGATGTACATCTGCGTTATCTTGTAATAGGTTATGACAAGACTTTTGTAATCTTATAAGGTCAAGGTCATCTTTCAAGGACATACATCTATTTTCAAACAAAAATATTAATGTTTCATAAGTCATTGTTTTGAAAGATAACATTTGTTACATTACAATGATCTTTTAAATCTTAATGTTTTAGCTAGAAAAGTGTCAGTTTTGAAAGCTTCAGTTAACAGATAAATTTTGAGGTCTTCTAAATGTTCAACAAGTGCAAATTCTGGAAGGTTAACTAAATCCATTGAACGCCTATGCCATTAAAGGTAGTCTTTATGTATTTCGGGAATATTGCAAACTCTGTTCAAATTGTGGAGAACTCTTTAAAAAGCATGCTATTTAACCCATTCCCACTCATTTCTGCTCTTAAAGTATCTCAAGAAAAATGCTTTGGAAAATATTGTGGACAATGAAGAAATTGCTTGTAACATGAAAACTTCTCATTGTCCTCATTGTTTTCTACCCAACAATGAAAAGATTTTCTAAATTCAACCAACTTGAAATTGCTGTCTGTAAATTCTTTCAAATTGAACCAGTCTAAGATTTCGTTATGTTGTAATAGGTTAACTCCTGGGTTACTTTAACCTCTTTGTCTATCACAATAGCCTTTGGCAAAGAAGATTACCAAACAAAATCATGCTGTGCTAGCCTACAGTATTTTTAGTACTTTAATCATATATATATGTTTTATGTATCTGCAGCATGGTTGTTAAGACTG
The DNA here is from genome assembly GCA_946902895.1 of Fragum fragum. Lineage (NCBI taxonomy): Eukaryota > Metazoa > Mollusca > Bivalvia > Cardiida > Cardiidae > Fragum > Fragum fragum. Next base: position 18,898,989 of record OX336367.1, on the reverse strand, counting down.
GCTGAGATTACAAAGAATAAAGGACTTGTGGTGATTGCTTCACCAACTGGTGTCTACAACAGGCCGGAACTGGAACCGACACTTGCCGCCAAAAAGTGAGTTACTGTCATTATATATATATATCAGTAAAAAATTAGGCCTTTAATACTATTATACTTTCCATAATCATACAGTGTAATTACATTTTTAGTCTCATACCTCAATGAAAACAAAATATAATCTCTTTATGTCCAAAGCACAAATTTTACTATTTTGAGGGAAAGATTATGGATCTTCTTTGTATGCAAGGACACAAAAGAGTTGAGTGGTAAGAGTTTTGTTAATGGAAATAAGAAAAAAATAAGCCAATCAAAACTTGTGTATCTTGATAGACCAAAACTGAAATCAAACCATTATTTATAATCTCTCTCCCAGCTTGGTTTGTGCAGAAGAAAAGGAGGTCCAGTATGAAAGTACAAACGGTACAGATACAGCTGCACTAACTGTATGGAGACATGTGTAATTACATCATAGGATCAACAGTTTACACTGTCGCGGACACTGTCATGGACATGAATCACAAAGGACCAAAACGTGAATCACAAAAATTTGTGTTTATTGTTTGTTTATGCTTGGTTTACTGTTTGTTGGTTTGTTGTTATGTTGTACTTTTTTTTCTATATTTAAATTTTCTAATTGTTATTCTTTATTCATTGAAAATCAATAGGCTTAACCCATTCCAACACAGCAAAATTTTAGACTGGTCCAAATTGAAAGAAGCTGCAGACAACACTTTCAAGTTGATGAAATTTTAAATTGTTTCATCATTTTGGATAAAAAACATTGTAGATAATGAAGAAATTGCTTAATACAAGCAATTTCTTCATTTTCCACAATGTTTTCCAAAGCTTTTTTCTTGAGCAGCATAAAAAGGAGGGATTGAGTGGGAATGGGTTAATCTTATCATGCTATGCCAAAATTTCTTTTATCAATTTTCAAAATAGTGACTAGATTAGAATGTTGATTATCAAACTAAAATTGAAATAGTTATAAATGAAGATAGATATATGCCTCACATTAATTTTTCATTTCCTTAACCCATTACTAGATTGCAAAATTTTAGACTGGTCCAAATTGAAAGGAGTTGCAGACGACAATTTGAAGTTTATGAAATTTGAGATTTTTTCAACTTTCTGGTTTGAAAACAATTTGGGAAATGAGGAAATTGCTTGTTACAAGCAATTTCTTCATTTCTCTCAATGTTTTCAGAAATTTTTCATTGGGGCATCAAAAAGGTCATTGAGTGGGAATGGGTTAATTTCTCTTTAAGCATTGAACATTAGGTATCATTCACTTATAATGATTCAGAAGTGCAATTTGCTAAAGAAAAAAACTGAACTACTTCATAATTGGAAATGCTTGCGCTGTCGATTTTTTCACTTTTTTGAGAATTCAATTTTTATTCATATACTTCTGCATGCCAAAATTACCTTCAATTATATTCCAACATGCTACTTTTTTGAGTTGCATCATACAAAATATCTGAAATTTAGAATTCCCCAAATTTCTGACTCTCGGACATATTCATGTATTTGGTAATTAACCTTAGTCACACTGAACCTGGAATACCGTATTCCTGTTCTGGCAGGAGGTATCATTCACTTATAATGATTCAGAAGTGCAATTTGCTAAAGAAAAAAACTGAACTACTGCATAATTGGAAATGCTTGCGCTGTCGATTTTTTCACTTTTTTGAGAATTCAATTTTTATTCATATACTTCTGCATGCCAAAATTACCTTCAATTATATTCAAACATGCTACTTTTTTGAGTTGCATCATACAAAATATCTGAAATTTAGAATTCCCCAAATTTCTGACTCTCGGACATATTCATGTATTTGGTAATTAACCTTAGTCACACTGAACCTGGAATACCGTATTCCTGTTCTGGCAGGAGGTAAAAACAAATATGAGTCTGCTCAAATATGCAGTCTGATCTTAACCTACACCACCTGTTTGTCCCTTCAAGCTAGAGTTGTTCATGATAATTAATGTCCAGTAGATTAATATTTACTAACAGCACCTCCATTACTTTCGGTCCTTTGATTTTAATGCATTTCTGAATTTTTTTTAAGCACAACCAAGGTTAAGAACTTATTCTATTACAAAAGCAATTGTTGTAACATGTACCAATTTTTAAGGATTTTTTTATTGAAGGTAACGTAGTTTTTACTTGCAAAATATCAACATTTCAGACTATTTAGACTATCAAATTCTTAGTAGATTTTTCTCTCTTTTGGCTTTAAGTTCTTGTTGGCAATTAGACTGCATAGAATTCTAATGAAGGCCTTTAGTAAAGGTCTTGAGGTGTAAAAAAGTGGGATTGTGTGAGAATTGGTTAATCCCTTCCAGAGACTTTGTATGCTACTTATTCATTTTGCACAAATGTATATTTTTCAATTGTTTTGTATGCTATTTGATCATTTAAAATTAAAATGTCCATGCAAATTTTCAATGTACCCTGATTTTATTGTTTTGTAAGAAATTTTAGAATCTCACTTTATCAACATTCCATTGAGGTTGCCTAATCTTTTGTCTTGGCCCATTACCTCAAAACAAAAATTTAGACTGGTCTTAATTAAAAGAAGATGCAGGAAACATTTTCAAGTTGGTGGAATCTAGAAAATCTTTCTCTTTTTTATGGTAGAAAACATTGTGGATAATGAAGAAATTGCTTGGAACGAGCAATTTCTTCATTTTCAACAATGTGTTTTGAGCTTTTCTCTAGAAGGGTGTCAAAAAGAATGATTGTGTGGGAATGGGTTAAACATCCAGGGTTGGCAACAACTACATCTATTTGAATAGTTATGCATTGAGCCTCTCTCTTGGCCTCTTAACCCTTTCCCGTTTTTGGACATTTTAGACTAGTCAAAATTGAAAGAGGATGCAGACGACAATGAAAACTGGATGCCATTTGAAATAAAACCATCCTATGAGGTAGAAAAAAATTGTGTAAAAAGGAGAAATTGCTTGTCACAAGCAATTTCTCCTTTTTCCACAATGTTTTCTCAAGTATAAAATCACAGGAACGTAAAATCCCGTGTTTGAACAGGAAAGGGTTAAGATGCCAAATCGTGTTGCAAATGACATATGTTGCCGATGATAGAGATATTTCATGAAGAACTGCCCATTCACAAAAATAGTTACCCTCCGCCCTCTTGGTCATTTTTTTTTGTCTGTTTATCCACTATCACACACTTGAACAGCTGAGTGGTGCTCTCTTTAGCTCACCTGAACACAACTTGCTCAAAGTGAGCTTTTGTGATCACCCTGTGTTTTTGGTGTATCGGAAAGTGTCAACAATTCTTTAAAAATCTTCCCTTCCTAAACCACAATTTGGACTTGACTTTGCAGGAATGTTCCTTTGTTGACCCTTTGTTGACACTTTTCAAAACTTGTTCATTAAATTGTAGTTATTATTCATGTTAGATATATTACTTCAAATTTTCTCCACTTCTTTCTTCACTGTAAAATAAACACCATTAATTCTAATCTGATGCCATAATGTTGAATTTTTACATCAACATCATATAATTCGCCAACATCATTTTCATTTTAAGGTTTACATACATTCACTGCCAAAATATTCCCTTAACACATGAACAAAAATCTCTAGTTTGTCCCTCTCAAGAGATAAATTATGGAAACCATTATGGAAAAGAGCTCACAAAAGTTTTCATTATGTTTTGCCTTATTTAGCTCATCTTAGCACAAAGTGCTTAGATGTGCAAGATGTGCTTTTGTGATCACCCTTTGTCTGTTCTACATGATCTGATGTCCATCTTCATCAGAAGTCATCAAAAACTCTATAAGAATTTTCTCTCCTGTAATCACAGGGCCAATTTGACCCAAACTTGGCAGGAATGTTCCTTTGGAGACCCTTTTCAAAATGTGTTCATGAAATTTTGATTCCCCCAAAAATGGGCATTGCAGGGCAGGCCTTTACTGACTTATAGAAATCATTCTCAGGTGAGCAATTTAGTGCCATTTTGGCCCTCTTGGTTTTTCATTATAATTACACTTTGAATTGTCCTGTGCAACTCCTGTGAATTTGGATCAGTCTAAAATTTTGTAGTTTTGTAATGGCTTTAACCAAACTTATCACATGACCTTCTGGCACAGATTGTGTGACCCATTACCAGAAAACACAATTTTAGAAAAACCAAAATTCAAAGAAGTTTAATACTAAATCAGACGGTGCATCCAAAACGATAATGTTGTGCCATGTAAGATAGAATGGATTTTGAGGGTCATAAAAATGGAATGTGTGGCAAACTTCTTGAGATAAACTGTCTCAAAAAATTTCTTTTAATCAAATGCTTTAATGTTATCGCAAATCTTAAACTTTGGAATTATTTCTATTCTTGTATATAGCTTAATAAATGTAATTTAAACATAACTATACAACCTTTTGTCTCAGTTTTATTTTCATTCCTTAATCATTTTACATAATAAATCCCTTAACTAAGAATTCTAATTTTTCACAAAGTTGAGAATAACTGTTGTTTCAGTTTAAAATCAATTTATCTTTCAATGAGTGAACCCTGAAATCTATATTTTCACAAGCAGGGGAATGAACATATAGCTTTTGTTGTTCAAAGAATTAAAAAAAGTCCTAAAAGAGATGAGATATGATTTTTTTTTTTCTAACAAATTTCGTAAAGGGTGTCATTACATGTTTCACTGAGGTCCCGCCGAGATGACGTACATTGACGTGAAGTGAACGATAGAGGGCACTGTTTTTGTCAGCGAAATTGACCAATCGCGGCTGTCAACATTCAAGTCACACCGCGCTTAAATTATAAGTAAGCTCAGTTGGTAGAGCACTGTTACTCCTAGAAGGTAAACACATAATTCGCCATTCAGCCCAATTTCTCGTGTTTCCCAATGGAACGTTCCCGTCGTCCTTATGCCATTAAGATAATTCTGATCAAGTTACGTCAAGATTGGAAAAATTGGAGCTCATAGCGTGTAAACAATTAAAGAAGTTGTCACTTTTGCCCCTTTCCAAGTGTTTCCTTTTGAACCTTCCATTTTTTTTATTGACTCATCCTTCTGACATAAAAAGTCATTCTAGTCAAGTTTCAGTGATAATCCTTTCGACCTTAATATCATTCTGACCATTAGTTTTATCAAGACTGATTCGAGATTGTGGCTCCTAGAAATTGTCCTTTTGACTCCCTTTCCAGTATATTTATATGACCCCCCCCCCCCATTTCCAATGTGCCCCCAAGGGTGTAAACAAAGAAATGGTCATTAAGATCCTTTCCTTTGATTACCAGTCAGGTCATCTTGTCGTACCAAGGGCGACTTATGTAAATTAGAGAAAAGGATGATCTCGATATCCCTTCACTAGTGAGGATGCAGCCTGGAACACTCCAGTTTTTCAATACGGTTAATCCTTATGATCTAACACTCCTGACCAAGTTTCATCAAGAACGAGATAAACAGTGGCTACAGAGTGTAAACAAAGACATTGTTGACGTTGTACGACAGACGACACATAACGAGCATTTAACCCATTCCAACTCAACAAAATTTTAAACCGGTCCAAATTGAAAGGAGCTGCAGACGATATTTTCAAGTTGTTGGAATTTAAATTTTCTTTGACTTTTTGGATAGAAAACATTGTGGATAATGAAGAAATTGCTTGATCCAAGCAATTTCTTCATTTTCCACAATGTTTTCCAAAGCTTTTTCGTTGAGGGGCGTAAAAAGGAGGGATTGAGAGGGAATGGGTTAAGGATCACAAAAGCTCGAAAGGAGCACTTTGTACGACAGGCGACACACTGCGGGCATTTAAGGACCACAAAAGCTCGAAAGGAGCACGTTGAGTTTAGATAAACTAAAAATAAATAAACAAAACTACACTGACAAATAGTGCAGTGGATGTATAATTATGCCGATGTATCCTTTACTTTTTTTTTTCAAAATCATCTTAGTCTCGATATCCCTTTACTCGCGAGGATGGGGAGCGAGTCTACTTCGCGTGTATCGTTGCACGGAGGTCTATTCGTAGAAGAGCGAGGATTCATGTCCTTGCATTATTTTTCTCTCATAGTCCATATTAAATATGCCTAGAGCACGGTGGGACTTAAATCCCACACACTGAGATCTGGTGTAACCAGGTCCTCCGAAATTCTGACGTCGTTGGTCTAAGTGAAGATCCGGGACTACTCAAGTGTAGATTAACATCACACGTCAACTTGGCCCGAAGGATCTTAATCATTCTCTTGAGGCTTCCAAACCCATTATCAGACGACAATCCGACGTTTAGACTAGTCCGAATTCAAAGAAGAAAACACCGTAGTTGGGTGACGAAGGAATTACTTGTGACAAGCAATTTCTTCATTTCTCGCGGTAGATCTTTTGTGGAGGGCCAAGTCGGATAGTTTGAGAACAGGTTAACCTATTAACAGACAATAACCCCTTTGACGCCCCTGTAAAATGATACGAAGAAACCATTGTGAGATTAAAAGAAATGGCTTGTAACTGAACCCATTTGTCTTTTTCTCACGACGTTTTTAAAGATATTCAGTCGTTTTTTTTCAAAAACACACACATTGAAATGTCGAATGCAACTGCTTCCAATTTAAACCAGTCCAAAATTTTGTCATCTGGTAATGGATTAAATCACGACCGGACAGACCGACTGGCGGCTCATCATTAAAACTGGTCCCGGACAAGATCCCTCAATATGAAAATTCAGACCCTAGACGGTAACGGAGGCACATAGTTTTTTGTCGACCTAAACGTCATAACTACAGTTTGAATAAACACTGGGGATAGTAAAACAAATTCCCGTGACCCTGTTGTGTATAAAAGAAAATGTTGGCGTATTCATGACGACGCACGGAGTGCGACGGACATTCACGAATGACAAAAGCTGAATATGAACTTGACACGATGCGCCCAGATGAGCTAAAAATTAGAAGTTTGTCAATAAACCATATCCCACCCCAATAACAGATATTCGGACTAAAACTGTTCTTAAGAGAGAGATTGTCGGCCTATAAGGTGTAGTCCTAAGAAATCTTATCGAAGAAAGATATTCTGATCAGCCTTGACTTAAAATGTTGACCAAACGTCGAATCAAGTAAAATTGTCCTCTCGGATATATTATTAAGCGGATTTTTTTCTTCAGTCGCCTTAAAGACGCGACTCTCCAGAAAAAAAAACAACAACCAAAAACAAAAAACCAAACCAAAACAACAACAAAAAACAAACAAACATGTTTTAACCCTTTTTCCGTTTTTTGGTAGTTTTGACTGGTTCAAATTCAAGGGATTTCAATTAAATTTATTTGAAAAATAATCATTCAGTATGGTACGAACGTTTGTGGAAAAAGAAGGAATTGCTTGTTACAGCAATTTCTCCTTTTTCCACAATGTTTTCTAAAGTATAAATAAAACACAGGGTTTGTACAGAAAAGGGTTAATATCTCCATTGATTTTTATCCTCTTGGACGATCGCTGGCCCCGCCCACTGACTGCACTGGTCAAGCCCAGTGACTGAAACAGGAAGTTCCACTTCGATATTAAACGGTGTTAGTTTATGGCCAGTACCATGGGTACTATTTGACAAAAAATAAATTGATGGTTGGCCACCTAAACGTCGTAAGTACAGCCTGAAATAAGCTGTAGTTTAGATTTTAAGTCACCAAACCGGCAACAGAAATGTTTCACATTAATGTCGGCCAATGTTGGAGTTCAAAGTTCGCTTCCGGTCTAAATGAATATTTGATTGGTCAATTGATTCTTTGAAATGCGATTTGTCAATTAGATATAAACCACTGTCTTTGTCCGGCATTGTAAGCATATTTTATCAGCTCTGATTTGCAGAAATCTTAGATATTAGCAGTTTGTGGAAAAGTAGACTAGATTACTTTAAAATTCCAATTTGAGACAAAGTTCGATTGATAGCGTCGCGATAAGTTCGTTACCAGATGACCATGAAAATTACAACAAGCAATTTCTTTCATTTTCACGATGTTTGCCAGTGTGAGTTTTGCGGTAATGAGTTAATTTAAACATTTTGCCTCAATCTACGTCTATATCTATCAAAGACAGCAAGTCAAGAAGGAAAGAAAAAGTAAAGTTGCTCTTCTTCTTTGTGTTTGTATATAAACCTATTTATTCATAAATTGTGTGTCATCGGGGACTCTCAATACAAGAAAATTTAAAGATCAATGGTGTCATGCAAAATTTATTTCAGACCCTTAAACATATAAAGGCTTGTTGCACAGAACAGTTCGCATTATGAACCAATGCTCAGGAAAGGGTTAATATTAATGAAAAAAAGGGTGACTCATTCCGATTGGCTAACATCAGTGACGTAGTAAACAGTCAATAGACGTTTGCATACCTACTCGCCGGTTATTTCAGTAGATGAGCGTCTCCATCACATGGAAGATGAGAGGTTGATGAGTAAGAACCGATAGGAGTCTGTGATTAATAAACACGAAACCGTGGCTGCAAGGAATTTATTCGAAATGGAAAATGGAATCATTGGAATTAGCATTACTCGGACTAGCAATTTTACTATTTTCTACATGGTGCTTTAACTGGTTTATCCACATTGTTGCAATAATAGTCGGGTAAGTTTTCCATGCATCATTTGCACGCGTCGCTGCCAGAGATTTTCTGTAAAATGTCATTGGTATTCGTTTATGCATTCTATTACCGTACTGTACATTATTTGTGTCAAGCAATTCTACCATTGTTATTTCTTTAAAAGTGTTAAATGTTTTCAATTACTGACAAATAATTGCTTCTACCCATTTTCGCAATATTTTTAGGTTTGCTGGCCAACACAAATACCCCCAAAACATATCGTTTTGATGAGAGTGGGGTTATGGGGAGCCTCTCTCACTAGTCTATATAAGAAAAGGGGGGGGCTTGTTATCTATGCTATTTTTTTAAGTTAGCTTTTTGGGGTTCCGAAAGTAATAGTCAGATTGCTCTGATTGAAAAAAAACAACAACAACTGATTTGAGTCGAAATATTTGGTGGGTTTGTTGGAAGTTAAATGTTAATCAGAAATTTTGCATACCTAGTATATTATTCTTTATCTAGCTATTTTTAGAAAGACTATTATATTTTGAAATTTCTATCAATAATTTTAGCTTTTGCGATAAAGTTCAAGGGATTTTCTTTAGTAGCAGTTTACACTTGAAGCTTGAAATTTATGATCAATGTTTAGATTCCGTATCATTCATGGGTCAAGGCAAGATGTTAATTCTAAGAAACATAGGAATGCAAAGGCAAAAAATAAGCATAGTTACAACTTTTCCTCTCCTTGAAATGATATTCAACATGAAAGTTATATGCTGTGGGTTTCAACATGTCCCTCAAGACAAGTTATACTAAATATACTGTTGTAGTTTAACCCATTCCCACATTATCCCTCCTTTTACGCCCCTTTGGAAAAAAGCTTTGGAAAACATTGTGGAAAATGCAGAAATTGCTTGTATCAAGCAATATCTTCATCATCCACGATGTTTTCTATTTGAAAAGACAGCAAGATATTAGGGGTGTAACGATAGGTCGATGTATTGTGATAGTGACAGTCACGATATCGATGTATCGATTGCAATTCCCTGACATCGATAACTATTGCGATTGTTTGTTCAAACATCGATAGTTTCGATAGTAAATATTCAAAGCTTACTTACACCGAAATTCAATGTTTTCGTGACCTCTTGGGTTAAAAAAGAGAGAGAGAGAAAGAGAGAACAAGTTTTCTGTGTAACTTATCCTACTTTCACTTTCTAAAACCATGTGATAGGCACGTATGATTTGTGTTTCTTCCGTACTCCGTTTTAGTTTAGGAATTGATTTTCAACTTTCAATTTACGAAGTGAAAAGGTCCTCAAAAATTCAAAAGCACATTTAGCTAAAGCTTGTTATCAAAGTTTTATTAATTCACAATGCTAAAATTGCCGAAAAATGAAAATAAGTCATTCATAAATGATATTCGATTAATTACGATAATTAATTACTTATTTCGAGCACACTAATCGAGTTATTTATTTTACGTATTTTTGGTGTCTGACATGGCTGCAAATTTCGAGATTGTGAAAAAAACAAAGTCGCTAAGGCCCGTGTTGGGACCATTTTGGCTTCGTAAAGAAAGGTGAAAACATAGATAAAAGGAGAGTCGCCTGTAGACTATGCTTTCTATAGAGATTAACATAGAAAATAAACAAAGTAACATATACCAATAGTATCGTGATGTATCGCGATTGATTTCTGACGATAGTGATAGTATCACGATATCAAAACTGCGATTGTAGAACTATCGCGATAGTGATTTTTTAAGCCGATAGTCAGCCCTACAAGATATAAATCCCAACAACTTGGAAATTGTCGTCTGCAGCTTCTTGTAATTTAAACAAGTCAAAAATTCTGTTGTGTGGGAAAGGGTTAAAGCATTTTTTGTGACATGTTGTCGCAATCCCTGGGTTGTGGAATTCTACCCATTGTAGTATTCTTCCTATTGCTTTCAAAGCATAGTTGTGCACCAAAATGCTGTGACAGTTTGAAATCTGGGGTTGCTTTTTATTTTGGGGGGGGGGGCGGTGCAGACACTCAGTGTATAACTTTGTTTTGTGATAATGGGTTAAAACATTGCCACACAATCTGGCATATAACTCTGCAAAGGAAACTAAGAAAAACTAACTACAGGGTAAATGAAAAATGATTTGTTGCATGTTATTTATATCCCTTTGCAACAATTTTTCTTCCCTCATTTGCCACTTTATTTTTGAATTCTCACATCCGAAGAAATGTCATCTGCAACCTTTTTGAATTTGATGCAGCCTAAAGCCCTGTCATGTGGTAATGGTTTAAGGTAGTTAAAAAAAATCTGTGAAGCTCTAAACTAAGTAATGCATCAGGAATGACAAGAAAGCATCCAGCAATTTGTAGTCAGGAGGCAATCACACCCAGAGGGGACTATTACTGTGACAGCCCTTGACAATGATCAAATAGTTAACATTTCATTCAGTCAAGGTCACCCAGTACCCAAGTCGTACAAAATATTTGTTGATTGATGCTTTATGTCCATGCCAATTTCACCTACCATACATATTTTCTTATACTTGATGTATAGTCGATGACTTTGTCCGTTGGATCAATGTTGCTACAATATCAAATCTAACCCATTCCCACACGATAAAATTCTAGACAAGTCCAAATTCAAAGAAGTTGCAGACGAAAATTTAAAGTTGATGAAACCTATAAATCTTTTTCTTTTGTGGTAGAAAACATTGTGGATAATGAAGAAATTGCTTGTTACAGGCAATTTCTTCATTCTCCACAATGTTTGCCAAAGCGTTTAAAAGCGTCACTGTGTGGGAATGGGTTAAGAAACTATTGTGGTCAGTTTTTCCACGCTGTAATAGTATGTTTTTTTTTAACCTATCACCAAACTATCACACATTTTTACGCTGTGAAAAGAGTTATTGGAACATTGTGGAAAAAGGAGAAATTACTTATAACAATCAGCTTTTCCATTTTCTCACGATGTTTTCTAACTTAATAAAGGACATGCAGTAGGTTTGTATAAAATCTAAATAAAATTAACAGCACAATTCCGCTCTTTGACGTCCTGAAGAAAAATAGTTTAGATATCATTGAGGGAATTGGGGAAACTGCTTACAACAAGTTATTTCTCCTTTCCTCGTGTTTTCTACACTTTAATGGCAGTTGAATTTTAACACACTTTGAACTGTCATCTGCTGCTTCTTTCTATTTGGATGAGTTTAAAAATTTGTTTTTCTGGTAAATTGATAGTTAATGGACATGCATAGTTCTAAATAAAAGAGGGTTAAACAGAAACTCTTAATTTTTTAATTTCTTAACAAACTCTATGTTGTTGGTACTTACTCACTGACTCTTTGAGATGACTCCACCATTAGGTTTAGAGCAGTGAGATATATAATATATTAGTATAGTTAATATATTTAACCCTTTATCAAACTACACATTTTAGACTGGTTTAACCCATTACCAGACAACAAAATACAAGACCGGTTGAAACTGAAAGGGGTGCAGACGACATTCTAAAGCTAACGAAATTTTAGAGTTTTCAAGTTTCCAGGTAGAAAACATGGTGTTAAATGGAGATATTGTTTGTTACAAGTGGCATGTATTCTTTCCGACATTTGTCTCTCACCAAATGGTGGATAATCGTAAACCTATGTGGGATAGCAGCTGGAGGCTAGGAAAGGATGTAGTGGTAGTACTGGTGTGACAAATACCAGGAATCCATTGTTAGGTGCACCTGCCACAGCGATATGACTGAAATACTGTTAATAGGGGTGTTAAGCCCCAATCAATCAATCAACCATTTACATTGTGTTTTCAATATTGTTTTTCTTGAGAGGCGTCGTTGAGTGGGAATGGGTTAAATTCAAAAGAAGTTGCAGACAACAAAATTTAGAGGATGGAATTTGAAGGATGAAGAATTTAAAAATATTTGTCTGTTGAGGTTGAAAACATAATTTCCAAATGTCTTTTTTGCAGCATCAGAAAGCGTTCTTGTGTAGGAATGGGTTAACCCATTACCATACAAGATTTAGACTGGTACAAATTCCAAGAAGTTACAGACAACAATTTCAATTTAATAAAATGTTGCCTAGGCTTCTTTTTTTTTAATAGAAAACAATACGTAGAATGAGGAAATTACATATGATAAGCATTGCTTTCTGAACTCTTTTCTTTTTGGTGGTTGAAAGAGTGTGTGTAGGGGGGGAGGGGTATGTGAGAATGGGTTAAATCGAAATAACTTCCTTAATCTCTGGGAATATCTGTGGAATTTGAGCAATCACAGTCATACTTGATGCATCCACTTCACATTACCTTTGATGTAGTATTGTAGAAAACACATTCTTCATATTTACCTGTCTGGTCGCTGTAAACTGTCTAGTTCTGTTGCAACAGACAGTGATCTGCCAACATATGTGTTTGCACCATTTCCTCCAAAATGTCATAAATGTCCCCGGAGTTTTAGGACAATTGGGACACTGTCCATTTGGTTCCAAAGACCGGGAAGCAAGATTGTTTGTAAAGCCTATCAATTTGGTAAAAAGTCCCCACTTTTTTCAGACCATGGGGACATTGTCACTTTGCTTCAAAAATCTTGCCAGATCACTGAATAGAAATGTAGAATAAAGGGAAGTACTTAACTCATTCCCACACAATCCCACTTTTTCAATGCTATCACCTCCTCAAGAGAAAAGCTTGGGAAAACACAGAGATAAATTTACAAGCAATTTTTTCATATCTCACAGTGTTTTCTACTCAGAATGTCAACGATTATTAAAATTGCATCAACTTGAACTTACCATTTGCAACATCTTTCAATTTGGACCCGTCTACAGTTTAGTTGTTTGGTAATGGGTAAAATTATTTTCAGACAACAACAAAATTCTACACTGGTCCAAATGGATAGTAGTTACAGAAGACTTTCAAAGTGAGCATCTTTAATGACAGAACAGCTTTTGAAAAAGGAGAAAATTCTTATTCTTTTCTGGAAGTGTTTTCCTTTGTACATGATGATACATTTTCACCCCAGTCAGTTGTTTGTATTTAATGTTAATAAATGACCACCCAGTCTTGCTTTTTGCCGACCCTCACAACAAAAAAATCGAAAAACATTGTGGGATATGAAGAAATTTCTCATTTATAAAAAGTTCTTTCTTCTTTGTTGTTGCCGTCATAGCGCAGTCGGTAGCGCATCAGACCCCTTAATCTTCAATCAAAGGATATCATGGGTTCGATCCCCAGCGGTGGCACATATTCTTTCCGAAATTTGTCTCTCACCAATGGATAGATAATCGTAAACCTATGTGTTATAGCATCTGGAGGCTAGGAAAGGATGTAGTGGTAGTACTGGTGTGAGAAATACCAGGAATCCATTGTTAGGTGCTCCCACCGCTGAGATATGACTGAAATACTATTCAATCAATCAATGTTCTTTGCAAATGTTTTCTATCCTAAGAGGTAAATGTTTTTTACAGTCTTGAAATTGTCATCTGCTACTGTTTTAATCGTGAAAGGAATGAATAGATTGCCAAAATATCCTTTTATGTCTTTGAGAGTGTTTGATTTCCTTTTTTTTTGAAAACTGATTGAAAAGAACAAATCACATGCAGATTTCATTTAGCAAGATAAGGGTTAAATAAAAGGGTTAATCTTATCATTATCTATAGACCAAGATAGGCCCCTGGGTAGTCAAGATGAGATGGGGGAGATGGTCTCACAGTTGAACAAGCAGATTTTTTAGATTGTACAGATAACTATGGTGGCTAGCCATGTAGTTCAGTCTGTAACTTTTGCAATTATGTAACTAGTACCTGATATTTCAATTCAGGTCCAACTGTTACAGGCTTTTTACAGGCTAATACAGCAATTTACAGATAATGTCTTTCTCTGCAATGTTTCCGAGTAAACTATAGCCTTGTGCTCTAACTACAGAACCAACTGACCTACAATAATGAAACTTCATACAATTTTTGACAACTGTTGACAATAATTCAAGGAAGTCTCCTGGTGTCTTGGGGTCATGTATGTCAAATGTCAAGGTCACATTTGAACTCCATTTTTGTGTTCTAGCTCATAAGCCATATGACAAAGGACTTTTAACCCATTCCAACACTGTGGAATTTTAGGCCGGTCCAAATTGAAAGGAGCTGCAGACGACAATTTCAAGTTGATTGAATTTTAAATTTTTTCGTCTTTTTGGATAGAAAACATTGTGGATAATGAAGAAATTGCTTGATCCAAGCAATTTCTTCATTTTCCATAATGTTTTCCAAAGCCTTAGGATTGAGGCGCATAAAAAGGAGGGATTGAGTGGGAATGGGTTAACACTTGACCAAACAAACAACAATAACACACACACACACAAAAAGGGATTGGTCCAATGGAAAGAAGTTGAAGACAAAAAATTTGAAGTTTATGAAATTTTAGATTTTTTCCATATTCTTGGTAGAAAACATTGTGCAAAAGGAAGATATTGCTTTTTGCAAGCAATATCAGATATTGTTTGTTGCAAGCAATTTCTTCATATTACACAGTGTTTTCTCATTTGTTTTTCTTGGGAGGTGCCAAAAAGCCTTATTTTCTGGAAATGGGTTAAACTTTATACAATTGTTATCCATGACCTAAGGAAGTGCTCTAATTTTTTTGGGTAAATGGGTCAAAGGTCAACTGAGCAACTTGACTGACAAAATGTGGTTGGAGGTAAAAGTCAACTTTGGGACAATGCTAGTTTATTTTGGTGGTACTATGTGGTGATAGGTTAAAATTGTTCCTTATGGCTGTTGCAATAGTGTAACTGGAGCATGACAATTCAATTTAGATCTGGCTGATATAGATTTGTATGTAATGACAAACCAAACAGTGTGAGCATTAGATGCAAGATTACTTAACATTTAAACTGAATAGTTAATGAAAACTATTTTACATTATAAATTACAACAAGTTTTGTCACTTCAAAAGCAACGTTCTTTGTGTCTGATTAATCAAGCATATTTTTGATTGGGGACCAAAGGAAATGACTACAGCTTGAATATTGTCTTTTTTCAGTAACTTAAAGTTAAATTATCATTTCTACCTGACCTGTTTATGGAATGATTAACACTTTGTCGTGATTTTCAAAAAGAAATGACAAATATTTTGTTGTTCAAAAAAGTGTTTCTGAGAAATCTGTATAAAATTACATACATTTTGCTGAACGTCCTGAAATTGCAGAAACAAAGGACTCATAATTGACTTGTTAACCAAGAGTTTTCACTCTAAAAGATTCTGAAATATCCTGTTTTGACCCTCAGAAATTCCAGGTTCAACAGTCTTGAGACATTTTGACTTCTCAAGTTTTCGGTGATCATGCATATTATGCACGAATGAGAATTAGAGGAATTTTACCCCTAGGTTGTTATCTACGGCAGTCTCATCACGTTGACAGATCACCATACATGGATTGTCTCAAATTTCCTCTGAATTGATAGCTTTGTGAGTGATTGCGAAGTTTACTCTGCACTGGCAATCCATTTACAACCATTGAGATCAAGTAGCAATTGAATTGTACCTAGCCTCTGCCATAGTTTCGTCTTGTGTAGTGGCCTTGTGTGATTTTTTTGTCCTGTTTGCGATCATGGTGAGCCTGTCGATCATGGTGAGCCTGTCTATCATGGTGAGTCTGTCTGGATCTCCTGCACTCTATTGGTGATCCTTAAGCATCTCTTACATTCAGAACACTCTACCTAGATCTAATTACTGGTACTTGAAAATAACATGATTTTTCATGGAAATGTAGTTGCCATCCAATTGTTCTAAAGCAACTGTGATTGTGTCCAGGTGATTAAATGACTTTGTGTTTTGTTCAAGTGATTAAGCTCAACTAGCAATTAAGTACCAATTTGGTGGCGTTCTTTTCACCAAAGATCTTATTCTTTGTGCAGGGGACTGATAATTATGATCTCAGCTATCATTGATATAGGACTGCACTTTGGCGATCTTGGCACTCTTGGTGACGATCATCTATGATGCTCTTGCAGGTCACTGAAGGTTGCGCGAGTGGAATAGGGAAAGACAATTGCATCCTTCTTAGTTTTTTAAGCGATTGATAATTATACTTTATTTTGTTTTGACACCTTCAAAATGATAAATCCTGAATTTCAAAGGCACAAGCTCTGTAACACTTATCTACTTACTCTCAAAAGCATTTGGAAGGGGGGAAGTGCGAAACTGTTGTGTGTGCCTATATGACTACATAAGGTCAAGGTAACTGGTTAACCATTCCCACACAAAATTGCTATGAAACAACCCTCAGTGTAAAAGCTTTGGAAAACAAGCAAGCAGTTTCTTCTTTTTCCTAATTGTTTTCCAAAGCTTTTTTCCTTGGGGGTGTTTAAAAGCGTCATTGAGTGGGAATAGGTTAATTGCAATACTGTAAAGACACAACAGTATCGTAATAACACATTACCAGACAACAAATTTTTTGACTGGTTCAAATTGAAAGGTGTTGCAGACTACAATTGAAAGTTTATGAAATTTTAGATTTATTCAACTGTCTTGATAGAAAACATTATGTAGAATAAAAAAAGAAATGCTTGTTGCAGGCAATTTCTTCATTTTCAACAATGTTTTCTTAATTAATTTTTGAGGGGTATCAAAAAACCTCATTGAGTGGGAGTAGGTTAAGTCTCTAGGTGTTTCTCAACAGTTATGTACCATAGATCAAATTGTGCTATAACTGAATTGAATACATGTACTATAATTTCCAGACTAGGTACATTAGGTGTGTCAGTTTTATAGCTTTAATACATTTTTGTGACAGGGAAACAAATTGGTTGTTTATATCCTGACATTCTCATCGAAAATGGATATGGCAAAACAAGATCTTATGAATTCTTCAGCAGATTTGTTTTTACTCATAGTAAACACTTGCAAAAGCCATGGCATTTACCATCAAAGGAGTTGCAGATGGCAGTTAAAGTTGATGAAATTTTAGATTTTTTACATATATTTGTAGAAAACCTGTTGTTTTCCTTGAGGGGGTGTCAAAAACTGTCATTGAGTGGGAATGGGTTAAAACTCTAGATATCATAAACTCACCAATCTATCTCTACTGAAATTTGGATTAGTAGAGGCAGATGACGAACTGAGTTTACCTTCAGAAATTTGCCTATTACCAAAGACTTGGGGCACATTGTTTTTTTATCTTTAAATGTCTGCCCCGAGAAGTAGATAACAGGTTGATTTTTAATGAAACTTATACAAAAAATGAAAGCACAATTTACATGCGTCACTTAGACGAAGGGAAATAAATCAAGATGGCTTGTAATTAGACTGGAAGATATGAGTAGTGTTTTTATAGATTGGCAGAATTTGAGAAAATGGGTACAAAATAAGCCTCTGTGATTTGCATCACGCCTGGCGGGTTTATTAGGAGAAATACAGTATTGTATTTTACCTTTGGTTCTGTTTTCTATATTCAGAAAGACTTACTTCAATTATCAGTATGGATTAGACTCAGATGGATTAACAGAACAGTTGATTTCTAACTATAACTTAGGCTGAGCTAAAAAAGGAAAATCATAATAACTATCATACAATACATGTATTTGTACATGTTATGCCCCTTTTTTCATCCCAAACAAATCTACATTGATAATTGTTTTTACAATGTCCTATTAACCTATTTCCAGACAAAATCTTAGTCTGGTCGAATTTGTAACTACTTGTTATAAGCAATTTCTTCATCGTTCACAATGTTTACCAAAGCTTTTTTCTTGAGGGGCTTAAAAAGGAGGGATTGTGTGGGAATGGGTTAAGCTGTTTCAAACATCCTTTCAGCAGAAAACCTCATTTGAATTATCAAACCTTTTTGTTTGATTTCTGGATTGAAATCAGATGCATACTATAAGGCCTAGAATAATTTTCATAAACCGCCTGAGGTGTCCACATTTTGTTAACCCTTTCCTGTTTTGCAAAATGTTAGACCTGTCCAAATTCAAAGGTTTTGCAGACGACAATGGACAATGGATTTAATTAAAACCATTCAGTAGGGGAGAAAATATTGTAAAAAAGAAGAAATTGCTTGTTACAAGCAATTTATTCTTTTTCTACAATGTTTTCTCAACCATAATATCACAGGGACGCAAAAATCAGGGATTGAACAGGAAAGGGTTAACACATCTCTTCCTACATGATTTATGGACGAATTTTCATGCAATTTTCATAGTAGGTTCTTAGTCACCCAACCTGGGGCATATTGTTGCAGTTTTGCCATTTTAGGCTGCATCTCAGAAAAGGAGGCTTTTTGCAATAAAGTGGCATTATTTTGATTACGGCACTTACACTTTACGTACATATAACTGTTTAACCAGATCATTTGTTGAAAAGGCACAAGACAATGTTCCATCCCAATATTCAACATTTTCTATTATTTATGTCTTCCTAAACCATTAACCTGTGTAGCGCAGAACCTGGAATATTCCTGCTTTGGCAGGAGGTATAGACAAAGATCAGCCTGCACATATGTTTACACCACTTGTTTTTTGCCAGAATTGTTTAAAAGATGAATTTTCAAAAGAAATATAACTTACAAATGGTGCTTCCAGTACTTCTAGCACTTTGGTTTTAACCCATTCCAGACCGGTCAAAATTGAAAGAAGCTGCAGACGACAATTTTAAGTTGATGGAATTTAAATTTTTTTCTCCTTTTTAGGTAGAAAACATTGTGGAAAAAGAAGAAACTGCTTGATACAAGCAATTTCTTCATTTTCCACAATGTTTCCAAAGCTTTTTTCTTGTGGGGCTCAAAAAGGAGGGATTGTGTGGGAATGGGTTAAGCAAAATCTGTAGAAGATTTATAATTCAGTTTGACTGAAGGGTTAATTAATTTTGTCCAATCATTATGAAACATGGAAGGGATGTTCGACTAGCAAAAACAGGAATATTCAGGTTCAAGATGACATGGGTTAACCGACTCCCACATAGCAAAAATTTAGAGTGGTCCAAATTGAAAGGAGCAGCAGATGACAATTAAAGTTTATGAAATTTTAGTTTTTTTCAATTTTCTGGAAAGAAAACATTGTGAAAAATGTAGAAATTGCTTGTATCAAGCAATTTCTTCGTTTATCCACAATTTTGTCTTGCCGAAATGAGGAAAAAAAAAAAAATCCATTAACTAGAAATTGTCGTCTATAGATTCTTCCAATTTTGACCAGTCTAAAATGTTGTAGTTTGTGAATAGGTTGGAGTTTTGTTAACTGGTAATGAGTTTTACTGGATAAAGTTTTGCAAGTTTGAGACTTACAAATAAGTAGACAGGACTCTCAAAACTGTCTGATGAGTGTCCAATTGACCCTCTTGGGGCCAAACTTTTTTAACCCTTTCCTGTTTGATCCCTTTTTTTACGTCCTTGGAATTTAACACTTAAGAAAACATTGTGGAAAAAGAAGACATTGCTTGTAACAAGCAATGTCTTCTTTTTCCACAATATTTTCTACCCTATTGAATTATTATATTTCCAATAAAATAAACTTAAAATTGTCGTCTGCAAAACCTTTAAATTTGTCTCAAAATTCCAAAAACGGGCAAGGGTTAAAGAATTAAAGTCTGTAGACTGCCTTAATATCCCTTCAATTCCATACCAAAGTTGAACCCTAGATGGCTATCTCTGTCCGATACTTTGCTTTCTTTGACACTCCAATGTTAAAACATATCAATAGTTTAACCCTTTCCTGTACAAACCCGGGATTTTACGTCTGTGATTTTATACTTTGTGGAAATAGAAGAAACTGCTTGTGACCACATGGGATGGTTTCGTGTCAAATTGCATATAATTTTCTAGTCGCCTGCAGCCTCTTTCAATTTGGACCAGTTTGAATTTTTTTTTAAAAAAAGGGAAAGGTTTAAAGAACAGTTAATGTTGAAGTCAGGGATTCTTCACCCAATCTCACACATTGATGCTTTTTGAAGCTCTCGGGATAAAAAAGCCTTTACTTCTAACTAAAAATAATGTTTACTGCACAAAAAGGTTTTCAGAATTCCATCAACTAAAGATTTTGGTTTGTAACCTCTTTCTGTTTGGGCAAGCCTAGGGTTTTGCCGCCTGGTATTGGGTTAAACCTCATGCAAGGACCCTTAAGAATATTACTGTAGAGTCTATGGGACCCACAGTGTTGATGTGAGACAAATTTTTGGTTCAATGGCCACAATTTCTCATAAACTTAAAAGACTTTATCATTTTGTTATGTACTTTATGCCTATGTCTATTTGCTCAACCTTTTTCTTTCAGGAAATGGCGATTACATCGAAATTACACCACCCCTGCCACAGACGACCTGCCAGGCATTTCAATCTTAAAGCCTTTAGTTGGAATAGATCCTAATCTTTTTGAAAACTTAGAAACTTTTTTTACGCTGAAATACCCAAAGGTGAGTACAACACAAGTTGTTTTAATACTAGACAACAAATTCTGAAACCTAGATCTGATTTAGCGAATTCGTTGAGAACATTTCAAGGGCTAATCGTAAGACTATTCTAAGTATCAATGCACAGTATACACACTAAGATCAATAATTCAATCAATATTCAAATTTGTTAATTGGGTTGGTAATGTTTATGTTCACTCAAAAACTATTTCTACCATCGTAAGATTATTTTTGTTTTTATTTATATCAAATGTTCTAATGAAAGAAAATATTTAAGAAACGAAGCAAATTCTAGTTCAAAGAGTTTTCTTCTTATTTATTTATATATAAAAACTGTTGTATCAATATTGAAAAAATTTGGTTGAGTTATTTCAGCTAAAGTCATTCTAGAAAAATTCAACTTTAGTTTTGTGTATAAAGATTCAAGCTTTTTCGATTGGCTAAATTTTTTTCGTACTTTAACTTAATTTGAGCCAGGAAGTATTTTGTTTGTTTGTGCACAAAATAGATCCATAGGCTTTTACTCAATTCAAGTAATTAAATATTGGCTTTTTTCTGCTTGATGGCATTAAATTACAAGAAATTAAGGGATTATTTTTGTTTTCATTTAGGTATGAACCTAAGACAACCCATACAACTCAATCCCTCCTTTTTACGCCCCTCAACAAAAAAGCTTTGGAAAACATTGTGGAAAATGAAGAAATTGCTTGGATCAAGCAATTTCTTCTTTATCCACAATGTTTTCTATCCCAAAAGACGAAAAAATTCAAAATTCCATCAACTTGAAATTGTCGTCTGCAGCTCCTTTCAATTTAGACTGGTCTAAAAATCCATTGGAATTGGTTAATCACTAGTGTATGAATCCGCACACTGTCACCATCTACTATCTGGATTTTTGACAAACAGTGTCGTATACAAAGTGTTCCTCAAACTGCAATTGTTCTAAAACCCTGGTCTGAATTTGACAAAAGGTTGTAGATGTACTGGTTAACCCTTTCCTGTACAATCCCTGGTTTTTTCGTCTGTAATTTTATACTTGAGAAAACATTGTGGGAAATTGCTTCTACCTCGTAGATTGGTTACTTTTCAAATTGCATTCACTTTTAATTGTCGTCTTCAGCTTCCTTGAATTTGGACAAGTCTAAAATTTTGAAAATCAGGAAAGGGTTAAATTCAACTTGGAAAGCAAGTGGGAGGTACTGTTAACTTGAAACTGCCTGACTATCCAACTGTCTGTAGACACAGTTGGTGGATTGCTGGCTCCCATCGGCCACACCTACTGACTGCATAAGAAAGTATCACTTTGCTATTAAATGGCATTATTTTGCAAGATCTGTGGTCAGTAACACGTAACAATCAAAGTACTGAAAGTACTGTAAGCTAGCAAAACACAGTTGTGTTAAGTTATATTTTTTATCATGATAAATAAACGAGGTTAAAGTAACCCAGTTTACCCATTACAACATGACAAAATCTTAGACTGGTTCAAATTGAAAGAAGTTGCAGTCGATAAATTCAAGTTGGTAGAATTTAGAAAATCTTGCCATTGTAGGATAGAAAATATTGTGGACAATGAAGAAATTGCTTGTTAAAAGCAATTTCTTAATTTTCCACAATGTTTTCCATAGCTTTTTTTTCTTCAGATGCTTAAAAAGTGGGATTGAGTCGGAATGGGTTCAATAGCATACTGTTGAAAGAGTTCTCTATAATTTGAATAGAGCTGGCAATATTTCTGAAATAAATAAGAACTGCTTTTTATGGCGTAGGCATTCTATGGATTTAGTGGCTATGCCTCCAGTGGCAGTTTGCACCTGTTGAACTTTGAGAAGACCTCAACATTTTGTCTGTTAACTTAAGCTGTCAAAGCTGACGCTTTGCTAGCTAAAAAAGTAAAACTTTTGTTTGGTGACCTAAAACTTGGTGACTACAGCTTGAATAACAAGTGCCATAGTATCAAATTCAAATCATTTTGTATCCAAGTGTTACCTTTCACACAATGTTACCTGTGTGACCAGCTGATGTGAAATTCTCATTAGCGCCTGTTTGTCAGTTCTTACCTTTACCCTTTCCTGTCCAATCCCTGGTTTTTATGTTGCCATGTTTTTGTTTTTGAGATAACATTGTGGAAATAGAAGAAATTGCCTGTAACACGCAATTTCTTCTTTTTCCACAATATTTTCATCCCTACTGAATGATTGTTTTTCAAATAAAATTGCCTTTAATCCTTTCCTGTTTTTCAAAATTATAGAATGATTTGAAAGAAGACATTGGTGACAATTGATGAATAACCACCCTACAGGTTGGAAAAAATATTGTGGGAAAAGAAGAAATTGCTTGTTACAGGCAATTTCTTCCTTTCTCACAATGTTTATAAGTATAAAATCATAGGGACATACAAACAAGGGATCATGCAGAAAAGGGTTAAATTCTGGTCTTTAACTTATTAAAACTTTTGAATTTATGCAATACAATAAAGGGTTATATCAACATGCATAGCACTGCAATATCCATCAATTTAGCAGAATATAATAGTTCTAGGAAATTCCAAATTTTATCCCATTCCTTCTCAATTCCACTTGTATACAGTGCTCTACGATAAAAAGAAGCTTTCAACAATAAAACATGTCCTCTTTTCTCGCAAGTTTCTACACACAAAAAAAAATATTTTTGAAATTTCCACAATTTGAAATGGAAAATGTTTTACAAAGTGCACTTTAACCTATTCCCAGGCAGTGACACATTTAAAATACCCTGAGTATAAAGCTTATGAAAACATTGTGGAAAATGAAGAAATTGCTTGTACAAGCAATTTCTTTATTATCCACAATGTTTTCCATTCCAAAAGACAAAGATTTTAATGGTTTCATCAACTTAAAATTTCCTTCTGCAAACTCTTTAAATTTGGAATAGTCTAAAATTGTGTTGTGTGGGAATGAGTTAGAACAATCCTAGATGACTAAAATGAAAGTCGACAAATTCATGCTGATGTAATTTGAAAAATCTTCCTCTTTGAGGGTAGAAAATTTTGTAGGAAATGAAGAAATTTTGATCAATTTCTTCATTTTCTCCAATTTTTCCCTAAGGTTATTTCTTGCAGAGTGTCAAAAAATTGTGAATGTCTGGGAATGGGTTAATTCATGCCAATATACAATGTGATAATAGGGGATAGGTTCAAATTAGCACCTTTGTACATGTGTTATTAAAGTGACCAGGTGATGGGTAGTCATCATTATCATGTGTCTGTCAGATTTAGTTCTAGAACAGCAGGATGGGTTGTACAGACTTATTAAACCCTTTCCTGTTTCTTTAAATTTTAGACTTGTCCAAATTGAAAGAATATCCAGAAGACAAAGAAAATTAGATGCAACTTGAAAAGAACCTAACCTACATGTTAGAAAATATTGTGAGAAAAGAAGAAATTGCTTGTTTTCTCAAAAATAAAATCATAGTTATGTAAAAATCCCGGGTTTGGCCAGGAAAGGGTTAACCCATTTCCACACAACGCCCCTCAAGAAAAACAATCGTGAAAACATTGTGTAAAATGAAGAAATTGCTTGTAACAAGCAATTTCTTCATTTTACACAATGTTTCCTACCCCAAAAAGTTGAAAAAATCTAAAAATTCATAAAGTTTAACTTGTCATCTGCAACTCCTTTTGATTTGGGCCAGTCTAAAATTTTGTCATCTGGTAATGGGTTAAGCATTTATTTGATATCTGGGGATTGTCTAGAGGGATTGGATTTACCCATTATCATACAACAGAATTTTAGGTCAACCAGTTTTAAAAATGGTTGCAGAGGAATGCAACCTCTGCAACCCCCCCCCCCCCCCCCCCCCCCCTCTAGACACACACACACAAAAGACCCCATAAAGAATGCCTTGTATAACAGTATAAACCAATATACAAACAATCTTAACCAATTCCCACACAATAACACGTTTTGAAATCCCTTAAGATAAAAGTTTTGGAAAACATAATGGAAAATAGTGAAATGTCTTCATTATCTGCCATATTTTCCATCTCCAAGGACCAAAAAATAAAACATTTTGTACTCTAAAAATGGTCATCTTTTATTTTGGACAAGTCTAAAATATTATTGTTTGGTAATGGGTTAAGAGATTTAGGCTAAAAAGACAGATACAAAAGATCACTTGAGATATCTGCAGAATGCAAGTATCTCATTGATACAACTGTCACACCCTGTTATGTCATTGAAGGGCCATTGATCTGTTATCTCCTTCTCCTTCTTTCCTCTACAAACCCAGGATTTAACATTGCTGTGATCTTATACTTGATAAATCTTTGTGGAAAAGGAAGAAATTGCAGCAATTTTAGTTCAATAAAATAAAACTTGTCTCTGTGGTTGAAAAAATTGTGGAATAAGAAGAAACTGCTGGTAACAACTCTGATCTTTTCCAAAGCCTATCTCGATGGGGCATCAAAATACAAGATTGTGTGGGAATGTGTCAAAGCTGAAAATATGAGAGGTCATTTAACCAATTCCCACATAATTACCCTTTTTGACACCCCTCAAGAAAAAAAAAAGGGGGAAACAATGTGGAAACACAAGAAATTGCTTGAACAAGCAATCCTGTCATTTTACACAATTTTATTTTTTTTCTTCAAAAAGTTTAAAAAATCTGAAATATCAGAAACTCCAAATTGTCGTCTACAACTCCTTTCAATTTGGACCAGTCTAAAATTTTGCCTTCTGGTAATGGGTTAAACCACTGTTACCCAGTGAATATTGTTGTCCCTCTACAATTTGTTGAAATATGAAATTAATAATTAGGAGCAAATTACTGAATTAGGAAAAGATTAATTAAATAAGAACACGACATTAGATAACAATGATTATCAATACATATTCTGAAGATCAGAATTATTGTCTAAATGTAGTTATTTATTCATAGTTATTAATTTAATTTGCAAAGCTTTTTTCCTGATGGTTTACATAAAAGTGACTTGGATCATTATTCTTAAACATACAGTTTGTTAACCCATTACCAGATTACAATTTTTTAGACTGGCCCAAATTGAAAGGAGTTGCAGATGACAATTTAAAGTTGATGAAAATTTGGATAGTTTCAACTTTCTGGGTAGAAAACATAATGGAAAATGAAGAAATTGCTTGTAATAAGCAATTTATTCATTTTCCACAGTGTTATCCAGAGCTTTTTTCCTTGGGGTGTCTAAAGGAGTCACAGAGTGGAAATGGGTTAAACAAGAACCATTGAATGAGAGGTTATATTGTCAATTTAAAAGAAAAATGTACAATTGAGACATTCCATACTCTAAGAAATAACCTAAAATTTGTACTACTCTCCAAATCAATATTTAGTTCTGAAGATTTGCTTTGTAAAAAAATCGGGAGCTATCAGTGATGGATGCATTTATAATAATCTAGACAGTTGTCAGTAAGAAAAAAGAAGAAAGTCTTTTTGAAGTCTTAACCCAGGGGTGTGGAATTCCCATGCCCCACTTGTCCGACCTGGGCTTTTCTTCCTGCTGACAAGTAAATTCTTTTAGGCTACTTGTCCATGGACAAGTAAATATCAGGGCAAATCTTGGAATAGTACCTAATAGTCCTTAGAGATATTAGAGATTGATTAGCATAATATTTGTATCTAAGGGTAGAAAACATTGTTTTAATGAAGAAAAGGCTAAGTTCAGCATTTTTTCTTTAAAAACACTGTTTTTTTCCAAAATTTATCTATTCTCTTATTTTTGGACAAGTCCATTCTGACCCCGGACAAGGAGAAAATCGCATTTCACTTGTCCAGGGACAAGTGGACAAAACCCGTATTTCCACACCCCTGCTTAACCCATTACCAAACAACAAAATTTAGACTGGTCCAAATTCAAAGATTTTGAAGACCACAATCCCAAGTTGATAGGATTTTAATTTTCTTCATAATGTTTGGTAGGAAACATTATAATGAATTTGGGGTTGGAAACGTGGATAATGAAGAAATTGCATTATCAAGCAAACTCATCATTATCCACTTTTTTCCAAACTTTGTTGAATTGAGGGGCTTAACCCATTCCCACACAGTGACGCTTTCCGACACCCTCAAGAAAAATGATTGGGAAAACATTGCGTAAAATGAAGAAATTGCTTGTAACAAGCAATTTCATCATTATACACAATGTTTTCTACCCAGAAAGTTAAACAATTCTAAAATTTGATAAGCTTTAAATTGTTGTCTGCAACTCTTTCAATTTGGACCAGTCAAAATTTTTGTCAATAGGGAATGGGTTAAATGAGCTTGATTGTGTGAGAATCAGTTAAAGCTGAAAATATGTGAGTGC
Organism: Fragum fragum; assembly: GCA_946902895.1. NCBI lineage: Eukaryota > Metazoa > Mollusca > Bivalvia > Cardiida > Cardiidae > Fragum > Fragum fragum. The sequence continues at coordinate 18,871,685 of OX336367.1, read as the reverse complement.
ATTGAACTAGTACAATGTCACCATATTCTTGTCATATTGTTTATTGAAATATTATGTTAAGGAATGAATAACTCATGTTAGAAAATGAATTTAACAAAGATGAATATGAAATTTAATTACAATGATTGACAGGACACATTCTTAATTATTAGATATATTTATCCAATTCAGTTGTTGATTCTCAATTTTTAGCTTAAAATTGGCTGTTTTCGGAGAAAACCTGAGGTATTGCTTAACCCATTACCACACAACAAAATTTAAGACTGGTCCAAATCGAAAGGAGTTGCAGACGACAATTTTAAGTTCACGAAATTTTAGATTTGTTCAACTTTATAGGTTGCGTAAAACCCCATTCAAACAAACAAACAAACAAATCAACTTTATAGGTAGAAAACATTCTGGAAAATGAAGAAATTGCTTGTTACAAGCAATTTCTTCATTTTCCACAATGTTTTCCCAGTTGTTTTCCTTGGGGGGCATCCAAAGTGTCGCTGTGTGGGAATGGGTTAATGGAGACCAGTGTGGTGTCCCTTTCAGCATCTGAAAACTTTGACATTTTGTAATATTGATATTACAGATATTACACACATTCACTTGAAACTCAGAATATATGTTTTATCAAAAAAGTGATCTATACCCACAAGGGTGATAACTTGAAATGCAGCGTTCAATCTAGCTTTGTATCATAGGGGGCCCAATGGGCCCATGGCTCTTGGTCAAGGGGGTCATGCGATACAAATACATAGACCAAGTATTGAATTACAAGTTTTTAAATGTAACAAAACATAACAATTTTATAATAAATATATTGTTTTGAACAAATTAAATCTACTAGAAAAAGTTGAGACATTATTTCCATGACTTCATTCAAAGAATTCTTATTGAATGTGTGATTGAAGTGTGCCATTTGCGCCCAGTCTTGATTTTGATGGGGGTCATTTTGGATTTTAGAGGGCAATTTTAGCCATGGCCCCCTCTAGATTGAACACTGGAAATGCATTTTTAGATTGATTGATTGATTGGGGGTTTAAAGCCACTTTTAACAGTATTTCAGTCATATTGCACGGCTGGAAAACCTAACAATGAACGCCAGGACTACCACAACATCCTTTCCTAGCCTCGAGCTGCTATCCCACTTAGGTTTATGATTTTCCACCCATTGGTGAGAGACAAATGTCGGAAAGAATATGTGCCGCCGCCGGGAATCAGACCCATGACATCCCATGATTGAAGATTAGGAGTCTGACGAGCTACCGACTGCGCTATGGCGATGGCTCCTGCATTTTTAGAACGAATTACGCCCTTTTTTTCAACTTAAAAGTTTAAATCAAGCACTGGAACAGCTGATAGTTGGCATCCACATGCAGTTCTTTTCTTAACTCTTGTCACCTGCAATACTCCTACTTTTGCAGGAGGTATAGATAAAGATCAGCCTGCATAAACGAGCAATCTGATCTTAGTCTACACCACCTGCCTGCCAGTCCCTTTAATTGGATGTTATAATTATAAGATAAATACAGGGTTCCAATGTTCAGGGAAAAATCAGAGAAAAATGAAAAAAGTTCAAGGTCCGGGAAAAGTCAGGGGATTTTGAAGTAAGTCCACATGCAGTTCTTTTCTTAACTATTGTCACCCTGAATAGTCCTACTTTTGCAGGAGGTATAGAAAAAGATCAGCCTGCACACATGAGCAATCTGATCTTAGTTTACACCACCTTCCTGCCAGTCCCTTTTATTGGATGTTTATAAGATAAATATATTTTAGTAAGCAATTAGTTCTTTGGTGCTTTTAGCTCTTTGATTTTAATGCAATCCTTAAGAGGATTTATAAATCAGCATGATAAATTTCAACAATGACAAAAATATTTACTGGATGGTTCCACTCTAATTATGGACAATGATTTAGGCAGGGGTGTGGAATTCCCATGCCCGACTGGCTTTTCTAGCTGTGGGCAAGAACATTTTTCAAGGCTACTTGTCCGTGGACAAGTTAATATCAGGGTAAATCTTGGACTGGTACTAAATAGATAGAAGAGATTTATGAGTGTAATGTTTGTATTTTAGGCTAGAAAATATTGTTTTTAATTAAGAAAATGCTGAGTTCCAGCATTGTCTTCTTTTAAAATAATGCTTTCTCAACTTTTATCTGTTCTTCATCTTTTCACAGGCAAGTCCATTTTGATCCTGGACAAGTAGAAAGTCAAATTTTACTTGTCCATGGACAAGTAGAGAAAATCCGTATTTTCACATCCCTGATTTAGGTGTATACAATCACAACTTGGACAGTTCTAAAACACAGCCACTTTTATAATGCTAAATAAGAAATGTTGAATGAGAGATTTTTCTATCAGATTGGAAGAAATATTTACAATTCAGACAATCCTGGATCTTAGAAAATTGCCTCAAATTTGTTCAGTCTGTATCTTTCAACCTCAAAATCAATATTTGGTTCGGTAGTTTTGTCTTGCAAGGAATATCAGGAAATATCGATGATGGATGCATTTGTCATAATCTAAACAGTTATCAGTAACAAAAAAGAGGAAACCCTTTATAAAGTCTCAATTCTTAACCCATTCCAACACAGTGGAATTTTAGACCTGTCCAAATTAAAAGGAGCTGCAGACGACAACTTCAAGTTGATAGAATTTTTAATTTTTTCGTCTTTGTGGATAGAAAACATTGTGGATAATGAAGAAATTGCTTGATCCAATGTTTTCCAAAGCTTTTTTGTTGAGGGGCATAAAAAGGAGGGATTGAGTGGGAATGGGTTAAGGAAAGTAGCACATCTTATTTTGCCTAATAGATGCACTCTTGCTTATTATACCATTCCCACACAATCCTGTTTTTTTTTGCCCCTCTAATAAAGGTTCAAGAAAACATGATGAAAATTACTTGTTACAATTAATCTTTTCATTTTCCACGTTATATTTTCTACCAAGAAAGGCTGAGGCATTTTGAATTCTGTCAACTTGAAATTATTGTCTGAAACTACTTTGCTTTTGGACCAGTCTAAAATTTTGTCAGCTGGTAATGGGCTATAGAAGCCCCTCGCCCCCTAAGATTTTCACTCAGATTTTCTTATAGTTTTAGAATAATTTCCTCTTAACCCTTTCCTGTTTTATGAAATTTTAGACTGGTCCAATTTGAAAGGGGTTGCAGACGACAATGAAAAATGCATGCAATTTGAAATCTGACCATCCTATTTGGTAGAAAATATTGTGGAAAAGGGAGAAATTGCTTGTTACAAGCAATTTCTCCTTTTACCACAATGTTTTCCCAAGTATAAAATCACAGTGACGTAAAATCCCGGGTTTGTCGAGGAAAGGGTTAATCATTTTAATGATTGCTTGCACAAATTGAAGGAAATCTACACAGAAATATACATTCAAAAGAGTTAAACTAGGTTCAAAACTAACCTCTTTCATGCTGAACCCAGAATATTCCTGCTTTGGCAGCAGGTATGGACAAAGATCAGCCAAGCCGCTGTCATAGCCCAGTCCATAGGGCATCAGACTCGTAATCTTCAATCATGGGATGTAGTGGGTTTGATCCCCAGCAGTAGCACTTATCTTTTCAGACATTTGTCTCAAACCAATGGTAGAATAAACTTAAACCTAAGTGGGATAGCAGCTTGGGGCGAGGAAAGGATGTAGTGGTAGTACTGGTGTGAGAAATACGAGGAATCCATTGTTAGGTGCTTCAGCCGCCGTGATATGACTGAAATACTCCATTCAAACAATCAATCAATCAAAGATCAGTCTGCACATAAGTGCAGTCTGATCGTAGTCTACACCTCCTGTTTGACTCCCTCAACACAGAGTTGTTGACAAATTTTAATCTTCGAAATTATTTTTGATCCTGAACCAGCGTTTTTAAGGCTTTCTGGCCTTTGAATTGATTTAAATTCAGATAAGGATTATATTCAGAATGACAAGGGTTAAGAGCACTCAATCTGTGTTTTGTCAATAGGCCACAGGGGTGTTAATTAGGAGAAAGGCGGTAATTATAAGAAGATAATAACAGCAAGTAGATATTTTTCATATATGGTCAGAAATGTGGGATAGCAGCTGGAGGCTAGGAAAGGATGTAGTGTGTGGTAGTACTGGTGTGAGAAATACCAGGATTCCATTGTTAGGTGCTCCAGCCGCCGCGATATAACTGAATGATTGTTGAAAGCGGCGTAAAACCCCATCCAAACAAACAAATTGAATCCTTCCTCTTAGCCTTTTAGCCCACCTGAGCACAAGTGAGCTATTGTGATAAACTTTTGTCCGGCATCCAGTGTGCGTTGTGTGTCCTCTGGCATCCTGCGTCAGTCCACAATATCTTTAATTGACATTGCTTTCCAAACCCACTTGGCTAATTTGAACCAAATTCAAATGCAGATGAGTTGATATTATTTCAAACATTTCTGTCTTTCTGGGTAGAAACCAATGTCAAAAATGCAGAAATTTTTTAAGGGGTTTCAAAAAGTGGGATTGAGTAGTAATGGATTAATTAGAAGGTAAACTTTAAAAAAAGATACTTTTTGTACAAAATTAATGTTTAATTAGTTATGAAGGATAGACTTGGTACAGATCTCCTAAAAACAGGGCCTTGCTTAACCTATTCCCACACAATAACACTTTTTTTGTGGAAAATGGAAGCAGATTCTTCTTTTCCACAATAAGTTGAAAATATCTAAAATTTCATAACCTTGATATTGTTGTCTGCAACTCCTTTGAATTTGGACAAGTCTAAATTTTGTTAAATGGTATTGGGTTAAAGATATTAGTCCCTATTGTGTCCATGGTGATGTTCATGCTGTCTCAGAAATGAGGAGTGGTGTGAAGATAATTATTAACATAGCCGGAATCACTCTGAAAATCCCCATCACAAAATTAGCTCCATCCATCTTCATAATGAAACATTTTATTAAGCTGTAGAAAAGAAATTGATTGCATGCAAGCATCCTCCCACCCAGACAGAGTCAACCCTAGAAATTGATATGATATTATAGCATCACTGGCTGAAAGCAAGCAAGCTATATTATCATCGTGTGGTGTCCATTTCACGTGTGTTTCTTAACTTTTACTTTAAAACTTTCATAAGAAAGATCTGAAGAGAATTCAACCAAATTCCACAGGAATGATCACTGGTTGACCCCTTCAGAGGAATTGTAACGTATGGGTCGGACTAATTTCCAGATGGATTTCAAACAATTTTTGCAGGAATATATGATCCCCTGGTGTCCCTTTATCAAATTCTTTAAAAGAAATGTGATTGGATTAAAAACAAAGCTTTTATTGGGGGCTGGAGGGGGACTTATTTCCATAAATGGAATATATTGAGAACTTTAAAAATCTTCTTTTCAGAAACCATTCAGTGGATTTAACCAAATTTTAATAATTTTTTGGTGACTCTTTGTCAGATTCATTCATAGAATTTGGCTTGGTTAAAAATCGCTGTTTTTAAGGGCTTATATCCATATACGGTATATGGTGAAAATTTTGCTCCTTGAAAATACTTTTATGATAAGTAAATCAGGCACTCCAGCTCCCATGCCGGGAGATGATGTCCTTTTAGGGCAGCAATAACCTAGTAACTTCAACTGTAGTTACGAAGTTCAGTTTTTCTGCTGAGTGATATGATTAATCTTTACCGATAGAAATGCTTTTTGACTTGGTAATAATTTGATGGATCACTCGTTCCAACCTCTGAATCCACTGGCCATGCCTACAGACTCAGACAGGAAGTTCCTCTTCGATATTTACCCATTTCTAGACAACAATATTTTAGACTGGCCAAAAATGAAAGGAGCTGCAGATGACAATTAAAAGTTTATGAAATTTTAGATTTTTTTTCAAGTTTCTGAGTAAAAAACTTTGTGGAAAATAAAGAAATTGCTTGTTACAAGCCAATTAATGGCCAGTTACACATATAAAAAAAACACAAGAATGGTTGGTTAGCGCATTTGACCCATTCCCACTCAATGATGCTTTTAGACGCCCCTATGAAAAAGAGCTTGGGGAACACATTTCGATAAATGAAGAAATTGCTTGTTTTCTACCCAGAAAATTGAAAAAATCCAAAATTTCATAATCTTCAAATTGTCGTCTGCAACTCCTTTCAATATGGACCGGTCTAAAACTTTGCCGAGTGGGAATGGGTTAAGTTGTTAATCCAACAAAAGCTTTGCATAAATGTCAGAGTTCAAAGTTCACTTCTGGTCTAAATGAATCATTTCATTGGTCGACTGATTCCTTGATTGACATTACCACTCAATGGCAGTTACTTTGAATATTGATATTACTTGACACTGAGATCATGAAATATGAAATTTCGTATTTTTACAGAGCTAATTTAAGCTAAATTCTCCTTCTAATCAGTTCTTTTGATGTCAAATTATATCTAATCACCCTCATCCTAATAGAAGAGCAATTGAGCATTTATAATGTGACAAAAATTAGTCCTTGTCATGCCCAAACTTGAATAATCCTGTTTTAGTAGGTGGTATAGACAAAGATCAGACTGCACATAAATGCCACCACCTGTTTGTCCATTGCAAACAATAATTATCAATGAAATTAATTTCAAAAGAAATATTGACACGTAACTAGTGCTTTCAACATTTTATTTAATGAATTTCTATCAAGGATTTCATTCAGCAAGATAGGTTTTGTGTTGAATTCAAGACAACATTCACACTGTTTCAAAATGTATGGGTGCATTAACCCATTCCCACACAATCCTTGTTGTTGATGCACCTCAAGAAATGGAAATTGGAATGAATCGGAAAACAAAACTGTCAATGAAGAAATTAATTGTAATAAGTGATTTTTTCAATGTCTACAATGTTTTCTACCCAAAAAAGGCAAAGAATTTTTAAATTCCACTAACTTTAAATCATCACCTTCCAAGTCGGACAAGTCTCAAATTTTGTTGTCTTGTAATGGGTTAATTTATTTGTTGATGATTGGAGTAGTCTTAACCCTTTCCCGTACAATGCTTTGTTTTTACGTCCCTGTGATTTTGAACTTGAGAAAATATTGTGGAAAAAGACCAAATTGCTTGTAACAAGCAATTTCTTCCTTTTCCACAATATTTTTTACCCTACTGAATGGTTATTTTTCAAATTAAATTCACTTTAGATTTTAGTCTGCAAAACCTTTGAATTTGGACAGGTCTAAAATTTTGAAAAACGGCTAAGGGTTAATATAATTATGTGCATTATGTATTGCATTATGTATTACTGTATGTTAAAAAAAAATATGTGAAAAAAGTATCGAAGAAAAGGTAGAATCGACAAGAGCCAGTCATAAGAGTACATTATAAGTCTTTCTCTAATTGCTAATGCTTGATTGCCTCCAACAATTATCTTCCATGCAAAATAGGGGGTTTATCAGACAGATTTCCATTTAAAGGCTTAGAAATAACAAGCTTTCATAGCAGGCAATTTTATGTGATTGTTCAAAATTGGTGACCAGAATTGACCTTTTATATAAAAGAATGAGCTAAGGAAAAAGAGAACCTATACAATGTCTTATTTTACGTCCTTGTGATTTTGTACTTGAGAAAATGTTGTGGAAAAAGAAGAAATTGATTGTTACTAGCTATTTCTTCTTTTACAACAATGTTTTCTATCATATAGGATGTTAACTGTTGAATTATAATTAACTGCTAGCCCTTTGTTTGATTGAAAAGTCTAAAAGGTTTTAGATTTGAAGCTCTACAGATGTGCTTATTGAAATTGAAAATAATTCATCTAATACTGAACAAAAAGGAAGATTGATTGATTGTGTGTATTGGATCTAATGCCTTTTTCAATAGTATTTCAGTCATATTGCTGTAGCTGGTGCACTTTTTCATGGTTTTCTGTCATTTCTCACATGAGTACAAACACAAAATTGTTTCCGAGCCAATCTTGAGAGTCATGGGTTCGAATTGGCCACAGTCAATATTCTCTCTGACATTGATGTAGACCTATAGGGGAATAACCATGTAAGAGGGATGAGAAAAGCTGGAGGTTTTGACTTTGAACTGGTGTGAGAAATACCTGGAATCCTTTTTAGTTGCCTTAACCCATTACCAGATGAGAACATTTTCAACTGGTCCAAATAGAAAGAAGTTGCAGATGAAAATACACGCTGAATTTGGTAGATAACATTGTGAGAATTTTTTTGTTGTTTTACATGCCTGTTTAAGTCTAAAGTTTTGGAAAACATTGTGGAAAAAAAAGAAATTGCTTGTGTCAAGCAATTTCTTGACTATCCACACTGTTTTCTATCCAAAATGATAACAAAATTTAAAATCACTTTAACTTGAAATTGTCGTCTGCATCTTCTTTCAAATTTGACCAGTCTTGGTTCAGTTACATGGTAATTTTTAGCATTACACACTATAAGACACATTTTTCTCAAACATAATATCCAGTGTTCAATTCTCGGTTGTGGCGAATATATTTAACAGAATTTGTCTCCCACCAATGAGTCGATAATCCTAAACTTAAGTTTGATGAGCAACAAGCAATTTCTTCAATTTCCACACAATTTGTTTTTTCTTGAGAGGCGTTCAAAAGCATGTGAGAATGGCTTAACCCATTCCAACACAGCAAAATTTTAGACTGGTCCAAATTGAAAGAAGCTGCAGACGACAATTTCAAGTTGATGGAATTTTTAATTTTTTCGTCTTTTTGGATAGAAAACATTGTGGATAATGAAGAAATTGCTTGTATCAAGCAATTTCTTCATTTTCCACAATGTTTTCCAAAGATTTTTTTCTTGAGGGGCGTAAAAAGGAGGTATTGAGTTGGAATGGGCTAATTAACTTCTTTGACAACTGTTATACATTGTATACAGTAAGCATGTTTATCCAACAATGCCCACTCATCATTTCTTTTGGTCAGTGAATTGTGTGATGTGTCAGGACACATGAGTTTTGTTTTGCTTGATTGCCTGTGAATATTTCCTGACCTGTAACAGATAGATTTGATTTGAATAGATTTCGCTCCTGTGATCATGGTCATATTACCTTTTGTGTGGTAACTACTTCAAGGTACCGGTAATATGTCAAGGACTTTACAAGGTTACTTTTCAAGGTTTTTCTTTTATAACAGACTATTTTGCTTGGTAAGGAGATGAGACTGAAAACAGGCGGTCTTGTGACAATTTAGTCTTGATTTTTTACTGTGATGGTTTAACCCATTCCCATTTCCATACAATGACACTTTTTGACACCCCTAAAAAGAAACAATTGGGAAACAGTGTGTAAAATGAAGAAATTGCTTGAAACAAGCAATTTCTTCATTTTCCATAACAATTTCTACTCGGAAAGTTGAAATAGTCTTAAATTTCATAAGCATTAAATTGTCGTCTGCAACTCCTTTGAATTTGAACTAGTCTAAAATCTTGTCTGGTAATTTGTTAACTATTATAATGCCCCAACAATTCTACTTTTTATGACCCTTAAAAAAAAGCTGTGGAAATCATAGCGGAGAATAAGAAATTGCTTGTTATAGGCAAAGTCTTTATTCAATTCAATGTTTCTTTCCTGAAAAACAAAACAAAACGAAAAAAAGCCGCCGTCATAGCGCAGTTGGTAGCTTGTCCGACTGTCAATCTAGAGGTCCTGGGTTTGATCCCAGACGGCGGCACTCATCCTTTCCGACTAATTGTCTCCCACCAATTGTTCAATAATTGTAGACCTATGTGGGATGGCAGCTGGAGGCTAGGAAAGGATGTAATGGTAGTACTGGTGTGAGAAATACCAGGATTCCATTGTTAGGAGCTCCAGCCTCCACGATATAATGGAAAGATTGTTAAAAGCGGCGTAAAACCCCATTTAAACTAACAAATAAACAAAACAAAAAAAACTCCTCAAAGAGTGCAGTTTTGGAAGCTCTCCCAACTTGGACCAGTTCAAAAATTTTGCCATTTGGTAATGGTTAAAAAGAGAAAATTTAAATTCCTTTGTAAGACAGATTAGATGTAAACCTTGAAAGATTGAATGCTAATTAAATTCAGACTCAAGTGAAATTGATTTTCAATAGGATTTTAACTCCTACAGCTCTTATAGCTGTACATCAACTATACAAGTACAAAGTAATAACAGAAGAAAATCTTCTGCTGAATAAGATAATCAGATAAAAAACACATCAAAATATATTGTTACTTTCGGTTTCATTGTTTTTGTATGATTATGAACTAACAATTCTTCATTTCGCTGTACAGAGGAAATATTTGGAAAAAGACTGGGGAGTAAGGAGCAATTTCAGGTTTCAGACAATTCTCTTTTTACCAGATTGTTTTCTATCCTATCTTGCTTTTCATTTTCAATATAAACATAAACATATTATAATCGTCAGCTACAACTTCTTTCAATTGTGACCTGTCTAAAATTTTGATATCTAGTAATGGTTTAACCTTTTGCTGCTTTTTGAAATTTTAGACTTGTTGCAAACGCAATTTGAAATGAAATCACCATATGTGGTAGAAAATATTGTGGGAAAAGAAAAAATTGCTTGTTACAAGCAATTTCTTCTTTTTCCACAATGTTTTCTCAAGTATAAAATGACAGCACTGTAAAATCCTGAGTTTGTACAGGAAAGGGTTAACCCTTATCAAGTTGAACCCAGAATAGCCAGTTTTGGCATGAGCAATAAACAAAGATCAAATTTAGCTACTGTGACTTTTAATGATGTTTTGTTAGCAGAATTTTATTCATCATGACATGGCTTTATACAGCATTGAACAGTATTTCAGCTACAGAGATTGCAGAATTTACAAGTCTGAGAACGTACATTGGTGACAGTGGAGGACTCTCAAAGCAATTTGATACAAGTCCAAGGTTCTCTATTGTTTTTCTTAAGGGCCGTCAAAAAGCTTCATTTGGCTTTTTGAAAATGATAGAAGGTGGGATTAATCTAAACTCTTTGGTAATGTTAGAGTTGGTGAGTTGGTGTTTGAGAACTACATATCACAGCTTCTGAATGAAGATTCTGTTAGGAAAGAAAAAGGATATTGTAAAGAAGCACCTCTCATTGTTATGAAGTTCCAGGTGAGTGAGACCAAATCTCAGCCAGGCCTGATCCGCAGATTCACAGTCTGGATCTAATTAGTTCACATTTCAGAGCAGAGTGCTACTAGAAAGAAAGTAATGCTTAGCCTATTCATACACAGTGACACTTCTTGATGCCCCCATAGAAAATGTTATCAACATTGTTCCCCCACCCCCCACCCCCACCCCCCCAAAAAAACACCAAAAAATCCAAGATCTCATCAACTCAAAATTGTCATCTGCAAGATCTTTGAATTTTGAGCAAGTCTAGAATTTTTTCATCTGGTACAATGTAATTGGTTTAGCCCATTCTTGCACAGTGATGCTTTTTGACACCCACTATGAAAAGCATGTAGGGAAACATTGTGTAAAGAAAGGAATTGCTTGAACCAACCTAGAGAGTTGAAAAAGTCTTAAATTTCATTAATTTTAATTTGCCGTCTGCAACTCCTGTCAATTTGGACCAGTCTGAAAAAAAAAACCAACAAAAAAACATTTTGTAATGGGTTTAAGTGTTATCAGAGGCTTTTGATTTTCTATTTTCAGTATGAGTTGTTGTTTTGTATTCAAGATGAGATGGATGCTTCTAGAATGATTGTACAAAGTCTGATCGACAAATACCCAAATATTGATGCCAAAATGTTCCTAGGTAAGCTGGTTGGATTTTTAGCTTGGCTGTTATCGGATAAAACCCGAGGTATTGTGATCTCCTTGGCGTCGTTGGTGCCGGCGTTGGCGTGACAAACTTTAACCTTGGTCATATCTCTGTTGTTATTGAAGATATCCTCATGAAACTTTGCATGTGTATTGACAATCACAAGAGCTATCTAGACTATTAAGGGGGATAACTATAAAGCATTTATGTAAGAGTTATACCCCTTTTTCGATTTAGAATTTTTGCATTATCCAGCACCAGCAGCTGAGCCTTGGCACCTGTGGGCAGTCCTCTTGTTTCTTTTTCCTTTACTTAAAAGCTATGTAATCTTTTACCCATTACCATGTTATACCGCTTTTTGATGCTCTAAGGAAACATGAATGTGGAAAAAAATGTGAGAAAAGGAGAATAAGCTTGTTACTAGCAATTACTCCTTTGCTCACAGTTTGTTTGGCACTTATTTACCAATTTGAGATGATTGTGAAATGTTGTCTTGATTTTGTCATTTTGTACCAGACTCAATTTTTTCATCTGGTAATTTGTTAATCAAATCAAACAGAAACTGGTTTATCATTAAGAAAATGAACATAGATTTTTTTAACTTTTCCAACGGATGCTCGGGCTGCCACCAAAGAGTAGTTCCTTGGGTGTGTTTCAGGAGCCTTGATATGACTGAAATGCTGTTAAAAGCGGTGTTAAACCCCATTCAAACAAATCCAACTGATGCATACCTGTAGCTCTCATTCCGTCAATATTTTGTGCTTGAGTTTACTTGTTTAGGTTGGTACTACCAATCAAAAAAACTAGTCTGGCATTGATAATTGACTTATCACTGGCCCCCCCGTCCTCTTACATGTACTTAGTTTACCTCACCCAGTGACTCTACTTCGATTTTAAATGGTTTTATTTTTGCAAAAAATGGCCTGAAGCATAGTAACAAAAAGGTAGAATGGTTTGCTACTTAACCCATTCCAACACAATCCCTCCTTTTTACGCCCCTCGAGTAAAAAGCTTTGGAAAACATTGTGGAAAATGAAGAAATTGCTTGTATCAAGCAATTTCTTCATTATCCACAATGTTTTCTATTAAAAAAGACAAAGAAATTCGAAATTCCATCAACTTTAAATTGTCGTCTGCAGCTTCTATCAATTTGGACCAGTCTAAAATTTTGTTGTTTGGGAATGGGTTAAACATTGTATACAGCTTGAATGAGCTGTCATTATGGTGTTTAACTCATTCCCACACAGTGACGCTTTTGGACGCCCCTCATGAAAAACAATTGGAAAAACATTGTGGAAAATGAAGAAATTGCTTCTCACAAGCAATTTCCTCATTTTCCACAATGTTTTCTTCCAAATAAGTTGAAAAAATTTAGAATTTCATAAATTTTGAATTGTCGTCTGCTACTCCTCTCAAGTTGGACCAGTTTAATTTTTGTTGTGTTGGAATGGATTGAATCGTCGTTATGATGTTTAAGTCGCCAAACCAAGACAAATGCCTAACATAATTGCGACCAATGAGGGAGTGCAAAACTCATATGTGGTCTAAATGAATAATTTCATTGTTTGACTGATAATTTGATTGGTTTCCACAATTGGTCAATTTGGGTATTGCTGCCCAAGCCGACTGACCTTTAACTGGGGTAATAAATGACCTGAATTGGAAAATAAGTGTTTAGGGACAGAAAGTAAAACAGGAAACATTGGTTGACTGTCTATTCATTTTAACTTCAGCTTGAATATACCTTTCCTGTTCAATCCCTGTTTTTAGTTCCCAGTCTTTTTATTAGCTCACCTGAGCACGTAGTGCTCAAGTGAGCTATTGTGATCCCCTTTTGTCTGGCGTCCATGCGTCGTGCGTTGTCCGTCAACAATTTCTTTAAACGACATCTCCTCCCAAACAACTGGGCCAATTTGAACCAAATGTGGCAGAAATGTTCCTAAGATGGTCCCCTTCAAAAATAGCTAAAAGAATTGAAATCCGTTAAAAACTCTGGTTGCCATGGCAACAAAAGTAAAATTTTAAAATAATCTTTAAAAAATCTTCTCCTCCTGACCCAGAAGGCGTAGAGCCTTGATATTTTGCATGAAGCATCAGTATATTGATCTCTTTCAAAATAGCTAAAATCATGATCCTCGGGTCCCCAGGGGCGGAGCCCCAGGGGGTTGGGGTTTATATAAAAATAAAGAATGTTTTTTTAAATGACATCTCCTCCCAAACCACTCCGCCTATTTGAACCAAATTTGCAGAAATGATCCTTAGGTGGTCCTCTTCCAAAATAGCTAAAAGAATTGAAATCCGTTAAAAACTCTGGTTGCCATTGCAACAAAAGTAAAATTTTAAAATAATCTTTATAAATCTTCTCCTCCTGACCCAGAAGGCGTAGAGCTTTGATACTTTGCATGAAGCATCAGTATATTGATCTCTTTCAAAATAGCTAAAATCATGATCCTCGAGTCCCCAGGGGCGTAGCCCCAGGGGGATTGGGTTTATATAGAAATAAAGAAAGATTTTTTAAATGACATCTCATCCCAAACCACTGGGCTGATTTGAACCAAATTTGGCAGAAATGTTGCTTAGGTGGCCCCCTTCAAAAATAGCTAAAATAATTGAAATCAGTTAAAAACTCTGGTTGCCATGGCAACAAAAGTAAAATTTTAAAATAATCTTTATAAATCTTCTCCTCCTGACCCAGAAGGCATAGAGCCTTGATATTTTGCATGAAGCATCAGTACATTGATCTCTTTTAAAATAGCTAATATCATGATCCTCGGGTCCCCAGGGGCGGAGCCCAATGGGCAGAGCCCCAGGGAGGTGGGGTTTATATAGAAATAAAGAAAGATTTTTTAAATGACATCTCCTCCCAAACCACTGGGCTGATTTGAACCAAATTTGGCAGAAATGTTACTTAGGTGGTCCCCTTCCAAAATAGCTAAAAGAATTGAAATCTGTTTAAAACTCTGGTTGCTATGGCAACAAAAGTAAAATTTTAAAATAATCTTTATAACTCTTCACCTCCTGACCTAGAGGGCGTAGAGCCTTGATATTTTGCATGAAGCATCAGTATATTGACCTCTTTCAAAATAGCTAAAATCATGATCCTTGGGTCCCCAGGGGCAGAGCGCCAGTGGGGGGGGGGGTTTTATATAGAAATAAAGAACAATTTTTTAAATGACATCTCCTCCCAAACCATTGGGCACATTTGAACCAAATTTTGCAGAAATGTTCCATAGGTGGTCCCCCTTAAAATAGCTTAAAGAATTGAAATCCGTATAAAACTCTGGTTGCCATGGCAACAAAAGTGAAATTTCAAAATAATCTTTAAGAATCTTCTCCTCCTGACATAGAAGGCGTAGAGCCTTGATATTTTGCATGAAGCATCAGTACATTGATCTCTTTTAAAATAGCTAATATCATGATCCTCGGGTCCCCAGGGGCGGAGCCCAATGGGCAGAGCCCCAGGGGGGTGGGATTTATATAGAAATAAAGAAAGATTTTTTAAATGACATCTCCTCCCAAACCACTGGGCTGATTTGAACCAAATTTGGCAGAAATGTTACTTAGGTGGTCCCCTTCCAAAATAGTTAAAAGAATTGAAATCTGTTAAAAACTCTGGTTGCTATGGCAACAAAAGTAAAATTTTAAAATAATCTTTATAACTCTTCACCTCCTAACCTAGAGGGCGTAGAGCCTTGATATTTTGCATGAAGCATCAGTATATTGACCTCTTTCAAAATAGCTAAAATCATGATCCTTGGGTCCCCAGGGGCAGAGCGCCAGTGGGGGGGGGGGGTTATATAGAAATAAAGAACAATTTTTTAAATGACATCTCCTCCCAAACCACTGGGCAGATTTGAACCAAATTTTGCAGAAATGTTCCATAGGTGGTCTCCCTTAAAATAGCTAAAAGAATTGAAATCCGTATAAAACTCTGGTTGCCATGGCAACAAAAGTGAAATTTCAAAATAATCTTTAAGAATCTTCTCCTCCTGACCTAGAAGGCGTAGAGCCTTGATATTTTGCATGAAGCATCAGTATATTGATCAGACTATTTCTGAAATTATAACCCATGGAAAAAGTTTTTTCCTTCTTTCAAATCAGCACTAAAGCTTTGGAATTTGTAATTTAGACTTCTGGATCCCCAGGTTCATAGTCTTTATACGTAATTGTGGCCTACTTGTTTCATAATTCTAACCTTAACATGAAATTAGACTGTTGAAAGAAAAAGAGCCTTTATCTCAGGTGAGCACACCAGGGCCAACTGCCCTCTTGTAATCTAGAAAATATTGTGGAAAAAGAAGAAATTGCTTGTAACAAGCAATTTCTTCTTTTCACACAATGTTTTCTTCCACATAGTATGGTTTAAATTCAAAATGTATCCAATTTTCATTGTTGTCTGCAACTTGTTTCAATTTGGACCAGTCTGAAATTTCCAAAAACAGTAAAGGGATAAACTGTAGGTATTATGTTTACCTGGCCAAATCGCCAAAAATGCTTTACATAATTGTTTTTAGTTCAAAGTTCGCTTCTGTTCCAAATTAATGATTTGATTGGC
The DNA here is from genome assembly GCA_946902895.1 of Fragum fragum. Taxonomy (NCBI): domain Eukaryota; kingdom Metazoa; phylum Mollusca; class Bivalvia; order Cardiida; family Cardiidae; genus Fragum; species Fragum fragum. Next base: position 18,855,442 of record OX336367.1, on the reverse strand, counting down.
TAGTAGAATTTTTGATTGACAGTGGCAATCCATCAATCGATCCACAATATTAGACCAATAATGTATGATATCATGAGCAATTCTTTTTCTGTTACAACCTTTGATTCTGTTGTTTAGTATTCTCGGAGGGCCAAACTCATGAATGCCATCTTCAAACAAAGGGTATAATTGGCCAACAGCTGGAGTAAAATGGCATGTTTGGTTAATTATTTATCCCATTACCTCACAAGAAAGTTTTAGACTGGTCCTAATTGAAAGAATTTGCAGACGACAATTCAAAGTTTATGAAACTCTGAATTTTTTCAACTTTCTGGGTAGAAACATTGTGGAAAATGAAGAAATTGCTTGTAACAAGAAATTTCTTCATTTTCCACAATGTGTTCCGAAGCTTCTTTCCTTGAGGGCTTCTTAAAGCGTCACTGAGTGGGAATGGGTTAACCTGACCTAGTCATAATATAAAGCTTCAGATAAATATAAAAATGTGTTCCAACATTGTTACTGGGGTTAATGTGCAGGTAGTAGTCCGTTGGACTCTTAATCATTTGCTCAAGGGTTTGGTACCAGGTCGTAGCGACTATCTTACAGATATTTGTCTCCCACCAATGGGTGGTTAATGGCAAAACTAAGTTGGATGAGCAGTTGGAGGCTTGGGACGGATGTAATGGTAGTACTGGAATACATGGTCCTGCAAGATTACTGAAATACTGTTAAAAGTGCTGTTAAACCCCATTCAAACAAACAATCAAATCCAAGATTGTTATTTCTCATAAAAATGCTCTTTTTAATCATCTCACTTAGACTGATGAATACTGATAATAATAAGGTAAACTGTGCATCTGCCATAACCCTTTCCCAAAGGACAAAATTTTAGACTAGTCCAAATTAAAAGAATTTGCAGATGACAATATAAAGTGAGTGGAAATTTAAATATCTCTGCCATTCTAGGTAAAAAAACAATGTGGAAAATGAAGAAATTGCTAGTTACAAGCAATTGTAACTAGCAATTTCTTCATTTTCTACATTGTTTTCTCGCTGTCTTTTCTGGAAGGGTGTAAAAAAACGGGATTGTGTTGGAATGGGTTCAAGTTAAAATAACTTCTAATGACAGGAGGCTAGAACTCTCAGACCAAGCTTACCATCTGTTTTAAAATCGATCTCATTTACTATTGATGTCTAAAAGCATCTGGTAATGGGATTGTAATTTGACCTGGCCTGATGGAATTGAAGGCTTCTCGAGATAGTTTGTTTGAAAACTGATTTAAAATTCATTACATAGACTTTCTGTTCCTCATCATTTTATGTTCTTATTTGAAAAGGAACTTCTAGACTAACTGTAGTTGTTTTTGTTATGAACTTTAACCGATTACCACACAAAAAAATTATAGACTGGTCCAAATTGAAACAAGTTGCAGATGACTATTTCTTAATGATGAAATTCTACATAGTCTCCAAACCTTTTTTTTCGGGGGGGGGGGGGGGGGGGGGGGGCGACATAAAGTGTTTGAGTGCAAATCCGTTAACATTTTTTCCTCATGTATGTCTCTCCAATTTAAGTTACTATCCTATGTGGTAGAAAATTGTGGGAAAAGGAGAAGTTGCTTCTTTTTCAACAATGCTTTCTCAAGTATAAATTCACAACAACATACAATCTTGTACAGGAAAGGGTAAATTTGTTTCCTTGTCCAGCTTTGATTCAGACACGCACCCCTTTAACCCTTTCATGTACAAACTCGGGATTTTATGTTGCTGTAATATGATACAATACAGGCCCTCAAGTACCCCTAGTTTACTGAGAAGGAAATTTCTATGGTCTGAACATGGGTTTGGTCTAGAGTAAAATACAAAGAGGAAAACATTTGATGAGTAAACATAATCAAGATGGAATACATTAACTGACCAACCTATTTAGTGTACAAGTGGCAGAAAAAAGATTAATCCAGTCCAATGTTTCAGGTCAGCGTCTTGATTAATAAGCTGTTTAGGAATGTGGAATGACCCTGGTCAAGGGTAAAGTGGTCTGAATCAGGCAGATGTTCAAACATCCTCAAAATGTTTAATGGTCAAGTAGATCATGCAGAGAATACTAATAGACTCTTCCTGGATATCAGAAGATTTATAAAAAAAGATAAGATCTATCTTATCGTGGCTCAACCACCCTTATCGTGCTGAATCCTGAATAGTTCTGTTTTGGTTGGAAATAGAGACAAAGATAGAGACAAAGAGCAAAAACATAGTATGGCTCTATACATTGTATGTTTTTGCTCTAAGCCCTTGAAATTTATGTAGAGCAGTCTGATCTTTGTCTCTATGAGTGCAGACTGATCTTAGTCTACACCACCTGTTTGTCAAGATCAAGCCAGAATCGTTAATGAAATCTATTTTCAACAAATAGTGACACATAACTAGTGCTCCAGTCATTTGAGTTGAATGCCCGTCTGAATAATTCTATTCAGTCTGACCAGGGTTAGCGCAGTCGGTAGAGCGTCAGACTCCTAATCTTCAATCATGGGATGTCATGGGTTTGATCCCTGGCGGCTGCACATATTCTAGCCAACATTTGTCTCTCACAAATTGATGGATAATAATAAACCTAAGTGAGATAGCAGCTTGAGGCTAGGAAAGGATGTAGTGGTAGTTCTGGTGTGAGAAATACCAGGAACCCATTGTTAGGTGCTCTAGCCACAACAATATGACTGAAATACAGTTAACCCAAAGCCCTCCTTTTTACGCCCCTCAAGAAAGTGGCTTTAGAAAACATTGTGGAAAATGGAGAAATTGCTTGTCGCAAGCAATTTCTCCATTTTCCACGATGCTTTCTATGCAAAAAGACCAAAAAATTTAAAATTCCATTAACTTGAAATTGTCGTCTGCAGCTTCTTTCAATTTGGACCAGTCTAAAATTTTGTTGTGTTGGAATGGGTTAAAAGCTGCATTGAACCCCGTTCAATCAATCAAACTGACCAGGGTTGACCTATTTCCCATAATCCTGCTTTCCTGGTGTTCCTCAAGGAAATAGTTTGTTACGTTTTCTCCTTTTCCCACAAAGTTTTCCTTTTTTTTTATTTCTGTAGGGCTTTAGGGATAGGGCTTTAAAATGCGTAATTGTGTGGTAATGGATTAATATGAATCCTTTATGAAAGCCGTCTGATGAAAGCCTTGTAAGGAGTAAGAATAGTTTTTGCACCATTCTGAAGGATTTTCAACACACATTCACAAAAACAAAAACATAGTACATGTATGGCTCTATACATTGTATAGAGACATACTATGTTCTTGCTCTAAGCCCTTGAAATTTATGTAGTGCAGTCTGATCTTTGTCTCTATGACTGCAGACTGATCTTAGTCTACACCAAGATCAAGCCAGAATCGTTAATGAAATCTATTTTCAACAAACACATAACAAGTGCTCCAGTCATTTGATTTGAATGCCCGTCTGAATAATTCTATTCAGTCTGACCAGGGTTAGCGCAGTCGGTAGAGTGTCAGACTCCTAATCTTCAATCATGGGATGTCATGGGTTTGATCTCTGGCGGCTGCACATATTCTTGCCAACATTTGTCTCTCACAAATGGGTGGATAATAATAAACCTAAGTGGGATAGCAGCTAGAGGCTAGGAAAGGATGTAGTGGTAGTTCTGATGTGAGAAATACCTGAGGAACCCATTGTTAGGTGCTCCAGCCACCACGATATGACTGAAATACTGTTGTAAGAAGAAAAATATTGGAAGATATATATTCCACTCGCAAGCCCTTTTTGACGTAATATAACTGCTGCTCTGCAAAGGTTTTCTTTGGTACACTAGGAAAATGTTTATTAACCCATTCCCACTCAATGATGCTTTTAAACGCCCCTCAATATGAAAGCTTTAGGAAACATTGTGGATAATGAAGAAATTGCTTGTTACAAGCAATTTCTTCATTATCCACAATATTTTCTACTCTAAAAGTCAAAGATTTTGAAGATTTCATTAACTTGAAATTGTTGTCTGCAACTTCTTTGAATTAGGACTGGTCTAAAATTGTATCGACTGGGAATGGGTTAATCTTTATTAATGCTGTAGTAACTATTTTGCTGGCAAACCAACATTTTCATTTCTGAAATCTCTCCTTTTATATGGAGCTCTTGTGTATTATTTGAAAGCTGGCATGAGAGTGATGAGAGGGTATAACTTGTTATTTGATCATTTTCTGTGATCTAGATGGAATGATACACATTAATTATACTCTAGGGGGAAGTCACAGAAGACTCTTTTAATGGCATGTCCATTTGCAACCAGCTTGTTGAGATCATGGATTGTTTTTCCTGATTGATTTCTCGATCATTTGAACTCTTGCTTTTGCATTCATCTACCAATTAGAGGTCATTCAGGTCATTCAGTCTAATTTGGCATTAAGTCTTGTATTTATGCAGGTGAAAGAATATTGAATGGAATTATACATCACTGGATTTCCAGATACAATAGAGCCATTTATATATTAACCAAAGATACTTTTTCAGCTCAGAGGTTATGATGTCATTATGCTATCAATGGAAAAAGTCTTGATAATATCAACAGCAATCGCGGCTGCGGGAACACCAGTACTACCACTATATTCTTTCCTAGCCTCCAGCTGCTATCCCACTTGGGTTTACGATTAACCACCCATTGGTGAGAGACAAATGTCTGAAAGGATATGTGCTGCCGCCGAGGATTGAACTCACAACATCCCATGATTGAGGATTAGGAGTCTGATGGGCTGCCAACTGTGCTATGACTGCAGCTACTTTGCAAAGGGACGTTGTGTCATACCTGGTTTGACTTAAGAATTGGTGCACTTGAAAATAAACCATCAACTATTTTATTGTCAGAATTTAATGTATTCAAAATGTTCAGCTGCCTTCATAGCACAGTCGTTAACACATCAAACTCCCAATCTTCAATCATGGGATGTCATGGATTTGATAACTGGCAGCAGCACTTATCTTTTCCAACAATAGTTCCTTCCAACAATGGCGCTTGGGTTGATAATCATAAACCTAAGTGGGATAGCAGCTGGAGGCTAGGAAAGGATATAATGGTATGACTGTTGTGAGAAATACCAGGTATCCATTGTTAGGTGCTCCAGCCGACACGATATGACTGAAATACTGTTAAAAGTGGCCTTATACCCGATTCAATCAATTAATCAATCAAAATGTCCTATTCATTCATCTGTCCTTGTGACCTATTTCAAGTTGGCAAACTTACCACTTGTCCAATTTTAAAGAAGTAGTAGACAACAATTTTAAGTTGATGAAATTATAGAAGTTATTGGGATTTCTGGTAGAAAAAAATTTGGATAATGAAAAAATTGCTTGTCACATTCAATTTCTTCATTTTCAAAGATGTTTTCAAAATCTTTTTTCATCAGCTTTGTTACACAAGAGTTGGAATGTGTTTGAATGGGTTAACCCATTCCCACACAGTGGCGCTCTTGGACGCTTCCCCCCACCCACCACCCCAAGAAAGCTTTGGAAAACATTGTGGAAAGTGAAGAAATTGCTTGTTACAAGCAGTTTGTTCATTAACCATAATGTTTGCTACTCAAAATGTAAAAACAATCCAAAATTTCATAATCTTTAAATTGTCGCCTGCAATTTCTTTCAATTCAGACCAGTCTAAAATTTTGTTGTGTGGGAATGGGTCAAAGAATATTTTGTTTTCATTTGAACTTATTTTCTCTGTCATTAGCAAATTAAATATAGGGGAGGTAATTTAAGGAAGAATGGACAAGCATGACTGATTTACCTTAGTTACATCCGACTGTACCTGGACACTTAGTTACTGGTAACACAGCTTCAATGGGATGTCATGGGTTCGATCCCTGGCGACAGCACATATCCTTTCCGACTATTTGTCTCTCACCAATGGGTGGATAATTGTAAACCAAAGTGGGATAGCAGCTGAAGGCTAGGAAAGGATGTAATGGTAGTACTGGTGTGAGATATACCAGGAATCCATTGTTAGATGCTCCAGCTGCCATGATATGACTGAAAAGTGTTAAAAGCGGCATTAAGCAAGAGAAGAAAAAAATATGATTGACCTGACTGCTGAATTTACAAGGCAATCTGATGTGCACATTTAAGTTTGTGCTGGCTGAACTGAGGGTCAAGGCTTGGCGCTTGGTAGACATTCTGTATGCTAAATGGTCATTATACCATTACTTTATTTTAATTTGAAAAATCAAAACAAAATTATTTGTCCAGTGATCATGAAACTGATCTCAAAAATGATGTCATAAATATGACTTTAGCCTTTGCATTACATTTCCACATTTGACTGATTGACAGTTTGCTAAATGTAAAAAAAAAAAAAAAAAAAAAAAAAATTGACAAATAACTTAATGACAAGGAAAGCAAATGTTAATAACAATTGATACTGTTTGACTGAGTTGACTGAGAATATTTGCTGTATAAAAGAAAGTTTCTTCCTCTTAAAGAGAGCTCCACTTATGTATCAAACAACTTCATCACCATCCACAATGTTTTCTACCCCAAAAGACTATTGCTGTCTGCAATTTCTTTGAATAAGAACTGGTTTGAAATTTTATCATGCAGAAATTGATTAAAGCAATTTTAATTACCTGTATGGTAAGTAAATTCAGACCAATCGAGTGATTCATGCAGGGAACTAATACAGTTTCCGCCATCTGTCACATTTTGTCTAGGGAAAGTCTGGGCATGTAAACAAAGATCAAAGTGACCTCTGATTGTTCCATAAAATATCAAGACGAAATCTAGTGATTTGATCTGATCAATTGATACTATTTTAATAACTTAGGAGCACAAAAGATAACATTTAATGCATTTCGGCCCTAGAGGGGTGGTTTCTATACCCTAGGGTAGTTTTCGGAAAATGAAGTAAAACTAGCTACTGGAAGAGGGTTATCTTTAAAATGACATTATAACTCATTGATAAAAGGGATCGTGCCATATCACAATTCAGTTATTTTGATGGATGAATGATTGTTCTTGAATTTGATATATGGTTTGACTCCCTTGCAATTTCTGGGGATGATCTATTTGCTATTTTCTTATAACAGTCGCCTATGTAAAATGGAATAGTTCCTTGTAACCTTAAATGCCTCTAGATAGTTTGCATGATAGGTAACCTTACATAGACGTTTTGTTATGAAAAATTCATCATGTTATTTGCATCTTCCAGTACTGAAAGTGCTATATGCAAATTACACTTGTATTTTACAGCTCTCCTCAATATGTAAATCCCAATGGTTATTGCATTTTTACAGTGGCTTTTATTGCAGTATTGGGAATTTCGGAATTCTGCAGAACATTTTTGCAGACCAATTTTCTACTCTGCAAATCCAATCTAAGCTTTAGATCAAACGTAACATCTAAGGTTTTGAAAAAAGGTACTCATTACAAAATTTAAAGAGAAAATAAAGATGAATTGCAATATCTCAGGCAGAGCTTTTAATCTGTTTCCATATAGTCCTGCTATTTGAAGCCCTGAAGAAATAGTTATGGAGAACATTGTGGTTAAAGGAGAAACTGCTTGAAACAATCAATTTCACCTTGTGACACAATGTTTTCTTCTTTCTTTTGAACTTATTTTCCAGTTTAAGCACACATTGAACTTCATTCATTTTGGACCAGTCAAAAATTTTGATGTCTGGTAATGGGTTAACCCTTGTCATGCTGAACCAAAAGTATTTTTAGCTTGGCTGTTTTCGGAGAAACACGAGATACTGCTATAGCTTGGTGTTGTCATCGTTTTTGTCATGGCTGTCGTGTGAAAACTTTGATATTTTGTGATATCTCTGGTTCTACTAGAGGCATTTCCTTGAAACTTGGCACACTTGTTCACTATCAAAAGAGCAGCCTATACTATCTAGGGGGATAAACCTAGATGCATTTTTATCTACTATCCAGCACCCAATAGCCGAGCATAGGCACTGTAGGCTGTGCTCATGTTGTCTTAGCGGTATAAATTTACACCCAGTCCCCTTCAAGCCAGACATGTGTAGAATATTGATTTTCAAAAAAAGTACTGACCCCAAAATCAGACATTTCAGAGTGTTGTTTTTAGCTCACCAGAGCACTAAGTGCTGATGTGAGCTATTGTAATCACCCTTCGTCCGCCATCGGGTCATCATCCAGCATCTGCTGTCTGTCAACAATATTGGCACACAGCGACGCTTTTTGAGGTCCTTAAGTAAAAAAAATTGAGAAAACATCTGTGTAAAATGAAGAAATTGCTTGCAACAAGCAATTTCTTCATTTTAACAATGTTTTCCATCTAGATAGTTGAAAAAATCTACAATTTCATAAATTTTAAATTGTTGTCTGCAACTCCTTTCAATTTGGACCAGTCTGAAATCTTGAAATCTGGTCATGGATTAAAACAAAATCTCCTCCCAAACCACTGGGCGAATTTCAACCAAACATGGCAAAACTGTTCCCTAGGTGGCCCCCTTTAAAAAGAGCTAAAAGAATTGAAATCTGTTGAAAACTCCAGTGAAATTAAGAATCTTCTCCTTCTGACCCAGAAGACCTGGAGCGTTGTTTTGCATGAAACATCAGTATATTGACCTCTTTGTCGGATCCCCAGGGGCAGAGACTTTGGGGATTGTGGGTTGGGATGTATCTATATAGAAATAAAGAATGATTTTTAAATGACATTGCCTCCCAAACCATTCGGCCAATTTGAATCAAATATGGCACAAATATTCCTTAGGTGATCCTCTTTCACAAAAGCTAAATGAATTTTGCTAAAATTGGGACTTTTCGATCCTCAGGTACAATACCTATATATATTTAAAGTATGTTTATGCCCACTTGTTTTCATAATCCTAGCCTTGATATTGAATTAGAATTGATAGCCTTTAACTTGGGTGAATGCATCACAGTCAATGGCCCTCTTGTTTAATACAGTTCTGAAAATGAAATAAGTTATCCCTTGTAACTCTGAATGAAATCATTTTCAGAATTACATTAAAATCAAAGGGTTGAAAGTAGTGGAAGATCAAGTTGTGGGTCAGTATTTCCTTCTACTAAGAAATTTCTGGTTAACCCATTCCCACAAAACAAAATTTTAGACTGGTCAGTAATGAAAGAAGATGCAGACAACAATTTCCAATGGATGGAATTTTAAATTTTTTGGTCCTTTTTAGATAGAAAACATTTTGGATAATGAGGAAATTGCTTGTTACAAGCAATTTCTTCATTTTCCACAATGTTTTCCTATGCATTTTTCTTGAGGGGCGAAAAAGGTGGGATTGTGTGGGAATGGGTTATCCCATTACCACAGAATGTAACTTTCTGACTTCCCGAAGAAACATGATCGTGGAAAACTTTGTAGGAATAGGAGAAATTTTAACAAGCAATTTGTCCTTTTCTCACAAAGTTTTTCTACCTTATTTGGCATTTGTTTCAGTTTTAAAGCAATTTGAAATAGTTGTCTGCAACTTCATTCAATTTGGACCTGTCTTAATTTTTATCATCTGACAATGGTTTAAAGTCAATAACTGCATGCTCAAGGTTTAGGGAGGGAATTTACAGTCAAAATGCCTCTTTAACCCATTCCCACACAATGACGCTTTTAAATGCCTCTCAGTATAAAAGCTTTGGAAAACATTTTGAAAAAAGAAGAAATTGCTTATCGCAAGCAATTTCTTCATTGACCATGATGATTTCTACTCCAAAATACTAATATTTTCAAAATTTCACAAACTGAAAATGTCGTCTGCAACTAAATGTTTCAATTTGGACTGGTCTAATATTTTATGGTTTGGGAATGGTTTAAGCATTTTCATGTCTTTGTGACTCAAATGTAGTACCTACAGCTTATCCAAACCATAACTACAATATTGAGGTTTGCCCTTCATTTTTAGCTCGGCTGTTTTCAGAGAAAATCCAAGGTATTCTTATGCGTCCAGGTCGTTGTCTTGTCAGTGTCGTGGTTGTTCGAAAAATTTGACAGGAGAAAAGCTATTGAAAACATTATGGAAAATGAAGAAATTGCTTCAATGTCCTCAATGCTTTCTATGCTAAAAAGCAAAGATTTTCCAAATTCCATTACTTGAATTAGTCATCTTCAACTTCTTTAAATTTGGTTCAGTCTAAAATTTTGCCATGTGGGAATGGGTGAAAACATTAACTCAGAAAATTTTTTGCACTGGTCCAAATTCAAAGAATTGGCAGACAACAGTTATAAGTTATTGAGATTGAAATATTTTGTGTCTGTTTGGGAAGAAAACATTGTGGGATGCAAAGAAATTTCAAGTTTGTTACTAGCAATTCCTTCTTTTCCCTCACTGTTTTCTAATTAGCGTTTTCTTGAAGGTTGTAAAAAAGTTGGGATTTTGGGAATTATGGGTTAAACTACAATATAAAGGGGGATAACCATAAATGCAAATTTCTGAGAATTATATTTTAGTTTGTATCTTTTTCTTAGTTGAGCATTTACAGCTGAATGTTACATAAGCATGAGGACTGTTTTGTTTACACATAATATTACATTCATTATGAGCAATTTTCTGATAGTTTGCCTTCTAGTTTAGTATATCCTACCAATGAAAATAATTGCCCTTATTAGAATCAATGACGATGTACAAATTATGTTAGACATGCCGGAACTTCCAGGGAAATAGCGGAGTAATGAAATTTACTTTTCAATTATTGCTTTGTATCGGAAATGTTTCACAATCAGACTTTACTTCCGATTTTCCCAGACGTCGTGCTAGTTATTCAGACTTCCAAATCTGAACCCTGGCGTTTTTCTTTCATATGGAGAGGTCAAATTTTTTTCTACCCATTCCCACTCAATAGAGCTTTTTGACGCTCGAAGAAACATAAGCTTTTGAAAACATTGTAGAAAAAGAAGAAATTGATTGTTGCTAGCGAAAATTTGTCGTCTGCAACACCTTTGAATTTGGACCAGTCTAAAATTTTGTAATCCGGTAATGGGTTATCAGGCAAAGGTGTTTAAAAAATCATCATCTCAAAATTGTCTTCTGCAACATCTTACAATTTAGATTGTCATTTAGGTTACTGGGACATCAGGGAAAATGTGATGTAAAAAACTCAATATTGGTTAACAGGCAGATTTTATTTTAAAAATTTCGCTCTTTGCAACATCTTGTAATTTAGAAGAGTCAGAATTTTTTAACATGTGGTAATGGGTTAACCAATTACAAGATGACAAAATTTCAGACTGGTTCAACTCTAACCCATTTCCAACCGCTTTTTTTTTCTTTTTAAGAAAATATACTTGGGAAAACATTGTTCAAAATGAAGAAAGCAATTTCTTGATTTTTCACAATGGTTTCTACCCCGAAAACCAGAATTTAAGTTTCTCAACCTTAAAATCACCATAATGCAATTTCTTTGGATTCGGACCAGTCTAAATTTTTTTTGTGTAGTAACAGGTTAAAGAAGTCGCAGACAACATTTTTTTATAAATAACATTTCGAAAATCTCTGTCTTTTGAGGTAGAAAATATTGTGGATTATGAAAAAACTGCTTGTTTCAAGTAACTTCTTCATTTTGCAGATTGTTTTCCAAAGCTTTTTTTTTTTATTAGAGCATCAAGAAATGTCATTGTGTGGGAATCATAGTTAACAGTAGGCTGACATTTAGTTGACCGGGACATTAGGGACCAGATAGTTTGGTCCGATTTCTGATAATGGATGGGACCTCTATAATCGTGTAAGATCCATTTGTAACACACAATGACATTTTTTTTGTCTCAGAGAGACCCCGGGTTTGCCTGAAGATCAATATGTCTGGCTGTGATAGTATCAGATTATTATTCCATTCTAGATCAAAATATTCAGGTCAAATTATTCTCTTTGGCAAATTTAATATCTTTGTGATATTTTTTTCCCTAGACACTCAAACCTATTCCAGGAATTCCTAAATGCTAAAGCAGCTTGGAGTAAGGTTTGTATGCATATATATGCAGTCTGATCTTAGTCTACTTATTCTGGTGGAGTTTTACTAAGTAGGACAAAAATGAGTACCAGGCATGTTTGATTTCTTAATGATTTGATTAGCCCATTGCCATATGACAATATTTAAAACTGGTCCTAATTTAAAGAAGTTGCAAACACAGTGTCTTTCAGGGAAGAAAACATTGAGGGAATGGCTTGGTACAAGTTTTCTCTTTTTTTTTTTAAACACCCATCGAAGACGGGACGTATTATGGGATCACCCGTGGTGTCCGGGCGTCCGGTTGTCTGAGCGTCTGGTCGTCCGGGCGTCCGGGCGGTGTCCACTTCTTTGTCCGGAGCATAACTCTGTCATCCTAAGTCCGATTGACTTTAAACTTGGCAGTTATATTCTTCTTATCAATACGGAGTGCAGTGCGCAATAACCATAACTCTACCTGGCCTATTTTTTGAGTAATTGCCCTTTGTTGTTTTTCATACTTGAATCTTGTCCGGAGTATATCTCTTAAAGTATAATAGCTAGAATCATGAAATTTCATGAGTGTATAGATCTCACCAAGGGGGAGTGCAGTGCACAAGAACCATAACTCTACCTGGCCTATTTTTTGATTTATGGCCCTTTGTTGTTTTTAATACTTGAATCTTGTCCGGAGTATATCTCTAAAAGTATAATAGCTAAAATCATGAAATTTCAAGGGTGTATAGATCTCACCAAGGGGGAGTGCAGTGCACAAGAACCATAACTCTACCTGGCCTATTTTTTGAGTTATTGCCCTTTGTTGTTTTTCATACTTGAATCTTGTCCGGAGTTTATCTCTAAAAGTATTTAGCTAGAATCATGAAATTTCATGGGTGTATAGATCTCACCAAGGGGGAGTGCAGTGCACAAGAACCATTACTCTACCTGGCCTATTTTTTGAGTTATTGCCCTTTGTTGTTTTTCATACTCGAATCTTGTCCGGAGTTTATCTCTAAAAGTATAATAGCTAGGCTCATGAAACTTCATGGGTGTATAGATCTCACTAAGGGGGAGTGCAGTGCACAAGAACCATAACTCTACCTGGCCTATTTTTTGAGTTATTGCCCTTTGTTGTTTTTCATACTTGAATCATGTCCGGAGTATATCTCTAAAATTATAATAGCTAGAATCATGAAATTTCATGGATAGATAGAGCTCACCAACTGGGAGTGCAGTGTACAAGAACCATAACTCTACCTAGCCTTTTTTTGAGTTATTGCCCTTTGTTGTTTTACATACTTGAATCTTGGCCGGAGTATACCTCTAAAAGTATAATAGCGATTGACTTTAAACTTGGCAGTTATATTCTTCAGATCAATACAGAGTGCAGTGCGCAATAACCATAACTCTACCTGGCCTATTTTTTGAGTTATTGCCCTTTGTTGTTTTTAATACTTGAATCTTGTCCGGAGTATATCTCTTAAAGTATAATAGCTAGAATCATGAAATTTCATGGGTGTATAGATCTCACCAAGGGGGAGTGCAGTGCACAAGAACCATAACTCTACCTGGCCTATTTTTTGAGTTTTTGCCCTTTGTTGTTTTTCATACTTGAATCTTGTCCGGAGTATATCTCTTAAAGTATAATAGCTAGAATCATGAAATTTCATGGGTGTATAGATCTCACCAAGGGGGAGTGCAGTGTACAAGAACCATAACTCTACCTAGCCTTTTTTTGAGTTATTGCCCTTTGTTGTTTTTTCATACTTGAATCTTGTCCGGAGTATATCTCTAAAAGTATAATAGCTAGAATCATGAAATTTCATGGATGGATAGAGCTCACCAAGTGGGAGTGCAGTGTACAAGAACCATAACTCTACCTAGTGTATATTTTGAGTTATTGTCCTTTGTTGTTTTTCATACTTTGTTTGACAAAAAATATTCATTCAAAATAACCTCAGTTCTATTCAAACCCCCAGCTAATATAAAGCAGTGTGACGGGCGTATCTTGTGACAATTTGGCACCTTGTTCAAGGATCAAAAAAAGCAGGATTGTGTGGGAATATACAGAAAACATTTGACTTGTCCATCCACACTTCTTTCTTTGCACATTTTTACCCACCAAACAATGGTTGAAAACATTGCAAGAAAAGAAGAAATTGCTTGTAACAAGCAATTTCTTCCTTTCCCACAATGTTTTCTACCTCATATGGCCCTTATTTTTTCAATTCAAACCAACTTTGTTTTGTAATCTGTAACCTCTTTCAATGTGGACCACAGTCAAAAATTTTGCCGCCTGGTAATTTTGCCATCAATGCTTTCTTTTGGATCATGGAGATCTCTTCGAGTGTCACTTTATAATTTCACGTACAAACCAGTGAAGTTATCGAAATAACTGACTTTTTGATATGATTGAGCCATGCTTTCATTCATATCCTGTTACTCAGAATCTCATCTCAGAGGGACCAAGCACGCTGGTAAGGTCTGAGAGTTGTTGAGTAATTCACGAGCAAATGATGGGCTTTCAGGAATCTGTCTAAAAATTTGACATTTTGTCGCTTTTTCTTGCATAAAGAAATACACATTATTGTGTTTTTTCTACGTAACATTGACAAATTATTCATTTTGAACAACAGAAGCAAAATATTTGCATGAAAATTTTCTGACTGGTCAGTTGAACTTTTGATTAACAGCTGCTATATGTCAGTTATATACAGGTTTTAGAACAATACCAAGATGTTAATACAGATTTAACCCATTTCCAGAGGCCAAAAGTTGAGACTGATCTAAATTGAAAGAAGTGTTAACTTGGAAATTTTAACCCTTGTCATGCTGTATGATCACCTTACTGAATTGCTGTAAAATCAAAGGGCTGAAAGCACTGATAGAACATGTTGTCAATATTTCTTTTAGAAATCAATTTCATAAGCAACTCTTGCAGGAAAAGTACAAGAAGGAGGTGTAGACCAAGATCAGACTGCACTTATGTTCATGCTGATCTTGGTCTACACCTCCTGCCAAAACAGGAATATTCCTGGTTCAGCATGACAAGGGTTAAAGATATCCATATTTTTTGTGTAGAAAACATTATGGATAACGAACAAATTGCTTATGAGAAGCAATTAATTTTCCACAATGTTTGCCAAAGCATGTTTCTTCAGGGGCGTCCAAAAGCGTCATTGAGTAGGAATTGGTTAACCTTTTCCACACACAATCACGCTTTTTATGTGCCCCCTAGAAATAAAGGTTACGAAAACATTGTTGAAAATGAAGAAACTGCTTGTTTCAAGCAATTTCCTGTAAATGAAGAAATCACTTGTTTCAAGCAATTTGTTCATTATAAACAATGTCTTCTACCTGAAAAGCCAAGAAAAATTCAAAATTTCATCAACTAAAAATTGTCGTCTGAATTTGAATCAGTCTAAAAAAATGTCTGGTGAATGGTTAAACATTTCAGCAGTGATGATGTAAAATCTGTGTTGTAGGTACACATTAGAATTGTTTCATCAAGGAGATTCTAATAAATAACAAATAACTTAACATTTTTGAAGAGAAATAACCATTTTAGACTCTTATTTTACTGAGCAATGTCTTCGAATGATAAGGATGATCAATTCTACAGAGAGGATGGGGCAGAAAACATGTTCTAACAATAAGCTTAATGAAGTTGTAGAAAACCCACATGCAGAATCCATAATAAATACATGGAATTGTTTAGTATCAACATTGGATATTTTCCTTCATTCACTTAGAGCTGGGATGATTTCCATGAAAGTTTTAAACCATTCTCTCACCGTCCTGCCTTTTAACAATCCTGTAGACAATTGTCTTGAAAATCAGTGTGGAAGGCAGATAGTTAGAATTTTATAAAGTCTTCTGCAACTTCTTTGAATTTAGACATGTTTGTCATCTGGAAATGGGTTTAACATAGAGCCATGTTTCTATTACACCTATTACCAGATTAAAAAATTTTAGACTGGTCAAAATTTAACCCTTTTCATGCTGTATATATTACCTAACTGAAATGCTGTCAAATCAAAGGGCTGAAAGCACTGATAGAACTTATTGTTCAAAAGTCAATATTTCTTTTAGAAATCAACTTCATAAACAATTCTGGCATAAAAAGTACAAGCAGGAGGTGTAGACTAAGATCAGCCTGCACATAAGTGCAGTCTGATCTTAGTCTACACCTCCTGCCAAAACCGGAATATTCCGGGTTCAGCATGACAAGGGTTAAAGTGGTTGCAGATAAAAATTTATCCTTGACAAAATTCTAGAAATCCTTTTCATTTTTTGTTTGAAAACATTCAGAGATGTAAAGAAATTGGCTATTTCAAGAGATTCTTCACTTTCAACATTTTTTTCTGAGCTCTTTTTTTGTGGATTGTAAAAGGACATGGTTATACGGGAATTTGTGAAAGATTTCAATGAATGAAATTCTCTGTAATTCAATCAATTTGAGATGTTTCAAGATAAACTTTTTCATATTCCCTGACAATCCAACCTTTTTATGACCCTTTGGAAGACTTTGAGAAAAAATGAAGAAAATTCCTGCCTCAGGCATTTTTTTCATTTTCAACATTGTTTTCTTTCTAGAAATATTTGAAATACTATCAAATTTAAATTGTGGTCAGAAAATTCTTCAAATTTAGACCAGACCAGTCTTAAATTCTGTTGTCAGGTAATTGGTTATGCATTCGTAACGAAGGAAATTTTCATCTATATTTCTAGGTGGAAAGAATGTTGGTATCAACCCAAAGATCAACAACATGGCCCTGGGATATGAAGCAGCCAAATACGACCTAATCATGATCTCTGATAGTGGTATTAGAAGTAAGTTACAAAATGAATAATTATAAGCACTAACTCATTATCAAACAGCAAAATTGTAGACTGGTCCAAATAATTCCATTCCACCACAGTGACGCTTTTGGACACCCCTCAAGAAAAATAATTGGGAAAAATTGTGTAAAATGAAGAAATTGCTTGTAACAAGCAATTTCTTCAGTTGACAAAATGTTTCCTATAGAGAAAGTTGAAAAAATCTAGAATTTCATGTACTTTAAATTGTTATCTGAAACTCATTTCAGTCTAGATCAGTTGTAAATTTTGCTATCTGGTAATGTTTAGAAGATGATGTAAAGGCCAATTTCATGTCTTTTTCTTTTTGTCAATTTTTTTTTTCTTGAGGGAATAAAAAGGTAGGATTCCTCTTTTTTTATGCCCCTCAAGGAAAAGGCTTTAGAAACCATTGAGAACAAGGAAGATATTGCTTGTTACAAGCAATTTCTTCATTGTATACAATGTTTTCTAGCCAAAATGGTGAAGATATCTTAAATTTCACCAACTTGAAATTGACATTTGTAACTTCTTTGAAGTTTGACCATTCTAAAATTTGGCATCTGATAATGGTTTAACAGAAATTGCTAATTCAAAGCAGTTGATCCTTTGATAATCGGTTTTTGGCTCCACTGGCTGAAAGCCAGAGGGCTATTGTCACGGTGTGGTGTCCGTCATGCGTGCGTCTGGTGATTTGTCTGTCTGTAAACTTTTCCTTTAAAATTTCTCAGAAAGTACTGAAACAAAATTTCACAGAAACGATCCTTGGACAGCCCTCTATCAGATTCCTTCAAAGAGTTTTGATCAGATAAAAAACATGGCTTTAATGGGCGGGGCTAATTTCCATACATGGTGAAAGCTCTGAAAATCTTCTTCTCAGAGCCCAGTGTATGGATTTCAACCATATTTTACAGAAATGATCCAATAGACCCTTTATTAAATTCCTTCAAAGATTTTAGATCAGATTAAAAACATGGCATTAAGGGGCAGGGCTAATTTCCATATATGGTGAAAGCTTTGAAAATCTTCTCAGAACCAAGTTGATGGATTTCAACCAAATAACACAGAAATGATCCTTGGGTGAACAGTAATTAGGTCCCTTCAAAGAATTTTGATTGGATGAAAAACATTGCTTTAATGGGCGGGGCTAATTTCCATATATGGTAAAACTTTTAAAAATCTTCTTCTCAGAAACCAGTGAGTGGATGGATTTCAACCGAAATTCACAGAAATGAACCTTTGGTGCTTCTTTATCAGATTATCAAAATGAATTTTGGATGGATGAAAAATATGGCTTCAGTGGGCAGAGCTTATTTTCATATATGGTATATACAGAAAACTTTGAAACTTTCTCAGAAACTTGTTAATGGATTCCAACCAAATTTATATGAATGATGCTCAGAAGACTGTCGGATTCCTTCATATTATTTTGATTGGTTGAAAAACGTGGCTATTATGGTGGTGGCTTATGTCCTTATATGGTATACAGTGAAAATTTAATACCTTTTCATCTGATCTAGTAAATGAATTTTACATCACTTGACTTTTATTAAAAAAAATGAAAAATGCTATAGAACTATTTCAAAGATTTCATTGACTGAGAATTATTTTCCTTAAATTCAGTTTATATTGAATTCATGAAAAAAAAGTTGGCTAAATCAGTACATTCATGCCTGTGGAGCGATACAGGCGCTCAATATCCTATAGTTCTATAAAAAAAAATCACTTGTAAATTCATGTACATGTACTGGAAATAAATAAGAACTGCTGATGAAACAGTTGACAAGTTGGGCACAAAATTATTATGAGTAAACACTTGACATTTTCAAAAGTTACATGTGCGCTGAATGAAAGCTCAGATCAGCCTTCACTTCAGCACAGTTTGATTGATATTCACTACGTGTTCGGAGGTAAGGCACTGACTCAGAATTTCTTTAATCCTTTCCTATACAAACCTGAGATCTTACGTCCCTGTGATTTTTCACTTGAGAAAATATTGTTGAAAAAGAAGAAATTGCTTGTAACAAGCAATTTCTCCTTTTTCCACAATATTTCCTACTACTTAGGATGATTCCATTTCAAATTGCATTCAATTTTCATTTTCATCTGCAGCCTCTTTCAATATTGACCAGTCTAAAATTACAAAAAAAAGGAAAGGGTTGAGAGGACTAGTGAATGTGCTATATGCTCTCTGTGCATATCCAGGCTTCTTGGTGTCTTTGCTTTATGAACACGTGAAAGTAACGGATTAATTGCCACGCCCACTCAACTCTGACATGGCTGTTAATGAGTGAGGTATCAGACAATGTTTAACCCATTCCAACACAACATTATTTTTGACTGGTCCAAATTGAAAGAACCAGCATACGACCATTTTAAACCTTGTCATGCTGTATAAATTACCTTACTGAAAAGCTGTAAAAATCAAAGGGCTGAAAAGTACTGAAGAACTTGTTAAAAAAATCAATATTTCTTTAAGAAATCATTTTCATAAACAACTCTGGCATGAAAAATACAAGCAGGAGGTGTAGACCAAGATCAGACTGCACTTATGTGCAGGCTGATCTTGGTGTACACCTCATGCCAAAACTGGAATATTCCAGGTTCAGCATGGCAAGGATTAAGTTGATGAAATTTTAAAAATCTTTATCTCTCTGGATAGGAAATATTGTGGATAATGAAGAAACTGCTTCAAGAAGTTAAAGCAGTTTCTTAATTTTTCCCAATGTTTTCCTAAGCTTTTTTCTTGAGGGGCCTAAAAAGGGTGACTCATGTGGGAATGGGTTAAATTGCCTCATCTATAGTCAGGAACATAACACAAAAAGAAAAATTTTGTTTGATTTAATGCTGTAACTACGGCTTGAATAGCTGTAGTTACAGTGTTAAAGTCTCTGAACCAATGAAAATATTGACATAGATGACAGGGGTCTACATTCACCTCAGGTTTAAATGCATGATTTGATTGGTCAATATTTTATTTTGGACAGCAATGATCCATCAGTTGTTGGAAATACATTTCATTACAGACTCCTGTAAAATTTATTCACAGAAATCTGTCTTTGAGATGTATAAATGACAAGTGACTAACTGCTTTATGTAATCCAGCAATGAATAATTTATGCTACTAGGAATTAATTACAAAGTGTAATGCACAAGGATAATGACTACAGAGGTGTTGGATAACAATCAATATTCTGTTTTTATTCACTTTAACCATATCCCAAAATGACAAAATCTAGACTGGTACAAACTCGACCAAATTCAAAGAGGTTGCAGTTGACTTAACAAAGCTGGTTTAAATGAAAAAAATAATGGCCAAATGAGGTGGAAAAGATTGCAAGAAAAAAAGAAATTGTTTTTCTCAATGTTTTTGATAGGTGTATGTTTTTGGTGTGTAGAAATGCAGGATTATAACCCATTCCAAAGGAAAAAATCTTAGACTGGTCCAGACTAGACCAAATTCATAGAGGTTACAGACAACAGAACAAAGTTGGTTTAAATTATCCAACTTCTTTGAATTTGGGCCAGTCTAAAATTTTGCCGTCTGGTAATGGGTTAAAGAAAACGGGCTAAATGAGAGAGAAGGAAGAAATTGCTTGTTACACTCAATATCTTTTTTTCTCACAATATTTTCCATAGGTATATTTTAAGTGAAGAAATGCAGGATTATGTTGGAATAGCTTGTAACTAGCTGATCCAAATCATAAAGGATGAAAATGACAAGATATGTTAATGAAATCAATAGAACTTGTTTCAGAAAGGGTAGGAAATAATGTTGGAGAATGAGGCAATGCTGGTCCAGGGCAATTGCTTTCATTTGTCTACATTAATTTCATGAGAGTCACATTGTCTAAGCTTTCAACTTCCTGTCACTGGAACTTTAAAGAAATTTACTTTTGATATAAACAAGTATATGATATGGATATCCATGTACATAAATCTGAATAATTTGTAAAATTTGTGAAATCATTTGTAAATCTTTGATTGTATATTTCAGTGTAAGTGTTTGACAGTATATTTCAGTAGAAGTCTGACTGTATATTTCAGTGTAAGCATGTATATTTCAGTGTAAGTCTGACTGTATATTTCAGTGAGAGAAGACACTTTGACAGATATGGCAACACACATGACAGATAAAGTTGGTTTGGTTCATCAGATGCCGTATGTCTGTACTAGGAAAGGCTTTGCTGCTAGTGCCGAAAAGGTTCGTTTCTATTTGGTTCTACAGTGAAGTTCCCATATGAATCTACCCTTAGATTAACCCACTCCCACACAAGAAAGGGCTTTGGGAAAACATTGTGTAAAATGAAGAAATAAAATGTAACAAGCAATTTCTGCATTATTCTCAAAGTTTTCAAGCCAAAAAATCAAAGATTTTTAAATTTTCATGGACTAAAAATCATCATTTACAAATTCCTTTTCATTTGGACCAGTCTCAATCTGTTGTTTGGTTAAGGAGGCCGACCTTCCCCAGGTCATTTTTCAAGAACCATCATAGTTTTTAATGATATTTGGATAATGCAATTTATTACATACCTATAAATGATATGAATGAAAATCTGGCTATCTAATACAACACTACAGAAAAAAAATCAATATTCGGCGTGTAGCAAAAAACCGTATTCGTCGAGTACCGTTAAACACAGGCTACTTTTTTGTGTATTGACGTTCGTATTTTTTTTTCGGAAAGTTGGTTATGTCTTAATCATTTAAAGAATTTTTTTAATGTCATGTCTAAAAGGTATATAATAAAAGGAATATTTCAACAGTGTGTTTTTCTATTTGTTGTTAATGTGTTCTCGAATCGTGTGTAGGTATTTTTTATTGGATTCGACCTTCGGTCTCATCCAATAAAAAATACCTACACACGATTCTCGAACACAATAACAACGCATAGAAAAAGACACTGTTGTAATATTCCCTATATACTTTCTATGGAACCATGAACATTGTTACGACTGAGGTCAACCTATATCCACGTAATCCGACTTTTTAAGCCACTCAGGAAAAAAGCCCTGGAATACATTTTGGTTAAATGAAGAAAATAGTTGTAACATGCAATTTCTTCATTTTCACAATGTTTTCTAACCCAAAAGGCTAAAAGTTTTAGAATTTCATCAAAAATATATTGTCTTCTACAACTTTTTGAAATTGGACCTGTGTAAAATTTTGTCATTTGATAATTAGTGAACTGTCAGAAAGTTAACCCTTGTCATGCTCGATAAATTACCTTGCTGAATTGAAGTAAAATCAAAGGGATGAAAGCACTGATAGAACTTGTTGTTCAAAAATAGATATTCCTTTTAAAAATAAATTTCTCAGGCAGGAAAAGTACAAGCAGGAGGTGTAGACCAAGATCAGACTGCACTTATGTGCAGGCTGATCTTAGTCTACACCTCCTGCCAAAACCAGAATTCCCACTGACAGACGCACAACAGACTCAACGTCAGGAGAATAGCAGTGGAGCAAAAAAAGAATTGTCACTGGAAACCTTTTCTCAACAAAGGGCCATTTCTTTGCAAATTTCAACTGATTGTAACCAAACCAAAATATGCTGATACTTGATACTGAGTGCATTTGTGAAATTTGAATCAAATCCATCCAGTAGTTGAAGACAAAATTGAGTGGATGAGATTTTAAGCAAAGGGCCCTAACTTAAAATGTGCAGGTCTTTGCTTTATACAAACTTCATGTGTGACTTCTGAAAATGTGTGAAAAGTTTACGGGCCTATTTCCATATATGGCTTAAACATTGAAAATTTTCTTTTAA
This sequence comes from Fragum fragum, assembly GCA_946902895.1. Lineage (NCBI taxonomy): Eukaryota > Metazoa > Mollusca > Bivalvia > Cardiida > Cardiidae > Fragum > Fragum fragum. The sequence continues at coordinate 18,832,943 of OX336367.1, read as the reverse complement.
GAAACCAATTGCTGGATTTCAAACAAACTTCACTGGATTGATCCTTGGGTGACCCTTTATCAGATTGCTTCAAAGAATTTTGATAGGACAGAAAACATGGCTTTAATGGGCAGGGCTAATTTCCATATATGGTGAAAGCTTTGAAAATCTTTTAAGAAACCATTGGATGGATTTCAACCAAATTTTACTGGATTGATCCTTTATCAGATTTCTTCAAAGAATTTTGATTGGATATTTAACATGGCTTAAATGGGTGGGGCTTATTTCCATGTATGGTGAACGCTTTGAAAATCTTCTCAGCAACAATTGGATGGAGTTTAACTAAATTTCAATTGAATTATCCTTTGGTGACCCCTTATTAGATTTGCTTTAAAAAAAAAAGATTGGCTGTAAACATTAATTTGATGGATTAAGCTAATTTCCATATAGAGTAAACAGTGAAAACCTACAATCTGCAGGATGGTTCTCAACCAAATTTCTCAGGAATGATAAGTAAACTCAGGCAGGTTGAGCAAATCAGGCATTCAAGCGCCTCTAGATTTTGTTGATGTGCAAGAATCTAATTTTGTAAAGAAAATCATGAAAAATATGACTAAAAAATGCTTGTCAGCACAATTCCTCCTACATTTTCCGTCTGATTCACTTCAAATTTGGCTAAAATGTTCATTAGGAGGTGTAGATAATACAAGATGCAAATTTTGAAGTGAAAAATAGCAGCCAAGTGTAGTAAAGTGTAGTAAATTAATTTTTATAAACAACTATGGCTAGAAAAAGACAGATGGTTTTGGGTTTATGTAATGGCCAATAACACTAAAGAGATGTAATCTTATTTCATCACCCATCCAATTTCAAGTCAAGCAAGCTATTCACTCAGCCAACAAGCCAGACATGGTGTATATGGAGACTATACTTTATCTATACTGCCTGCTAAAATGGAAATGAACGGCTAACCATGATAATTGTTTCCAAATTAGCACACTAGATATCACCTGTAAGGTATTTCAGATATAAAGCCCAAAGCTAGGGGTTAGTTCAAATCTGATGTTAGTGCAAAGTGCAGAATTTATGAAAATGTCCTATTGATTTGTTTATATGATTATTTAAAAGAACTAATTATTATTTATTGCTTTTTAACATTCTGCAGGTGTACTTTGGTAGTCAACACGCAAAGATATACATTTTAGCAGATATACTCAGAATTAACTGTGCCACAGGAATGTCTACCTTGATGCGTAAAGTAGTCATGGATGAAGCGGGAGGAATGAAGGAGTTCGGCCAGTACTTGGCGGAGGATTACTTCATTGCCCAGGCGTTTCTAGACCGAGGGTGGCGTACAAAATGTTCATCTCATCTCGCACAACAGAATTCAGGAACATACTCATTGTCCCACCATCATCGGAGATTATGTCGGTGAGAAGATTCTACCAGATATTCTTTAACCCATTCCCACACATTGATGCTTTTGGACGCCCCTCAAGAAAAACAATTAGAAAAACATTGTGTCAATGAAGAAATTGCTTGTGACAAGCAATTTGTTCAGTTTTCACAATGTTTGCTAACTAGAAAGTTGAAAAAATATGAAATTTCATAAACTTTGAAATGTTGTCTGCAACTCCTTTCAATTTGAAACAGTCTAAAATTTTACTGTCTGGTATTGGGTTAAACATCTTCTCCCACACAATGCTGCCTTTTATATCCCTCAAATGCAAATGTTTTGAAAACATGATGGAATATGAAGAAATTTCCTTTGAAAAGCAATTCATTTCACACAATGTTTTCTGCCCACAAAGACAGAAATCTTCAAAATTTCATAAGCTTGAAATTGTCATCTGCAACTTCTGTCAGTTTGAACTTGTCTAAAATTTTGTCATCTGGAAAAAAGGTAAATCCATTACCTCACTTAAAAATTCTAGATGGTCAAATTGAAAGATAGGGTCCTCATTGGTTGCGGCAAATATCCTTTCCAACATTTGTCTCTAACTAATGGGTAGATAATCATAAACCTATGGTGGATGGGCAGCTGGAGGCTTGGAAAGAATGTAGTGTTAGTACTGATGTAAGAAATACCAAGAATCCATGGTAAGGTGCTCAAGCTGCCGTAATATGACAAATCTAAGTTGAAAAACAAAACCTCATACTTCATATTTATAAACCTTCTAAGAAAATTTCATGTTCATGATTGTTATATTTCTGTAGGTGGATGAAGTTACGCAATGCCATGGTGCCAAGCACAATTTTCTTTGAACCTATTTCCTTATGTATGATTTTGGGTGGAGCGACGTCCTGGGCTGTCAGCTACATGTTTGATATTAGTCCAATGTCCTTTATGCTTGTACACATTCTTGTATGGTTTTTACTGGATTATACAATGATGAAGATTTTAGAGGTAAGCTTTTCATCAATTCTTTATTCAATTATCAGACTATGAAATTTCAGACTTGTCCAAATTCAAAGAAGTTGCAGATGATAAATCTTTAGTTGATTAAATTTTGAAAATGTTTGTCTTTAGGGTAGAAACATTGTGGATGATAAAACAAGAGGGCCATTCTGGCCCTAAGTCACTTACCTGACTAATTTATGTTGATCGAAAAAAGTAGAAAAAATGCCCCTGCCTAACACATCCATATTTCAGGGTCAATCAAATTATCACAAACAAGTTTTGAGAAATGTCCCTAAGTAAGATTTATGCCAAGTTTGATTGAAATTGGCCCACTAGTTTTGGAGGAGAAGATGTTTTAAAGATTTCGAAATCAAAATAAGCCCTGCCCTGCAATGCCCATATTGGGGGGGGGGGGGTCAATCAAAGTTTCATGAACAACTTCTAAGTAGAGTCACCAAAAGAACATGCCAAGTTTGTTTGAAATTGGAGGAGATGTTCAAAGATTTCAAAGTCAAAAATTGCGCAATCCTGCCACACCCATATTTTGGGTTCAATCAAATTTACGTGAACAACTTTTGAGAAGGGTCACCCAAGGAACATTTTTGCTCAGTTTGTTTGAAATTGCCCCAGTGGTTACTGAGGAGAAGATGTTTAAAGAGTTCAAAGTCAAAAATTGCCCAGCCCTGCCACACCCAATCGGCCTGGTGATTACTAAGGAGAAGATGATTAAAGAATTTTTGATGACTTAATGCGTACAACTGACAAAAGGTGATCACAAAAGCTTGACTTGAGCATGATTTGCTCAGGTGAGCTAAAACTTGCTTGCAATAATTTTTTCATTAATTTTTTACAAAGCCACTTTTCTGTGGGATACATCTAAAAGTAGGATTGCATGGGGATTGGTTAAAATCTGTTCCATTCTTAAGACTTGCCCAAGTTGAGAAAACTTACATATAACTTTTCAGAGTGTAATTTTGAGGAAATTATATTAGATGGACACAATCAGTTTTTAGCTCCACTATCTGAAAGTCACCAGGGTAATATCATGGCATGTTGTCAATTGTGTGTGCATGTGTCTGTCCGTCAGTCTATCCAGTCGTATACCTTACTTCGAAAGTCTTGTCCTAAGAACGTACCGAACAGAATTCAATCAAATTTTACAGAAATGAAAAACATGGCTTTAATGGGCGGGGCTAATTTCCATTTATGTTGAAAGCTTTTAAAATCTTTGAAAACTTTGAAATGCTAGAACTATTTCAAAGATTTCAGTGACTTGATTTATATGCCACATATGTCACAGATGATTCAGTTTTAAATGAATTCCTGAAAACACCATTTACTTAATCAGGTTATTCAGGCCTATGGAGCAATACAGGCGCTCAGGCTCCTCTATTTTCTTATCCCATAATGTTTTTCTGAATATATTCAGGCCATAATTATCTTTGATTTAAGCTTATACTATCAGATAATCGTCCTCATGCTGATTAAATTCTTTTTTACACCCATGCCATGTATAACCAATGGACATATAGAGTTTCTTCTGTCCGTGTGTTCGTGGATGTGTCCAGTTATTGTCCGGAGCTTATCTTCTACATTCATTGATGGATTTTAGAATAACTTGGAACAGTCTCCTTGAAGAGTACAAGTGTCATTCATTAACCCATTACCACTCAGCATAATTGTAGAGTGGTCCAAACTCAAAGGAGTTGCAGACGGCAAATTAAAGATTGTGAAAATTCGATTTCATTTACTTATGTGGTAGAAAACATAGTGGATAATGAAGAAATTGCTTGTCACAAGCAATTTCTTCTTTTTCCGCAATGTTTTCCAAAGCTGTGTTTGTTGGAGGCGTCTAAAAGCGTCAATGAGTAGGAATGGGTTAAATTGTGTTGGATACTCCCAAGTCCTTGGTCAAATCTGAAGGTCATGTGACAAGAAATCATGCATACGTGTCTGCGGGACATTTCTAGTCAGAATTGCATTAACCCATTCCCACACAAAGACGCTTTTTGATGCCCCTCAATTAAAATGCTTCGGAAAACATTGTGGAAAATAAAGAAATTGCTTGTTTCAAGCAATTTCTTCATTATTCACAATTTTTTCTAACCCAAGATACAAAGATTTTTAAAATTTCAAAAACTTTTAATTGTCGTCTGCATCTTCTTTCAATTCTGGCAAGTCTATAATTTTTCTGCTTGGTAATGGGTTTAAGTTATAGGGCTAAAAGCCATTGGAAGCTCTAGTTGTTGGTCACTATTTCGTTTGCAAACAGTTCCATTAAAAACTTTTGCCTGAAATGGACAAATGGGTTGTAAAGACTTAGAGCAGACTGCACATATGTGCCAGCTGATCTTTTTGTGGAGTCTGCTTGCGATGAGCTTTACAGAGCTGTCACTATGACAAGACGGTGTATGTGCGTTAGTGCAGTAGTCTGTCCATCCAAATTTGTCCGGACAATTACTACTACATTTATGGATGGATTTCAAAATAACTTTGGGCAATGTGCCATTTGAAAGAATTTTTGAGATAGTTCTAATGTCAAGGGTACAGCTTAAGGTCAAACACTGAAATTATGATTGTCAAGAGCATTTCTCCTACAATTACGGATGGATTTCAAAATAAATTGGCACAATTATTCTCCATCATGAGTAGATGTGCCATTTGAAAGAATTTTTATCCCCCGCCGTTTCGGCGAAGGGAATATAGTAATTGTCTCCGTCCATCATTCCCTCCTTCTGTCACTGAACTTGTCCGGAGCATATCTCTGAAAGTATAATTGCTATCAACTTGAAACTTCATTGGTCGATAGAACTCATTGAGACAAATGCAGTGCACAAGAACCACAACTCTTGCTGGCATAATTTTGGAGTTATTGCCCTTTGTTGTTTTAAAGAGTAAGATTTTGTCCTGAGCATATCTCTGAAAGTATAATAGCTATTACCTTGAAACTTCATAGGTGGATAGATCTCGTTCAGGAGAAGTGCAGTGCACAAGAACCACAACTCTTGCTTGCATAATTTTGGAGTTATTGCCCTTTGTTGTTTTAAAGACTAAGATTTTGTCCGGGGCATATCTCTGAAAGTATAATAGCTATTAACTGGAAACTTCATAGTTGGATAGATCTCGTTCAGGAGAAGTGCAGTGCACAAGAACCACAACTCTTGCCTGCTTAATTTTGGAGTTATCACCTTTGTTGTTTTAAAGACTAAGATTTGGTCTGGGGCATATCTCTTAAAGTATAATAGCTATTTACTTGAAACTTTATAGGTGGATAGATCTTGTTGAGGAGGAGTGCAGTGCACAAGAACCACAACTCTTGCTTGCATAATTTTGGAGTTATTGCCCTTTGTTGTTTTAAAGACTAAGATTTTGTCCTGAGCATATCTCTGAACGTATAATAGCTATAAACAAACTCATTCAGAAGAAATGCAGTGCAAAAGAAGCCTAAATCTAACTGGCTTTAGTTTACTATCAAGCTTTTTTGGCGGGGGATGGCCATGTCTGACATGGCTCTTGATTGGATAGCTTCAAGTTCAAGTTCAAAGCTCAAGGTCAAACAATAAAATTGTGCTTGTCCCGAGCATGATGCCTACAAAACTTTGTGGGCTCGATAGCAGTTGTCCTGGGACTTCCATCTAGTCAGAATACCTTTTGCCATAACAGGAACATTCCAGGTTCAGCATGATAAGGGTTAAGGCTCAACCTTATCATACCCATTTTACACTTCTTGTTGGAGAGGTTTACTAAATGATGATAATGTGATACAACTCAACTTGTGTCTTTATTTAGCTCACCTGAGCACGTAGTGCTCAAGTGAGCTATTGTGATCGTCTTTTGTCCGGCGTCCGTCCGGCGTCCGGCGTGCGTCGTCCGTCAACAATTTCTTTAAACGACATCTCCTCCTAAACCGCTGGGCCAATTTGAACCAAATTTGGCAGAAATGTTCCTTAGGTGGTCCCCTTCAAAAATAGCTAAAAGAATTGAAATCCGTTAAAAACTCTGGTTGCCATGGCAACAAAAGTGAAATTTTGAAATAATCTTTAAAAATCTTCTCCTCCTGACCCAGAAGGCGTAGAGCCTTGATATTTTGCATGAAGCATCAGTATATTGACCTCTTTCAAAATAGCTAAAATCATGATCCTCGGGTCCCCAGGGGCGGAGCCCCAGGGGGGTGGGGTTTATATAGAAATAAAGAACGATTTTTTAAACAACATCTCCTCCTAAACCACTGGGCCAATTTGAACCAAGTTTGGCAGAAATGTTCCTTAGGTGGTCCCCTTCAAAAATAGCTAAAAGAATTGAAATCCGTTAAAAACTCTGGTTACCATGGCAACAAAAGTGAAATTTCAAAATAATCTTTAAAAATCTTCTCCTCCTGACCCAGAAGGCGTAGAGCCTTGATATTTTGCATGAAGCATCAGTATATTGACCTCTTTCAAAATAGCTAAAATCATAATCCTCGGGTCCCCAGGGGCGGAGCCCCAGGGGGGTGGGGTTTATATAGAAATAAAGAACGATTTTTTAAATGACATCTCCTCTTTAACCACTGGGCTGATTTTAACCAAATTTGGCAGAAATGTTGCTTAGGTGGTTCCCTTCAAAAATAGCTAAAAGAATTGAAATCCGTTAAAAACTCTGGTTGCCATGGCAACAAAAGTGAAATTTCAAAATAATCTTTAAGAATCTTCTCCTCCTGACCCAGAAGGCATACAGCCTTGATATTTTGCATGAAGCATCAGTATATTGACCTCTTTCAAAATAGCTAAAATCATGATCCTCGGGTCTCCAGGGGCGGAGCCCCAGGGGGGGGGGTATAGGCATGAAGCATAAGTTCACAGACTTCTTTCTTATTTCTGAAATTATAACCCATGGAAAAAGTTTTTTCCTTCTTTCAAATCGGCACTAAAGCCTTGGAATTTGTAATTTGGACTTTTGGATTCCCAGGTTCATAGTCTTTATATGTAATTGTGGCCCACTTGTTTCATAATCCTAACCTTAACATGAAATTAGACTGTTGAAAGAAAAAGAGCCTTTATCTCAGGTGAGCGCCCCAGGGCCAACGGCCCTCTTGTTGTAAAAGAGTGTTAAAAAGTGTTGAATGTTATTTTTACGTGTTTACAACTCGATGTATTTTCTTCTTTCTTTTTCAGAGAGGTAGTATTCCATTTTCCAAATTCGACTATGTTGTGTGCTGGTTTTTAAATGAGTTTATCTACATTTTATTGATCTTACAATCACATTGGGACCCTAAAATAAACTGGCGAGGACGAAAATTTAAGTTGAAATGGGGTGGAATAGTCGAAGAAATCTTTACCAAACAGACAGTATGATATTTGTGATTGTTTAGTTTCAAAGTTCTTGACCACCGATCGATAAAGAACAAGTCAACTGTTTAAATCTTTTACTATAAAAGTTTCAAAAGTGGTCCAATTTGAAAGAGTTGCAGGCAACAAATTGACATTGCATTTTAATCAAGCAATTAATGTCAAATAAGGGAGGGGAAAGTATTGTGGGAAAAAGAGAAAGTGTTTGTTACATGCGATTTCTCATTTTACTACAATATTTTCTCGATTTTTCTTCTTCAAAGCATCAAAATTGGGGACTGTCTGGTTATGGATTAAAAGCATACAATTATGTAATAATTGATTTAGGGTAACCTCCCACATTCACTTTTACGAAAGCCTTCCTGTGATTTTTTCTTTTTTAAGTTTTAACCAAAACAAAGTTTGAACAACTCTGGGTAAAAAAGAGAAAAGCTTTGTGAGGAGAGGTTTAAATGCTTGAACATAGGATCCTCTTTTTTTTTCTTTATTCCATGTCAATTTTGATTTTGTTTGAGCCCTACATTTTCTCTGTGTTTGTATTGTTTTCTATGATTAACAATGTCATTCATCTGATAAAGGGCTAAAAGTGTAAAAATGCTAAGGACTATTGCAAGAAGGTTTAATAGACACAACAGTAAGTTTTTTTTATTTGACCTGGCACATGAAGAAGCGCATTCTTGGAAATCTGTAAAATCAATAATCAAAGTTGTGGTAGATTGTCCCTTTGTGTAACTGGTTACCCTAAGTTTGAGTTGTCTAAACCATTCCTACACAATGATGCTTTTTGGTGCCTCTCAAGAAAAACAATTAGGAAATGTTTTGAAAAATGAAGAAATTGCTTGTAACAAGGAATTGCTTGTAACAAGCAATTTCTTCGTTTTGCACAATGTTTTCTATCCATAAAGTTGAAAAAATCTATTAAATTTTATAAATTTATAACTCATCTGCAACTCCTTTGAATTTGGACCAGTCTAAAAATGAGCCGTCTGGTAGTGAGTTAACATAAGGTATTGTGAAGTTAAGTCAATATAGCATGTTTTGTCTTTAACTCCTTTCAATTTGGCCTAGTCTTAAATTGTGTTATCTGGTAATGGGTTAACATATTACCAGATAACAAAGTTGAAGACTTGTTCAAATTGAAAAAAGTTTTCATTGACAATTCAAGGCGAGTTGAAAACAGAGGTATCTGTGTATAAAACATTGAGAGAAAAGGAGATGTTGCCTGAAATAAGTAATTTATTCTTTCACTCTGAGTAATCTTCTGGTTTGTCAAATCAGGGGATTGTACAGTTAACCGATTCCCAAATGATGATGCTTTTCGACACCCCTGAAAAACAGAGCTTGGAAAAAAAAATAGTAAAAGTGAAGAAATTGCTTGTAACGAGCAATTTCTTCAATTCCCACATTTTTTGCTAACCCAAAGGAACAAAAATAAAAGAAATAAAATTTTTATCAAACTAAATTTGTCATCTATAATTTCTTTCAATTTGGACCAGTCTAAAACTTGTCTGGTATTGAATTAATATGGTTTAGAGAAGGAAAATAAAAGTATTAAGAATCTGAATGTCTCATATTTTTCACATTTTTTTAGATATAAATTATGACATAAAGATATACATGTAGCTAGATTTTTGTGTAAATTATGTTTGTATTTACAGCCAACTTGAATCTCTTGTGTTACTATTTTACAGCATTTGATGATTTTTACTTTGTTCATTCCTTACAAAGGATTTTTCATTCCTTTTTTTCAATTTAAATATTGGTTATAAAAGCCAAAACGAATGAATGAGATATGTTTTATGTAACTGGTAACTTTCCTGTTGCTATTTTAGACTTTTAATTCATTACAAGAAGGCATAATTTTAGACTAGTCCAAATTTTAAAAAAAATGTAGACAGCAATATCAAGGTAATCAAATTCTGAATATCTCCGTTTTTCTGTGCAGAAAACTGTGTAGATCATGAGGAAATTGCTTGTAATAAGGAATTTCTTCATTTTCCACTCTATTTTCAGGACCTCCTTCCTTGAGAGTCATAAAAGAAGCAGCAGTGGGACTGTTCCAAATTCAAAGGAGTTGCAGACGATAATTTAAAGTTGATGAAAGTTGGGATTTTTTTCAACTTTCTAGGTAGAAAACATTATGTAAAATGAAGAAATTGCTTGTTACAAGCAATTTCTTCATTTTACACAATTTTTCTCAATTGCTTTTCTGGAGGGGCGTCCAAAAGCGTCTCTGTGTGGGAATGGTTTAATCCATACAATGATGCTTTTTGATGCCTCCCAAGGATAACAGTTGGGAAAAAGTGTAAAATTAAGAAATTTGCTTGTAATAAGCAATTTCTTCATTTTCCACAATGTTTTCTACTCGGAAAGTTGAAAAAATCTAAAATTTCATAAACATTAAATTGTCTTCTGCAACTCCTTTTAATTTGGACCAGTCTATTTTTGCCATCTGGTAATGGGTTAGATTCTGATTACTTATTTCAACTTCCTTGTATGAAGAGAAAGGAAACTGGGGGAATTTGACTGGTCCAAATTGAAAGAAGTTGCAGATGACAATTTTAAGATGATGGATTTAAGATATCTTTGTCTTTTGGCACTGAAAATAGTGTGGATAAATTGGTTGTTACAAGCAATTCCTTCATTTTTCACCATGTTTTCCACACTCTTTTCATGAGGGGTGCCAAAAAGCAGGAATGCATGTGAATAGGATAAAAGAATAGAAGATAGCATTTATATCTCTCTTTTTAGGAGACATGGTTTTTGGTAGCTCTGTCTTGTAGGTCTTTCTGCTTTTTTTCGTTTCTGGATGAAATCTCGGAAATTATTAGCTTGATTCTGATTTAATTTCATAATCTTAGGAGATTAAGCCCTAGTTGTGCAAGAAATAAAAAATCTTTTCCATTTTTTTTTTGTTTGAAGTTCAAGGTTATCATTGAAATTTAGGCCTGTAGTTTGCTCGGATGAAATCACAATAAGTATTCAACCCATTTTAATTTGATTTTACACAATTGTATAGTTTTATTCTTATTTGTGCCAGAAACAAAAAATGTTCTATTTGATCATAGGTTCAAAATGATATCTAAAGAAAATAATCTAAAACATAAAAAGCCCTCAAATCATACAGCTGTGGGATTAACTGTCATGAAATGGGGTTTTATAAAGCTGTAGTTATGACATTTTGCTAGCCCACCTACTATATGTACATTCGGAAAGAAACAGATTTTTTCTTTTTGCACAGATTTGCTGAAATGGTATGAACTTTAAAAAAGATTAAATAGTATGTGAGGTAACAATTGAACTTTGATTAGGGTGTTTGAGGGCCTTTCTGTAGCCCTTGTGTTTTAGATACAATGTTATTTTATTTTGCATAATTCAAATTATTTTCTAACTTTATTTTTAAACCATTTAGCATTAGCTCTAATTAAGAATTATCAGACATTTAACCTTGGTTGTGTTTTCATCCATTACAAGAGATTAACATTTAAAACTAGTCCAAATTGGGCTAAAATTGGAAAAAAGTGCCAAATAGGGTAGATAGAAATTGTGAGAAATGGAGAAATTGATTTTTATAAGAAATTACGCCTTTTCCATAAAATTCTACATTATTGTATTTCTTGAGGGATTCAAAAGCGGATTTAGGTTAAGAAAAATAAGAATGATGATAAACAGATAGACACTGTTAACCCTTTCCTGTTTAAACCCGGGATTTTACGTCACATTGATTTTTTATTTGAGAAATCATTGAGGAAAAAGAAGAAATTGCTTGTGACAAGCAATTTCTCCTTTTCCCACAATATTTTCTACCACATAGGATTGTTTCATTTCAAGCTGCATCCAATTTTCATTGTCGTCTGAAACCTCTTTCAATTTGGACCAGTCTAAAATTGCAAAAAACAGGAAAGGGTTTATCAAAAATTCACTAGAGCAATCATATCATCCATTCAGACCCAAAATGAACTTTGAACTCTGACATCGGTCATCACTGATGTGAAGCGATTTCATTGGCGCAGTGACTTAAACAGTGTAACTACGGCTTAATAAAGCTTGTTTACCACCCTCAAGAAAAAGGACAGCATTGTGGTAAATGATCAAACTGTCTGTAACAAGCAATTTCTTTTTTCCAACATATCTTTTCTGCCCCTTCAGACAATAATTTCAAAAATTCATAAATTGTTTTCTATTACTTCTTTGAATTTTGATCACTCTAAAATTTTGTCATGTGGTTAATTGCTGCCTAGTATATGTAATTAGAAGCTATAAAATTACATTAACATTTTACAACCTTTTGAAATCACATAATTCATCCAAGTACCACAAATATACTACTGGTATACAAAGATTGTAGATTGTTCAAACTTTGTAGTTGGAATACAAGATGAATACATATTTAACCTATTATCTGCACAAAATATAAGGCTGGTCCAATTTCAAAGATGTTGATGAAATTTTTGATTTTGGGGTACAAAACATTGTGGATAATGAAGAAAGAGCTTTTAGCAAGCAGTTTTTTTTCATTCCAAACCTTTTTTTAAGGGGTGTCTAAAAGGATCATTGTGTGGTTTGGGTTAATGGTTTATAGGGATGGAAGTCTGTTGAAATGTATTGTGTTGGTTCCCCATGACAGCATTATACTTGTATGCATTTAATGTTTGGTATGTCATGTAACTTTACTGATATTTCATATATTTTGCCTGTAAAGCGAAAAGGAGTCATTTTGTGCTTCTTACATAGTCAGACTGTTTACATGGGAAGTTCAATCATGTTCTCTATCATTAAGATCGGCACTAATGGAAGGTAGAATGACCATTTAACATTCAGAAAACTTTAGAAAGAAGCAAGAATTAGCAATTCTTGTCACTATGCACAACTTGTGCAATTTGACAAGGGTTGACACTTTCACTGCAGTCTCAAAATGATCCCTTTTTGTTGACAGGTCACTGATGTATTGAGCAATACAATTACAGTCAGTCTATGGTACCGTTTTCAGCAACCTGGGCTGCATGACTGGCCTTCATAATGGCTACGACTTTTTGGCTTAACTCATTCCCACTCCCACTTTTTTTTAGACTGGTCCAAATTGAAAGAACCTGCAGAGGACAATTTCAAGTTGATGGAATTTTGATTTTTTTTTTTGTCTTTTTGGATAGAAAACATTGTGAATAATGAAGAAATCGATTGATACAAGCAATTTCTTCTTTTTCCAATGCTTTTTTTTAAGGAGGGATTGTGTTGGAATGGGTTAAAGGTTCATGATTACTGGATTTCATTGGCTGACAAAGTAATAAGTGAATATTGCTCAAGAACTTTGACATTTTCTTGTTTTTCTCTTATGTATTTCAACTTCATTTTAAAATATGCTGTTTTTATCTTCATTTTCATAGAAAAAATGAAGCAGTTCAAGCTGCGAGGTAACCTATGAATTTTAATCATGGTTTCTCTGATCCCTTTTAACCCTTTCCTGTTTTGCAAAGTTTTAGACCTGTCCAAATTCGAAGGTTTTGCAGACAAGAATTTAATGTTGATTTTATTTGAAAAATAACCATTTAGAAGGGTAGAAAATATTTTGGAAAAAGAAGAAATTGCTTGTTACAAGCAATTTCTTCTTTTTCCACAATTTTTTCTCTATTTCAAAACCACAGGGCCTTAAAAACCAGGGATTAACCAGGAAAGGGTTAACAAATAGTAGGTAAAGGAGAAATTGCTGGCAACAAGTCAACTCTTCCTTGTGAGATGTTTATGGTCTTTAGAGTGTTAGCTTTGTGATCAAATGACAAATATCTTTTTCTTTTCAAATTTATTCAAGCATGTTACGACAATTTGCTTGCCTACTGATGATATGTTAGAGATAGGCATTGTGGTATGGAACATTTATGTCTCCAAACCAACAAAAATGAATGACAAATGTCAAAGGTCATCAATTGTGATTGACTGTGGTCATTGGTCAGTTCCTGTGCACCCTTTTGTGTTTCAGGTCTTCTATTGGCCAAAATGTTTAGGAGTGCTGGTATATTCTTGAGAAGGCAGAATCAACAGGAAATAATCCAAGTTCTTGGAACTTGTTTTAATGAAAAATCTAAAGGTTGACACCAAATCACTCCATTTCATTCAATGCTTTTTTTGCTGCATCCGTTTTAGAATTATATCTGCTTTCTTCAAATTGAAAGCTTTTTGATAGAAGTAAAATTGAAGGATAGCTGACCTAGCCCACCAAGCACCCAACAGCCGAACGTAGGCACCTGTAGGCAGTGCTCTTGTTATATCTAAAAAATTATCGTCTGCATTTTTTTCAATTTGGATCATTCTAAATTTTTGTTGTCTGGCAATGGTTTTAACAGCGTTTTATGTTGTACCTACATCTAGAATAACCTGTAGCTATGACGTATAACTTGTTAAACCAACAAAATGCTTTACATATATGTCGACCATTATAGGAATTAAAAGGCCACTTCTGGTATAAATGTACAACTTGATTGGTCTACTTTTTAGCTCACCTGAGCACAAAGTGCGAGGTGAGCTATTGTGATCAGTCGTTGTCCGTGGTCCGTCTGTCCGTATGTCCACAATTTCTTTAAAAATCTTCTCCTCCTAAACCAGAAGGCCAATCAAGCTGAAACTTTGCAGGGATGTTCCTTGGGTGAAGTTCTACAAAAGTTGTTAAAAGAATTTAATTCCGTCGAAAACTCTGGCTGCCGCGGCATGTGAAAATGGGAATGTTTAGTAAATCTGTAAAAATCTTTAAAAATCTTCTCCTCCTAAACCAGAAGGCCAATCAAGCTGAAACTTTGCAGGAAGGTTCGTTAGGTGAAGTTCTACAAAAGTTGTTAAAAGAATTTAATTCCATCAAAAACTCTGGCTGCCGCGGCATGTGAAAATGGGAATGTTTAGTAAATCTGTTAAAATCTTTAAAAATCTTCTCCTCCTAAACCAGAAGGCCAATCAAGCTGAAACTTTGCAGGGATGTTTCTTGGATGAAGTTCTACAAAAGTTGTTAAAAGAATTTAATTCCGTCAAAAACTCTGGCTGCCACGGCATGTGAAAATGGAAATGTTTAGTAAATCTGTAAAAATCTTTAAATCTTCTCCTCCTAAACCAGAAGGCCAATCAAGCTGAAACTTTGCAGGAATGTTCCTTAGGTGAAGTTCTACAATAGTTATTAAAAGAATTTAATTCCATCATATATTTTATATAGAGCTTAATCATATGGTTCTCTACCAAGTATTTAAATATTCAATCTCTGGGGTCTAGAATGGCCCCGCCCTAGAGGTCCGAAGTTTGGAAAAATGCTTACTTAGAGCAATTTCAAAAGACTTCTCCTCCTAAACTATAAGGTCTAGGATATTCCTATTTGGTATGGAGCATAACTAGATGGTTTTGTACAATATCACTAAAAGTTGTCTTCCTCAGGTCAAAAAACGGCCCTGCACTAGGGGTCAAAAATTGGAAAAAAACGCAAAATTAGAGTATGTTAAAAAAAAAAATTCTTCATTTTAAGGAGGAGGGCATTTATATTTTGAGTGTAGCATAGCCTGGCTGTTATCTATCGGTTTTGATCAAATTATGCCTGTAGGTTAATAAACACCCCTTCCCTGGGTGTCCAAAGTTTGTAAAAAAAGCTCCATTAGACCATGTTCAATAGCCTTTTCCTCCCAATCTACAAAGTCTAAGGCATTCATATTTTGTATATAGCATAACCAGATGGTTCTCTACCATGTTAGCTAAAATGTTAGCCCTGGGATAAAACATGGCACTGCCCAAGAGGTCAAAATTTTTTGAAAACGCTCAATTAGAGCAACATCAAAAGTCTTCTCCTTCTGAAATATAAGGTGAAGGGCATATATATTTGGTATGTAGCATGACTAAATAATTTTGTACTATGTAACAGGAAAATATGCTCTTATGATAAAAAATGTCTCTGCTCCTGGAGTAGAAAATTGCGTAAATTGCATTGAAAGAATTCTTTTTAAATATAGGCTCTAAAGCATTTACATTAAAAATAAAGGATAACATTAGTGTTATCTACAATGTTTATATCCTTTTGACAAACATGGCCCTTCCCAAGGCATCCAAAGATATGAAAAACGCTTAATAAGAGCATGTTCAAATATCTTCCACTCCTCATGTATAAGTTGTAATGCATTCATATTTTGATGTATAGTACATCCAGATTGTTCTCTACCAAGGTTGCTAAAATTACACCCATTGAAGTTGCAGACAGTAATTAGAGTTTGATTGAAATCTAAATACAAAGAATTACAGGTAGAAAACACTGTGAGAAATGGATAAATTGCTTGTCACTCCCTTTCTCACTATGTATTTTTCAAACCTATTTGCCCTGAGGGTGACAAATTCTGGAATAGTTTGGTAATGGATAAAACTATAAAGCCAAAGGCATTCATTATTATTGTAAAACATTACTGGATTGTTTTGTACAAAGCCCAAAATCTTATATATCTTTTATAAGTTGTGTCTTTTTTATACTAAAAAGTACTGTAATTTTGAGATGCCTCAGGTGAGCGATTTAGGATCATCATGGTCCTCTTGTTTTAAAATCGACAGCTGTGGTCTGTTAATTTTATCATTACTTTCCTATAAAATTAGACCTAATTTTTAGTTGGACAATAATTTATTTACTCAAGAGAAGCATGAGAAAATGTATTGTGTATATTAAATGTAGTGCTATAATTGAAATGTTGGCATAGCAGTTTACAATGATTTCATTTTTTTACATTTATAGAAATAGCGCTTTTGTATTGTACATACTGTTTTATTACTTGGTTGTTCATTATGTCAGAGTATTAACAAAGAGTATGTAATACCTTAATATATATTTTTGTCACGGAAACGAGATTAATTTATTTCTCAATTTTTATGCTTCTTTTTCTAAACATCAAGTATATTGCTTTTGTAAAGTCAATCTGTTTTCCCATTGCTGTCTATATAAAAAAAATGACATTTTTCTACACCTCAAAAACTCCCAAACCAGACAAAATTCTAGAATGATGAAATGTTTCAGACGACAATTTCAAGTTGATGGAATTTACGATTTCGTCCTTCATAGAAGAAAACATTATAAAAAATAAACTAACCCATTCCCAAACCATTAGAAACTGGTCAAAAATGTAATAGGGTGCAGACAAGAAAGCTAAGTTATTTCAGAAATAAGATCCATATCAGGTAGAAAACATTGTGAGAAAACAAGAAATTGTTTTTTAAGCAATTTCTTTTTTTCTTGCAATCTTTTCCAGAGCTATATTTCATCAGTATTGTGTGGTAACGGGTTAAGTATTAGTGGTTCAAGTTGAGAGCATAGATTAAGGTTTTTTCAACCCATTCTCACATAATCCCACTTTGATGACCTTTATGAAAAGAGTTTGAGAAAATATTGTTGAAAATGACGTAATTGCTTGAACAAGCTATTTCTTCATTTCCCACATGATGTAATTGCTTGAAACAAGCTTTTTCTTCATTTTCCACATGACTTTTTCTACCAAGAACAAGAAAGATATTTGAAATTCTATCGACTAGAAATTGTTATCAGCAACTTCTTTCAATTTGGCCCAGGCTCTAATTTTGTGGTCTTGTATTGAGTTAAAACAGATATTTTTAAATGATTCCTTCTCTGTATTTGGAAATGTTGTCAAGTTTTGTGTTCAGAGTGTTTAGAATCTTTGTTTGAATTATTTGGCTATTGTCTCTTTTGTGTTCATTTGTTTCTTAGTTGGTATAAGCTTAGTGCGAGATTCTAAGATTAGAGATTCTTACAGTCTATTCTTGCCATTTATGGGAAAAAGAAGAAAATGTCAGTAGCAAGCATGGTCTTCTTTTTCATTTTCCATCGCTATCTTTAACCATAATCCATTCCCACACAATCCTGCTTTTTTAAGCCACTGAAGAATTGTATGAAAGAAAACATGATAAGAAAAGGAGAAATTGCAATTTCTCATTTTATCAAGATGTTTTATACCTTAGTTTTCAATTTCAAATGAATTTGAATTATCTTCTGCATCTCCTTCCAATTTGGACGAGTTTTGTAGTATTGATAAATGAATCAAAAGGCAGAATTCTTCGGTCAAAGGTTGACCTAATCTCAAGTTTTCACACCCTCAAGAAGTTGATTTAGAAAAACATTTGGAAAAATGCCATTGCTTGTTACAAGACTTTAAGTCATTACCAGACAGCAACAATTTAGAACGATCCTAATTGAAAGGACTTGCAGACAACAGATGACAGATTTGTTCAAGTCTTTTGGAAGAAAACATTGGGTAAAAAAGAAATTTACAAGCAATTTCTTCATTTTACACAATGTTTTCCCAATTGTTTTTCTTGGGGGGGGTCGAAAAGCCTCATTGTGTGGGAATGGGTTAAATTTTTAGCTCGGCTGGTTTTGGAGAAAACCTGAGGTATTGCGATAGCCTTGGTGTCATCGTTATTGGCATTCACTTGAAACTTGGCACACATGCTCACTATCAAAAGAGGAACCTATACTATCAAGGGGTTTTACTCTAGATGCATTTTGTGTGAATTGTGCCCCTTTTTCAACTTAGATTTTTTATCCACTATCCAGTACCCAACAGCCGAGCGTAGGCACCCATAGGTGGTGCTCTTGTACTAACTTCAAGTTATTGTCTGCAACTTATCAAACGCATTACCAGATAGCAAAATTTTGACTGGTCCAATTTAAAAGCAGCTGCAGTTGACAATTCAAAGTTTATGAAATTTTCAAATTTAAGAAATTTTTTATGAGAAGCAATTTATTCATTTTCCAAAACATCCTTGAGAGGCATTAAAAAATGTCGCTGTGTGGGAATGGGTTATATTTGGTCATTTGAGCATCAGATAAAAAAAAAAAAAAAATTTGATTTGTGCGTTTAATTTTCAAATCTAACTTGCTAATGATTGCTTGTGGGAAAAGAAGAAATCGCTTGTCATAAGCAATGCCTTTTTTCCCCACAATGATTTATAAAAGTTTAAAATGGCATTGACTTAACACCAGAAGTTTTAAAGGAAAGGGTTTAAACTTTGAAAAGCCAAAGTTTTAACTTTGACAAGCCAAAGTTTTGTAACTAGCCGAATAATTATCTACCAAAAGATTCCATGTTTTATTGAAGTATTGTTTCTGTAATGATATATTTTGTATTTTTATGTAACCTTATATAATACTCTCTTTTGATTCAGTATTTGGGTCTTCTGTTGGAACAAGATCTTGAACACAGTTTATGAACATGTTTTCCTCTCTTTGCTGATATGTTGTGTTGTATGCTTTGGTCAATTATTTAAGTTATTTGAAGTATCCGACATTATAGGCTTGCAAATTTTACCTTAGCAGAGATAGTACTAGCTGTACATAATATTGGGTCCTGTGTGGCTTAATGGTTGGGACGACAAATTTTCAACTTTAAAAGAAGTCGAAGAATACTGGTCACGCAGGTATCTACTTGGGCAAGCAGCTTATTGCTAGTGATACCCAGGATGCATATGAATGGGGGAACTTAGCCCTGTTTTAATTGAAAGATTGTTCAAAGCAGTGTTGCAATCAAAGGACTGCTAGAACAGAAAACACTTATTATGGGTTGGTTATTTTTTAGAAAGATTAATGGTATGCAATGCTTGTTTTAAAGGGAAAACAGAATGTCTAGACAAAGATCAAACTGCACATATGTGCAGTCTGATCTTTGTCTATACCTCCTGCCAAAACAGGAATATTCTGTTTTCAGCATGACAAGGGTTAAATCCCATTCAAACAAATCAGCGTATTCAATGGCAACTTGGAAAAATGACCATGCATATCTACATGACTAGAAGGCTGATATACCTATCTGTCAGCTTGATGATGCGATGAGGAGAGGATGTATTAACTTGATGTCAAATTCAAGGCCTCTATAGTATATGTGAGAAAAGCTGTTATTGTATTGTCATTTCAGGTCTCTATATACTATCAATTTTGTAGGCAATGATATATTTACTAATCCTAAACCCTTTCAAAAACAATGGGGCTTTTGTCGCCCCAATGTAAAAAACACTGTAGGAAATGAAGAAATTGCTTGTTACAAGCAATTTCTTCATTTTCCACAATGTTTTCTATACAGAAAGTTAAAAAAAAAAAATAGATTCATAAATTTTAAAATATTGCCATGTGGTAATGGGTTAACCCTTGCCATATAGAACCCCGAATATTTCCTGTTTTGGTAGGAGGTTATGCAGTGCAGTCTGGTCTTAGTCTTTTGTAAGCCAGATTTGCTGCAAGATCAATTTTCAAAAATATCAACTCCGATATTGGCCTATATTTATGTGTAGCATTTTTGTTTGGTTGGCAAATTAAACTTTGTAACTACTGTTTATTCGAGCTGTAGTTACGATGTTTAAGCCACCAACCAACCATTGCAAAATGACGCCTTTCAAAATAAGTGGAACTTCCTGTCCAAGTTGATGGGTGATTCAAATGGAGCAAGTGGGGTGAGTCAACTATTGGTCAATTGACAGGGTGTTGGTGATCTTGAAGATTTATCAATGAACTGACTTGTCATTGTCATTAACCCTTGTCATGCTGTATGAACCACCTTTCTAAATTACTGTAAAATGAAAGTGTTGAAAGCACTGACTGAACTTTTTGTTAAAAACTCAGTATTTCTTTTAGAATTCAATTTCATAAACAACTCTGGCAGGAAATATACAAGCAGGAGGTGTAGACTAAGATCAGACTGCACTTATGTGCAGACTGATCATGGTCTTCACCTCCTGCTAAAACCGGAAAATTCTGGGTTCAGCATGACAAGGGTTAATAGTGTATGGAGCCTATTAGTGCTTCACAAACAGGTCTTTTTGGGTAGAATTCTTTTTAGGGGTGTTTGAAAGCTGCATTGTAAGGGAATGGGTAAAAAATAGATTAGAGTAATAGAGAAGACTGTATACAGAATTGGATGCACGCAGGATCATTTGCTAATGGACTCAATTGACCAATTCCAGCTGTCAATCAAGACATCAAACGACCAATCAAATCATTTACCCAGCCCAATCCGGAGCTTTCAACTCTTTGACATTAGCCGCCATTTTTGTTGACCTTTAAAAATGGAAGCGGAACATCCTATCGGAGTTAATGGGCCAGCAGTTGGTCAATTGAGGGCTTACTGCAAAACCATCATTTTCATAATTTTTGCACAAGCCCATCTAAATGTGAAGGTAGTGTTACTTTTATTCTAAATTGACAAGTTTTCATGTAATACTCCGTAAAGAGCAGCGCTTACTGTACTTATACCCTATTTGTTTTAGACACAATAAAAGCAATGCAATAGAGATATATTAAATATTTGTATCTTGTTTACTTCTACTCCTGTAAATACTTACTGGCTGTATTGGATGATGATATCTTACGGCACAATCATCGACGACTTGCAGTAGTGGAAAAATGAGTTGTGAAAAGGAGAAATGGTTTAAAATAAGTAATTTCTCCTGTTTTCACCATAATTTTTTACCAAATATAACTTATTTACCACTAAAAAACAATTCAATGAATTTGGACCAATCTAAAAAAAATTATCTGGTAATAGGTATTTTAGAGGTCAGATAGTTCCAGATCAAACAAGAGGAGCATGATGGTCCTATATTGGTCACCTGGATACGTGAGTTCCAAGGTTTTTAAGACTGTCGTAAATTTCTCTATGACATATACGGGATCCAACATTCAAAGAAGATTGGGCAAAATGGTGGCCCCTAAAATGCAAACAAGGAAATTGTCATTAAGACCCTGTTTACCATGTTTTCCAAAAGAACCTTCCAATTTTTCAATTGATTTTATCCTTGTGATCAGACATACAATCTGACCATGCTTCTTGAAGATTGGACCATAACTGTGGCCCCAGGAGTGCCAACAAGGAAATTGTCAGAAGGGCCCCTTTTCCCATGTTTTCCAACGAACGTTCCATTTTTTCGACAAGGTTCTTGAAAGTTGGGCCAAAATTGTGGGCCCTAGAGAGCTTACAAGGAATTTTTCATTGTATTCAAAGCTTACATTATATACCATATATAGATATAAGTCCCACCTATTTAAAACATTTTTTTCATTTGACCAAAAATCTGTTTATAGTCTGGTAAAAGGTAACCAAAGGATCATCCCTGTGAAAGTTGATTTAAATCAATTGCCTGGACTCTGAGAAGATTTTAAAAAGATTTCACCATATATGGAAATTAGTCCCAACCATTAAAGCCATGCTTTTCATCTGATCAAAATTATTTGAAGAAATGTAATAAAAGGTCACCAAAATTAATGATCATTTCTGTAAAATTTGGTTGAATTCCATCCATTGGTTTCTGAGAAGGTTTTAAAAGGTTTCACCATATATGGAAATTAGCCCCACCCATTAAAGCCATGTTTTCATCCGATCAAAATTCTTTGAAGGAATTTGATAAAAGGTCACCCAAGGATCATTTCTGTGAAATTTGGATGAAATCTATCCATTGATTTATGAGAAGATTTTCAAAGGTTTTACCATATATGGAAATAAGCCCTGCCCATTAAAGCCATGTTTTTCATCCAATCAAAATTCTTTGAAGGAATCTGATAAAAGGTCACCTAAGGATCATTTCTGTGCACTTTGGTTGAAATCTGTTCAGTACTTTCTGAGGAGAAGAATTTTTTTAGAAGAAAAGTTTACAGACGGACGCACGCAAACCACACCATGACAATAGCTCTCTGGCTTTCAGCCAGTGGAGCTGAAAATGTGGAGTGGAGTGGACATGATTTTTCATCAAAGGGGCCCTGACTCTGTAACAAGAGGACCATGATGGTCCTAAATCACTCACCTGTGGCATCTGCAAATTACAGTACTTTTTTGTTCAAAAGACACATCTTGAGCCAAATATCATTAATATGTACCATATTTCAAAGCTCTTGGCCTTATGCTTTGTAAAATCAGGGATCGCACAGAAAAGGGCTAATTTTCAGAGTACAATAATTCTTTGAAGTATTTGGTAGAGGGTCAATGTGATAATATGCACAAAATACCAAAGCTCGAGGCTTTATGGCTTAGGAGGAGGAGATTTTTAGCTCACCTGAGCACAAAGTCAAGTCCGTCCGATGTGCATCGTCTGTCAACAATTTCTGTAAACGACATCTCCTCCAAAACCACTTGGCGAAATTGAACCAAATTTGGCAGAAATGTTCCTTAGGTGGTCCCCTTCAAAAATAGCTAAAAGAATTGAAATCCGTTAAAACTCTGGTTGCCATGGCAACAAAAGTGAAATCCGTTAAAACTTTGATTGCCATGGCAACAAAAGTGAAATTTTAAAATAATCTTTAAAAATCTTGTCCTCCTGACCCAGAAGGCGTAGAGCCTTGATATTTTGCATGAAGCATCAGTATATTAACCTCTTTCAAAATAGCTAAAATCATGGTCCTCGGGTCCCCAGGGGGTCGGGGTTTATATAGAAATAAAGAACGATTTTTTAAATGACATCTCCTCCCATACCATGGGCCAAATTGAACCAAATTTTGCAGAAATGTTCCTTAGGTGGTCCCCTTCAAAAATAGCTAAAAGAATTGAAATCTGTTTAAAACTCTGGTTGCCATGGCAACAAAATTTAAATTAAAAAATCATCTTTAAAAATCTTCTCCTCCTGACCCAGAAAGCGTTGAGCCTTGATATTTTGCATGAAGTATCAGTATATTGATCTCTTACAAAATAGCTTAAATAATGATCCTAGGGTCTCCAGGGGCAGAGCTGGGAGGGAGGGGGTTATAGGCATGAAGCATCAGTTCACAGATTTCTCCCTTATTTCTGAAATTATAACCCATGGATCCAGAGGGAGAAAAAAGTTTTTTCCTTCTTTCAAATCAGCACTTAAGCCTTGGAATTTGTAATTTAGCCTTTTGGATTCCCAGGTTCATAGTCTTTATATGTAAGTGTGGCCTACTTGTATCAAAATCCTAACCTTAACATGACATTAGACTGTTGAAAGAAAAAGAGCCTTTAACTCAGTTAAGCACCCCGGGCAAACGGCCCTCTTGTTTAAAATATGTTGACAGATGGGCAGATCAACGCCGGACATTTACCGATCACAACAGCTCACCTTCAGCACGTTGTGCTCGGGTGAGCTTAAAAGTAAATGGACAGCGACCAAATTTCAGTGCGCACATCACTGCATGATACTAAGTCTATCTGCAAAGTTTGAATCAATCTAAGCAGAAGTTGCAGAGAAATCATGTAGACAAGGAAAAAGCTAAAGAGAGACTGACTTGGAAACTAAGGGACCTATGGACCAGCCGACTCTTATAACAGAGCAGTTTTATTAGGGGGGGATAAGATTTAAATGAAATGCATATAACCAAAATTGTCGAAAAGCGGACTTACACCACTTACCAGTGCTAGTTAACCGTTTGACCTATGTTATCCCCCCAAAACAGGGCCCCTCCTTGGGTCATGGATAACATTTGCATTAAGTTTCAAGCTAAATGGTTTAACAAATAGAGCATGTAAATTGTTTAACCCATTCCCACATCGCAAAAGCTTAGACTTGTCTGAGATGAAAGACGATGCAGACGACATTTTCAAGTTAGTGCAATTTAAAACAAGAGCCTCACCTACAGGTGCCTACGCTTGGCTATTGGGTGCTGAATAGTAGATAAAAGCCTAAAATGCATCTCGAGTTATCCCCCTCAATAGTATAGGTTGCTCTTTCGATAGTGAACAAGTGTGCCAAGTTTCAAGTGAATGCCTTTAGTAGAACCAGAGATATCACAAAATGTGTATCACAAGTTTTCACATGACGACAACAACCATGACAACAACACCAAGGCTATAGCAAAACCTCAGGTTTTCTCTGAAAACAGCCGAGCTAAAAATGTTGCCTTTTAGGATAGAAAATATTTTGGACAGTGATAAATTGCTTGTTACAAGCAATTTCTTCATTGCTCCCATTGTTTTCAAGTTTTATTCTTGAGGGCCATGAAAAAGGATTGTGTGGGAACAGGTTAAATCAAAGTTCGATTGTGATCTTGACCCAGACCTACAAACACTAGAGCACTTTCTTGGATCATTGGTAACATTTGCATGAAGTTTCATAGTCGAAGGTCACTTGGTTCCAGAGTTAGAGCATGAAAACAAAAAGTCTACAGATAGATGGATGGACAGACTTGACATGGTGAAACAATATACCCCCTCCACTACTTTGTAGGTGAGGGTTATAACAATACAAAGTCAACCACAAAACATACACTATGATAAATGAGAAAATGAAACTAACCAGAGGAGCTTGAGCACCTGATTTGCTCAACTGGCCTGATAACTTATCATACAGCTAATTTAGTTTTATAAACATAGGAAGCAACTCATCCAAACAAGAGGGCCAAAAGGGCCCTAAATTGCTCACATGAAAATGATTTCTCTAATGAGGGACATTGCTGTGTTATCTTCCCTTTGTCCTGTGACCATTAAATCAGAGGTGTGCCAAATTGTACATTGGTCCTTTCACTTCATTACCTTTTTTTTTTTTTATCCTTGTTCAGCGATTTTTGATTTGCCTTTTCTAGTTTTATTTTAAAAACAAATCTCTCGATGGTGTTAGTTTATGGTTCAGAAATAACATAGAAATGTATTTTTCAAGATGAAACAAATTTTCCTGCTCTAAAGTTTGCATTATACAGCTGATCTTAAAACCAGACAATGCAAAGAAATCCAGGATAAAGTCCAAGTAAAACACTGATAGGGACCAATGTTTTCTGGAGAGTATTCAAGAGAGATAACCCAAGAATGTTCCTCATTCTGGTAAGGCAAGCCCTCTCAAAATGAACAACTTTTGAAAAGGGTCACCAAAGGAGCATTCCTGCCAAGTTTGGTCCAAATTGTCTGAGTGGTTTATGAGAAGATTTCGAAAGAATTATTTCATTATTTCTTTAAGGTCTGACAAGCTCTACTAACCATGTTTCCATTTTTTTAACTAATCAACGTTTCATTTATGAAGTTTGGAAAAGACTGCCCAAGGAACATTCCTGCCAAGTTTGGTCCAAATTAGCCAACTGGTTTGGGAGGAGAAGATTTTTACAGAATTATTTCATGTTTTCTTTGACCCTGGAAAGCCTGCCCTGCCAAACCCATATTTTTTCAAAATCAAAATTTCATCAACAAGTTTTAAAAGAATAAGCCAGGCCCTGCCAAGACTTTGTTTTTTGCAAACCAAAAGTTTCACCAAAGGAACATTCTTGCCAGGTTGAATTGGCCTTGTGCTTTAGGTGAAGATTTTTAAAGAATTATTTCACTATTTCTCTTATGTTTGCTGCCATGCCTTTGTTATTGCGAATCAAAATTTCAAGCAGAAGTTTTTAAAGGGTCATTAAAGAAACTTTGTCGAAATTGGCCTTACGCTTTAGGTGGAGAAGTTTTAAACAGATTCCATTTTTTCTCTAAGGTCTGATAAGCCCTACCTGCCATGCCCCCATTTTTTCACTAATCAAAATTCATGAACAAGTTTTGAAAAAGACCATCAAGGAACATTCTTGGCAAATTTGGTCCCAATTGGCCCTGGGATATCGTCGGAGAAGATTTTTAAAGAACCATTTCATGCTTTATGTCTAATAAGCCTGGCTCTGCTACACCCCTACTTTTAGGCGTTTTTGAAAAGTGTCACCCAAGGAGCACTCCTGCCAAGTTTGGTTGAAATTGGCCCAAGAGGAGAAGATTTTTAAAGATTTGTCATTAAGGCCCCTTTTCCTGTGTTTTCCCACAGAACGGTCCTGTAGTCTATAGGGTTTATCCTTTGGACCTATCAATTACCCTGACAAAGTTTCATTAAGATTGAGCCAAAATTAAGGTCTCTTGAGCTTAAACAAAGAAATTGTCATTAAGGCCATTTTTCCTTTTTTTCTCATAGAATCTTCCCGTAATCATTAGGTTTCATCCTCGAGACCTGATATTTATTCTGGCCAAGTTTCATGAAGAATGAGCGAAATTTGTGGCCTCTAGTGTAAACTCAAATCATAGGCTTGAACGGCCTCAAATGAAGTCAGGACTGTATATTAACAATTTGTATGATAGTTGAAGTCATCCTCTGATTTGTCTGTTAATTTTCCTTAATATGAAATCACATTTGAAGACTTCTATCTCCCCCACCCCCAAACGGAATCCCAACAATATTTTCTCGACCATAACTGACTTGATCAACAGCGTAATTGTCGAATTTGGACAAAATATATGAAGTATAGTTTAAGGAGCATCACCCTCAGATATTTCGAAAGATAACAACTGTAGTTACAAGATTTTAGCAGAAACCAACAAAATACAGCATGCAAAGAATTATTATATTCTACCCTTACCTTCCCGGTCTATCTGAATTGAATAATCCGTAAATTTCTACAGGTCTACAAATTGTGGTTCTCTTTTGGTCACGCCAATATTTTAAAGCTAGAATTTTCACCCGAGACATGTTTTATTATTATTGATAGTTGTCAGAATTAATCTGATTGAAATTAGCTTTACACCGATGTAAATATTTCCATCCTTAGACAAAAGGGATAAAATCTAAGTATCTTGCATAGCGACGTCTCCTTGGAGACCGACGAGTTGTTGAACACCTGGGGGGAACTGACGCATTGAGAAAATGACTTGAGGATCTCCCTTCGAACCTCTTTCGGGTTATGGACTTGGTCTAGGTTATGGACTTGTTCTAATTTCTTTACCATTGTTAAAAATACCGTAACAATAAATCAACTCAAAAACTCTATTTTACGAATCGGGAATTTACACCGAACAGATGCACGTGTACAAAACTGGATAAAACTGTGTAGCTGGTAACTTTTAAAATCGTAAGAATGAAGGTTATAATAATCCAAAAAATCCGAGAAGGCGGAATGTCTAGTTTCACTTTCGACTATGTCTAAGATCGTCGAATCATTGAACACAGTAGGCCTACCATACCTTTTTTTTGTTAAATAAAATCTGTAATGATGGTAAGTTCAGGCAGTCAATTAAATGATGTCAGAGACATAAATATACATTATTCTATGTCTCTAATGATGTTAAGTTTTGACATAACGACAAACCCGGAGGTTTCCCTCTGTCGAGTGGCCTGGATGCAACACTGTTTAAGATGGTATAATAGAAGTACCTGTAAAAGTCATGACCTTAATGACTGCGAACATTCAGTGATTCAGCTTTTCGCTGTCATTTTTTATGAATAAGCTTACATTTTCAGATAGTATACTACAAGGAATTATGAATCAATTCACAAGCAAGGAAAAAATTTTCAGGTCGTTGTCAGGTTCCTTGAAGCAAAGAGTGAATTCAGGCAAGTCAGAGACATAAATATACATTATTCTATGTCTCTGATGATGTTAAGTTTTGACATAACAACAAACCTGTAGGAAAAATTTTTCAGGTTGTTATCAGGTTCCTAGAAGTAAAGCGCGAATTCGGGCAATTCCTAGATTACAGTCAGTATCCTGACTGCAATAAAAATTGTCATTAAGGCCCCTTTTCCTGTGTTTCTTCCTATAGAAGCTTCCCATAATCAATAGGGTTCATCCTTATGATCAATTAATTATTCTGGCTAAGTTTTGTGAAGATTGGGTCAAAACTGTGTCCTTTAGAATGTAAACACTTAAATTGTTGATGCTACACGACAGACATCCAATGATCACAAAAGCTCATCATGGTAACTTTGTGCTCAGGTGAGCTGAAAAGACTTAAATTTTTCACTTTGTACCATAAGCAGAAGTAAGCTATGCCCATAACAGGTACGTTTTTTTATACACTCAAATTCTTTTTAAGGAATCTGATAAAGTGACACCCAGGAATCATTCCTGTGAATTTTTGGCAAATGCAATCCACCCGTTTCTCAGAAGATTTCAAAGTTCTCACCATATATGGAAATGAGCAGAACCCATTTAGGCCATGTTTTCATCTGATAAAAATTCTTTGAAGGAATCTGATAGAGGGTCACCCAAGGATCATTCCTGTGAAATTAGGTTGAATTATGTTCATTACTTTCTGAGGAGGAGATTTTTAAAGTGAAAGTTTACAGACATATAACAGACACAAGGCCATGATGATAGCTCATTGGCTTTCAGCAAGTGGAGCTAAAACTTACAACAAGAGGGCCAGTAGCCCTGGCGCTCACCTGAGATAAGGCTCTTTTTTTTCTTCAAGGCTTAATACAAACTTGGTCGGAGGAAGATCTCCTTTAACATTTAACTAAATCAACAAGCCCAATTTGGTTTAAATTGGACAAATAGTTTGAAAGGGTTGCCTTCTTTATTTCTAATTAAGCCTAATCATCCTGTGGCTCCAAAATTTTATCAATTTTGAAAGAGGTCAATGTACTGATGCTTCATGCAAAATTCAAGATTCTCCAGCTTCTGGGTCAGGAGGAGAATTTTTTTTCTTTTTTTTTCAATTTTACTGTTGCTGTCATAGCAACCAGAGTTTTCAACTGATTAAATTCTTTGGTTGAAATCAGCCCAGTGGTTTGGGAGATGTTGTTTTAAAATTCCTTCTTTATTTCAATTCTTTTAGCAATTTTCATACGGCAACACCAAAGGAACATTCCTGCCAAATTTGGTTGAAATCTGCCAAGCGGTTTGGGAGGAGATGTCATTTCAAAAATCCTTCTTTATTTCTATATAAGCCCCCACCCAACCTGGGGCTCCGCTCCTGGGGACCGGAGGGTGATGATTTTAGCAACTCTGAAAGAGGTCAATGTACTGATGAATCATTCCAAATATCAAGGGTCTACGCCTTGTGGGTCAGGAGGAAATAATTTTTAAAGTTTTCATTAAAATTTTAGTTTTGTTGCCATGGCAACCAAAGTTTTTAACGGATTTCAATTCTTTTAGCAATTTTTAAAGGACACCACCCAAGGAACATTCCTGCCAAATTTGGTTGAAATCCGCCAAGCAGTTTAGAAGGAGATGTCATTTTAAGATTGTTGACACACAATGGACAGAGGACAATCAAAATACCTCACCATGAGCACTTCATGCTCAGGTGAGCTAAAAAGATGACCCTTTTGTTGCCTGTTATGACATGCCCATTATCATGTTTGTTCTGCTAGATGAAATTTCCACCAGTGAAGCTAAAAAGGAAAATGACAAAAAACAAAAGATGAATAATCAATAAATAAGAAAGAAAGGAAAAAAATCTTCCCATTTTGTTGCCTTTTATGATATGCATGCCGTAACATTTGTTCCACCTGATTAAAATGGCAGCTTTGACATTCATTGTACTGCAGCCATTTATTCTTATTGAACGCCACAGGGTCTCACAGGCCTAGTGATTTCC
This sequence comes from Fragum fragum, assembly GCA_946902895.1. NCBI lineage: Eukaryota > Metazoa > Mollusca > Bivalvia > Cardiida > Cardiidae > Fragum > Fragum fragum. Next base: position 18,802,974 of record OX336367.1, on the reverse strand, counting down.
ATTCCACATCCCATTTACATCGAGATAAAAATATGAGTTTTGGAACAAAAACCACTCCTGCCTCCTGCTTCCTCCAGCTACAATAGCTATAGAGGTCAAGATCAATTGCCTTCAACAATCCCCCATTAATAAAATGCAGAGGATTGATTGATCAAATGGGGTTTAACGCCACTTTTAACAGTATTTCAGTCATATGGCAGAGGCTGGACCACCTAACATTGGATTCTGGTATTTCTCACACCAGTACTACCACTACATCCTTTCCTAGCCTCCAGCTCCTATTTAGGTTTACGATTATCCACCCATTGGTGAGAGACAAATGTCAGAAATGTGCCGGCGGGGATCAAACCTATGACATCCCATTATTGCCGATTAGGAGTCTGATGAGCTACCAACTGCGCTATGACGGCGGCAGATATGCAGAAGAACTATTCTTGAAAAATGCTTAGAATCCTGTACTCTTCAACCTACATGAAAATTGTTTCAAAGCTCATTTTTACATTTGTATAATTCCTTATGATTACTTTATCTGACTTATTATATAATCTACATGGCAAAATTTAGAATGGTTCAAATTCAAAGAAATTGCAGATGACAATTTCAAGTTGAGAGAATTTTGAGTATCTCCATCTTTTTGGGTGGAAAACAAGGCTGCAAATGAAGAAATGTCATGAAAAAAAGCAATTTCTTAAAATCAACCTTGTTTTCCATGAGGCTTTTATGCGGGGCATAAGAAAGCAGGATTGTGTGGGATTGGGTTAACTTTTGCGGTTGTAAGGTCATCCAACCTTTCAAACCCTTTCCTGTACAATCCCTGATTCTTATACGTCACTGTGATTTCTCACTTAAGAAAACATGCAAAAAGAAGGAATTACTTTGCTTGTTGCAAGCACTTCCTTCTTTTCCAACAATATTTTCTATCAGATTGGATGATTACTTTTTAAATTCTACTCACTTTATAATGTCTCGTCTGCTAGCCTTTTGAATTTGGATGAGTCAAAAATTTTGAAAAACAGTAAAGGGTTAAAAAGTATGGTTAAACAAACAAACAAGAGAGATCAATGCAATTTGACGAGACACAGTCCCTAAAATTTTATTGGTTGTCATCCATTTATCGTCACAAAAAACATGATAGACATGATATACTTGTGAGAAATTTAACAACAAAGATTTGTGTTATTTAACTTTATGAAAATATTCCTCTGTATAAACAAATTCCCAATTTTCAACGTTACATACAGCCAACTACTACCAAGAACAAATACGGGGACCATTGCAAAATGGAATATCTCGAATTACAGGTAGGCGGTCAATACTGCCATAACATCCAAGACACCTAAATTTCCTTATTTCAGAATTAACCCATTCCCACACAATCCCTCCTTTATGCCCCTCAAGGATAAAGCTTCGAAAAACATGGAAAATGAAGAAATTGCTTGTAACAAGCAATTTCTTCATTATCCACAATGTTTTCTTTCCAAGAAGACAAGAACATTTAAAATTCCATCAACTTTGAATTGTTGTCTGCAGCTTTCAATTTGGACCTGTCTAAAGTTTTGTTGTGTGGAAATTGATTAACCCATTCCAACTCAATCCCTCCTTTTTACGCCCCTCTAGAAAATAGCTTTTGAAAACATTGTGGAAAATGAAGAAATTGCTTGTATCAAGCAATTTCTTCATTATCCACAATGTTTTCTATCCAAAACGACAAAGAAGTTCAGAATTCCATCAACTTGAAAGTGTCGTCTGCAGCTTTTGTCAATTTGGACCTGTCTAAAGTTTTGTTGTGTGGAAATTGGTTAACCCTTTCCTGGTTTTCGAAACTTTAGACTGGTCCAAATTGGAAGAGGATTCAGACGACAATGAAAATTGGATGCAATTCCAAATAAAACCGTCCTATGTGGTAGAAAACAATGTGGGAAAATGAGAAATTGCTTATTATAAGCAATTTCTCATTTTTCCACAATGTTTTCTCAAGTATAAAATCACAGTGATGTAAAATCCCGGGTTTATCCAGGAAAGGGTTAAATCACTATCTAAATATCGACACTTACGACAATGTTGTTCTAAGCCCTTGGTATGAAAAACCTGCATATCCAAGATAATATTTCCTTGTAGATTTTATTTAGTCCTTTTCAGTGGAAACTGCCTGAAAATGCCTAGCGTCAAAGAAACCTTTTTTGCCTTAAATCCATTTCTTAACTTCAAAATCATTCAAATAGTGTTTGGATTCAATGTTGTTAACCTGCAAGTGTTTAGAATTCAATTGATTTTTCAAAAGCAAGGAATAAATTATGATAATTAATCAACTCAAAACCAGTCAACAAAATTTTAAACTTGTCCAAATTTAAAGACATGTTATACTCTACCTCAAAGTGCAAAGATCGATTGAAAACTAATATCAAAATAGTGACAAAGAGAAACAAGAGGGCCAGAATGGCCCTAAAATCGCTCACCTGACTAATGTAAGATGATTCAAAATTGAAATTGGCCCAATGGTTACTGAGGAGAAGATGTTTAAAGATTTCAAAGTCAAAAACTGCCCTACCCTTCCAAGCCCTTATTTGGGCATAAATCAAAATTCAAGAACAACTTTTGAAAAGGGTTACTCAATGAACATTCATACCAAATTTCGTTGAAATTGGCCCAAAAGTTACTGAGGAGAAGATGTTTAAAGATTTCAAAGACAAAAACTGCCACGCCCATATTTGGGCGTGAAACCAAATTCTGCAAACAACTTTTGAAAAGGGTCACCCAAAAAACATTAATGCCAAGTTTGGTTGAAATTGATCCAATGCTTACTGAGGAGAAGATGTTTAAAGATTTCAAAGTCAAAAAAGTGCCTGACGCTGCCACGCCCATATTTGGGCATAAATCAAAATTCCAAGAACAACTTTTGAAAAGGGTTACTCAATGAACATTCATACCAAATTTCGTTGAAATTGGCCCAATAGTTACTGAGGAGAAGATGTTTAAAGATTTCAAAGTCAAAAAAGTGCCTGACGCTGCCACGCCCATATTTGGGCATAAATCAAAATTCCAAGAACAACTTTTGAAAAGGGTCACCAAAGGAACATTCATGCAAAGTTTGGTTGAAATTGACCCAACTGTTACTGAGGATAAGATGTTTAAAGATTTCAAAGTTAAAAAAACTGCCACGCCCATATTTGGGCATAAATCAAAATTCTGCAAACAACTTTTGAAAAGGGTCACCTAAGGAACATTCATACCAAATTTGGTTGTAATTGGCCCAATAGTTACTGAGGAGAAGATGTTTAAAGATTTCAAAGTCAAAAACTGCCACGCCCATATTTGGGCGTGAAACGAAATTCTGCCGAACAACTTTTGAAAAGGGTCACCCAAGGAACATTCATACCAAGTTTGGTTGAAATTGGCCCAATGGTTCCTGAGGTGTAGATGTTTAAAGATTTCAAAGTCAAAACTGCCACGCCCGGCCACGCCCATATTTGGGCATAAATCAAAATTCTGCGAACAACTTTTAAAAAGGGTCATCCAAGGAACATTCATGCCAAGTTTGGATGGAATTGGCCCAATGGTTACTGAGGAGAAGATGTTTAAAGATTTCTAAGTCAAAAAATGCCACGCCCTGCCACGCCCATATTTGGGCATAAATCAAAATTCCATGAACAACTTTTAAAAGGGTCACCCAAGGAACATTCATGCCAAGTTTGGTTGAAATTGGCCCAATGGTTACTGAGGAGAAGATGTTTAAAGATTTCTAAGTCAAAAACTGCCAAGCCCTGCCACGCCCATATTTGGGCATAAATAAAAATTCCACGAACAACTTTTGAAAAGGGTCACCTAAGGAACATTCATACCAAATTTGGTTGAAATTGGCCCAATGGTTACTGAGGAGAAGTTTTTAAAGATTCCTAAGTCAGAAACTACCACGCCCTGCCACGCCCATATTTGGGCATAAATCAAAATTCCACGAACAACTTTTGAAAAGGGTGACCCAAGGAACATTCATACCAAATTTGGTTGAAATTGGCCAAATGGTTACTGAGAAGATGTTTAAAGATTTCTAAGTTAAAAACTGCCACGCCCTGCCACGCCCATATTTGGGGGTCAATCAAAAATCCGCGAACAACTTTTGAAAAGGGTCACCCAAGGAACATTCCTACCAAGTTTGGTTGAATTCCTCCCAGTGGTTACTGAGGAGAAGATGTTTAAAGAATTGTTGACGACTTCCGACGCACGACGGACAAAAGGTGATACCAAAAGCTCACCTTGAGCACGTTGTGCTCAGGTGAGCTAAAAAGGAGAAATTGGATTTTTTTTTCAATTTCCAATTTCTCTTTTTCCCCAAGTGATATTGAAAGCTATTTTCATTGTTGCTTTTAAATGCAGGCTCAGGGGGTAATGAGTTGATCCTTAAATATATACCATTCTAAATCATTCAGCAAAAGGTCATCAAAGAAACTAAATTTTCAAATTTCCTTTTACACTTTCTCAATGAAAGACAAATGATTAAGAAGTGAAAATGGCCATTCATATGTCCAGGGGATATGATGTGATCAATTGCACAAAACGAAAATAACGGTATGAGAACTGAAAGCTTGCAATTCCTGCTAGCATCTGTTGAAAGCGAAAAGGTCAACAATAAAACTAAAATAAGAATAGCACGACAAAAATCTTTTGTGGTCCGTACCATGAAAAGGGACCATTCAACCCATTACCACATTACTGTGCTTTCTACGCCCCCAAATAAACAGTTTGGAAAAACATTGTTGAAATTTAAGAAATTACTTGTAACAAGTAATTTCTTCATTGTTCACAATGACTAAGGGCCTTAAAGACATTGTCCAAAAAACTATCCACACTGAATAACATCCATTTGAAATTGTCTTCTTTAACATCTTTTAATTTGGACCAGTATAAAATTTCATCTATGAACCCATTCCCTTCTTGCAATTTCTTCACTTCAATGTATTCCCAATTATTTGTCTTGAGGGGCATCAAAAAGGGTCATTGTGTTGGAATGGGTTTATTTTCTCAAAACTTTCTAAATGTAGGAATGTTATTCTACCCTACTTTACCCTATATTTTCTTTCAAAATTTCTAGTTTTAATCCAAATGCATATTTACTAGTAGTGCTAATTGTTTCTGTTTTATGAGAATGAAGCTTTAACCCATTCCGACACAGTCCTGCTTTTTTTTACAACCCTAGAGAAAAAAGCTTTGGAAAATGCTGGAAAATCAATCTCTGCAACTTCATTGAGTTTGGAGGAGTCTTGTCTGGGAATGGGTATTATGCCTAATGAAATAATTGAAGGCCTTAACTATATCCAAAGTTTGAAAATATAAATAGAGGGGCTTCCCCAAACCATTTAAGTGCAAATATATCTAAAAGCTCTTATAGTGGCTTTGCACTAACCCAAACGATTAAAATCTGTTAATAGCTTTTTGTCTTGTAAAATGACTAAACCCCCACTCCGTCTAATCTCATGAATTGAAGTAAATCGCCAAATCACTGGTCACCCTACAGTCCTCTGACAAAGCAGTTCAACCGAGATATCGAACAACGTTAATTTGCAAAATTTATGGTAAGAAATATGTAAGCTGTAGTTACCACATTGTAAATAGCCAAACCAACCAAAATGCTTTTGACATAAATGTCTGAGATCAAAGTTCACTTCAGGTTTTAACCCATTCCAACCCGGTAAAGCTTTTGGACTTCCCTTAAGAAAAAAAATAAGGAAAACATTGTGTAAATTGAAGAAACTGCTTGTTACAAGCAGTTTCTTCATTTTCCACAGTGTTTTCTACCAGAAAGTTGAAAAAAATCTAAAATCTCATCAACTTTAAATTGTTGTCTGCAACTCCTTCCAATTTGGACCAGTCTTCAATTTTGTTGTCTGCTAATGGGTTAATAATTCGATTAGTAGATTGAAGTTCTTATTACCGGAGGCTATGCGTCAATTATAATTTGCAGAGTCAAAACAAATTCTGAAGAATTGATGGATTGTGCTGTCAATCAAAAAAATAAAAATTCGACCAAACAAATCATTCATTTGGACTTGAAGTCTCCAACATTTATGTGAGGCAATTTTGTTGGTTTTGTTATTTAAATATCATTATTAAGGCTTATTCGAGCTGTAGTAACAACCATCCCAACACAACCATTTTACTCTTTTGTTACATGCTATTGACCATAAATTTTGCAAAATTACGCTGTTTAATATTGAAAGTGGAACTTCCCGTCAGAGCTAAATGGACGGGGTCAGTGATTCATCAATTGTAGGATAAACAAGAGCATTTGTTCCCCTAAAGTGTCTAGGTAGCAATTATTGCTCAGTAACAGTGTAATAGGTATAATACAATAGGCTTGTCTGAGCACTGTTTATTCATATAAAGACATAAATCCTTTTTGACTAAAGAACAATTCCTTTATCCCTGAATCATTTTATAAAATATCAATCTAAAGTTGGCCACCCAAATATCGTAAATACTGCTTAACCCATAACCACTTACCAAATTTTAAATCAGTCTTAATTCAAAGATCTTGCAGACAACAGTTTCAACTTGATGGGATTATAAATATCTTTGTCATTTTGGGTAGAAAAGAATGTGAAAATGAAGAGATTCCTGAAACAAGCAATTTCTTAATTTCCCACATTCTTTTCTCAAACTGTTGTATTGATAGGTTAAAAAAGCGGAATTGTGTGGGAATGGGTTAAAAATAAAGATGTATTTGAATTATTTTGGTTGCCCAACAATAATAAATTGTTTTCATTTGACAGTTAACACTTTCCAAAGAAAGTTCATTTTTGCCAATACGGAGAAACAATTGTTTGAAATGAAGAAAATCCTGGTAATTTTACAAATCAATAGAAAAACAGGGAGTAATGAAATTCCCAATCAGTTATTCATATTCAAAACCTTGTCGCGGTACTCATTGGAATTGATAAATTGCAGCTGTCAATCAAAGGAGCATTCAACCAAAGAAATCATTCATTTAGACCAGAAGGGAGTTTTGAACATTGGCCCAAATTTTTGGGCTTTTTTGGTTGGTTTGGCAATTTAAGTCTTATTCAATCAATGGGCAGGGCCAACAGACTGAGTGGGTGGGGCCTGTGATACGTCAGTTGTCATGACAATATGATTCTATTGAGTAACAGAAATACAGGGTTTTGTGGATGACTAATGAAATTCTATATGTTAACTATTGTCAGGCTGAACCCAGAATATTCCCGTTTTGGCAGGAGGTATCAACAAAAATCAGACTGGACATAAGTGCAGTCTGATCTTAGTCTACACCTCCAGCTTCTCTCCTTCAACTCAGAGTTGTTCATAAAATTAAATTTCAAAATAATTTTTTACCTTTCACTTGTGATCTCAGTGCTTTTAGGCCTTTGATTTAAATGCAAATTTAGATAAGGATTTTATTCAGCATGACAAGGATTAATAAAGTCCCTTGCTTTATCTGGAGCAATGCTTTTGATCTGTGTTTCCATCTTTTTTACCAAAACATTCTATGCAAATGATGGATTGCTTGCCACGTCCACTGACAACTACAGGAACTTCAACTTGGCTATCAAACAATGTTATTTGCAAAAGATATGGCCATTTACCCACTCCCACACAATGAAGCCTTCTGCACCCTAGAAAAACATTGTGTAAAATGAAGAAATTGTTTGTAACAAGCAATTTCTTCATTTTTCCACATTGTTTTCTACCCAGAAAGTTAAAAAAAATCTAAAATTTCATAAACTATAAATTGTCATCTGTGACTCCTTTCATTTTGGAGCAGTCTAAAATTTTGCCATCTGGTCATGGGTTAACATGTAGCAAAGAAGCAAAATGGTTGGTTGGTGACCTAAATGATGTAAATACAGCTTGAATTAACTAGTTATGACATCAAAGTCAGCAAATCAACAAAAATGTTTTACATATATTACTACTAATGGTTCTGTTCAAAGTTCAGTTTCAGTTTAATTAAATGATTAGTCTATCGATTTTTTGATTGACAGCCGCTATCTTTCAATCAAAGCCCACTAAACTGATTTAATACACATTTGTACTTTAGTAAAATTCAACTCTGGCAGGTCTTAAAGTTTGTTCCCTAGGAATATGTTATAAGTGCTTCTTGCATTTAGAACTGTGAGAGAGTTTACAAATAATACTAAAAATATATTTCATCACCGCATAACCATTTTACAGAACATTAAATAAATGTAAATGGTAGAACACTTTGCATCCCGAGAAACTGGAAAAACTATTTACACATGTTGCCAATAAAATTCATTAATAATGGAAATGGTTTGCCATGATTTCACCACAAAAATACATGCTTTCATGCAATAACATTATAACCAGTCCACTCAAAAAGTCACGTGATCATGTTTCTATATTTAGCACACCACATGATCATAAACCCTTTCCCTGATAGGCAGTGAAATATTCATAGAATATAAAACTAAAGATTTCAGGTTTTCAATGAACTATACATAAAATATCATGAGAAAATAACATTTATCTTTTTTCTTTTTTCAAACAAAGGCTGTTTTTGCCATTTCTTTGTTCTTTTTTACCAACAAAACAGTCTTAACCCATTCTCACATAATTCTGCTTTTCACATCCCTCAACAAAAAAGCTTTGGAAATTACTGTAGAAAAAAAAGAATTGTTTGCTACAAGAAATTCATTTATTATCCACAATGTTTTCTACCCTAGAAGATAAAAAAGATAAGAGTTTGTTAACTATAAATTGCTGTCTTCAACTTCTTAAAATTGGACCAGAGTACAATTTTGTCATCTGATAATGGGTTAATTACAAGTATCATCATAGTAAATTGATAAGAGAGTGATGTTAAATACTTACTTCATTGACTAATAATCACACAATCCTGCATTTTAACGGGTCTAAGAAATATAGGTATGGAAACCAGTTTGAGAAAAGAAGAAATTTCTTCATTTCAAAAATGTTTTCTACCTCAATTGGTTGTTGTTTTTCAATTTAAACCAACTTAGTTTTTTCGCTTGCAACCTCTTTGAATTTGGAATAGTCTAAAGTTGTTGTTAGGGAATGGGTTTAGCAAATAGTAGAGATAGAGACAGATCAAAACTGATAGAAATTGAAAACATCAAATTGTGAATCATTTTTCTACCTATTGAATAGGTGTAGCATCTGCAGATGCCTGTCACTCTTGTCAATCAGATTACCTGCATTGGTAGAGCACTTGACTTTAAAACTCAAGATCACAGGTGTGAGACCTGGCCTGGTTGAAGAATCAGATTGAGTTCTCAAAAGTTTTTATCCTGTATCCTTGTGCTATCCCCCGAAACAACTAACTGACTTCATTGGGCATCATTCATATAGGTTGATTGATTGATTGAATGGAAGTTAATGCTGCTTTTAACAGTATTTCAGTCATATCGCGGCTGGAGCACCTAACAATCAATTCCTGGTATTTCTCACACCAGTACTACCACTACATCCTTTCCTAGCCTCCAGCTGCTATCCCACTTAGGTTTACGATTATCCACCCATTGGTGAGAGACATGTGTCGGATAGAATATGTGCTGCCGCCGGGGATCGAACCCATGACAACCTATGATTGAAGATTAGGAGTCTGAAGTGCTATGACAGAGGAATCATTCATATAGTCAAATGCTATGGTAGAAACAATTAATATACTAACATCAATTCCTGGCAATCTATACTCGAAAGTGAGTAAGAAATCCAAGTAAAATCAAGATGTGTTTGCTATACATGAATGGCCCTGCCACAGTAAGTCTTGACAAGGATTGACAACCTTGTCATTGATAACTTGATTGATTCAATGGGGTTTAATGCAACTTTTAACAATTCACATATTGACTGATTGCAGCTGTCAATCATAAATCCATAAGCCAATCACATTTAGATAGGAAGGGAACTTTAAACTCCAGCATTGGTAGATATTGATGTGAAGCATTTTTGTTGATTTGACAACTGTTGAAACTACAGTTTATTCAGGCTGCAGTTACAAAATTTAGGTAACTAACCAATCCATTCTATGAAATTGTTACTGACCATAGATTACGTAAAATAATGCAATTTAGTATCCAAGTGGATTGATTGAATGGGGTTTAACGCTGCTTTTAACAGTATTTAAGTCATATCGCGGCGGCTGGAGCATCTAACGATCGATTCCTGGTATTTCTCACATCCTTTCCTAGCCTCCAGCTGCTATCCCACTTAGGTTTAAGATTATCCACCCATTGGTAAGAGACAAATGTCGGAAAGAATTTGTGCCGCCACCAGGGATGGAACCCATGACATTCCATGATTGAAGACTAGAAGTCTGAAGTGCTATCGACTGCGCTATGACTGTGGCAGTATCCAAGTGGAACTCCTGTAAGTGCTCAGTCGGTGGGACAAGCAATCCATCAATTATGAAAGCCTTATCTCTTACCATTTAAAAGTTGTGGTCTTTGTAACAATTTTTATTTTGGTTATAGATGACCAAAATATCAACATAAAGAAGGGCTTTTGCATTTACCACTGAAAAGATATGGCCAATGTTTAAAGATCTTTTGTGGAAAGACGAGACAAAAACTTTACAACAAGATCTCTACATGATGGGTCATAATCCATACAAACATGACATGAGGGTTATCTTCCTCAATAATTGTTGGACAAAATTGCTTTGTATAAATGGTAATACTAAATTTCTCCTTTTTTCTCCATATTTTCGAGTCACTTATTTTCAAATTCAAATGCAGTTTGATCTGTTGTCTAAAACTTCTTTCAAATTAGACCAGATTAATATGATAGATAAATCTCTCTACAAATGACTCAAATTATGATCATTCTATAACTCTGTCATCTAGTCAAGTGTAACAATTCAACATCACTCTCAGGCCTGATTAATCAAAGGACATATGACAATTGCACATACCGATTTCCTGTCCAAATCAGTCGTATAATGCTCAATAAAATGAATCCCTAGTTCAGGGAAAGAATTACCATAAGGGCTGTATATTTGGAGATCTAGCAGAGCATGTGTCCACATAACACGTATGTCCATGCATACATAAATATGAGCAAGATTATTATGTACAGTAAAACTTTCTTTTCTGAAACCACTCAAAGGGCCATCTTCAGACAAGGTTCTCTCAAAGTAGAAATGAGGTTCATTCGAAATGGTATGAATAAAATATCTAACTTAATCCCATAACCAGACAACAAAATTCTAAACTGGCCAAAATTGCAAGAAATGTTTAGAATTGGAAAACAATTTCCATATAAAATAGAAATATTTTGAGAAAAGGAGAAATGCTTGAAACACTATGTTTTTCAAACATTTTTTCTTTAACAAAAAAAATAATTAGATTGTGGGAGAGTGGATTAAGCTATTATAGACAACATTCAATTTTGTTGGTACTCATATGAACTGTCTCAATGAAACCTGCAGAAGGAGCTCCAGACAAATATGTAGAGGGTTTCTCAGTGGAATCGATACATCTCTGACCCCACCCTTTGTTTCTGCAGGCCATGCCTATTGCTTCTGCCCAAAAAGTTCCACTACGATACTAAATGGCATTAATTTGCAAAATGAATAGCCAGTCACATATAACAGAACAATAAATGGTTGGTTGGCCACCTAAACTCTGTAATTCAACCCTTTCCTGTTTAAACCCGGGATTTTACGTTGCTGTGACTTTATATTCGTGAAAACATTGTGGAAAAAGGAGAAATTGCCTGTAACAAGCAATTTCTCCTTTTCCCACAATATTTTCTACCACATAGAATGGTTTCATTTCAAATTGCATCCAGTTTTCATTGACGTCTGCAACCTCTTTCAAATTGGACCAGTCTTAAATTTCAAGAAACGGGAAAGGGTTAAGCTTGAATAAGTCATAGTTACAACATTTAACATGACTAACCAACAAAAATGCTTGATCAAAATGTCAGAGTTTGAAGTTCAGCCTGGACTTAATAAATGATGTGACTGGTTGATTGATTCTTGGATTGACAGCCAAGATTTGTCAATTGTCTCTTCAAGACAAATTTTAATGAGTACGCTGGGGTTAGGAGGGAAAATAACAGGTTATCAACATTTGCTTTTTATCTGGAGCTCTTCTAGGAAATATACATCAGTTTTTAAATGGTGATAACGAATCACTTACACATTCCCTCAAAAACTAGCTTTTTACTACCCTCAAGAATAGAATTTGACAAAACTGAGTTGAAATCCAGAAATTGCTCTATAAAAGCAATTTCTCTATTTTCAACACTGTTCATGCCCAAAATGAGAGGCATATTTGAAATTCTATTAACTCTATAGCCTCTTTCAACAAAGTCTTATCTAAATTGTTGTTGTCGCGTTATGGGAACCAAAGAATTTATATCTTTTAACTTACAATTAAATTGGTCATTAAATTTTGATTATATGATATTAGGTAATAGAGGGCAAAGTTCATGTCTTAATATATGTAACTACCAACAAACACAAATGTTTTGGGTCCTCATTTGGATTGAATTGTCTCATAAAGACAATTGACCAATCACTGGCCTGCCCACTTACTCCCTGGACCAACCTAACGACTATGACAGGAAGTTTAACTTCGATTTTACATGGCATTAATTTGCAAAATTTAAGTAAAGTAACAAAAGTTTATGAGTTGTAACAAAAAAGTTGAATGGTTGTTGGCAATCTTACATCTTAACTACAGCTTGAATAAGAAGTAGTTACAACATTTAAAATCGCCAACCCACAAAAAGCTCAACAGAAATGGTAGCAAATGCAGCAGTTCAAAACTAACTTCTGGTCTACATGAAAGATTTCACTGGTTGACTGGTTATTTGATTGACAGCCGTGACTGGTCAATTCCATTGAGTACAACCAATACAGGATGTGTTGAAATAATTAACCCTTGTCATACTGAACCCGGAATATTCCAGTTTTGGCAGGAGGTGTACACTAAGATAAGACTGCACTTATGTGCAGGCTGATCTTAGTCTACACCTCCTGCTTGTACTTTTCCTGCCAGACTTGTTTATGAAGTTGATTTCTTTAAAGAAATACTGATTTTTGAACAACAAATTCTATCAGTGCTTTCAGCCCTTTGATTTGACAGTGTTTCAGTAAGGTAATTTATTCAGCATGACAAGGGTTAAAATGTGAACTCAAAAAGATATCCCTTCTACTTGTAGCTTCGTTGCTTTATGAAAGTGGCCACTAAGAGAGCTGGTCTCAAGCAAGCTTTACTGTACTGATGCCAAGATAATAAATGCACAGCTTTTAACAATGACGGCATTTGATGCTGCCAGCGCATTTTTCAACGTCAAATTTCATCAAGTCACTGACCAGAATACAATCTACACTACATTGCCAACCAATCACAATCTAATTTTCACAATCATCCGAATCAGAATCCGACGATGAAAGCGTCTCATTTAGCTCGTGAACGTCTGGTTGATATACCGGAATATGTTTTGGGCTCCAAGTTTTTGGTATGGACTTGAGCCCATTTCGCTGTTGTTGATGATTGATATTTTTAGCAATGTTTTGAAACTGTTTTTTGTCATCTTCTGTAATTTCGTATTCCTCATCGTCAGCTTCATTCCATCCCATCTCTCGCAATAACCTAAAGAGTGGATAAGTTTACTTATAGTTAACTTAACTCATTATCATACAACAAAATTGTAGACTAGTCTTAATTCAAAGTAGCTGCAGATGACAATTTAGAGTTGATGAAATATCAAAAATATTTTATTTTATTTGTGCGTAAAAAACATAGTGGGTAATGAAGAAATTGCTAGTAATAAGTATTTTTTCGGTATCCACAATGTTTTCCAAACCCCCCTTTTTTAGGGGGTGTCAAAAAGTGGAACTGTTTTGATTATCACCCTACGCTTTTGTACGCCTCTCAAGAAAATCAATTGGGAAAATAGTGTGTAAAATGCAGAAATTGCTTTGCAACATACAATTTCATCATTTTGCTAAATTTTTTCTACCCAGAAAGTTAAAAAAATCTAGAATTTTATAAATCTTAAATTGTCATCTGTAACTCCTTTTGATTTGGACTAGTCTAAAATTTGTTGTCTGATAATGGGTTAAGACTAAATCTAGCAAATTCTTTCTTCAAAATATTGTTATATTCATAATGGTCACGTTAACCATTAACTCTTTTCCACATGGCAAAATTTTACAAATTTCTGGTTAGAAAACAATCTGGAAAATGAAGAAATTGCTTCTTGCAAGCAATACCTTCATTTTTCAAAATGAATTTGCAATTGTTTTTCAAGAGGGGCATCCAAAAGTGTCTTTGTGTGGGAATGGGTAAAGTCAATTTTTTTCTGTGATAATCTGATCTTTCCTTCTTTTCTTTTCTACAATTGTCTTGTGTCTCAAATATAGACCCACTAATTCACCATAGCCCCTTAGAGTTATAGACCTTCTTTCTTTACCTGACTTTGTGTTTGCAGATAAATTATACAGGGCTGAGTATTAAACAGCTTGTATACTTGTAGTCGAGTCTTGCTAAACTTCAGTTCTCTTTTCAGACATAATACACTAAATGCCAAATGTCCAAATCTTTGGACAAGAGCCAATAAATTACTTGTATGCTCAGAAATATAGGAAATACACATTCTTATGGTTAAAGATTAGCTTGCATTATACATACCTCTGTTCAGCCTCAAGAGAACTTGACAAGTGATGTCCATCTTCATTGATATTCAAACTATCAAAACCATTTGTGAGTCCACCAACAGATTTGTTTCCCTGTAAGACAGACATCATTTAAAAGATGAAGGGAATATCTTATGTTTTTTTATGGCGGTATGAAACGAAAAAACCAATCAAACTGTATGATTACGCAAAGTAATTTAATTACACCAAGTGAAAAAAATGATACATTCTTTATGGAACTATTTTGCGGAAGCATACAAAATAGCTGCATACTCAAAATTTTGGTCAAGGAGGTATGAATAATTTTTTTGCCAATCAGAACGTTGGTTTTCCATAGACGAAACTGAAAATTAAATAATTAGCAGGTAACAAGGTAGCCCTAATTAACCTATTTACAATAACACTTTTTTAGCCTCATCCAAGGTGTTCCAATTTCTCAAACTTAACCCTGACTTTATCAAGATAAACATTCTGACATATTTACAGAGTGAATAAGCAAAAATATAGCCTCTTAACCCATTACCAGATGAAAAGATTTCACACTAGTCAGAACTGTAAGGAGTTGCAGATGACTATTAAAAATTTATGAAATTTTAGATTCTTGCAACTTTCTGGGTAGAAAACATTGTGGAAAATGAAGACATTGATTGTTTTTCAAGAGGGGCGTCAAAAAGCGTCATTGAATGGAAATGCATTAAGGGTTCTTAAGGCTTTTTCTAAGATATGACACCAAGTGAACAAATTCAGAACTTGTCAAGGATTTTATCAAGACAATATTCATACTAATTATCAGGTTGATTGGACTAAAGTTCCAGTCTCTAGATTTTCCAACAGGTTTTCTAAAATTTGACCTAATGACCTAGGTTTTGACCCAGAGAGTCTACTTTCAAACCTGTACAAAGTTTCATAAAGAACAAATTGTGTTTGTGAAACACAAAGCCCCCACAACAGGACTAAACATTTGACCTTGGTATGTGACCTTGACCTTATCAAATGACCTTGACATGAGGAGCTGCGTATTATGGAGATGTATCAACCATGTTTTCTCGCTCATAACTGACTTGATCAACAGCATAATTGTCAAATTCGGACAAAATATACGAAGGATGGTTTAAGGAGCATCACCTTCCGATATTTCGAAAGATAACAACTGTAGTTACAAGATTTTAGCAGAAACCTACTAAAGGCAGCGTGCGGAGAACTATTAAATTCTACCCTTACCTTCCCGGTCTATTGGAATTGAATAATCTGTAAATTTCTACAGGTCTACAAATTGTGGTTCTCTTTCAGTCCAAGCCAATATTCAAAATCTATAATTTTCACCCGAGACATGTTTTATTATTATTGATAGTTGTCGGAGTTAATCTAATTGAATGACGTTAATATTTCCATCCTTAGACAAAAGGGATAAAATCTAAGTATCCCTCGTAGCGACGTCTCCTTGGAGACCGACGCGTTGTTGAACACCTGGGGTAACTGATGTGTTGAGAAAATGTCACGTGGATCGACCTTCTGACCTCTTTCCCGGCAATGGACTTGGTCTAATTTCTTCACTCTTGTTAAAAATACGGTAACAATAAATCAACAAAGAATTCTATTTTACGAATCGGGAACTTACACCAAACAGATGCACGTGTACAAAACTGGATTCAACTTTGTAGCTCGTAACTTTTAAAATCGTAAGAATGAAGGTTATAATAATCGAAAAAATCCGAGCAACAGAATGTCTAATTTCACTTTTGACTATGTCTAAGATTGACAAATCTTTGAACACCTAGGCCTACCATACCAAATTTTTTGTTAAATGAAACCTGTAATGATGGTAAGTTCATGCATTCTATTAAATGATGTCAAAGACATAAATATACACTATTCTATGTCTCTGATGATGTTAACTTTTGACATAACAACAAACCCAGAGGATTCCCTTTATCCAGTGGCCTGGATGCAACACTTTTTAAGATGGTATAAATAGAAGGACCTGTAGAGGTTGTGACCTTAATCACTGGGCACATTCAGTGATTCGGCATTTTACTGTCATTCTTTATGAGTGGGCTTACATCTTCAGACAGTACACTATAAGGAATTATGAATCAATTCACGAGCAAGGAAAATTTTTCAGGTCGTTGTCAGGTTCCTAGAAGGAAAGAGCGAATTGGGGCAATTCCTAAATTACAGTTTGTATCCTGACTGCAATAAAAATACCTACCTTTTTATTAAATAGAAATAATAAAATAATGAAAATCTGTTCTTCTGCATGTTTTTCCATTCTCTTTTACCTTTCTGATAAAACCTTTTAACGTTATCTTTGACTACCTTATATGAATCAGTATTTGACACTGTCAGATACGGATTTTCATTCTGATTGATTGATTGAATCGGTTTAACCCCACTTTTAACAGTATTTCAGTCATATCGCGGCTGGAGCACCTAACCATGGATTCCTAGTATTTCTCACACCAGTACAACCACTACATCCTTTCCTAGCCTCCAGCTGCTATCCCACTTAGGTTATGATTATCCAACCATTGGTGAGAGGCAAATGTCGGAAAGAATATGTGCCGCCGACGGGGACCAAAATACATGACTTCCCATGATTGAAGATTAGGAGTCTGATATGCTACCGACTGCACTATGACGGAGGGTTTTTTATTCTTAAGTGTCGTATTTTGTCTGATTGGAATGTTTACATTTTACTAGAAATATTTATAGTTGATTACCTTATATGGAACCGTATTTGACACTGTCAGATACAGATTTTAATTCTGAAGAGTCTGATTTCGTCTGACTGGAATGTTTACATCTTACTAGTAATATTTATAGTTGATAACCTTATATGGAACCGTATTTGACACCGTCAGATACAGATTTTCATTCTGAAGAGTCTGATTTTGTCTGATTGGAATGTTTACATCTAGAAACATTTATAGTTGATTACCTTATATGGAACCGTATTTGACACTGTCATATACAGATTTTCATTCTAAAGAGTCTGATTTTGTCTGATTGGAATGTTTACATCTTACTAGAAATATTTATAGTTGATTACCTTATATGGAACCGTATTTGACACTGTCATATACAGATTTTCATTCTAAAGAGTCTGATTTTGTCTGATTGGAATGTT
This sequence comes from Fragum fragum, assembly GCA_946902895.1. Classification (NCBI taxonomy): domain Eukaryota; kingdom Metazoa; phylum Mollusca; class Bivalvia; order Cardiida; family Cardiidae; genus Fragum; species Fragum fragum. The sequence continues at coordinate 18,785,203 of OX336367.1, read as the reverse complement.
TACGTCTTACTAGAAATATTTATAGGTATTAAATATAATACAAGTACTTACATAGTTTTTATCTAAGCTCTTTTCATCTTCTTGTCTAAGAGCTTTCAAAAAATTACTTTTCTTGTCTGACAGTGTTTTGGGTTGCGTCACAAACCGGGTATTCAAAATATCAATGGGTGGAGTTGATGGAGGGCCATTAATCTACAAATGAATTAACAAAATATTTCATTCTAATCTTTTCTCCTATACAACAATACAAGGACATAGCTACTGACTTTGCTTTTCTAGAAAGGAGGAGTTCCCAACACAAAATTGGTAATATAATTATCTGTATATGTCTACAAAGCATAAATAATGTCCAAGTTCAAGGGGATAATTCTTGAACCAGGGGGAATTGTGACTTCAAAATTGCATCTTGCAAAACTTCATCATGTGGTTAAACTTTGTACATGTATACAGTTTCAATGGTATTGAAGCAAAACTGAAGAAGGAGTTTGCGACACAAAATTGGTAATATTTTGTACACAGACAGACTGACACACGGACAGACAGGCTGGTTCCAGTATACCCCAAAAAACATTCGTTTTGCAGGGGTATAATGTGTAGACAATTTATGTAGGTAAAACAAGGTTGGGAAAGGAAAGACTGCTTGAGGTAAGCAACTATTCCTTTTAGCACAATGTTTTAACCATAATTGGTTCTTTGTAATTCATAGCCTTTTTGCAATCACTCCTGAAGCTATGCTCTTGCTCTTATCAAGATATACAAATGTGTAAAATCTTGTGAGAAATCAGATCATAAATTCAAGCGATAAAGAGAGGGTTGAAATTTGACCTTTGGCTGTTTTCTTGACCAGTAAAATAGCAACCTGAATCACTGCAAACATTCAACTGAAAGAAGACACAGGCAATAATTTAAATAAGGAAAAAAAAGATACAGCTCAAACAACTCGTCTACATTTGACACCCTAAGAAATATAGCTTTTGAACAAATATTAACCCTTGTCATGCTGAACCCCAAATATTCCTATTTAGGCAGGAGGTATAGATATAGTGCAGTCTGATCTTGGTCTACACCTCCTGCTTGACCCCCTTCAGCCAAAGTTGTTTAAATAATCAATTTTCAAGAGAAATATTGATCCTCATTCAGATTTTTCAGTGCTGTCAGCCCTTGGATTTTGAAGCAATTCTGTATAGGATTCTAATTCAGCATGACAAGGGTTAAGGAAAACAAAATTGCCTCTTACAAGCAATCTCTACACCTCTGACATAGTTTTATTCCCTATTTTGCATTTATTTTCCAATTTGATTCAATTTGAATTGTTGTTTGTATCCTCTGTCCAATCAAAAACTTTGCTGTCTGGTATTAGGGCAGAAAGTGTTTTGGCAAAAGCAATCAGTCTCTTTTTCACAATGTTTTTCCAAACCTTTCTCTTCAGGGTCATATAAATGCAAAAGTTTAAGGTATTAGGTTTAAATAATAGTGACAACTTATCTGCATAAAGAAAATATCTTAAGTAAGGCGAGAAAGATTATAAATGTAAGAAACCAGCTTTGACAAATCTACATATTCTCCATTCAACCTAGATGGCAAAAGTTTAGACAATTCTACAACTTTAAATAAAATATTGTAAATGCATGCAAATAAAGCTATTCAAAGTTAGCAATAAATTACACACAAGAGCTCAATGCTTCATGCAAAAAAATACTTTAATAGACTAAGAATACTTAAATAGATTAAGAAAAAATCCTCAAGTCTAAGTCTAAGAAAACAATTTATTTGAAGATAAATAAGTTCAAAGTTCTACATTCTCATATTTTTGCAGAAGTCATAAGTTAAAGTTGTGTTTTCAAATAAAGTTTTGAGGAAATTTTTATGGACATAGTAAATAACACCAGAAAACTCAAATCCAGTAGGCCACAAAACCCCAATACCAACCTAAGGGGTATGAATTGGCTCTTCATCAACATTTGTTCAAGGTGAGTTTGTTTGTTTGAATGGGGTTTTACGCCGCTTTTAACAGTATTTCAGTTATATCGCAACGGCTGGAGCACCTAACAATGGATTCCTGGTACTTCTCACACCAGTACTACCATTATATCCTTTCCTAGCCTCCAGCTGCTATCCCACATAGGTCTACGATTATCAACCAATTGGTGAGAGACAAATAGTCGGAAATGATGGGTGCCGCCGTCGAGGATCGAACCCAGGTCCTTTAGATTGACAGTCTGACCCGCAACCAACTGCGCTATGACGGCGGCGTGTTCAAGGTGAGAATAAAAAAGAAAATATTTCCTAGCATAGAAGCTAAGCTGTTTTGTGCTTGGTAGTGAATCAAAAATTAAGTTCAAAAAGGGGCACAATTTGTACAAAAATGCAGCCATCTATTCTCCTTGTAAGTATTAATTGCTCTTTAGATAGTGGTTAATTGAATTGGGTTTAACACCACCTTTAACAGTATTTCAGTCATGTTGTGACGGCTGAATAACCTAACTATAAATTCCTGGTATCTTTTCACACAAATACTACTATGACATCCTTTCCAAGCGTCCAGCTGCTCATCTGACAATTACTTTGGTGGGAGACAAATATTGAAAATGGTATTAGCTGTAGGAGGGGATCAAACCCTGGACCCAATTATAAGGAGTCCTTTGTGATATCAACTTCACTTTGGCTGCTACCTTTAGACATTGAACATATATACTGAATTTCTGATGGATGTTTGATGGAGTAGAAGATATTACAAAATTTCAAAGTTTTTGCACAATGCAAATGACTATAGTGCTTGTAGAAACAGCCTCACTAATGAAGGTAAATTCTGTCTACAAATGTGCAGGTTGTCAATTCACCCATTCCCACAAATTCCCACTTTTTTATGCCCATCAAAAATCAGCTTAAGAACAAATTTTGGAAAATTAAGAAATTGCTAATTACAGCAATTTCATCATTTTCCAATTTCGTATCTACTGTAAAAGAAATGGATTTTTAAAATTTCATCTTTAAATTGTCATCTGCAACTTTTTTTTTATTTTGGACAACTCTAAAGTTTTGTTGTGTGGGAATGGATTAAGAATTTGTGTGGATTGTATTATTATAAAGCCGGAAATATTTCAAAATATGTTGTTTAAGTCTTGTTTTGGTGTCCTTAAATAAAAGATCCTATTAAAAAAATATTGTGACAAAAAGACGTGTAACTTAAGCAAATATTCCTTTTTCCCTCTAAGTTTCCAAACCTGTAACTCAACATATTTTCGATTTAAACCCAAAATGTTGTTTGAATTGCAACTTAAAATGTTGTTTGCAACTCCTTGAAATGAGATCAGTTAATACAGATTTGTCTGAGAATTAACCCGTGACCTGATGGCAAGATTTTTGACAGGGTTCAATTGAAAAAGAATTGCAGACGACAATTCAAAGCTTATGAATCTTTTTTTTCATTTTTGGTGTAAAAATTGTGAGTAATGAAGAAATGGCTTGTAACAAGCAATTTCTTCGTTTTCAACATTCATTTCTACAGCTTTTTTTCTTAGGGGTGGCGTCAAAAAGCATCAGCGAGTTGAAATGGGTTAATCCTTTCCTTGATAAACCCGGGATTTTATGCACTGTGATTTTATACTTGAGAAAACATTGTGGGAAAAGGAGTAATTGCTTATGATAAGCATTTTCTCCTTTTCCCACAATGTTTTCTACCACATAGGATGGTTTTATTGGAAATGCATCCAATTTTCATTGTCTTCTGCATCCTCTTTCAATTTGGACCTGTCTAAAATTTCAAAAACCAGGAAAGGGTTAATGAAAGTGTGTTGTTATACCTCTTTACTGCCTCCTGGTGGACTAGAACTAGCAGGTATAGATGGTTTAAGGCCCCACAATGGGCCTGGGTCCTTCGTCGTGCTTCCATTCATGCGAGCTGGCCGTCGAGGTATTGTACTCTTTGAATGGAACAAAGGTGCAAAATCAGGGACATGCGATGTAATGGATTGTGTCTAAACTACATGATGCATTAATTCTAATTTTTCTCTTTTTTTTTGACATTCCCCCCACCCATACCCAATAGCTTCATACTGAAATTGGTGAAACCTAGCAAACTCCTTCCATTTCGGTCAAATCCTTTTCATATTTTGTGGTGAGCTATTACTTTTAAGCCAAATTCAAAGTTGCAGATGAAAATTTTAAGTTGTTGAACTTAAAGATTTATTTAACTTTCTGGGTAGGAAATATTGTGTAAAATAGAAAAATTGCTTGTTGCAAGCAGTTTCTTTATTTTACACAATGTTTTCCCAATTGTTTTTCTTAAGGGGCTTCAAAAAGCATCACTGAGTGAGAATGCGTTAATTATCCCTTCCCTAATCAAATAAGCATATATTCTCTCCACTTAAAAAATAATTAAAATCCCGGAACAAATTTACCAGATGCTAGCATTTGAGAACTAAAGTATCCAACCAGTTTATTCATACTGAGATCAAAGTGAGATGTCATGAAGCTATTTTTGTAGCAAGTTTTATCTCAATTTTGAACAACGAAAAAAGCTAGTCCAATTTTTCAGGATAAATGATTTTGCCAGAAAGTACCAACAAATTATAGAAATTGCTAAGAAAGCTTTGTGCCTCAGATGTCTACAGTGGCAAAAGGTTGTAAAGAACCACAGATATTTGAACAGAATCATAATATCTTTGTATCTTTAAAACTTATGAGTAGAATGAAACAAGAGGACCATGATGGTCCTAAATCGCTCACCTGAGGCATCTGCAAATTAAAGTACTTTTTTGTATAAAAAGACACAACTTGAGCAAAATAAATAAATCAAATATAAGATTTTGGGCTTTGTACAAAACAATCCAGTAATGCTTTAAAATGAAAATGAATGCCTTCATGGTTTAATGGATTACCAAACTATCCCAGAACTTGTCACCCTCAGGGAAAAAGGTTTAAAAAAGCATTGTGAGAAAGCAAGCAATTTCTCCATTTCTATTTAAGAAGAATCCTTTCAATGCGATTTATGCAATTTTCAATCCCAGGAGCAGAGACATTTTTTATCCTAAGAGCATATTTTCCTGTAACATAGTACAAAATTATATAGTCATGCTATATACCAAATATGAATGCCCTTCATCTTATATTTCAGAAGAAGACTTTTGCTCTAATTGGGTGTTTTCCAAAATTTTGGACCTCTGGGGCAGTGCCATGTTTTATCCCAGGGCTAAGATTTTAGCTAACATAGTAGAGAACCATCTGGTTATGCTATAAATCAAATATGAATGCCTTAGACTTTGTAGATTGGGAGGAGAAGATTGTTGAACATGGTCTAATTAAGCATTTTTACGAACTTTGGACACCCAGGGAAGGGTTTTTTTTAACCTACAGGCATAATTTAATCAAAATTGATAGATAACAGCCAGGCTATGCTACACTCAAAATGTAAATGCCCTCTGCCTTAAAAATGAAGAATTTTTTCCAACAAACTCAAATTTTGCATTTTTCCAAATTTTTGGACCCCTAGTCAGGGCCGTTTTTGACCCTTGGATGAAAACTTTTTGTAATATAGTACAAAACCATCTAGTTATGCTACATACCAAATATGAATATCCCAGACCTTATAGTTTAAGAGGAGATGCCTTTTGAAATTGCTCTTATTAAGAATTTTTCCAAACTTAGGACTTCAGGGGCGGGGCCATTTTTGACCAAAGAGATTAACCCTTGTCATGCTGTATAAAATGCTTTACCTCATTGCCGTAAAATCAAAGGGCTGAAAGTACTGATAGAACTTGTTGTTCAAAAAATCAATATTTCTTTTAAAAATAAATTTCATAAACAACTCTGGGGGTAAAAGTACAAGCAGGAGATGTAGACCAAGATCAGACTGCACTTATGTGCAGGCTGATCTTGGTCTACACCTCCTGCCATAATCGGAATATTCCGGGTTCAGCATGACAAGGGTTAAATATTTAAAAACTTGGTAGAGAACCATATGATTAAGCTCTTTACAAAATATAAAGGCCTTTGGCCTTGTAGTCTATGAAAAAAACAACATCAAAGATTTACTAAAATTTCCAATTTTCATATGCCGCGGTTACAAGAGTTTTTGACGGAATAAAATTCTTTTAACAACTTTTGAAGAGCTTCACCCAATGAACATCCCTGCAAGGTTTCAGCTTGATAGGCCTGCTGGTTTAGGAGAAGAAAATTTTTAAAGATATTTAAAGGATTACTAAAGGTTCCCATTTTCATATGCCGCGGTTACAAGAGTTTTTGACGGAATTAAATTCTTTTAACAACTTTTGAAGAGCTTCAACCAATGAACATCCCTGCAAAGTTTCAGCTTGATTGGCCTACTGGTTTAGGAGAAGAAAATTTTTAAAGATATTTAAAGGATTACTAAAGATTCCCATTTTCATATGCCGAAGTTACAAGAGTTTTTGACGGAATTAAATTCTTTTCACAACTTTTGAAGAGCTTCACCCAATGAACATCCCTGCAAAGTTTCAGCTTGATTGGTCTACTGGTTTAGGAGGAGAAGACTTTTAAAGATATTTAAAGAATTACTAAAGATTCCCATTTTCAAATGCCGCGGCAACCAGAGTTTTTGACGGAATTAAATTCTTTTAACAACTTTTGAAGAACTTCACCCAAGGAACATCCCTGCAAAGTTTCAGCTTGATTGGCCTACTGGTTTAGGAGGAGAAGATTTTTAAAGAAATTGTGGACGGACGGACAGATGGACGGACGGACGACGGACAACGACCGATCACAATAGCTCACCTCGCACTTTGTGCTCAGGTGAGCTAAAAAGAGGATCTAGATGGCACTAGTTTGCTCACCTGAATTCTCTTTTATCAAGACTACCAGACTAGAGTGTTGAAAATACAAAAGCAGTAACCCTCATGACCATACAAATATTAGCAAGGTTGAGAAAGATAGAGCCAAAATTGTGACCCATAGAGTAGTAACATGGAACAATATCCCAAATTCATTAAGGGTTTTTATTATGACCATACAAACATTTCTAGCAATGTTGAGAAAGATTGCACAAAAATTTTGACCATTACAACAGTAACAAGTAATTGTCAATAAGGCCTATTTACTTCATAAAGTAAAATTCCCTGACTTATATCCGACTTTTCCCCAACATTTCAAAATTCCCTGACCAAAATCACTGGCATTTACCGAGCACAAAACGGCTCAGGAGGCAAGGGGCGCTTAAAACCCTTTGAGTTTCTTTTTATGTGTGTTTGCACTCAGTTCCAAAATATGCTTTCTAATGAGATTCAATGACAAACACATCCGTGCCTTTTTTAAAAAGAAACTGCAATAACCACTTGTTGTTTTTCCTTTACATTCTTAAAAACTTCTACATCTGAATCTGAAATTCCCTGACTTTTCCTATATTTTTAAATTTCCCTGACTAATATTAAAATTCCATGACTTTTCCCTGACTTTCCTGAATTTCTTTCATTTTCCCTGATTTTTCCATGACCGTGGGAACCCTGCTTTGAGTTTGGAAAGAATGCCATCATATTCACTAGGGATCTTCCTTGTGTACAAGCAAACAATTACAGAAAAATTGTAATAGATTGATTCAAAATAGTAACCTGTAGAGTGGTACCACTGAATTGTTGACAGACTAAGCGGGTATCACAAAAGCTCACCATTTTGCTCAGGCGAGCTAAAAAATGCAGGCATACACAGTTGCAATTAAGAAACATATAAACAAATTCAAAAATAAAAGCAAGCAATATAACATAAAAAAAAATCTACAAAATGCATAGAATGCACTTTCAAAAACATGCAAAAATTCATCTACAAAGTATATTTTGTGATTATTTCTGATATCTATACAAACTAGAATTGTCCCAAAGAGGACATTTACTCCAACAATCATTTTATCCTATTTCAGTACTGTTTGCCTTTGACATACCCTACCCAAAATAATAGGGTACCTCCTCGGATCATGGGCAGGGTTTTCCCTTGACTTTCAAAACAGGGGGTCATTTTGCCCACATTATGACCCCTATCAAATAAGATAAAGAAGGCTGTCTAGAATTTCTGAAAAAAGGAGTCCAAATTCAAAGAAGGAGAGGGTCAGCGAAAACCCTGCATGGGTAACATTTGTATGACATTTCAAGGTCCTTGGCTAAATGGCTTTGAGTAAGAGTAAGGAAAATAAGTTCTACATAGATGTTAAAACGTTTTTTGTATAATTTATGATCAGCAAAATTTAACATAAAAAGAGCTTTGTAGAGTGGGCATAAATGTCTGAAGGGGCTTTTCAGTGAAAAAAACAACACTATTTTAAACTATTTTGCTAAGTCAAGGGCAGGTAATTCAAAACAAGAGGCCCATAGGGCCTTATCGGTCACCTGAGTCCAAAGAGCACAAAAAAATAGTCCACCAGAGTATGCTACATACTAAATATCAAAGCTCTAAGCCTTTAAAATTGGGAACGGGCTAATTCTGACCCTGGGGCCATAATTCATACATTCTTGATGGGGGTCCACCAGGTGATGCTACATAAAAAGTATTAAAGCTCTAGGACCTCCTATTTGGGAGAAGAAAAGTTTTAAATTTTCACTATATAAGCCCTATGTAAAATTCTCAATGTCCGGGAATGGGCTAATTATGACCCTAGGGCCAAAAGTCATACAAAATTGATAGAGATCCACCAGATGATGCTACATACCAAATATCAAAGCTCTAGGCCTATCTGTTTGAAAGAAGAAGATTTTCAAAGTTTTCACTATATAAGCCTATGTTAAATTTGTGACATCCACATATGGGCTAATTTTAATCCGGAGGCAATAATTTGTACAATCTTGATAGAGGTCCACAAGAGGATGCTGTATACAAAATTTCAAAGTACTTGGCCTTCCTGTTTGGGAGAAGAAGATTTTTACAAATTTCACTATATAAGTCTATTTTAAATTTGTGACATCTGGGAATGGGCTAATTCTAATCCTGAGGAAATAATTTGTACAATCTTGATAGAGGTCCATCAGATGATGCTGTATACCAAATATCAAAGTTCTAGACCCTCCTGTTTGGGAGAAGAAGATTTTTAAAAAATTAACTATATATAAGTCCTTTGTAAAACTTGTGATGTCCGGGAATGGGCTAATTCTGTCTCTGGGGCCATGATTTATACAATCTTGATAGAAATTCACAAGATGATGCTACATTTCAAGTATAAAAGCTCTGAGCCCTCCTTTGGGAGAGGAAGATTTTTGAAATGTTCACTAATTAAGCCTATGTTAAACATATGACGTCTGGGAACAGACTAATTTTAATCCTGGGGTTATAATGTATACAATATTGATAGAGGTCCACTAGATGATGTCATATACCAAATATCAGAGCTGTAGGTCATTTGGTTTGGTAGAAAAAAAATTCAAAGTTGTCACTATATAAGCTTATGTACCCCACCCACCTTTGCCCCCCCCCTAGAACGGCCATTTCTAGACAGATTTTTTTTTTCTTGTACAAAAATTGATAGCCCTTTCCCTAAAGACTCTAAATACCCAATGTGAATCTGACAGCTGGTTCATGACAAGAAGATTTTTGAACATATACCCTTTTTGGCCCCTTATGGAGCCCCAAGGGGAGATAACTCCATGACATGTACAAATCTGAAGCCCATTCCCATAAGGATGCTTCATGCCAAGTTTGGTTGAAATCCATCCAAGGGTTCTTAAGAAGAAGTTGAAAATGTAAAAAGTCAATGCACGAGGCACAACGCATGACATCGGACAAAAAACAATCGCAATAGGTCACCATGACCTTCGGTCAGGTGACCTAAAAATGAAGGGATCAAAATATTTCTTATCTTTCGTACAACAAGACATCATAAATTCTTATTCGGCAAGTTTCAATTCATTCCCATTGAAAATGTAGAAGTTGCGCGCACAAACAATTTCTTCTTTCCCCACAAAGTATCAAATCACAGGGACATAAAAACAGGAAAGGTTTAAAGCAAAGAAAAGAGAAAAAGATGCAAAAAATTCATCTGAAAATCTTAACATCTTTCTAACAATCTGCTAGAATTGAAAATATGGGAAGTAACGACATTCAACATGATTTTTTAAGGCGATTTTTTCACAAGTTTGACCTTGATAGATGACCTAGTTGAATGACTTTGACACTTAAATCTATGTGTCAATGAGAGGTACCATCATGCAAAATATATAAGCATTGTATCACACTCATTCTGAGTTAATCTGAAACAAGAGGAGATTGAGCACCCGATTTGCTCTCCACTGGCCTGAATTTGCTTATCATAAAGTTAATTTAGTTTTCTTTTACATAGGAAGCAACTCATTTAAAAAAAAAAAAAAAAAAAAAAAATTCAAATTTATTTCATGGGAGGCTACTTTATTTTATGCACAAAATATTCTCAGTCAAACACTATCAATCATTTCCCTTGCATCACTATGTGATTTTAACAATCTTTATACGCTTTTTTTTCAATCTATTAAAACTTCTTAAAAGTTCAATAAAAGATTACCTAAGGACTATTCCTGAAAACCATCTCCCAGTTTCTGAGAATAAATTTTTTAGTTTTTACCACATATGGGCATAAGCCATCCCCATAAAGGCCATGTTTTTAACTGAGCAGTATTTCTTCATAGAAAGTCACCCTTGGATCAAACTCTAAAATTAGTGTGAAATCCATCGACTGGTTTCTTAAAGGAAAATTTTCAAAGTTTTCAGCATTTATGGAAATTAGCCCCACCCATTAAAGACACATTTTAATCTGATCAAAAGTCTTTGAAGGAATCTGATAAAGGGTCACCAAAGGATCATTCCTTTGAAATTTAGTTGAATTCTGTTCCGGAGATTTTAATGGATAAAGAGACTTACTTTCAGTCATTCGAGCTAAAAATAAAATTCAGACACACCAGTGGTGACAGATTGATGGACACTGGAACATGTGGGTGAATAAGGGATAATTGTTTGTTTTTGTGCTAGATATATATATTTTCAAGAGGGGGAGCCACTAGTGACAGTATAGATATTGTTAATCATGAAATGGCAGATTTATCCATCTGACATAAAAACAGATAATTATTCTTTTTCTGTAATGTGTAAATTGAGGCAAAATATAGTGTCTTACAGAGAACATGATTTGCAGCATGAATTACATAATGATGTCATCACTGTATTTATTCTGCTGAGATGATATTCAGTAGTGCTAAATGAAAGGAAGCAAGGCTAAAGGTACCAAAGTGGTTTATCATTTTAATAAATTCAGTGTTTTTCCACTGGATTGATTGATTGATTGAATGGGGTTTAATGCCACTCTAACAATATTTCAGTCTTATCGCGGAGGCTGGAGCACCTAACAATGGATTCCTGGTATTTCTCACCAGTACTACCACTACATCCTTTCCTAGCCTCCAGCTGCTATGCCACTTAGGTTCTTAGGTGAGAGACAAATGTCGGAAAGGGTATGTGCCGCCGGGGACCAAACCCATGACATCCTGTTACTGAAAATTAGGAGTCTGTTGCGCAACCAACTGCCCTATGACGGCTAAGCATTAAAGAAGCAATTTTAATGCAAAAAAAGTCCTACATTATGGTCAATAATTTGAAAAGTTTAAATGAGACAATACTTGAATGTACCTGAAAGACCAGGGTTAAAGGAAGCACAGCCAAAGTATTAAAATATCACATCAAAATCCCCAAATCCATTTTTGACTGATATATTGAAAAGGCTTTAACACCATTTTCAACAGTATTTCAGTAATATAGCTGTTGTTGGTGCACCTAAGCACAGATATGTTACACACGCTACAGACAACGCCTTGACATACCTTGGTTGGAACCAGATTCTTGTAAATATTAGAATCTCTTAGCACTTTAGTTTGACTAGAATCTGCCTCCCCATCTGCTGCATTCTTGTTGGTGCCAGACTTTCTTGGTTTATCTGTAAATAAAAAAAATCATATACAGAACAAGAGGCCTCCAGGGCCTTAACGGTCACCTGAGTCCAAAGAGCACAAAAACAGATACTAGATGGTTGTCCAAGGACAACTGCTGTCAAGCCCGCAAAGTTTTTACCATCAACTTGACCTTGACCATCAGTGTTTGACCTTGAGCTTTGACCTTAAACTTGAAGCTATCCAAAAAATTCTTTCAAATGGCACATCTACTCATGGTGGAGAATAATTGTGCCAATTTATTTTGAAATCCATCCATAATTGTAGGAGAAATGCTCTTGACAATCACAATTTTATTGTTTGACCTTGAGCTGTGACCTTGACATGAGAACTATCCCAAAAATTCTTTCAAATGGCACATCTACTCATGATGGAGAATAATTGTGCTAAGTTATTTTGAAATCCATCCATAAATGTAGGAGTAATTGTCCAGACAAATTCAGACATAGGGACGGACAGACTAACACACATATACAGACTTGTCATAGTGACAACTATGTCTCGCTCATACCAAGCAGGCAGAGTTCTGCCAAGCTTTTGACCTTAGGGGGCCACTGGCCCATCTAAGCCAAGAATATGGGGCCACTTTTCCAAAACATGGGGCCACGATATTTTGAGGTCGGATATATGATGTTAATCAATGAGAAGAAATCTCAAGGACTTTCCTTTCATTTAAAAGTAAACAATATATTGAATTAAAGATACAGTTTTGAGCTGTTAATGAATTATTTTTCATGTGCTTAATACACAGAGAACAAGTCATTGAGTTTTTACTTGATAGCCGCGAAAAGACCGAGAGCCATTAATTTATCGAACTGTTTTTCGTAGCTCGATTTAGCTGTTTCGTACCGGATTCTGATTGAGATTTGGCCGATTTTGAAGTCCCAGGTTCGTTTGGTTGATCATCGGCGCCAGATCGTGCTCTCTTTGGCTAAAGAAGCTTAAGATTGTTTTGGGTCTTTTTTCTGCCATCACGGCGAAACAAAACAGCGAGTTTATGATGCAGAAGGAATATTTCGTCACGTCAAACTTCAATTTGTTATTTTTATTATAACACTACTCATTGGCTGATATGACCGAAAAACGGTGCACAGTAAACCAATCAGAGCGACCTTTTCAATCAATATAACACTCTGAATTACCATGGGAAAACCCGGAAGTAAATTAAAACCCCAAACATCCGCTGATTCGTCCCAAAGTATCTTCGTACCTACGGCACACGGTTCATAATTTTTACGCGCCGGTCGGCCCCCGGACATATTTTTTAGGGGCCATCTGTAATTTTTCTGCGCCGATCCCGCAATGGCGCGCCCTTGGCAGAACTCTGCAAGCAGGTTCAACAAAAAGTCCACCAGATTATGCTACATACCAAATATCAAAGCTCTAGGCCTTTTAGTTTCGGAGAAGATTTTTTAAAAAGTTTTCACTAAACAAGCCTATGTTAAAATCGTGACATCTTGGAACTAGCAAACTCTGACCCTGGGGCCATGATTTTTACATGGTAATCAACACTTTATCCTCTTGATACTTACCCCATACTCCTGAGGTTCCATTCATCTGATTGCTGCCTTTAGATATACCTGTGGTTTTGTCTAGTCCTCCATTGAGAGATGGCTGAAACAAGATACAGGAAAATATCAGACATACTTCAGGGATAGGTGTACCTTGTCATTTTCAAGTTCACATTTTTTTTCTTGAAGGCTTCTGTCCCAAATATTAAACACTTCACAAGTTATGAAAACCTTATCAGCTACCGATATAATACTAAGCAATCATTTAACATTATTAATATCCCGGCTCTAGGTCACAGTAAAGACATTTTGTCATAAGAAATGAAGCCTTTTTCAACAATAGGCCATAACTCCCAGAAAAGTAAATGGACTGTAACTAAGATAGAGGATGCACATCTTCAGTTGATACTGAGTGCATATTAAACTTTGAATTAAATCATTCCTTTAGCTTCAGAGACAAGAGGGCTGTTGACCCAGGGGCTCTCACCTGAAATGAAGGATCTTTTTCTTTCAACAGTCTAATTTTATGTTGTGTTTAGGATTATGATACAAGTGGGCCTAACCATACTTCATACATATTCAGGCTCTGTGCTTGGGGATCCAAAAGTCCAAATGACAACTTCCAAGCCTTTAGGACTTATTTGAAAGAACACTTTTCCCTACCTTAGGATCCATGGATAACAATTTCAGAAATATGAAAGAAGTCAATGAACTGATGTTTCATGCAAAATATCAAGGCTCTACACCTGCTGGGTCAGAAGAAGATTTTTAAAGATGACACCTTTGTTGCCATGGCAACCAGAGATTTTAACGGCTTTCAATTCTTTTAGTTATTTACAAAGGGGAACACCTAAGGTACATTTCTGCCAAATTTGGTTCAAATTGGCCCAATGGTTTTAAAGAAGATATCATTTAACAAGAGCACCGCCCATCGGTGCCAACGCTCGGCTGCAGGTGCTGGATAATGCAAAAATTCTAAGTTGAACAAGATGTGTTTGTGAAACACCATGCCCCCAAAACAGGAATTCTTAAGAAACGGGTAAAGGGTTAAAATTTTGACCTTGACCTTGATGAAATGACCTTCCCCAGTTGCGCCTTGTTGAGACCTATCTACATACCAAATATTAGCATTGTAACTTAATCAGGGTTGAAGTTATAGGAAAATGTTTAGTTGGCAGGTTAAGTTTTGCAGACAGACAGACAGACGGACAGACAGACGGACACCAGTAAAGCAATATGCCCCCCATCTTATTGATACGGGGGCATAAAAAGGGGCAAAGCTCTTACAAAAACACTTTTGGAGTTATCCCCCTTGATAGTCTAGATAGGTCTTGTGATGGTCAATACACATGCCAAGTGTCATGAGGATATCTTCAATAACAACAGAGATATGACCAAGGTTAAAGTTTGTCCCACCAATGCCAACGCAAATGACGCCATGGCCATCACAATACCTCAGGTTTTCTCCAAAATCAGCCGAGCTTAAAATAGTTCTTTAATTCTATGTAACCCCGACCCCTCAGGGCTCCACCCCTCGGGTCCCAGGGATGATTATTTTAGCTATTTTGAAAGTCAATAAAACTGATGTTTCATGCAAAATACACCTTCAGGGTCAGGAGGAGTAGATTTCAAAAGACTATTTTAAGATTTCACTTTTGTTGCCATGGCAAACAGAGTTTTTAACGAATTTAAATTCTTTGAGCTTTTTTTTTTTTTTTAAAAGGGGACCACCTTATGAACATTTCTGCCAAATTTGGATAAATTGGCCCCGTGGTTTGGGAGGAAAAAGTTTTTTTAACATGTTGACGGACGACTCACAACGCATGACTGTGCAGGACACAAGGTGATCACAATAGCTCACTTTAGCACTTCGTGCTCAGGTGAACCTAAAACAAGCAGACAAAGTTTGTTAACAGAGCCATAGTAGCAAACAACAGTCTAATTAGCAAGTGACCTAATTTTTTATCAAAGGTGAGACTATGTCAAATTTCTGCCTCCAATATATCAAATGATTACACTACATATCAAAGAGACAAACATTTTGATGAAATCTCAATTATCTAATCCTTAGAATGATAAAACATCTACATTGCACATTAATGTTTCTGAGATTTGACCTAGTGACCTACTTTTATACCCTGTGAGACCTACTTTTTTACCCGATGCAACCAAATATCATATTTGACCAAGAGATCATGTCGACAAACATTCTGACCAAATATTAAGACAATTGAGGACCTCTAGAGTGCACACAAGATTCTTGTAATATTTGACAAAGTGACCTACTTTTTGATACAACATGATCCACATTAAAATTGACCAAGACATTATAAGTATAAACATTCTAATCAAACATTAAGAGATTTGATGCAAAAATGCATACACAAGGTTTTATAAAATTTGACCTTGTGACCTAGTTTTTGACCCAATGTGACCCCATATATCGAACTTGACAGTCTCATTTAATTGATTGGGGTTTTATTATGTTTTACAAGCTTTCAGTTATATCATAGGAAAGATCACTTATTCTTGTCTCAGATTATGTCTTGTTTGATATTTTGAAAGGGGTTTAACACTTCTTATGCTGGAGCACCTAACCATGTCTTCCTGGTATTTCTCACACCAGCACTTCCACATCCTTTCCTACCCCCTAGCTGCTATCCAACTTAGGTTTACAATTATCCATCCATTAGTGAGAGACAAATGTCGGAAAGGATATACTCAAGCATGTACTTTGGTACACTAGTTCTGCCTTGTACCTGAAATCAAAACCAATCTGCATCCGCAAATAAAACAACTTATACAAAAAAACACATGTCTTACAAAGTCATCGATAAATGGTTTTTCTGATTCATCCTCCTTGCCATTCTTCTCCTCTCGATCTTTCCCCTCCTTAGAGTTACTTCGACTGTCTTTATCGTTGTACGATTTCCTGGAACTGCCTCTACTAGACTGGTAGTTGTTGTAATAGGGGTCATTCCCATAATATTCATACGGTGGAAGGAAATCATAGTAGGGGTAACCCATATTCTGTAAATATATATAAAAAAATTTGGACTATCATACTACAGCGTTAAATTGTAAATTCCAATTTTCTGTTCATTTTGTGAACAGTTCTTTAATTTTCCAAGTGGATATTATCCCATTACCACACAACAAAATTTAAGACTGGTCCAATTTGAAAGAAGTGGCAGAAGACAATTTCAAATTGATGGAATTTTGAATGTTTTCATCTTTTGGGATAGGAAATATTGTAGAGAATGAAGAAATTGCTTGAAACAAGTAATTTCTTCATTTTCCACAATGTTTTCCAAAGCTTTCTTCTTGAGGGCCGTGGAAAGGAGGGAATGTGTGGGAATTGGTTATATGATATTCAAAGTACATGCACATGGTTCATTTTGAATGTTTTTTTTTTTCAAAAGTTATCTTTATTGTAGATTTTGTCCTAAACATCAAATGACCTCCAAAAAGACCAAGATTCAATCTTGCCATGCTAATAGTCTGCCTCCCTTAAATCCTACGATGACTCCTGATGGCATTTTTTGTTAATGCTCGGCATCCATGCTAGAATTGTTCCTTAGACTATTACAAACAAGATAGGGGTGGATGCCCAGCGTGATTTTTTGATTTAAGGTCACAGTGAGGTCAAAGGTCAATGAGTTCAAAAATCAAGAAAAATTGGCTTGTAGCTAAAGCAAATTTATTTGCGTTAACACATAATGAAAGCAATGTGAACGAAATCATATGATTTGAATCAGGAATGAACAGAGGCTTAGCCTAGAGCCTATATATTGTCTCTTTCAAACAGAATTTTACCATAGTTATGCTAAAAAACCGCTATGGCCAATAACAAAAAAGAACACAATACTTAACAAAACTTTGATTGAACATGAGTAAAAGGTTTGTTATTACATACATATTATCCAAGGCATTCATGTTACTGAAGGTAGCTATTCTAGACTACTTTAAGCAATGCTTGCTTAGTGTCTGTTTTGAATTTCAGTTCAGAATGAGGTCACGGGTAAAGTATGTTCAAATGTGTGAAACTTGCAAATACATGCAACTAATGTTCATTGTACATTATTTTCATCTTGAATATTATGACAATAGGAACAAAATCAAATGCAAATAAGTAACAAGAGCCATGTCGGACATGGCCATCCCCCGCTGTAAAAGCTTGATAGTAAACTGAAGCTAATAACTCCAAAATAATGCAAGCAAGAGTTGTGGTTCTTGTGCACTGCCCTTCTCCTCAATGAGATCTATCCACCTATGAAGTTTCAAGTTGAAAGCATTTATGATTTAGGAAACATGCCCCAGACAAAATGTAAGTCTTTGACACATGACCCATGAAACCGTTAAAAATTATTCAATCAAGAGTTGTGATTCTTGTACACTACACTTCTCCTCAATGAGATCTATCCACCTATAAAGTTTCAAGTAGATAGCAATGATACTTTCAGAGATATGCCTCGGACAAAATCTAAGTCTTTAAATTATGAAAGCAAGAGTTGTGATTCTTGTGCACTGCACTTCTCCTGAATGAGTTTTATCTACCTATGGAGTTTCAAGTTGATAGCACTTACACTTTAGGAGATATGCTCTGGACAAGATTAGTGACAGAATGACGGAAGGACGGAATACAATATCACAATACCGTCAGTAAACATGATGAAACAGAATGCTTCATAGAATTGTCATATACATGTTACAGTTTCTGATATACAGCTTGTATTACCACACACCTTCTAATAAATGTCTATATGTGACTACTTTCAGAAAGATGTTTGTAGGAGACCTTTTAAAAGTGTTTATAGGATCGGCCAGTGGAAATTGCACTGATTCCGCGTACTTGATAGCCTCCAAGGCTGCTTGAAGTCATACAGGATTAGCACATCCTGCTGCATCGCATGCATAATTGGTGTAACTTGAAATTCTGACTAGCATAAAATCAGTAGGATATAATGACGAATTGTATAATCAGGTCTCAGTAACACATTTTACACGAAAAACATAACTGTTTGCAACATATTTATCACCTTATCAGAATATAAAAATCTTTTGACTTCAAGAAAGTGAGATGGTTCGTAATGTAGAAAGAGTGCACGTCGCCTAGCGTCCGGTAAACAAATACATTCAAATTGTCGCTTTGTAGCGCTGTATTTACTGGTACAGTGGCTAGCAGTGTGCACAGGGTAATTAAATAAGTGTCATTTTCCTTTATAGAGGCTAATAACAAAACTATTGAACAGAAGTCTAGAACTCTTCTTAATCCATTCCCACTCAGTGACGTTTTTAGACGTCCCCCAGGAAGTTTTGGAAGATATTGATGAAAATGAAGAAATTGCTTGTCACAAGCAAATTCTTCATTTTCCACAACGTTTTCTACCCAGAAATTTGAAAGAATTCAAAATTTCATAAAATTTAAATAGTCCTCTGCAACTTCTTTCAATTAGGACAAGTCTAAAAAATGCCGTCTGGTAATGGGTTAGTATTAAAAGAATTCAAAACCTGTGTTGATACAAATATCAAATCTTAGAAAAAAACCCAAGAAAAATCAACCTTTTCTAAAGAATTCCTGTTTCGGGGGCATGGTGTTTCACAAACACATCTTGTTTTTCTTTGTTTTAGGTAAGAGGGTTAAAATTTTGACCTTGACCTTGATGAAATGACCTTCCCCAGTTGCGCCTTGTTGAGGCCTATCTACATACCAAATATTAGCATTGTAACTTAATTGGGGAAGATGTTTAGGTTGCAGGTTAAGTTTTTAGTAACGTTATAGGGAAAAGGGTTAAATTTTGACCTTGACCTTGATGAAATGACCTTACACAATTGCGCATTGTTGAGACCAATTTACATACTAAATATAACAATTGTAACTTACTTAGGGATGAAGTTATAGGAAATGTTTAGGTTGCAGGTTAAGTTTTTGAGTAAAGTGTTAGGGAAAAGGGTTAAAATTTTGACCTTGACCTTGATGAAATGACCTTCCCCAGTTGTGCCTTGTTGAGACCTATCTACATACCAAATATTAGCATTGTAACTTAATCAGGGTGGAAGTTATAGGAGAATGTTTAGTTGGCAGGTTAAGTTTTGTGGACAGACGGACAGACAGACGGACACCGGTAAACTACCATGCCCCCGTTCTATCGATACGAGGGCATAAAAAGTCGTCTTTTTGATAAAATAATGTCTCTAATGCAGTTTTCAGAAAATTTAGCACAATTGGAATTAATGATACAGCATGTATAGCAATTGAAAATATCACAATGACGATTATAATATGAAAGCGTACCTATTTGACCTTTGACCTTGCTGTGGCCTTAATTCTAGGTTTCAGACTGGGCATCCACCCTGGAAGGTTTTGTCATACCCTAAAGAATATAACTAGCATGGATGCCGAGCATTAACAAAGAATGCCATCAAAACCATTTTCTAGAGCTAATACGAATTATAGTCTGTAAACTATAAATGAGGAAGCAGATATCAAGATGTAACAAGATTTGTTTGTTAATCACCATACCCTCATTACAGCCTTTTATCACAAATGTGACCTCTATAAGAGACCTTAACCCTTTCCTGTACAATCACTGGTTTTTACGTCCTTGTGATTTTATACTTGAGAAAATATTGTGGGAAAAGAAGAAATTGCTTGTAACAAGCAAATTCTTCTTTTTCCACAATATTTTCTACCCTACTGAATGGTTATTTTTCAAATTAAATCATAATAAATTTTCATCTGCAAAACCTTTGAATTTCAACAGGTCTAAAAAAATTTAAAACAGGAAAGGGTTAACTTATATTGATGACCTTGACCTACCAACAGATGCCTATCAATACCGGGAACCTATATCCCCGAAAATAATCCATACATAACTTCAAAGGTGTTTGAATAACAGCAGCAAAAATGTTAAGTTTTTGTGATGAACTTACTGCATGCAGAGATAGACATCAGTAAAACCTTGTGCCCTTAAACTAATCAAAGCAAGAGCATAAAACATTTTGATGTCTCCAAACAACAATTAGTTCTTAAACCCTATGTTGTGTATACTTGTAGAGTTGTCTTATCAAGATATTAAGACATCATCGTTAAAATGAGAACTGCTCACAAGGGTTTCATAGACAAATTACAAAATTTTACTTTATGACTTCCTGGTATTTTTCACATTTTACTTTATGACTTCAATATCACTCTTTATCACTTTATATAAAATTCTATGTAACCTATTGCAACATAATGAACTTTTAGACTCGTCCAAATTCAAAAAGATTGCTGATGGCATTGAAAGTATGTTCCATGAAAACTCTTTGGTGTCATATGGGGTATCCTGAGTTTTAAACAGATTTCAATTCTTTTAGCCATTTTTAAAGGGGACCACCTAGGGAACAATTCTGCCAAGTTTGGTTCAGATTGGCCCAGTGGTTTGGGAGGAGATATCGTTTAAAGAAATTGTTGACAGACAACGCATGATGCATCTGCTCTGGTGAGCTAAAAATACTTGAAAAAGCATTTTCTCCTTTTATCAGAACGTTTTCTACTCCATTTGGTCCTTATTTTTTATTTTCAAATTAATTTGAAATGTTGTCTACAACTTCTTTCAATATGGACTAGTTCAAATTTTTTGTTGAAGTGGCAAAAGTTTACCTGTCCACCACCATATCTAGCATGAGGATGCTGGTATTTGTCCCGCTGACTCGGGGGTCGTACTAACGACGGTTGAGATCCATAATGTCCACCAAATTTCTCCCCATAGCTGTACCCATTGTAATAAGCGTAAGCTCCGTAATTGTATGCGTAGTAATCGTCATCTACAGAGTGATGGCGCGATTTGCTGCTGGATCCTGCTGGGTTACGTTTGCCTGGAATCAAACATATACAGTGGGATCAATGTTAGTTGTGACACAAATTTGACACTGTTTCTACACACTTTAAAACCCACTGCAACACAATCTTACATTCTGAAGCATCAATAGATTAAATTCAGCTTCGAAAAACAAAGTGATAAAAGTAGAAATTTCATCTATTCTCACAATGTTTTACACCATGAATACATCTAGAATTTTGTAATCTGGTAATGGAACCTTTTGTTCTATGTTTATTAGGTTTCAGCTTTACCCATTTACAGACAATGAAAATTTAGGCTTGTCCGAATTCATAGAAGATGCAGACGACAATTTCAAGTTTATCAAATTTTAAAGTATTTGTTTTTGGGGGTAGAAAACAATCAATTTCCTCATTTTCGACAACATTTTCCACAGCTTTTACCTTGAGTGGCGTAAAACGCTTGCTTGTTTGAGAATGGGTTAAGTGATTTGTAAGTACACAGTGCAACACTATCATCAAGGTTGTAATTTAAGGCAATCTATTGTATTACTTTTGATTGATTTACCCTTGTCATGCTGAGACAGGAGTAATCCTACTTTTGCAAGAGGTATAAGCTAAGATCAGTCTACACATTATGTGCAGTCTGATCTTAGTCTAAAGTCAGAGGCGTTTATTAAATCATTTACCATGACATATTATTAACTAACACTTACGGCCTATCACTGCTTTCAGCCCTTTGATTTTCTGCAGTTCAAAACAAAAAAAATATTCAGCATGCCATGGTTTATTAAAAACTGTTAAATCAAGGTCAAATAAAGTGTTTTCATTTCAAGAGGTTACCAACAATCTATCTGCATTTTGACGGATGATTTATATTACAACAACTAATTTTTTGCAGCAAGTTAAAAACAAGTGAAATTTTGTATTATTAATAGTTAGCAGTTCTACTTGTATGACAATTATTTTTTCAGCAAGACACAGCTCACTTCAAAACTTATATTGGTTAATATCCTGAAAATAATGTTCATATATAATCAAATGATAAGATAATGTAAAATACAAACATAAATAGGGGAAACAAGAGCCATGATCACTACAACATAAATTGAAAAAAAAAAGGAAAAAAGAAAAAACACTTAATGTGATGTGTACAGGCAGTGTAAAATCTTGAGGGACCCATTGCATCAAAAGTTTCTTTGTTTGAATGGATCTTAACGCCACTTTTAACAGTACATGTTTTTCAGTCATATCATGGCAGCTAGAGCACCTAACCATGGATTCCTGGTATTTCCCATACCAGTACTACAGCAAGATCCTTTTTGAGAATCTGGCATCTCATTTCACTTAGGTTTATCATTATCTGCGGGAAACAAATGTCCAAAGGATATTTGCTGTGACTTGGGATTAAACTCCACACCTCGATTGAGATTCTGTTGCGCTACCAATTTGAATTTGAAATGCATTTTGTTGATTTAAATGTCAAGTCACATGCCTTATCTTGACCTCTGTCTTACTGTTAGTGTAGACATTCCCACACAATAAGATTTTAGACCAGTCCTAATTCAAAAGAGCTGCTGACGATAGTTTCAAATTTAATGAGATCTTCAAAATCTTTGTCTTTTAGGGTAGAAAACATTGTGGATAATGAAGAAATTGCTTTTTACAAGCAATTTCTTAATTTTCCACAATGTTTTCTCAATCTTTTATATTGAGGGGAGTTTAAAAGTTAAATGTTTCGCACCTAGGCCCAGTTGCATCCAAAGTTCCTTCTGGACTTCATGAAGTTTTTTATAAAGTTTTCTACCCATTCCCATGCAACAACACTTTTAAGTGCTTCAGAATACAAAAGACTTTGAAAGAATTATGGAAAATGAAGAAATTGCTTGTTACATCAATTTCTTCATTATCCACAGTTTTCTACCCCAAAAGACAATGATTTCATCAACTTAAAATTTTCTTCAACATATTTGAATTTGGATGGGTCTAAACTTTTCTTATTTGGTAATTGGTTCAGGTCTAAACTTTTATCATTTGGTAATTGGTTCAGGTCTAAACTTTAATCATTTGGTAATTAGTTCAGAGAATAACCTATGGCTCCTTTCTTTTTACTCATTTCAAGACAACAAAATACTATTGGGTAACTGTGGACAGATGTCGGACAGGAAGATGACAGGCATTGTTGACCGTAATGGTTCTGCCATGGCACTTGTCAATCTGACAATTCAGGATACGATAAAATATGATCAAATCATCGGCAGAGGTGCATGCTAGAGCTCTGGCATAATAAATGAGTTCTATTTTAACCCTTTCCCGTTTTCGGAAATTTTAGACTAGTCGAAATTAAAAGAGGTTGCAGACAACAATGAAAACTGGATGCCATTTGAAATGAAACCATCCTATGTGGAAGAAAATATTGTGGACAAAGGAGAAATTGCTTGTTACAAGCAATTTCTTCTTTTTCCACAATGTTTTCTTGAGTGAAAAATCACAGGAACGTAAAACCCCCGTTTTTGAACAGGAAAGGGTTAAATTGGAACTATTTGAAATACCTTAACCATTTCCCTCACAATGACACTTCTTGACACCCCTTGAGTAAAAAGGCTTTGGAAAACATGGAAATTGAAGAAATTGCTAATACAGGCAATTTCTTCATTATTCACAATGTTTTCTACCCTCTAAAAAAGTATTTTAAAATTTCATCAACTAAAATTTGTTGGATGCAACTTCTTTTGACCAGTTATTGTTGAGTGGGAAAGGGAAAAAAGCATAAATTAGATCATTCAATATTAAAGCTACAAATGTAAAAGAATGATAACATTATGTACTAATTTAATATATACTGTTAAAAGCTATTACAGGTTGACAGAAATTTACTTAACCCATTACCAGATAGCAAAATTTTAGACTGGCACAAATTGAAATAAGTTGCAGACGACAATTCCAAAGTTCATGAATTATTGGATTTTTTTTCAGTTTTTTTTGTCTTTCGGAGTATAAAAGCATCACTGAGTGGGAAAAGGTTTACCCATTCCCACACAATGATCCGTTTTGATGCCCCTCAAAAAAAACAGTTGGGAAAACATTGTGTAAAATGAAGAATTTGCTTGAAGCAAGCAATTTCTTCATTTCACACTATGTTTTCAACGAAAAAAGATGAAAAATCTCAAATTTCATAAACTTTAATTTGTCGTCTGCAGGTCCTTTGAATTTGGAACAGTCTAAAATTTTGTTGTGTGGGAAAGGTTTAAGTATGCTCCCCATTGTCAAAAATTGGACAAGTAATCATAACCACAAATTGCAAATTGCTGCACAGATAAGACCAATTAATTAACAAGAGGCCCATGATGGTCCTATATTGCCCCCCTGAGTATGATGACTCAAGGCTTTATGATATTAACGAAATATCAAAGCCCTTCACCTAATTATTCTGGTGAAGATTTCTTTAAAAGTTTTCCATTTAATCCCAGGTTTTTTGAAGATTCTACCATTTAGAGCTCAATTCCAGAGTACAGTAATTCTTTGAATTATTTTGGTTTGTTTGTTTGAATGGGGTTTTACGCCGCTTTCAACAATCTTTCAGTTATATCGCGCCGGCTGGAGCACCTTACAATGGATTCCTGGTATTTCTCACACCAGTACTACCATTACATCCTTTCCTAGCCTCCAGCTGCTATCCCACATAGGTCTACGATTATCGACCCATTGGTGGGAGACAAATAGTCGGAAAGGATGAGTGCCGCCGTCAGGGATCGAACCCGGGACCTCTAGATTGACAGTCCGTCCCGCTACCAACTGCGCTATGACGGAATTATTTTGGTAAAGCGTCAATAGATGATGATTTGTACATAATATCACGGCTCTAGGCCTAATGGTTCAGATGGAGAAGATTTTCGAAGATATACTTCTTTATTCCTTTCTAAAATCTCAGATTGAACAGAAAATGACTTATTTTCAGAATACGGTAATTTTGTTTGAATGGGGTTTTACGCCGCTTTCAACAATCTTTCAGTTATATCGCGGCGGCTGGAGCACCTAACAATGGAATCCTGGTATTTCTCACACCAGTACTACCATTACATCCCTTCCTAGCCTCCAGCTGCTATCTCACATAGGTCTACGATTATCGGCCCATTGGTGAGAGACAAATAGTCGGAAAGGATGAGTGCCGCCGTCGGGGATCGAACCCGGGACCTCTAGATTGACAGTCCGACGCGCTACCAACTGCGCTATGACGGCGGCTCAGAATACGGTAATCCTACCAAGAATTTTGGTAAAGGGTCAATAGGTTTTACACACCAAATTTCAAAGCTCTATGCCTTATGGTTTGGGAAAAGAAGAATTTCAAAGATTTCATTATTTATTCATATGCAAAATCAGGGATCAAAAAGAGAAAGGCTAATTTTTCAAGTTCGGTGATTCTTTGAAGAACTTTGGTAAAGGGTCAATAGACATTGATACATACAAAATATTAAAGCTCTTGGCTTGATGGTTTTGGAGAGGATTTTTTTAAGTCAGGGATCACACAAAAAAGGGCTAATTTTCAGAGTATTGTAATTCTTTGAAGTATTTTGGTAGAGGGTCAGTAGACATTGATACATACAAAATATTTAAACTATAGGCCAATAGTTTGGGAGAAGAAGATTTCCTTCTTTATTTCTATGTAAAACCAGGGATCTCACAGAAAAGGGCTAATTTTCAAGATATGTTAATTCTTTGAAGATTTTGGTAGAGAGTCAATAGATGATGATTTATCTCAAATATCGAAGCTCTAGGCCTTATGGTTTAACAAAGAAGTTTTTTAAAAATTTCCTACTTTATTTCTATGTAAATCTCGAATCCCACAGAAAAAGGCTTATTTTCAAGATACGGTAATTCTTTGATGATCTATACCAAATATCAGAGCTTTTGGCCTTTTCGTTTGAGAGAAAAAGATTTTAAAGATTTCCTTCTTTATTTCTAAATAAAATCAGGGCTAATTTTCAAGATTAGGTTATTCTTTGAAGTATTCTGTAAGAGGGTAAATAGATATGGATACATATCAAAGCTCTAGGCCTTACAGTTTGGGAGAAGAAGATTTTTAAAGATTTTCTACTTTATTTCTATGTAAAATCAGGGATTGCACAGAAAAGGGCTATTTGTCAAGATATAATTCTTTGAAGTATTTTGGTAGAGGGTCAATAGATGATAATTTATACCAAATATCAAAGCTCTAGGCCTTTTGGTTTGCCATCAGAAGATTTTTTTTACGTTTTTTAGCTTTGTTGCCATGGCAACTAAAGTTCTTCATGGATTTCAATTCTTTGAGGTATCTTGAAAGAGCATGACCTAAGGATCATTTCTGTGAAGCTTGGTTAGTTTAGGAGGAAAAGATTTTTTTGTAATTGTGAACAGACAGACAGACAGACAGATGGATGCTGGACAATGACCGATCACAATAACTCACCCAGAGCACTTCCTGCTCAGGTGAGCTAAAAATAAAACAAGTGGACAATTTATCAATCACCTGAATATGATAGCTCATAATGTATTGATTTTTGAGGAGATAGTCACTTTGTCTTGAAGGGCAACAAAAAGCTGGATTCTGTAGGAATCAGTTTGGTTATTTGGTAAATAACCCTTGTCATGCTGTATAAATTACCTTACTGAACTGCTGTGAAATCAAAGGCCTGAAAATACTGATAGAACTTGTTGTTTAATAATCTTTATTTCTTTTAGAAATCGATTTCACAAACAACTCTGGAAGGAAAACTACAAGCAGGAGGCGTAGACCAAGATCAGCCTGCACATAAGTGCAGTCTGATCTTGGTCTACACCTCCTGCCAATACCAGAATATTCCAGATTCAGCATGACAAGGGTTCAGTATAAGACCACAGTTCATTGCTAAGTGCAAAATTTGGAAAGTTGTAGGCCTAATGGTTTACATTTTAACATTTTAACCTATTCCCACACAATGACACCTTTCGACGTCCCTCGAGAAAAACCTTTGCAAAAACATTGTGTAAAATGAAGAAATTAGCAATTCTTCATTTTACACTATTATTTCAACCTAGAAAATTGAAAAAGAGGGCCGTTGGCCCTGGGGCGCTCACCTGAGATAAAGGCTCTTTTTCTTTCAACAGTCTTATTTCATGTTAAGGTTAGGATTATGAAACAAGTGGGCCACAATTACATATAAAGACTATGAACCTGGGGATCAAAAAGTCTAAATTACATATTCCAAGGCTTTAGTGCTGATTTGAAAGTAGGAAAGAAATTTTTCCATGGGTTATAATTTCAGAAATAAGAAAGAAGTCTGTGAACTGATGCTTCAAGCCTATACCCCCCCCCCCCCGGGGCTCTGCCCCTGGGGACCGAGGATCATGATTTTAGCTATTTTGAAAGAGATCAATATACTGATGCTTCATGCAAAATATCAAGGCTCTACGCCTTCTGGGTCAGGAGGAGAAGATTTTTAAAGATATTTTTAAAATTTAACTTTTGTTGCCATGGCAACCAGAGTTTTTAATGGATTTCAATTCTTTTAGCTATTTTTGAAGGGGACCACCTAAGGAACATTTCTGCCAAATTTGGTTCAAATTGGCCCAGTGGTTTGGGAGGAGATGTTGTTTAAAGAAATTGTTGACGGACGACGCACGACGGCCGGACGCCGGACAAAAGGGGATCAAAATAGCTCACTTGAGCACTACGTGCTCAGGTGAGCTAAAAAAAATTCACCAACTTAAAATTCATTGTCATCTGCAACTTCTTTCAATTTGGACAAGTCTAAAATTTTGCAATCTGGTAATTGGTTAAGAGTGCCTTCTTTATCTCTGATATGAAAAATCTGGGATATAACAACATAGGGCCAATCTTCAGTGAAAATCAATTCATTTCAAATTTTGATAATACAACATGCAAAAGATGTATGCTACAGGCAATACAATATGGTAGAAAAAGATTGTCTTCATCTGTATGTAAAATTAAGTATGAATGTAGGTTACCAAGAAAACCAAGTCCCTAAAGGGATAATCCAAAGATCAGAAAAGTATATCAAAGCCAATTTAGTAGAGTTGCCAGCTGCCATGCATTGTATGACGCTATGAGCTTGGTGATGTATTATAAAAGATTGTGGATATGACTTTCTTCTATGTTTTTTTTTTTAATTACAAGTTAAAAGAGTCCAAATACAAATGTATAACCTTCATAATATATGAACTACTTTAGAATAGATCTACAAGCAGATGCTAACTATGCTCTAGGCTTTTTGTGTATTTTGAGATGTTTTAATATTTACCCTGAACAGGAAGGACTCACTGGTACAGTCTAAATATTACCAAATTATGAAACAACAGGGCATTTGGCTCTGCTACACTCACCAAAGATAAAGGCTCTTTTTCTTTCAACATTTATATTTCATGTTAAGATTAGTATTATGATGTCGATTCTTTCCTCAATTCAAACCAACTTTATTTTGTCGTCTGCAACATCTTTCAATTCGGACCAGTCTTTATTGTTTGGAAATTAGTTAAGCAATTTTGAAAGAGGTCAATATACAGTTATTTCATGCAAAATATTAAGGCTACGTGCCTTCTGGCTCAGGCAGGTCAAAATATGAACAAATTTTATGGATGTTCATTTTGAGATTCTTCTCGTATATAAATGTTCTAGGCTTACTGGTTTGGAGGAAAGGGAACGGGCTAAATCTGACCCTGGGGCCATAATTTATACAATCTTGATAGAGGTCCACCAGATGATGCCACATACCAAGTATCAGAACTGTAGGTCTTTTGGTTTGGTAGAAAAAGATGTTCAAAGCTTTCATTACGTAAGCTTCATCACCCCCTCTTCCCCCACCAGCACGGCCATTTCTTGACAGATTCTTTTTTGTACAAACTTTATAGTCCTTGCCCTAAAGACTCCAAATACAAAATGTGTATCCAATCCAACAACTGGTTCATGAGAAGAATATTTTTGAAAGTGTACCCTTTTTCGGCCCCTTATTGGGCACCAGGGGAGATAACTCATGACATGCACAAATCTGAAGCATCTTCCCATAGGGATGCTTCCCGCCGAGTTTGGTTGAAATTTAGACTGGTCCTAATTGAAACGAGTTGAAGTCAACATTTTAAAGTTTATGAAATTGTAGATTTGTTCAACATTCTGAATAAAACACAGTGTTAAATGAAGAAATTGCTTGTTACAAGCCTTTTCTTCATTTTACACAATGTTTTCCCAATTTTTTTTGAGGGGCCTCCAAAAGCCTTACCGTATGGTAATGGGTTTAAATAGGTTGTGCCGAGTATAACATGAAAAACCTTGAAATTCTACTTATAAATATAACTAGACTCTAGTCTCTCCTGTTTCAGAGGAATAAAACCTTCTTTATGTTTTCCTTATTTGTTTCTATATTAAAATAATAGGGTGTGCCCAGGAAGAGCCTAAATATGACCCTAGGTAGAAGACATCAACAAACTTTTTAAAGGTTCAACAGGAGATTATATTTAGCAAATGTCTAGTTTCAGAAGAGGTTTTTAAAGCTTTCCTTCTTTGGTTCATTATAATAAGGGATGGGCTCTGGAATGATAACATAAAACCAAAGGGGCATCATATGAACAAACCTGATGAAGATAGCCTAGGAGGTACTGTATAAAATATGTCAAATCTCTCTGTCTTCTGTTTTCATAGAAGATTTTAGAGATTTCATTATTTTCTACTGCCCTCTCTGCTGCTATGGCAACCAGAGTCAAGAGTGGATTTAAATTATTTGAACTATTTTGGAAGAGTTTCAACCCAGGAACATCCCTGTCTAGTTCCATAAAGATTGCGTCAATGGTTAAGGATGTCAGGATATTAAAAGAATTTGTTGACAGTCACACAACTCTGTACTGCAACACAAGACATTGAGAAATCTGAACTTGAGCACATTTTGCTCAGGTGAGCTAATAGCACAACCTAAGAATCATATTGATAAAGTTTGGTTGAAACCTGATTATCAGTTTTGGGGAAAAGGTTTACATACCCGTATATTAACAAATATATACCAAGACCCACCTAACATTGTATGAACACAAAAGCTCACCCTATGTTTATTATTGCCACTTGTCAAGCTATCAAAAATTTCTTAATTTTTGAATTCCTGAGAAGCTGTAATGAATATGTAATTTAAACCATGCAAGAGACAGAAGTGACACAAGTGGAAGAGACAGACAAGCACTTTGTACAAGAGCCTGGTTGAAAATAGTCTTACTTCCTTCATATACATTATCTAGTGAGTGCTGCTCAAACAACTTATTATGTTCATGCCCATATGGGCTGTTTGGGGTTAGTGATGAGTTATCTTCCCTACTTTGATAGCTGTTAGTTATACAGTCACCATTCTCACCTTGCTTGGAGCTGGGTGGCTTCTGAAATACAAAAATTTGAAAAATACAGCACCGATTTTCAGGGTACTTCTTCTAACCCTTGTCATGCTGAACCAGGAAAGAGCAAGGAGGTATAGAAAAAGATCAGCCTGAACATAGTTTTCTATTTGTCCCTCACAAGCCAGAGTATCAAACATAAATTTCAAAAGAAATACTGACCCATAACTTGTGCTTCCAGTGTTTTCCAGCCTTCAATTTTAAACCACTTCATTTAAGAATTTCATTCAGCATAACAAGAGTTCATACTATGCATTTTCAGAGAAGCACAATAGACTGTATTTGATCAACCCATTTTTTTTAACACATTCCTGGAAACACACACACACACAAAACATGATCATAAATGAAAGTCTTAAATAAAACATTTTTTTTAACATTTGTCCACTAACATACATTTGAAACTTTTAACTCATTACCATATAATTTTTTCTTAGACTGGTCCACATTAGAAGGAGTTGCATTTGCCAATTTAAAGTGCACTCTAAACACTTACACAGAGTAGAATTGATCGCAAGATTTTATAACTTCAGCTTACATTTTGTGGGACCCACATTTAGAGGCCAAATCTATAACCTGCATAGTTACAACATTTATAAATCTTACATTTGATTTAAACTTAGGACAACTTAATTCTTAAGAGACCTTTGTCATCACTATTCAGATTATTGTAAGAAAGGGTTCTTAAGGTGCCCTACAGAAAAAATTTCAGTTTTGGTGGCCAGTAAATTTAAGTGAGTGATTAAAGGTCAATATTGTCCATACCTGTATAGACAAAATTGACCTTTGATCACTCATTTTAACTTTACATCTATACAGGGTTTTAAACATCAACAAAGTGTGGTCCTATGGACTCAATAGTTGATGCCATATGGGTCCTTGCCTAAGATCTAGGAGTCCCTGATTTAATAAATGACTGTTCTTTTCAACTATAGACAATTTTTTGTGTGTATGAGTTTGTTTTTAACCCTTTCCCGTTTCTTTAAATTTTAGACTGGTCCGAAATGAAAGAGGTTGCAGACAACAATGAAAACTGGATGCAATTCGAAATTAAACCATCCTATGTGGTAGAAAATATTGCGGGAAAAGGAGAAATAGCTTGCTTCAAGCCATTTCTCCTTTTCCCACAATGTTTTCTAAAGTGTAAAATCACAGCAAGGTAAAATCCCGGGTTTGTACAGGAAAGGGTTAAATAAATATTGGAGTTATCGTAAAAAGTGGTGGACTGCTATGACCATCTAGGGCTCAACTTCAAAAAAGATCTTGCAACTAAATACAGTCTCAATGTTTCGTCTGTGTTTTGGAAGCAAGGGGACAATGTCCCCAGGGTCTAAAAACAAAAGGGCTATTGGCTCTAAAGCGCTCACCTGAGTCAATGACTATAGAAGTAAAATAGCACAAGTGACCTTATTTTAGCCAAACCTCTGAATAAATATATAAATTGAATAATTGAGTAAAAAATATGGCCTATAGAGTAAAAATCAAAGTTTTTCTCAGATTTGACATAGTTTCTTTTTTTTCTGAATGACCAAAGTTTGAACATTGTTGAGATATTTTGAAAACAGATATTCTGACCAAAAAATATGGCTCTTGGGTGTAAATGTATTCCCAAAATTTGGCCTTGTGACCTAGTTTTTGATCCTATGTCAACCAAATCCTAAATTGGCCAAGATATAGACGCAATTATTATGGCCAAATATCAATTCAATTGAGCCAAAAATAATGAGATATTTCTAAGATTTGACCTAATTAACTAGTTTTTGACCAAATGTGACATGAATCTGAATTTGACTAACATTCTAACCAAATATCAATTCAAAGCAGCCAAATTGGGGATATCTAGATCGCAGGAAAGAAGTCCTAGGATTTGACCTAACGACCAGGTTTTGACTACATGAGACCCAAATTTGAACTTGGCTGAGATATCATGGACAAACCTTCAGAACAAATATTTCATTTGAGCCTAAAATGTGGCCTCTAGAGTGTCCACAAGATTATTTCTTGGATTTGATCTAGTGACCTAGTTTTTGACTCCACATTACCCAATATGAAAACTGTCCTAGATTTTATGCAGACAAACATTCTGACCAAATATCAATACATTTGAGCCAAAAATATGGCCTCTGGAATGCACCCAAGGTATTTCTAATATTTGACCTAGTGACCAAGTTTTTGACCCTATGTGATCCAAATTTGAACTTGTTCAAGGTTTCAAGGAAACAAACATTCTACCAACATATCATTGGATTTGAGGCAAAAAAGTGGTCTCTAGAGTGCACACAAGTTTTTTTCTAGGATTTGACCTAGTGACCTAGTTTTCGACCCTACATAACCCAATATCCAAGTTGTCCTAGATAATATGTAGAAAAACATTCTGACCAAAATATCAAGACATTTGAGCCAAAAATATGGCCTCTAGAGCACACACAAGATATTTTTAATATTTGACCTGGAGACCTAGTTTTTGACCCATATGACCCAATATTGAAACCCTACAAATCACTGAAGTTGTACTCACAGTATTCTCATTTGTTGGAATCTTAAGCCAAGCTGGTGCAAAGTCATGCTTTGGAGCGTTATTGGTGGCCATCCCAAACCATTACATCATTGTGTCACCTGCAAGAGAAATATGCATTTACATGTTCTACCTAATAAAGTATACTATGTTTAACCCTTTCCTGTGCAAACATGGGCAGGGGTTGAAAAATTTCTTCAAACCTACTAGTCCTGTAGGACTAGTAGCTCTGAATTTCTACTCGCCCTTAAGGCAACCCAACTCGCCCTTAAAGATGAAGGAAATTTTAGACTGTTGCATTGATATGCAAATAACATAACTCTTTGACTCTGTTAATGTTTAGGTACAAATAAAGCACAAAAATGTCAGATGTTCCAGCCATGAGTTTTAAAACAGACTAATTTTATCTAGATTTACGTATTTTCGCTTTGCAATACACATTACAGTGATCATTCAAGCGTTTAAAGATACGGAATACTATGCAGGCTAAACTGGAGATCCTGTCTATACATTATCGTGTATTTTGACATGGTCTCCAGTCTACAAATCAAGCGTCTATGAAGATTGATCAACATAAACAATTTTACAGTGAATATTATTGTTTCCGATATGAAGTTGTTTGAAATAAATACTTTCTTTTCTGATCCTTTATTTTTTCCCTCAATCAGCGTGATTCAAGTCCTAAATTTGCACTTGCCCCGTCGGACTAGTTCGTCTCCAAATCTACTTGCCCTACGGCATTTCTACTCGCCAATGCGGGTAGACAAGTGGATTTTTCAACCCCTGATGGGATTTTACCTAGCTGCCATTTTATACTTGAGAAAACATTGTGGAAAAAGAAGAAATTACTTGTAAAAAGAAATTTCTCCTTTATCCCTAACATATTTTTACCAGGGAGGATGGTTAAATTTAAAATTGCATCCAATTTACATTGAAACCTCTTTCAATGTGAGCCAGTCTTAAATTTCAAGACGGGAAAGGATTAACTTACATGTATGAATCAAACTGAAATTTTGATCACAAGTATCTACTATTTACACAGAACCTTTAGTAAATAGAACATTTTTTTTCAAAAAGAAAATTAACAACAACTAAATCATACACACACACAAACATACTATTCCTTAATTTCAAATTTGTACAGAAAAATACCACTTTCCCTTTTTATTCAAAGCCCTGAAAACTAGATTTTTATCATGATCCATCAATTTTGTTTATTGCACTCTCTATCTTTTTTTTCTTTTTTATTTTCATTTTGGACCATGGGTTTTTCAAAACCTTGGCAGATCATGGAATTCATCTCAGATCCAAAGAAACCAGCATGATTCAAAATTTTATCTGTGGATCTCAAATCTCCACTAAATTCTTAAGTCTTGGACTCTTCTTGAATTCTTTTGTGACATGGCTGTTGGCTACCAGTCAACTCGTACCCAAGTCAACTCGTGCCGATTTTAGTAAATATGTACCCTAAGGAAAAATTATGGAGCCAACTCGTGCTCAACTAAATTTTCACTTTATGTGAATTGACCAATCTATCAATCATTGCTTCAGCAATTGAGTTGACGAAGATGGTTTATTTAGTTTCAGGGCTTTCACTAGGATTTTGAAAGTAGGATTCCAGGAATCCAATTTACGAAAAAGTTGGATTCCAAGCAGAAAAAGTTGGATTCCAGCCTGATTTGGCATGAATTTAATACTGAATGTGATTTTCACCAAATCCTTTTTTTACAGCACTTTCTTATTGGTTTTAAGAATTATCATATTTTCTAGCCCATAGTTTAATGTTTACATGTCTGATCATGTTCATTTGATCATCAGCAAATTCTCTTAATCAGGGCTCCGGAAATTTGGAAATCTAAATCGGTCCGGGACATTGCCCCCCCCCCCCCCGCCGGGAAAACCGGCCCCCCCCCGGTAATCCGACAAAAACGAATACCCCCGCCTTTTTTAACCTTTCCCGTACGCAAAAGGGTTCATCATTCATTCAGTAGTTTCCTTCTTTTTCGAATGTTCCGAAGGTGATTATAATCTTCAACGAGTGGAAGATAGATGAAAACAACTGACAGATCCTACTTCCATTTTGTTTTTGAAAATTCGGCTGAGTATAAATTGCAATTCCGGTAATGTACGGCAGTCCATGAAATTTCCAATTTGTTGTAAAATTAGAGACAAATAAATTACATTATTAAAATTTCCGAGTTTACAGAGTACCGCCGATTTAATTATAGGAAAGATATACTTTTTCATTTCATAAGCTAGTTATCCAAAGTTCTGTTAATTTAACGAGGTCATGTCGATTTTCTCTCAACATGAGCGTCTGTTGATGGAAAAACACAGCTGACGTCATAAAAATGCCGGGTCAGTCCATTCTACCCCATGGGATCACAGAGTCGTGACGTACATCAATAAGACCGACGAGACAAACTCGAGTCGGTCGCCCATGTGTTGCAGTATTTTCCTTGAGTGGAATTTGTTCACAAATCTCGGTCATTAATTTATTGTAGTTGATTTCCGATTTATAATTCGGACGTTTTCCACTCCTGAAGTAAGATTTAATTTTATTGACGGAACTAGAGATATTTGATTATCTGTATTCTGCGGATTTCCATTTATTGTTTTAATTCTATCGGCTATGTTTCTTACCGTGAACGAAAAACTATAAAACATATTTTAACGTGACTTTTTCATATAAATTTCAAACCCAGTCTCACACGCTTACTTGTGATGAAGTAATTTCATAAAAGCCTTGTGCTGAGCTATTCCGACTTTGAACGAACGGCAACTGAAGCCTGTTCATGTCTCGATTTATATACGCATCCCATGTTATAGTAAAAGAATTTAATTTCACGAGTAACGGCAATTTAAGTCGAAGCATTATAAGATGTCCACTTCTTCGAACGTGTGTAAGTCAGACCGATTCTCCATCGCAAATAGTTTACAAAACTCGAAACCCGAAGTTTTGTCAAGCGTAAAACTGCAAATTAGTTCCACGTGCGGATGGGTATTAGACTGGCCGTCGGGTAAACTGGCCGGCGGGTAAACTAATTATCGATTTTTGGCACTTTTGTTTATCTCTTAATCTGCAGGTAACGTGTGAAACCCTTTATTTTGGTTTCAAGTGGAATTTGATACATGGTGGGCGAATTTATCAAATACGAACGTGAAATTTGATGAAAATTTCGGACCGATTTTTGTGTAATTTTTGAGATTCCAATCGGTCTGGCAAGTCAAAATTCGGTCCAGACCGGCGATTTATCGGATTTCCGGAGCCCTGCTCTTAATTAGGATTATTTGTAAATCTAATTCAGAAGTAAAGAATTAATGTCAAAATAGAGCGTATGATAGAATTATCCAACATGTGTAATTTTCTTTTCTTTTTTTTCTAAGCACACATTGTAATTAAGTTAACCCTTGTCACACTAAAAATCTAATATTTCTCCTTTAGCAAGAAGTAAAGACAAAGGTGTGCAGTCTGACCTTAGACTATACCACCTAATTTTCCTTCTTAAATTTAACCATTTTAAAGATTGTATACTGACTCACAAACAGTCAATCCATCCTTTTACCACTTTGATTTTGATGAAATTTTGAACTGATCTTTATTCAGCTTGATAAGGATTATTTTTTTGTTGAAATTTGGACAGTGTAATGGTATATATTGACAGTCAAATTGATGATTTTTTAAACTAAAAAATGACAGTAAATTTATGATTCATGCCCAGCTTTAGATTTCTACGAGCCCCAAAAGTTTATCTTATAACTTTCATTTTCAATTGAATTGCCTGTTTTACCCACGAAAACCCATGACAATTTTATTTTGCAATATAAGTTGACTTCTTTATTATGTTTTGGCAATTTTTTCACTAAACTGATCAATAATAATTTGATTTCAGTGAGATAAGAGTGCTAGTAAAATAATTTTACTAAAGTTTCACAGGTTTCTAACAACTGTCACCTACGATCGTCGATGCATGACCGGTCACCACAAAGTGGTACTTGTCAATCAAGCTGTGTGTTATCAATGATTGTGGTGTATGCAAGGATAATCAATTAATATTTTCCAATAATCTAACTACTATTTTAATGACCCTTGAACAATGACAGTTGATTTTACAGTGTCGCTTTGACATAACGACCGACGTCGGACGCATGTCATTGAAAAAATTGTCGTCCGTCGGAATCCTTTGATAGGTTTTTTTGTCGTCCCTTGTGGAAAGTTATCGTCTCAGACGACAGTACTGTCGTTTCCGAGAGCCCTGCTAAGTTTATAAGGTTTCGTTGAGCATCTATTCTTTTACTAGAACACAAAATGTCAGAAAGAGCTGCAGAAAAAAAAGCAGATGAACAATAAGGCATTAGATTAAATGCACACCATAAAACTGATTTTACAATTCTTTTACTTAAAATATTATGGATTTGGAAAAAAAGAGGGAAATTATGACTACCAACTTGCTCTATTATCAGATGATCAAATTATACAAGGTAGACTGGTCCAAAATAGTCAAAGAACCTGAAGACGACTGATCTAGGCCTTCCTTTTACCATACGTAAATTGTCCATAGTTTTATAATGATATGAGTTTCATTTCACCTTTAATCAATGAAATATTTAGTGTAAAGGGGTCTCGGACACTGCTGTCGTGTGAGACGACATCTTTTCTCGGCGGACAACAAAAAATCCTTTCAAAGGATTCCATGCGATGACAAAAATCATATCAAAGGATTCCATCGACAATCAAGGTTTTAAATGACACATGTCCTAAGGTTCCATCTGGATAAATATAACCAGTTATTTGCTGTTTATTCGCCCTTGAAATTCCAATAACTGTCATATACACTAGTCAAACACTTTAAAAGTAAGAAGGCGGGATGTAAACCATACCAACAACCAATTAGAATGCGTCATTTGTCATTAACCGAGCGAATCCAATACTTGGTAGACAGATATTAGCCTCTCCTGCAACATGGTTTCCGTAATGTTTGACATATATGTTTCTTGTATTCAATTAATTGGCTAATAAAAGATAAATTAACTTGAATTACCGATGATTGGTGGATATTGACTTTAATTAAGGATATTGTTCATCGCATAGCACAATCTTTTAATGTTCACAGCAAAAGGATAATTTGATGAATTTGTTATGAACGGAGTTTGTCTTGTCGCAAACAATATTTTTCCTCATGCTTTTTTTTCTTCATGAGTAAAATCATTTATATTGAAGAATAAAATGTTCGACAATTTCAAATGTAATTTTTAGACCATCTTTATCAAAAGAAAACACAGGGTTTTCATTAGTACCAAAAAGTCAAGAGTCATTGACCCTTGGACCAAGAGTCAAAAATGAAACCCCAAGAGTCAAAATGTGATATGCCCCCCATCCAGGTAACAATTTAGAAAAAAAAAATAAAATGCGCCTTAGGCCCCCTTGTAGGTCCAGGGCATTGCCCTGGTAGGGGGCCCAGGGGGGCGAAGCCCCCTGGCCGAAAAAGAATTAAGGTATTTCTCAATCCATTTGGAGAGCTCTCCTTAGTGTTTTACATTGCAGATTTTCTTATATATCATAATTCTTAGAGTATGTTTTAGTTTTGTACAAATGAGGCAGTATAACCTTACCATGTTTATCTTTATTTTTTTCAAAATACATCGTTTTGTGTTTTTATTATTATTATATCAAATTATTGCTTGATTTTGTGCAATTTGAATGACTGTTAAATTTCAGTTTATTTTTTAAATCTGACGCTTAAATTTCCTCACAAATGATTAATGATTGAAAATAATTTCGTATTTGTTATAATTATACTTAATAAATAATCAATATTACATTGATTTTACACGAAATAAAATTTGGGCCGAGATATACATTGGGCCGACTTTCCGATGGGTCTAGTTGACCTGTCACCGTCTATAAGACGCATTAATTGACCAAAATTACACTAAAACGCAAAACTATACGCTGAAAAGCTCATAAATTATTATATGTCAAATTATTCTTATCGAAATCATCGTCTTTTTTAATCCAAAGTCGAAGAAACCAAGATTGTCTTCAGTCGAGACTTTTTTCTTTTTAGTTTATCGTCCATGTTTACCAACATGTGAAATCAATTTCGTATTGTTGTATATGATTGGATGACTGGTTTATAGTATCCAATGATAGGCCTCGTAACATGGATACGCAAATTAGACGGGTTTTGCGGCAAATAAACCGGTGGTGGGGTAAAATCTCACCGGTGTCGCGGTAAAAATTCTATGGCATTAAAGCTTTATTTTGTAAACAAAACGTGACTGACATTTCTAAATTCCGGCGAAAACAACCGATCAAAAGTTGATTTCAACCGATGTTTTAGATCGGCAATCGGTTATTAATTAAAACCCTGATGGTGTACTCAGTTTTAAAACCAGTCGTACTGCCAAGGGTTTTCGTTTGACCCGAGACCTCGGGGTTTTGACGCACAGAAATTCAAAAAGAAGCAATTTTGAGGCTCGAAAATTTGTCACTGTGCGTCATTTTGACTCTCGAAAATTAGCAGCTATGCGTCAAGGGTCATCATAAGTGTGCCAAAATTATTTGAAAATGGCTAATTGATTATGAAAACATACACCTCTATCAAGGATAACACCAACCTTGATTGGTAATTAACACTCTTGAGTGATGGACATGCATCGGCGATGGTAATTGACAGGTACTTGACACCTGTGAAATTAATGATGAAACCCATTTTCAGAGTTCTAATCCTACTGAAATTTACTTATTTGCTATTTCTTTTATAAAAAGCTCACTAAATATAATCAAGAACTAAAATGATACCCAAGAAAATGTTTTCCAAGAAATGTCATTGGTTTTCGCATATAAAATCGGCACTTCTTTTTATGAAAAATAAAAATGATTTGATCTTCTTAGTCAGGGTTTTCATTAGTACCCAAAAGTCAAGAGTCATTGACCCTTGGGTCAAAATTTTCAAGAGTCAAAATTGAAATCCTAAGAGTCAAAATGCATAATTCCCCCCCCCCCCCCGCCAGTGATTCAGAAAAAAATAATAATAGATAAAAAATATATTTTAAATTTGTTGGGGTTTTTTTGGTTTGTTTTTTTTTGGAATGGTTAGATTGGTTTTTTTTTTCTAATCTAACAGTATTATATTTCAATACAAGATAAATTTAAGGGAAAATTAAATATTAATGCATATATTATAAGTTTGAATTAGTTTTAGTAAATCTCATGAGTACTAAAAGGATCAAATTATGCCTATTTTTCATAAAATAAAGTGCCGACTTTATCCGCGAAAACCCATGACATTTCTTGAGCAACATTTTCTTTGATTTCATTTCACTTCTTGGTTATATTTTGTGAGGTTTGTGATAAAATTTTAACAAATAAGTAAATTTCAGTAGCATTAGAACTCTGAAAAGGGGTTTCATCATTAATTTCACAGGTTTGAAGTACTTGTCAATTACGATCGCCGATGCATGTCCATCACTCGAAAGTGTTAATTACCAATCGAGCTTGGCGTTATCAATGATGAGGTGTATATTTTAATAATCAATTAACCATTTTCCAAGAAATTTGACACACTTATGATGACCCTTGACGCATGGCTGCTAATTTCCGAGAGTCAAAATGACGCACAGTGATAAATTTTCAGGCGTCAAAATTGCTTCTTTTTGAATTTCCGTGCGTCAAAACCCGAGGTCTCGGGTCAAACAAAAACCCTGTTAGTACTCTTGAAAATTTCTAAAACTGATTCAAACTAATAATTTATAATATGAATACTGATTTTTCCCTGAAATTTATATCATATTGAAAATAGAATACTTTCAGATTGGCGAAATGGTTAAATCTTAGACAGCGTTTATTCTAAGGCACCATTGGTTAAAAAGTTATAAACTTTTTTTTTCTGAATTGCTCAGGGGGGGGGGGGGGGGGGACTGCATTTTGCCTCTTCGGATTTCAATTTTGACTCTTGGAAATTTTGGCTCAAGGGTCAATGACTCTTGACTTTTGGGAACTAATGAACACCCTGCTACCAAAATTCGGAGAGTAATACTTTCCCCATTTACATATTTTGTTTAGATTCAAAATAAGTAGGATTAATTTAGGAAAAATAATAAATACTAATTGAATTTAGTTCATATAATTGTAGTTAGGCAATTTGAACCGGTTTCGGTTGACAGACTGCGGTTTACCAGTATATTGGTAAACCGTTTAACCACTATCAATAATTACAATGAACTTTGGCAGCAACAACATTGACAATTAAAATACTAAATACCGTAATACAAAATAATATGAAAAGGGAACATTTCTCCTTCAAAAATATATTTCAACCCAACATAAATATTGCAAACATGAGTGAAAATAATTTGTGTACATAGTGGACAATGCAATTTTCCCAATGGGTACAAGGTTGACCAGAACTTAAGTTTACTGAATTGGTAACAAGTTGACTAAGGATATAAGTTGACTTGGATGCAAGTTGACAAGTTCCTGGCTGTTGCCCTAACATGGAATAACAACTTGCACTTATAACTTACCAATACAGATCACTACGATGTAAGGCTGATGTTGTTTCTAAATTCAGTATCTATTAGTGAATAATGTTTCTTCTAACACAATTATACGCAATTCACAGCAAAAATAATAAGGCACATGTGGCAAAGTGACAGTTTATGACAAGTATCCTGGTTGACCTACTTTCCCATAATGAAGTCCTGAGCAATACAAATTCAGCACCAAATCAAAACTTAACTTAATACAGTGTTCATGCTGGTGTTTTAAACCACATGCAAAGCACAAGGCTTGCATAAAAAACTAACTGCTACAATATGTCCTCTTCCATGATTGTACTAAACAGACAAAAACGTTGATTGTTTACATAAAAGGAATGAAAAATAACAAAGCGAAAAACTCCAGTTTTCGGTGTATCATGTCACTATTTCAATTTGTCGAGTACCATATCTTTTCAATATCTTCAAGCACAGCACATTTAGCCGGCTATTTGTTGTCTAAGGACTTCTCTGGTAAAGTTATTTTTCTCACAGTATAAAACGCATGGCGAGTTTTAGTCACAATTCGACAGGTAAGAAGGTCAAGATTTCATGTCGAGTTACGTAGTATCAACACCGAAGAATATGTCGTAATTAACTTTTTATCTTTTGCCTATAATTCTATCTGTTAGCTTCAGGTTCATATAAGTATTGACAATGAATACGAG
The DNA here is from genome assembly GCA_946902895.1 of Fragum fragum. Classification (NCBI taxonomy): domain Eukaryota; kingdom Metazoa; phylum Mollusca; class Bivalvia; order Cardiida; family Cardiidae; genus Fragum; species Fragum fragum. The sequence continues at coordinate 18,742,823 of OX336367.1, read as the reverse complement.
CAGCGTTAATTGTATTTTTGTTTCAATATTTGCGTTTTCTATTCCTTCCCTCCATCCAAAATGGCGACTTTTCCCATAATGCAACGGACTTATTCAGACTGGTACACCTTCTTTGACTGAAAGCATGTCAAACGGCCCAAAGTCAGTACGACCCCAAAATAAACGGTCAATATACTGGAAGTCTTTTGTAAGTTATATATTTCATTATATGCTGATGATACAGTAATATTAGCTGAATCAAAAGAAGAACTTCAATCTGCCTTGAATGCTATGTATCTCTATTGCCAAACTTTGGATCATGAAGTTAGCCCATCTAAAACAAAATTACTATCTTTTGTAATAGAAAATTTGATCACAATTTTTCTTTCATGTACAATGGACAAGCTATAGAAATAGTTGATAGTTTTGTTTATCTTGGAACACTTTTCTCATATAATGGCCGATTTTTACTTAATAACCAAAGGATGGTAGACCAGGCTCGTAAAGCAATGTTCTCTGTTATGAAAAAAATCTCGTGAATTAGATTTACCAGTGGACCTGCAATTGCAATTTTTTGACAGCATGGTGATACCCATATTATTTTATGGCTTTGAAGTGACTGGCTTTGAAAATTCAATAATTCTTGAGAGGCTATGTACTCAGTTTTATAAGATAATTCTTAATGTCAAAAAGTCAACACCAAATCTGATTTTATACGGTGAACTAGGTCGTTACCCTATTAATATTTTGATTCAATCTAGAATGATTGGCTTCTGGCAAAGAATTGTCAATGGCAAGAAAGATCAAATTTCCTATAAATTGTACAATACTTTATTAGAAATGCATAAAAAAAGACCATTTCCATTCCAAATGGCTACTTCAAATAAAGGATTGTTTAGCTAATACTGATTATTTAAACTTATGGGATTCTCAACAAAACATACCTTTGGGCTTAGCTAAAAGTGTTAAGTTAATATTAATTGACAAATACAAAGCAGAATGGGCAGAACAAGTATTTCTCTCTTCTAAATGTCTCAATTATAGAATATTTAAAACTGACTTAGTCCTTGAACATTATTTTAAGCTTTTACCTAATGATTTGGCCACTGCGCTTTGTCATTTTAGAAGTCTGAATCACAAACTACCAGTTCATTTTGGCAGGTTCTGGGGCATGGATAGGGATGATAGATTATGTGAGCTTTATTCTGAACACGAACTTGGAGATGAGTGTCACTACCTTTTTGTTTGTAGTTATTTTGAGGATCTAAGACGTTTGTGTTTTCCTAGGGCTTTGTCACGACACACTAGTACTATTCAGTATAGTGATTTAATGAATACTAATGATATAAAGCTTTTGTTTAAACTTGGAAAATTTTGTACAGAAATTTTGAAGACACTCAAGGTAATATATAACCAGTAACCTGACAAATATGAATTTTGAAACGGTTTATTAAATGTTTTTAACTCAACTCCTCTGAGGTGGACCAGTAATTTGAGCACAGTGGCCTCCAGACCCACATTTCTTATTATATTTTACAATGAGAATCCTAAATGGTTTAGTTTGATACTGTATATCTTTATTATTCATTCTATTGAAGTCTGACCTGATGCCATGTAGATTCCTGTGCGGATACATGTGGAGTTAGACCTTTGCAATGAGTAGTCATTTTAAATGTAGTTATTGCTCTCTTTCTAAAAGCAAGATTTATTTGGTCTAAGACCATGTACTAACTTTTTATTATTTAAGTAATTGTATATGCCATTGTCATCTGCAGTTTATTTGAAAAATGTATTATTGAGAGAAAAAAAATCTTCTAGAGAGCTTGCTTATTAACTGGAGGGCCTTATCTGCACTTCTTTTATTCATTCTTCATCATGTCCCTTGATTGTCGTTGATTAAATCTAGTCAGCTTCATTTGGAGCTTTCATCAAAACTTTTCACATGTTTTGTTAATTGTATTTGTTAACAAGTAACATGTTGACCTATACTCCGGTTAGGAGTCCTGGTCTTTAAATAAAACCTCGAAACCTTGAAATCTTGTTTTAAAAGAGATTTTTTGTCAAAACGATAACAGCATGTATTTGCATTTACTCAAAAGTTTTAAGGGAATCTTTATATGACGCGGTAGAGTGAAATATCGCATAAGATATTCATGAACTCAAAAAAACATTCTTCTTGAGAGTTTCGTTTGTGTTTAGAAATTTTTCGAACCTTCTCTTATTATTCAGAATATTGTAAATATTATCATATTTATACAGGGGTTCCTTTTTTTTAAATCAAATGTGAGAGTACATAAAAACGGAAGCCCACCCTCCCATTTTTTTTCATTTTAGTCTAGCCAATTCCAGGCGATTTGGTCCAATAATTATGTTCCAAGACGAATGAATCAGTGCATTTCATATACATGTTATTTTATGTCTGTGATTCAATTCATTACTTCATATCTTATTCTTGGTCGCGGTGAAAAATGCACCAATTGTTTTAACTCCATATTATGAATATCTTGTAAAATTATCAACGAAACAATAAAAAAGAAGGTAAAGAAATGCTGAAAATCTAAGTGTAAAATAAAAATAAGTGTACCTAAGTAATCCAGCAATGCTCTGAAATATGGACAAATACTAAAAATGCTTGTGATAAGAGCATTTATGACCCAGGCTGTATTTCTCCTGTAAAGACTGGTTAAAATATACAGCCAACTTTGGCCAACCAAACCAGCTCATGCTCCTTAAGAGAGCCAAACTAAAAACATCCTCGTTGAAATTGACCAACCTCTTGCACCGCCCACTTACTTCGTTGGCCCCGCCTATTGACTTCGAAGGAAGTTCCACTTCGATTTTAAACGGTGTTGTCATTTGCAAAAGGAAGTTATGGCCATTATCATGTAACAAAAAAAAAAAACAAAAAACATTGGTTGGTTGGTTGGTGATATAAACGTCGTAACAATCTGTAGTTACGACGTTTAAGTCGCCAAACCAACACTGAAAAGCTTCACGTAAATGGTTGCCGATGTTGGTGTTCAAAGTTAACTTCCAGCCTAAATGAATGATTTCATTGATTATTTGATCGACAGCCGCGATTTGTCAATTTGCTGTATAGAGAACAACTGTAAGAACTCAACCTGTGTAACCCAGATCATTAGCAGTACCCTTTGTAAATCACAAAATGAGCCAAATAAGTATATGTCAGCTAAGCTTGTGATCATTTTTTTTTTGTTACAAAATTTATCTTACCTGTTTTGCGACTTTGGTAAGTGATATTGTCGAATCTATTTTACACCTATGATGATTGACACTCTTTAATTTCAAACCCAAAAGTAGAAAAAACAAGTTCGCCCTGACCTGAAATAATGTTTACATCGGACTTTTTTCATTATCATTCAATAGATGGCGATTTTTTTTTCATCGAGGTATGGACCTAAAAAGTTTAAGCACACTGTATAAATATACGGTTATTTTGGTTCACACCTCAATGAGAACAAAAAAAAAAAAAAAAAAAAAAAAAAAAAAAAAAATGATATTTTTGTTTTCATTAGGATATGAACATAAAAACTTATCACTGTATGAATACGCATTTTTTATAATCTAATGCCACCAAGCAAAAATATCGCCACTTCTGAGTAAAATTTCATGGTCAAATTATTAAATTTTGTAAGACACCTGCTCTTAGATAATTTCCAGATAAGCATAATGCGAAAGAGGCCTCAGACATCATTTTAAAGAGATATTTGGACTAATCTCATTGCCACACATTTTTAGGCGGATCAAGATTGAAAGAACTTACAGAAGTTACACATTTTAGTCGGCAGAATTAAAGAAATATTCGCCTTATAGGGTAGAAGAAGTTGTGGACATTGAAGACATTACTTGTTACAAGCAATATCTTCATTGTCCACAATGTTTTCTGACGCCTTTTTTCTTTGAAGGCATCAAACAGTGTCATTGTGTGGGAATGGGTATTAACAAATTATGCTAGTAAAAAATTTATTATCAGTTTTACTAAACAGTCGATCAAAAAGAATTTAAAATGAGAACGCACATAGTACAAGAAAAAGGGAATAAGCCTAACAAACACACCAAACACGTTTAACCAATCCCAACACAATGACGCTTTTTGACGCTCTTCAAGAAAAACAATTGGGAAAACATTGTGATCCCTCTAAGGAAAACAATTAGGAAAAAAAAAAAATTAAAATGAATAAATTGCTTGTAACAATTTGGACCAGTCTAAGACTTTGTCGTCTGGAATTTGGTTAATCATTTCTAAGGTTTATCCTGTCACCTACCATGAATACTATCTAATAAGGGGGGGGGGAGAGGAGGGGTATGATAAACATGTTGATATCAGGTCACATGGTCACGTGATTTGCTTTATCATGTCACTTTATCGTGTGACCGACCGGACCTACTTCTACAGTGGTTGCTTTTAAACAATAAATGTTTAAATATTCTGCTTGACTTTATGTCAAAATGAAAAAAAACCCAAAAAAAACCCCGACACTCTATTTTCACCGGTCGAATTACAAATCGATGACGTAGAGATGACGTAATACTTAACGCAGGCGTTGTTTAGTACATGGAAGCATGTACACACAACTTCAGAAAGGCAGGATTTCAAAACATTATGTGAAAGGATTTAGCATAGACATTATTTGAGTGAGGAGACATTTAGAAATCGCGGCTAGGCATCTAATCGCAAGCTCTGTCGATCATGTGATATTTGATAAGGATGTCATTGACTTTAGGTTTGGTTTTTGCTGCCCAACAACGAACTCGCCAGAAAATCTTCGACGCTTTAGTTTGGTGATCGACAAGATAATAAATATAGGGATATCCTTTTCGATAATCAAGGTAGGTATTCGGCTCACCAGATGAATTCCTATGCCTTGCCCGATAAACTTTTCCGTATCAAGACACCAACCATCTATTCTCTAATTAGCGCGCTAGCTATGTGACTTTTATCGGCACCAAAGTTCTATTTTTATGTGATGATACACCCATTTCTATGTCATCTCTTTACCCTCTTCCCAAAATACTTCAACAAAAATAAAAGAGAAGCCTGGTCTACAACTTGAATTAAATGGCCAATTTAAAAAGTACCCTACACCATTTTGTCTCGGGTTACATAGACTGTCTCGATAGAGATGTCCACGTCTTTCTTTGGCCGCTGTCTAGACCGCCGCGACCTATTTTACCCATTCTCACACAGTGGAATTTTAGACCGATCCAAATTGAAAGGAGTTGAAGACGATGATTTCAAATTGTTGAATTTCTAAAAGTTTTCTCTCGGTAGAAAAAAAATATGGAAAATGAAGAAATTGCTTTACACGCAATTTCTTCATTTCCACATTTTTTTCTACCATTTTCCACAATGTTTTCTAAAACTATTTTCTTGGGGGGCTCAAAAGGGAGGGATAGTGTGTGAATGGGGTTATAGGCATTGGAGAGTTAAACCATTTCCTCTGGTGAAAATTTCATGATATTTGATAGGTTTACTTTTGTAAAAGAGTAAAATAGGTACGTTTCCTCGAGTGTGTTCTCGAATTTTTCGATCCGTTGACAAATTAAATTAAATTCGCTTACACAAATGTAGATCTTATGAATGTGCATTAACTTTACTTTTCTGAAATTAGTTTTTTTAAATCAATTTCACTTTAAAATATTTTTTCTAAATAAATAAATTCTTCCGATCACGTGATCTCAGGAAACTATGGAATCTAGAGGGCTGCGTATCTTGTCCACGTCACTCAGTGAACAACTTCATTTTCCCCCTTGAATCACAGCAACTTGAAACATCGTTTGATGTATTAGATAAATGTCCTATATATTTCTTACCGAAGTTTTGGTCGCATGATGACTACTTCCTGTTTACGATTCAATTTGCTCATAGTCTAAACATGGTAAAATACAAATTTTACGTCGCACTTTTCTTAGCAACTATGAATCACAGAAACTTGGTATCAGATAGAGGCCCTATATGTCACTTACTGAATTCAAGTTCCCTTGATAATTGCTTCGTGTTTTCAACTGACTTTACTATGGTAATATGTGATGTTTTTGTTTGCACTTTTCTCAGCAACTCTGAATCACAGTAACTTTGAACTTATACCGGGCAATTGTTCGTATATTAGTCAATATTTGATAAAAAATAATTTTTCATTTTTTTTTAAGTTTTTGTCCTAGACTTATCCGTCAAAATATTTGTTATGATTCTGAAAATGTTTCATTTGGCCACAACTTTGTGCGAAAAAATCGGATTACTTGGTAAATTGTTGAAGCCTAACTGTGGTGGAAACAGAGCAGGGTTAATATTTCGAGATTACTAAGAATTGAAGACGGATAAGATATTTTTTGTAAAAAATCAAGACGGGTGGATAATTTTAGCTGTATTTTTGTGTGTAGTTGTCACTCTAGTGAATTACTGATCGCAATTACCTTCTCATATGGCTTACAAGCAGAAGCCTTCTTTATGAGGGTTGAGCTAACTGCTTCAGTATGGCCCTTTCCGAAAACGTGGTTTACTTCCCTTTGACCCAAAGTCGTTAGAGTGATTTCCCTTTGAACGGGTAGCAAATTTTTATAGAATTCCGTGAACCACGGAGGATGACGGCTTTCTAGCAGACGAAAACATCGACTTTTCAACTTTTAAGTTGGCTATTTGAAGAAATACTTGCGTGACAGTAATTCAAAAAGAAAACTGAAAACTAAGGTGTTTTTACACCGACAGCTTAATTTCAAATTATTTGTTTCAACCAATATTGCATTAAAAATAACCTTGATAGATGCATATTATGTCAAACTTATATTAGAATGAAGTCTTATGTGAAAGGATTATTCATTTTTTTACCAGCCATTTTCCTCAAGATCTTTTCCTTAACATAAGCCATATTAATCTATAACATAGAAAAAGGAATGGATAAAGAATTATACTGTAGAAAACCCCCCCCAAAAAACTCTCCTATCTGAAACAGGATTATTATCATCATATTAACATGTAAAAATATGTCCAGCATCATCAAATACACGTACTTGAAATAGATTAACCTATAAATATGTTACTTTTTTGCCAAATTTTAGACCCGTCTAAAAATCAAAAGGCCTTGCAGACGACAATTCAATTTTATCTTAAAAATAATCATTCAGTAGGATAGAAAATATTGTGGAAAAGGAAGGACGTAAAAACACAGAGACGCAAAAACGAGGGATTGAACAGGAAATTGTTAAGTGGTTGCAAATCAAAACCAATATATATCATTGTGAAGCATTGTCGTGTGTCCTATCAGCATGTCATGTGTGTACTTTACTTTGATCATAAGAAGTCATCCCTTTGTCACATCTGCTGTATTTAAGTTTTCTTGGTAAATAATCCTTGCAAACCCTTTAATATTTTCTTGTTTCAGTTTCGTTTAACTTATTTTGGAAACTTGAATGAGAAGTTCATTCTTTTCAAAATATTTTCATCAAAACTGTATTTATACATTTTTTCTCTTTTATCGAAGATAACTTATTTTGACAATTGTCTAAATTTTATCTCTCATTTCTTTTCGTTTACTATGATGGATTATGTTATAAATTTCTCTGGAATAACTTTGTGCTCATAAATTTTGAAACAATTTTAAAGAAATAACATGATGTATATTATTTAAAGGGGTATTCAAAAGAAAGTCATCATTAGACTTTGACAACATTTTGTTCAAGTTTAATGTGCAATAATTTCTTCATCTCTGCAATGACTTAAGATTTGTTTCGAACATTCGCTCATTTATAATGGGCCTTACAATGTAAGTAAACCTTTTAACCGCTTACCAGGCAAAATCTTAGACTGGTCTTAAATGAAAGTTGCAGAAGGCGATTAATTTCGGGGATGAAAAGGAATTCCTTGCTACAAGTAACTTCTTTTCTCATTATGTTTTCGACAGTTTATGTTCTCTAGTGTGTAGAAAAAAAAGAGAGAAGGAGGTAATGGGTAAACCAATTCCCACACAATTGCTGCCTTTTTGACACCCTTCAAGAAAAGCGATTTGGAGACATTTTGGATAATGAAGAAATTGTTACAAGGTTGGAGCAATTCCTTCATTGTCCATAATGTTTTCTGTCATAAATGAAGAATTATTTAATTTAATCAGCTTAAACTTATCATCTGCATCTCCTTTGAATTGGGACCAGCATATCAATATTTTGTTGTCTGAGAATGGGTTAACCCATTCCCTCACCATCCTGCTTTTGTTATGTGGGAATGTATTAACTAGCTTCCGTTTATTTACTCCTCTAAAGGAAACAACTTTGGAAAACATTGTAGAAAATGGAGAAATTGCTTGATACAATTCTATCAACTTAAATTTGTTATTGTAACTTCTTTCAATTTGGACCAGTTATATTGTTTTGTAAAGGGAAAGCAAGGATTTATTACCCAGGCAATCATTGGAGTTGAATCTAGTATTGCTGTTTTCTAACAGCTCTTATTTGGTATCTTACAAAGGTTCGTTCACCTCTGAGTGTGATTGCATCTTACCTCTAATAAAATGTGTTTGATCTGAGGAAACATTTTGACTTTTTTACTAGCATGCACATTTCAAAGAATTTCAACACATAAATTACTATATTTCGTTATTTTTCGAAGAAAGCAAAAGATCTAATATTCAAAACAGATATGGTGTACACAAATGAAATGTGAACTCCAAACGCAGATTTATATGCAATATAAAGGAAAGTATTTCCTAGGACCATTTTTGAAGTTCACCTATATCATATCTGAAAATGTTGTCTGTAACATTAATTTTGACCAGTCTAAAATTGCGTTATTCGGTAATAGGTTGAAGACATGGAACCAATCATTACTAAGGCCTTATTTACTTTATAATCCTTTTCAGAGACAAGTGACTCTAAGAGGAGATCATTTTGTACATATTTTATTCATTATATATACTCTTTGTCCCTATAAACATTGGTTACTCTTATCCGAACTAGAGTTTGAAACTCGCTTTTTTTAGCGACGAGCTTTAGTGATCGTGCCGTGTCCATCGTCTATCATGATAGATTGGCCATCGACTATTTTCCGTCGATAATTAAAGTATACGGAACAATAAACTCGTTTTTCTGAGTCGATTGAATAAATGCCTTATTATCTGCCATTTCTTTTATCTAAATTTGCTACCCGGAAGTAGAATTGGGACCGTTTTGTAGTTTCACCACGTGGGAGAGTATTCAAGCGCAATAACTCTTTCAACGTATTTTCGGAATGGGCCATACATGGTAGTGTATGTCAAAGCTCTTGAGCTTGAATGAGAGGGCAGCATTGATGTCTGCAGCATTCCGCAGATATGTTCACCTGTATGAATGTCTATTGACTTTGTTTAACAGTCCATTCTCTTTAAAGTTCCGGCCTGTAGGTACACGTAGATGACACCTTGTATTGACGGATTGGACTGAATTATGTCAAGAATTTTTGTAATAAAATTTTTCCCGTGAAACTTAACAAATCGGACCCAATGTACAAAGGAACAATCCTAATGATAGTTTGAAGAAAATGATAACGACTGAGGACTTTATTGTGATAATGATGTTTTGTAATAAACAGGTCCCTTTTCTTGTGTCACTTAACCGAACAGACCCAATTTACAAAGGAACAATCCAAATGATAGTACCATCATTCTATTAAAGTTTGAAAAGATTCTGATAAAGACTGAGGACATTCTTGTGTTAATGAGGATTTGGTAATAATTTTTCATACAGCCCCTTTTCCTATGATACTAGACAGATCAGACCCAATTTGGAAAGAAACAATCCTAATGATGGTAAAACATTTTGTGAAAGTTTGAACAGAATCCGATGAAAACTGCAGACTTTATCTTGGTGTAAAGATTTAAAATAAAATTTTCATAAGGCTCCTATACCTGTGATACTTGAAGGATCAGGTCTCATGTCAGCATCAACAATCGTAATTATTGTACAATGATTCTGTGAAGGTTTGAAGAAAATCCAATGAAAGCTCTGGACTTGGTTACAAGGATTGTAGATAAAATTCTCAGAAGGCCCCTTTTCCCATGATAATCGACAGATCAGGCCTAATTTGAAAAGAAATAATCCTCATTATTGACCAATCATTCTGTGAAAGTTTAAACAGAATCTGATGAAAATTGTTGACTTTATTGTGGCACAAGGATTTTAAAATTAAATTTCATAATGCTCCTTTTTCTGTGATACTTGACAAATTAGGTCTAATGTCAACATCAAAAATCATTTTTATTGTACAATTATTCTGTGAATGTTTGGAGCATATCCAATGAAAGCTCTGGACTTTGTACAAAGGATTTATAAATGAAATTTTCATAAGGCCCCTTTTCCCGTGTTTCTTGACAGTTCAAACCATGTTATGAAAAGAATGATCGTTATGACCTTACAATCATTCTATGAAAGTTTCAACAAAATCTGATCAAAGATGTGGGCTTGATTGTGTTAACAGGGTTTTTTGATTGAATTTTCCTATAGCCCCTTTTCCCATGTCACTTGATGGATCTGAACCAATTCCAAAGGGAACTATACTTACAAAAGTATATTTATTCTGTTTGAGTATAAAGACAACCCCATGAAATCTGTGGACTTTAGAGCATTAGATAAGATTTTTTTAATTGAATTTTCCTAAGGCCCCTTTTCCTATGTTTCTCAATGGATCATACTAAATCTGTAAGGAACAATTCTTATGATGGTACAATCATTCTGTTGAAGTTTAAAGTCGATCAGGTGAAATCTAGGGCCATGATGTGTTCACTAAGATTTTTTTATTCAATTTTCATAGGGCCCCTTTTCCTATGAAACTTGATGGATCAAACCCACTTCAACAAGGAACAATCCATTTTGTGTAGTAATCATTCTGTGAATGTTTGAAGAGAATTTGATGAAAACTGTGGACTCTATTGTGTTTACGAGGATTGTTTCAAACAAATTTTCATAAGGCCCCCTTTTCCAGTGGTCCTTGACTGATCAATCATTCTGTGAAAGTTTGAATAGAATCTGATGAAAACTGTGGACTCTAGAGTTTTAACGATGGTTTTTAATTAGATTTTAATAAGGCCCCTTTTCCCATGTTTCTTGACGGATCATACCCAATATCGTAAGGAACGATCCATATGATGGTACAATCATTTTGAGAAAGTTTGATAGGAATCCGATGAAAACTATGGACTCTGGAGTGTTAACATGGAATTTTAATTGAATTTTTAATTCAATTTTCATAAGGCCTTTTTCCCGTGTCTCTTTACAGATCTGACCCAATTTCGAAAGGAAAGATCCTTATGTTGGTACAATCATTCTGTGAAAGTTTGAATTGAATCTGATGAAAACTGTGGACTGTAGAGTGTCAACGAGGATTTTTTAATTAAATTTTCATCAGGCCCCTTTTCCCGTGTTTCTTGGCGGATCTGACCCAATTTCGAAAGGAATGATCCTCATGATGGTACACTCATTTTGAGAAAGTTTGAAGAGAATCCGATGAAAACTGAGGACTCTAGAGCGTTAACAAGGAAAGCTTTAACGGACGGACGGCGCACGGACGGACGGATGCCGGACGGAAAAAAGCCATCGCAATAGCTTTAATGGCCTTCGGCCAGTAGAGCTAAAAACTAAGACAGAGTTTGTCTCAGCTTTATGGGTCACCACATCGACTTTATGTTGAAACTGGAACCCGAAGGTGGAACAAATCCGTCTCTATACCTTTTAAAGTGTAGCTTTTGTGATAGTCTTGAAGATCATTTAGTCATTGAATGTAAACTATGTTGTTCTCCGAAAACAATTTCTCTAGAAAAGTCAATGTACGGTTGTTTTCTCGGAACTTGCTCAAATAAAACAAACTGATTAACTCATTCCAACATAATCCGACTTTTTGACGCTCCACAAGAAAAAAAAACTTTGGAAAACTTTGTGGTAAATGAAGAAATTGCTTAATACAAGCAATTTCTTCATCGACCACACTGCTTTATACACCAGAAAACAAGTATGTTTAAATTTCAATTAACTTTAAATTGTCGTCTGCAATTTCTTCGATATTGTCCGCAATGCCTTCTGGTAATGGGTAAAAGGTCAGGTAACTATGTAGTCTAAGAAATGAAATTTCATATAAATGATTTGCGTTGACAATGCTTTTGTTAAAACTTTTATTTGTTCAGCATCTTATCTGGTCGTAGCCTTCATCTGTTGTTTAACCCTTTCCTGGTTAATCCCTGGATTTTACGTCCCTGAGTTTTTATACTCATGAAAATATTGTGGGATAAGAAGAAATTGCTTGTAACAAGCAATTTCTTCTTATCCCACAATATTTTCTACCCTATAGGTTGGTTACTTTTAAAATTGCGCTCAATTTAATTGTCGTCTGCAACTTCTTTGAAATTGGACAAGTTTAAAATTTTGAAAAACAGGAAAGGGTTAATGTATATGTATAATAACAATATATCTTGCACGCGGACGAAATCAAATTCGACGGTAAAAAAATCTATATATACCGACGATATGGTTAGGTTATGTCATTCCTGGTGAAATGACGTCATGCCAAGGTCAACGTTAACGATTGATATTAGGAAAAAATCGCCTGCTTATTTTCATCTTTTATAGTCAAAGTTCGTTGATGTATAATAAATGGACAACTGTCATGTAGTAGTGATACAAAACCATACACTGGATTCTCGTAATATTCAAATTATGCTACGTGACTCGAATCCGATTCAAAGCAGAAGAGGAAATTGATTATAAACGTCTTCCGTTTTTCTTGATAAATACTATGTTGTTGTTTCAGTATTTCCTTTTCCTTGATCGCCCCATATACATTTATTCTTATTACTCCGAGTACTTACTGCAATCATTTGCATACAAATCTTAATCAAATTTAAAATGGTTTTAACACAACATTTGTTTATCTTATACTTTTCGAGGGTTTATGTAGATTTTCAGTGGATAATTACTTTTTAATATCACAGAACAACCAATGACTCACTGTTTTTCCTTCATTTAGCAGAGGTCTAGATAAAGGGGGTAACAGCATTCTAAAATCATTATATCTCAGCGAAACCCTATATTGTGGGTACTCATTTGAATCGTCTCAACGAGAAGATTCAAATGAGTACCTACAACATAGGGTTTATGGCAGTATTGGTGAAATATTTAAATCTAAAATACGAATAACGCCCTTTATCTGTAGATCTGATTTAGAGATACTGCGTGGCATCCTAACGAGACCAAATGAATTGATGACGTCATCAGTTTGCCATGTAGGTTAAATGCATTTTTTTTTCATTTCATTTCAAGCGGCAGGTGCTTTTTTTTTCACTTTTCGTCATTTCCATATAAACATGGAAACAGTTCCTTCATTTCAAACAAGAACTTGTCTTTTATAAATGCGTGTAAAATAAGATGCAGCAAAGCATTTGAAAACACCACAAGATTCGCAAATACATAGTTGTGGTTGAGTAACATTAACTCTGTATTTTTCCAATCCGAGTCTGTTATTACGGAAATTCTCCCAAGGTCACTTGACAAATAGATCATGTAGATAATCGACGGAATCACAAAAGATACGAGAAACACACTTGACAAAGACAATATGGCTGCCAAATTCCTAATATCTGTGTACTGGTTGTTGATTGTTCTACGTAAATCCTTTAAAATCTGATACTTTATTTTGCGAGTTTGGATCACCATGTATATATTTAGAATCAATAAAGCAAAGACTGGAATTCCCGATATTAATAAGAAGTACAACAGGAGAAAGTTTTTGTCTTCCAAAAATATAGTGTGATTAAAACACTTGTGGTTCACGTTATCCGATGAATAGAAATAATTCAATGTCAAAAAGATAAATGCGCTTTGTAAACTGAATATAAGGGATAGTCTAAACAAGGCGTTCCTGGGAAGCGAGCAGACCTCGTTGTGCGGGGAGACAACTTTTGAAACTTTTTGAAACAGCCAACCAATACCTATCCAAGCAGTGTAATTTATACTGGTGTAGAAAAAGTATGATGTAAATTGACAAGGCTTCGACCATGCGTATTCAGACGAGTAAGAGTTTGACTGGATCGAATAAATATCTTGTACAGGTCCACATAGCAATAAAACAGTATTTGTAACGGTGATGCAAGCAACGAATACGGAAATATGTGTCACAATTTTCTGTTTTGCTAGAATTTGAAATATTAGAATCAGCAGAAAGTCCATAATGCATCCCCATATGACGAGTGCAATAGGAAGGAAAGTTGGTTCGTTTGTTGGCGTGTTTCCATGGTGATCTGTTGGTTGCCATAGCAACACTTTTGGACTGTCCTCACTGTCCATGTCCCAGTTGCGCACGAATGGAAATTCTGTAATTGAGAGTAGTAATCGATAAAAAGAAAATATTAATACATACATTAATCAATAAAAAAAGCTATATCTATGTTAAGCAATGATTGATTGCCTTTAGAAACTTCCTACAAATAGATGAGATTATGAGCGAAACAGTATGAGACTACAGTCAAAGTTTTGGACTGAGATGATTTATTTCAAGTAATTCGAATCTTTTATTGACGGCGAGAATTTCTGAAGCGCTCGCTAAGTATTTAGATGAGAAGTTAACAATCACAAGAACAACAAAATTTTACTTCATCGTCAAATTTGCAATGCCCTCTAAATATACTCGTTTTAAAGTATGGAGACCATATATCCATTTCCAAAATACACAAATATAGACAGTTGCAATTTGAGATATGCTATAGACGAGAATTCAAGGAGTACTTGATTTTGAAAATAAGTTACATACAGAATAAAGAAGATTGTAAGAAAACGAGAAATCACTTTTCATAAGCTTTTTTTTCCCCCTTTTCTTACCAAGTCTTTCTTAATCGCGTGAAAAACGGAACTGAATGAGAATGAATGACTAAGTTTACACGAAAATTTTATTCGCCAACAACATAGCCTCGGTGGGCGAGGAAAATGTCGTAAATACAGCTTTATTCAAGCTGTATTTACGACATTTTGCTTGCCCACCGACGAAAGAAGAGACTGTCGATTGAATATATTGAAAATATCGGACACACAGCTTTTAATCCATTACCCTGTAGTGCCGAGATTTAACACCTCATAAGAAAATATATTGAAGGCAGCGTGTGAAAAGTAGAAATAAGGATTGTTCCCGGAAAACATGGCTCGGCATTTGGTAGATTTTTTTTACAGGGTTAAAGGGCGCATGGTCACAGGGTCAAGGTCATTTTCTCATGCTCTGATGATTGCACGTGTGAATATCAATACCAATGGATGAAAAATGAACAAGATATCTAAATCTCAAGTTTTGGGTCAAAATTTATCAAGCGTTGAGGTCGCAGTCAGGAGTATTAGTTATAACTCGATTATAAATCGATCGCGGACTCCGACTCCGACACCGACCCTGGCCGACTACATCATTCGAGAGTATGATAATAGCTCTTCCGAAACTTGAAAAAGAGAGAGAGAGACCAAAACAAAGAAGGACACAAGGAGAGAGAGAGAGAGAGAGAGAGAGAGAGAGAGAGAGAGAGAGAGAGAGAGAGAGAGAGAGAGAGAGAGAGAGAGAGAGAGAGAGAGAGAGAGAGTGTGTGAGAGAGAGAAAGAAAGAAAGAAAGAAAGAGAAACACACGCAGAGAAAGACAGAGTTAGATACAGACAGACAAACAAACATACCTGAACGTTCCGTATCCTACCTAGCGATCTTTGTTTGGACACGTCATCGATTTAACAAAAAGAACGATAACAAGGTTTGTTTCAATACAAAGCGTATCGGGAGTTTATTTTCCTTTACTTCACATTTTTCCAATACCATGACAATAGGTAAATACATCAAGCTTATTTGTTATTCGGACAATAATTCTTTTTTATTAGTTTCCAATAATAGGTTCATAAATAAATCAAAGGACTGAAAGTAGTGAGAAGTTGGAATGCGCTGAAAGGATCATAACTGTGGAATGCGGTTCATATTCATTTATTACTTTCCGATTAACCATAAACTTACACCAGCATTCCCATTCGTGTACATAGGTGCGTAAATAACGCACAAAAACATAAATCCACGTACATAAATAAAAAACTAGCATTGTCTTAACCCATTCCCAGACAGTGAGGCTTTTAAATGACTCTCATTATGAAAGCTTTTGAAAATATAGTAGAAAATGAAGAAATTGCTTGTTACAAAAAAAAAAAAAAAAAAAAACCAAAAAAAAAAAAACTGGATTTTAAAGATTTCACCAACTTACAATTGTTGTCTGCTACTTCTTTGAATTTGGACTGGTCTAAAATTTTATCGTGTTGGAATGGGTTAAGAGCTCGTGTCACTCACAGCAAAATTAGAGTTTTCAAGCATAACATTCTCCTTTTGATCAACTGTAATACGCGAACTCCTTTTAGAATCTTGAAAACAGAGAATAACGGCTTCTACAGTAAGAAATCAATGACCTCGATGATTATTTGACCCTCAACTCGGACAATTCTGTAACGATCATTCTAACTCACGCAGATTTTAAATTCAAGTTTATGAGTATACCTGGGAATTTGCGGAAATGCGCGGAAACTTGTTTCAGGGTGATTGATTTGAAATACCGGTTTAGACTTAGGAAAAAAAGAATATTTAAAGCGTTGTGACTTAAATTCAAAAGAAAAAGTAAAAACGTTATTGTTATTGTAACGTTATTGTTTGCCCTTTCCAAAAATATCCTATAATATGATGAAGATAGTATCAAATTATCTTCGCGCGATTTCCTTATTCGTTATTCGGCTTTAAAACCGTAAAAATCGTAAGTAAAAAGGACCAAGCTGAAAGCTAAATGACACTTGTTAAAGGTTTGATGTGTTTTATTGATTAAAACTTGTAAATAACGACATAATAAAGCGTAATTATTTAGTAAATAAGTAGAAAACGGAAGTTGATATGTTTACATTATAATTTTCAAAATCTTTTACTTTCGTCTTGCATCTATTTGATTTTAATTTAGTAAAAGCTGTAATTCCCACAATAATCGCGTTTGCTTGATGCCTACGACCTCCCTTAATCGCTCTAGAATGTTTTAAAGCACTTGGCGGCGTGATTATTGTAAAAATGCATTTGCGTCCTGAGCTATATTTGTAAACATTGCCTCTCTATGGTCGCATGACTACCACATGTCACTTGATATCACGTGATTACCAAACACGGGACGGCGAATCACAGAAAACATATTACTGCGCAGAATATTACCTTATTTTTCAATAATTTAAAGCAAACTAAATCATGTTTAGAAGTCTCTAAGCGATTTTTTATCGCATCCTTAACATGTGCAATATTATTGTCTTCGGCAACAACTAACTGATTGTCTGTGGTATGTTGAGATGAGAAGTAGCTCGAGGTGTATTCATATCTAAGAGATCACGTGATATGTGTTATCAAAAAAAAAAAAAAAAAAAACCGAAATGAAATTGTCTTTTGTTCATTTTGGGGTTTTGTTAAATCTAAGTTTGAGTTGCTCCGCATTACTAGAAAATCCGACATTTTAACACCTAGCTGCGATATCGTAATCGTCTTTCTGATAATATGCTTGCTCGCCAGTGGATTATCAAAAAGAGGGCTACGATATCGCAGCTATCCAACAATTGCCATAGAATACAATTAGGATAATAAACAGATTGTTATAAACAGTTTTTCATCTTCTCATAGTGTTTTTTTTTATTTCACGCAGAGTATCTTTTTCATTTTACAACTGCTTTAGAATGTCGTATTGGAACTCATAGAAATCTTCGTCTAGTAGTGTGTTGGAGAACAAGACACATAACCCATT
The DNA here is from genome assembly GCA_946902895.1 of Fragum fragum. NCBI lineage: Eukaryota > Metazoa > Mollusca > Bivalvia > Cardiida > Cardiidae > Fragum > Fragum fragum. The sequence continues at coordinate 18,725,046 of OX336367.1, read as the reverse complement.
CCCAAACGCAATGACCCCTTTTTACGTCCCCAAAGGAAAGCATTTGGGCTAAAAATTGTGGTAAATGAAGAAATTGCTCGCAACAAGTAATTTCTCTATTTTCAACAATGTTTTCTACCCAGTAAGTTGACAAAAATCTTATATTTCATTAACCTGAACCTGTCGTCTGCAACTCCTTTCAATTTGAGCCAGTCTAAAATTTTGTAGTCTGGTCACATATAAATGCAGTAACGCAAGAACTATGTAATACTTTCAACATTTTCTGCCTTCCCCACCCAGATTCCAGATCTCATGACTAGAAGAGGCACAGCTGAGGGATCGCTGACAACACCAATTGACCTCTGACAGGAAGTTCGATATTAACACATTACAGTGCATCCCGCTTTTTACGCCCCCAGGAAAAAAAATTGGTAAAAACATTGTGGAAAATGACGAAATTACTTGCTATAAGCAATTTCTTTAATATCCAGAAGGTTTTCTACCAAGAATGACAAAAATTCCTAGAATTTCATCAACCTGAAATTGTCATCTGCAGCTTCATAATATTTGGACCAGTCTAATTTTTTCTTGTTTGGAAATGGGTTTAACGACATTATTGCCTACCATTTATTGTTTTGATAGATGAAACTAAATCAAAGTAATGAAAGTATTGTAAGCTAGTAATCGTCTTTGTCAAAGGTTATCACGATGAATAAACCAGGTTAAAATAACCGAGGAGTTAACCATTACAAAATGACAAAATCCGGTTCAAATTTCTTCAATGTCCACAATGTTTTCCAAAGCATTTTCTTGAGATGCTTAAAAAGCGGAATTGAGTTGGAATGGGTCAGATAGCATGCTTTTGAAACAAGTCACTACAATTTAAATAGAGTTTGTAATATTCTTAAAATACACAAGAACTACATTTTTATGGTGTAGGCATTCAATGGTTCAGTGGTTAAGCCTCCAGTGGCAATTCGCACTCGTTGAACGCTGAGACGACCTCAAAATTTGTCTGTTAACTTAAGCTATCAAAGTTAACGCTTTGCTAGCTATAAATAAATTATTACAACCACGACATTCTCCCCGTCCGCTAATCCCATCCAGGCACACTGCTTATCATAATTCTCCAAGGGAGAGAAAATTGCTACATGTCTGTATGTTAGATATGTTTGAATAGTGTTTAAGAACACTTTAAGCAGTATTTTAGTCATATCGTGGGGGCTAGAGCATCTAACCATGGGTTCCTGGTATTTCTCACACCAGCACTACCTCAACATCTTTTCGTATCCTCTTGCTCTTCATCCAACTTAGGTTTACGATTATTTATCCATTGGTGAGAGATAAATATTAGAAAGGATGTTTGCCTCGACCGTTGATCAGTTGTTTGTTTGGATGACTTTTGACAATAGTTGGAATGAATTGTGGCCTAGCCGGGGTTCGAACTCGCGACCCAAGGGTTGATTCCACATCGCGTTACCGACTGAACTGCTCGGGCTTAACACTGAGCAGCCTGGACATAAACGCAATGCATCCGGAATATCAACATGTCTAAAGAAACGCATTCCCAAACGACAACATTTTAGACTGGTCCAAATTGAAATAAGTTGCAATTAACAATGATTAGATTATAAAATCTTGTTTCTTTTTGTGTGTCTTTTGGGGTTGAAAACATTGTGGATAATGAAGAAATTGCTTGTGGCAGCAATTTCTTCATTGTCCACACTGTTTTCTGAAGCCCTTTGTCTATGGGTTATCAAAAAGCTTTATTGCGTTAACAATGATTAGTTTATAAAATCTTGTTTCTTTTTGTGTGTCTTTTGGGGTTGAAAACATTGTGGATAATGAAGAAATTGCTTGTGACAAACAATTTCTTCATTGTCCACACTGTTTTCTGAAACCTTTTGTTTTTGGGGTATCAAAAAGCTTTTTTGCGTGGGAATGGGTTCAGAACTCACCGATCTATAGAGCGTACAGTGATGAGTCCGATCACACTTGGGATTCACAGACTGACCTGAATTCTTTCCAGGAGCAAATATGTACTTTTTTAAACACCATGCAGAAATAGAGGCTGGTATGAATTTGTTTTGTTTGAATGGATGTTAATGCCACTTTTAACAGTATTTTAGTCAAATCGCGTCGGTTGGAACATCTAATCATGGATTCTTGGTATTTTTCTCACCAGTGCTACCACGACATCCCTCCCGAGCCTCCAGCTGCTCATGCCACTTACCAAATAATGGAGCGCATGCGTGACATTTCCAACCATTTCACATGTGCGCCAAGTAAAGACTCAGATCAGCCTGTGCATCCAGACAGACTGATCAGAGTCTTCACTCTGCGCTCTGTAGAAAGATACTGACCCATAGCTTCTTTAAACAATCAGCGAATATTCTAATTGCCCCGAATGGCTGTACAAGGTGCTCAATGTGTGCGAGTCACGCATATGCGAAATGGTTGGAAATGTCAAGCATAGGCTCAAATAAGAGTTCAATGGTTGATCAACAGCGCTATGGCCGCGAGCTGACACTATTTGCTCACCGACGGGGAATCAATCTCCGGTCTCGCGCGTGACAGTCGGGGGTACCTACTGCTATACAACCGAGGTATGTGTGCTTGTAGTTTTATTGGGCCACTTGTGCTCGAGGTATGTGCATGTATATGGTACGAACCCTATGGCAATTTTGTAAGTTTTTCAAACGACACGCAGATTCATGTGCTAGCCTGAATCTTCATAGGAGCCGACATATAAGTAAAGGAAACGTCTTGCATACGCACGTGCTAATTCGGATTTTTGCCAGGAACAAATGTTTCTTGTTGAAAATGTCATGCGGATATATAGGCTGGCCTGAATCTTTACTTGGTGCAACTTTTGAAATTGTCATGCTAATGCAGAGGGTGACGCGAATCTTTACCGGGAGCAGATAATTAATCGCAGGAAATGTCATGCGAATGAACCGGCTAATCAAAGCCTATATTTTGGGTGCGTATTTATAGAAAACGCCCTGCGGACGTGCAGACTGATATGAATCTTTACTAGGTCTTCATATATATTTGTTGAAAATGTCATGGCGATGCACAGGTTGATCTGAATCTTTACTTAATCTAAATATATAATTGGTGAATATTTATTGCGGATGTTACTTTACTTGGTCTAAATATATAATTATTGAAATATCATACAAATATTCAGATTGATCTGAATTTTGACATGGTCTTAATATATAAATGTTGAAAATGTCATGCGGATGTTCAGGTTGATCTGAATCTTTAATTGGTCTTATTATATAATTGTTGAAAATGTCATGTGGATACACAGGCTGATCTGAATCTTTACCTGGTCTAAATATATACATGTAATTGTTGAAATATTATGCAGATGTTCAGGTTGATCTGAATCTTTACTTGGTCTGAATATACACTTGTTGAAATTGACAGGTAGATGTTCAGGCTGATCTGAATCTTTACTTGGTCTAAATATATAATTGTTGAAAAATCATGCATATGTAGGTTTAACTGATAAATCAAACAAAGACAGTTCAATTTTATGCTTACAAGATATATTTTTTATATTTCCTATGTCTATTACAACTTCATATGGAAACAGGCCTTGGTAATGTCAGGGGTCTGTATTCACAAAACATATACAAACATATGCATGATTAAATATCCAGGCGTTACTTTATGAAGTTGAGAAATTCCAACGTTTTAATGACGTCAGAATTGTCTGTTTATTGCTTTTTGCTCATATTATCCGATTCCCCCGATGTAAACAGTTTTGAAAAGTATTGAGTAAAATTAAGGACTTTCTTATTATAAGCAGTAACTGCATTATCACCAATGTTTTCTATTCCAAATCGTTAAGAAATTGAACAACTAGAAATTATCATCTGCAACTGTTTTCAATCGACAAATCGCTTGCCCCGCCCACTTACTTCTTTGGCCCCTCCTATTGACTACGACAGGAAGTTCCGCTTCGATTTTTAACAGCGTTTTTACGACGTTTAAGTCGCCAAAACAACAATAAAGGTAACCCCCCCCCCCCAAAAAAAAAACAAAAACAAAAAAAACACGTCAATGTCGGTGCTGATAAGCTCAGGTCCGCGCTGAATAAATTATCTGATTGGTCGGTTTATTCCTTGATTGACATCGCGATTGGTCAATTCGGGACCTGTCTAAAAATGTGTCGTCTATTAATGCGCTAATGTATAAAGACAACAGTAATTTGACCAGTTTTAAAGATATTAATGTTTTTTTCCATTTTTTTTGTGAATTAGAAAGAAAAATTATTCTAAAATCTAAGAAATCTTTTTTACATTTTGGTCATTTTTGTGGATAATTGATCTTATATATTATCAGATTGTCAATGTCTCAGTAACGTTTAACCCATTCCCACACGGTAAGATTTTAGACCAGTCCAAATTCAAAGAAGTTGCAGACGACAATTGTAAATTGATGAAATCTTTAAAATCTTTGTCTTTTGGGGTAGGAATCATTGTGGATAATGAAGAAATTGCCTGTAACAACCAATTTCTTCGTTTTCCTCAATAGTTTTCCAAAGCTTTTATATTGAGCGGCATTTAAAAGTGTCATTGTGCGGGAATAGGTTAAGCAATTATACAAACAAGAGGCCCATGAGGGCCTGAGACGCTCTACTGGTTATCAAGTTTTCCGTCAAAGAAATCTGATATTTTAGGAAGTTAATTGCTCAAAGAAGAATGCATAAAGAAAAAAAGGCTTTATCCCCTTTATCATTTTAAGCAACAATCCTCAAGGCCCCTTATCCCATGTTTCATGACGGATCCACTCCATTTCCAAAAGAAAGTTACCTTATGACCCTACAATCATTCTGTGAATATTTCATCGGAATCTGACAATAATTGTGGACTTTATCACATAAACAGGATTGTTTTGAATGAAAATCAATACGGCCCCTTTTCCTGTGTTTTATGATGGATCAATTTCATTCCAAATGGAACTTTCCTTACAACCCGACAATTGTCCTGTGAAATTTAAAAGACAATTTGATTATGATTGTGATCTTCATCACATACACAAAAATGTTTTGAATGATAATCTGTAAGGCCCCTTTTCCTGTGTTTCGAATGCCACAATTATTCCATGCATCTTTGAAGAGAATCCAATAAAACTGTTGACTTTATTGTGTTAACAAAGATATTAAATTCAAGTTCTCATAAGGCCCCTTTTCCGGTGATATTTTACTGGTCGTTTTATCATTCTGTGAAAGTTAAAAGTGAATCCGATGAAATATTGGGAATTCATTATGTTTACAAAAATATTTAAGAAAAATTCATATGGCCCCTTTTTACATGATACTTGATGGATTGTACCCAGTTATGAAAAGAACCATTTAAGTATTTGTACAATCATTCTATGAAATTTGAAGTGAATCCAGTGAAATCAAGGGACATCATTGTGTTAACCAGAATATTTAAGAGAGTTTTTCATAAGGCCCCTTTTTATGTGACACTTGCCATAGTCAGATCCACTGTCAAAACCAACAATTGGAATGATGGTACAATCAATCTGTTTAATCTGTGGAATTTATTGTGTTAGTGAGTTTATAATGAAATCTTCAGAGGGCCCCTTTTCTCATGATACTTTACAGAACAAACCAAATTTCAAAAGGAACAATTCTAATGAAGGAACAATCATTCTTTAAAAGTTAAAGAGAATCAATGAAAACAGTGGACTGAATTGTGTCAAGAATTTTTGTAACAAAATTTTCATAAGGCCCTTTTTCCGAGAAACTTAACAAATCAGACCCAATGTACAAAGGAACAATCCTTATGATAGTTTGAAGAAAATGATAAAGACTGAGGACTTTATTGTAATAATGATGTTTTGTAATAAAATTTTTATAAGGTCCCTTTTCTTGTGTCACTTAACCAATCAGACCTAATTTACAAAGGAACAATCAAAATGCTGGTACAATCATTCTATTAATGTTTGAAGAGATTCTGATAAAGACTGAGGGCATTGTTGTGTTTATGAGGATTTGGTAATAATTTTTCATACAGCCCCTTTTCCTATGACACTAGACAGATCAAGCCCAATTTGGAAAGAAACAATCCTTATGATGGTACAAACATTTTGTGAAAGTTTGAACATAATCTGATGAAAACTGCAGACTTAATCTTGGTGTAAATTTTTTAAAATAAAATTTTCATAAGGCTCCTTTTCCTGTGATACTTGAAGGATCAGGTCTCATGTCAGCATCAACAACCGTGATAATTGTACAATGATTCTGTGAAGGTTTGAATAAAATCCAATGAAAGCTCTGGACTTGGTTACAAGGATTATAGATTAAATTCTCAAAAGGCCCCTTTTCCCATGATACTAGACAGATCACGCCTAATTTGAAAAGAAAGAATCCTCATGATGGAATAATCATTCTGTGAAAGTTTAAACAGAATCTGATGAAAACTGTTGACTTTATTGTGGTACAATGATTTTAAAATTAAATTTCATAATGCTCCTTTTCCTGTGATACTTGACGGATCAGGTCTAATGAAAAAATCAACAATCATTATTATTGTACAATTATTCTGTGAATGTTTGAAGAAAATCCAATGAAAGCTCTGGACTTGGTAACAAGGATTTATAAATGAAATTTTCATAAGGCCCCTTTTCCTGTGTTTCTTGACAGGTCAAACCCTGTAATGAAAAGAATGATAGTTATGACCTTCCAATCATTCTGTGAAAGTTTCAACAAAATCTGATCAAAAAGCTGTGGGCTTCATTGTGTTAATAGGGGTTTATTAATTGAATTTTCATATAGCCCCTTTTCCCATGTTACTTGGTGGAAACTGAACCAATTCCAAAGGGAACTCTTCTTACAAAAGTATAATTATTCTGTTTGAGTATAAAGACAACCCCATCTCATCTGTGGACTTACAAGCATTAATTAAGATTTTTTAATTGAATTTTCCTAAAGCCCCTTTTCCTATGTTTCTCAATGGATCAGACCCAATTTGAAAGGTACAATCCTTATGATGGTGCAATCATTATGTGAAAGTTTGAAGTCAATCAGGTGAAATCTAGGGCCATGATGTGTTAACTAAGATTTTTTTATTAAATTTTCATAGGGCCCCTTTTCCCATGAAACTTGATGGATCAAACCTACTTCCGAAAGGGACAACCCATTTAATGTAATAATCATTCCGGGTATGTTTGAAGAGAATTTGTTGAAAAACTATGGACTCTATTGTGTTTACAAGATCTTTTTCAATCCAGTTTTTATCGGGCCCCTTTTTCCTGTGGTCCTTGACTGATCATACCAAATTTTGAAAGGAACAATTCTTATGATGGTACAATCATTCTGTGAAAGTTTGAAGTCAATCAGATGAAAACTGTGGACTCTAGAGTGTTAACAAATATCTTTGAATTAAATTTTTTAAAAGGCCCCTTTTCCAATGTTCCTTGAGGGATCATATCTGATTCCGAAAGGAACAATCCTTATGATAGTACAATCATTCTGTTAAAGTTTGAAGAGAATCTGTTGAAAATTGTTGGCTCTAGATTATTTATGAGAATTTTTTATTAAAATTTTCATAAGGCCCCTTTTCCCTGTGTTTCTTGACGGATCATACCAAATTTCGAAAGGAACAATCCTTATAATAGTACAATCATTCTGTGAAAGTTTAAATAAAATCTGATGAAAACTGTGGACAATAGAGTGTTAAAGAGAATTTTTTAAATAAATTTTTTAAAAGGCCCCTCTTCCAATGTTTCTTGACAGATCAGACCAATTTTCGAAAGGAACGATCCTTATGATGGTACAATCATTCTGAGAAAGTTTGAAGAGAATCCGATGAAAACTGTGGACTCTATCGCGTAAATAAGGAAAAGTTTAACGGACGGACGACGGACGGACGGACGGACAGACGCACGGACGCCGGATGGGAAAAAACCATCGCTATAGCTCTAGTGGCCTTCTGCCGGTAGAGCTAAAAATGAAAATGAAATGAAAAAAAGATAAACAATTATACAAAAAAGTGAAAATTAAATAATTGTTCATATGAGTGGTATGTCGCTTTAACATTAATCATCATTTAAATCAAGTGTTCGGCCCGAAGACTTAATGTCTGTTTGCCATTCCTCACAGAATATGTTATATCTACATCTTTTTAAGTAAAAAATAAAACTTTCTTGATTTCTTTCCATTAAATAGTTGTGATGAAACGCAAAATAACGTAATTTTCAGGGTCTGATATCTTTCAAAATATTTAGCTCATTACCATGATGCAAAATTCTAGACTGGCCAAAATTGAAAGGAGTCGCAGACGGCAATTCAAAGTTTATGAAATTAAAGATTTTCTCCTTTTTTTTTTTTTTTTTTTGGATAGAAAGCGTTGTTTAAAATGAAGGAAAATGCTTGTTACAAGAAATTTCTTCATTATACACAATGTCTTCCCAATAGTTTTTCTTGAGGAGTTTCACTGTGCGGTAAAGGGTTTACTGGTTATTAAGCTTTACTGAGACTTTAACTTTTTCCCGTTTTTAGAAATTTTAGACTAGTCCGAAATGAAAGAGGTTGCAGATGACAATAAAAACTGTATTCCATTTGAAATGAATCCATCCTAGGTGGTAGAAAATATTGTGGAAAAAGGAGAAATTGCTTGTTACAAGCAATTTCTTCTTTTTCCACAATGTTGTCTCAAGAATAAAATCACAGGAACGTAAAATCCAGTATTTGAACAGGAAAGGGTTAAGATATGTTTTATGAGTACGGACCAAGGCTGGCATAGGGCCAAGGTTCAATGTTTTACACGATGTTCTGCAATAGCCTCTTCAGACGTGATTCCTCCAGCATCAACCTCTCCATGTAAGATTCCTCTTTCTTCTTAGTCTTCGTGATGCAGAACGGTGACTGGGCATTAGTGGTCAGCGAATAGTTACCAGGTGTACGGTCGAGATCGGCATAGTACCCCATCCTTGTACAGTGTGCGTCATTACAGGCAGTAAACGGACAATCGCTATTGATGGACTCGATAAAGAGTTCGATAGCGCGGATGTGGTTGCAAACAATGGAGTCTGTATTAATTAGATAATGATAATACTGATTATGATGATGATAATTTTAATAAGATTTATTTATCTTTTTTATGGACGGGATCATATTAGAACATTCATATTTATATCTAATTTATACCTGGCATCTTACAGATAAAAGGAAATGGCAATGATATTTTCAATTGTCTCTCTCCCTCTTTTTTACACCCCCCCACACACACTGACAGTAAAGATTATTTCTCTCGTTCTGAGTCCTGTAAAATACACCAGTAATTGCACCAAAGGTGTGGAAAAATGAAAGCACTAAGACTGAAAGCAGCAACTTGGAATCAAATTCGGGACCTGCTGATCGAATTGAAGTCGAAAACGGACGCCACACATGTTAAATTGACAAATTTCTGACCCCGCCCACTTACTTCGTTAGCCCCGCCCATCGACACCAACAGGAAGTCCCGTTTCGATTTTAGATATGGCGAGTAGCATGTTACAAAAAGGTAACAAAGTTGGTTGGCGACCTAAACGCCGTAACTACAGCTTGATTAAGCTGAAGTTACGACGTTAAAGTCACCAAACTAACGAAAAATGTTAACGAAATGGCGACCAATGTCGCAGATGAAAACTCATTTCTGGTCTCAATCAATGATTTCATTGTTCGACTTTTTTTATTGACATTCGCAATAGGTAAATTGGACTAGGATTAACGATCCTAACATTCTTACTAATCTCCAATTCGAACAAATATGGCACCTACCAAAATGACGTCATTTAACCTTTAACCCCTACTAAAATACAATTGATCGAGAAGACCCGATTGCAGGTACAATAGTCCACGTCATAAAAAAGGCCTCTGTTGTGAAACGAAGTTGATCCAAATTAAAAACACCCCCCCCCCACAAAACAAAACTTAAGAAAAAAAGACCCAAACAAATTAACGTACTTGCACCACCAGATAAGATGCTTTGTCCAGACAACGAGGGACATCCAGGCTGGTTTTTGCCTCCGTTCGGATAGAAATCAGCATCGCCACTCTCTTGAAGCATCCCAAAACCTAAAACATTTCAGAAATGAAGTGACTATTTCTTATTTTTTTAATTGTATAAATCTAAAAACCTAAAAAAAAAAAAAAAACATTGTATGAACACGCGCCATACATTATCTAGTGCAATTAAGTGCTTAGGTGCGGACCGCAATGTCAAAACCTAGATGGTTGGCCTAGGACAACTGCCGTCGAGGCCACAAAGCTTTGTAGGTATCATGCTACGGACAAGCACAATTTTAGTGTTTGACCTTGAGCTTTGACCTTGAACTTGAAGCTTTCCAAAAATTCTTTCAAATGACACATCTGCTCATGATGGAGAATAATTGTGTCAATCTATTTTGAAATCCATCCATAATTGTAGGATAAATGCTCTTGACAATCACAATTTTAGTGTTTGACCTTGAGTTGTGACCTTGAAATTAGAACTACCCCAAAAATTCTTTCAAATGGCACATCTACTCATGATGGAGAACAATTGTGCCAAGTTTTTTTTGAAATCCATTCAAAAATGTAGGAGTATTTGTCCGTGCTAATTCGGGCTGACGGACGGACTTACAGACTAACTAGCGGACTAACGTACTAACGCACATACACCGACTTGTCATTGTGACAAGTCACAACGCAACGCTCAACGCAAGCGGGCTCGACAAAAAATCTCGTCATTTCTTTGAAATGACCAGTCGCTGGCTCCGACCTCTTAACCCGTTGGTTACGCTCATTACCTCCAACAGGAAGTCCCTCTTCGAATTTAAATGGCGTATTTTGCCGAATTCATGACCAGTAGCTTGCAACAGAAAGGTAGTAAAGTTGGTTGGCGACTTAAACGTCGTAGCTATAAAAATTGAAAAAGCTGTAGTTACGTCGTTTAAGTCGCCAAACCAACAAAAAAGGTTAACAAAAATGGCGGCCAATATTAGAGATCAAATATTATTTCTGGTCTCAATGAATGATTTCATTGGTCGACTTTTTTTGTGAATGACAGCCGCGATTGGTCAATTTAGTGTTATCAAGAAAAATGAAACAATAATTTTACTAATTTCGAGTCCAAGGAGATTTTACAATGTTTGTAATTTTATGTTTTGTAAACCGGGCCTATGGCCTCTATTACTTCAATAAAGTATATCGTCGTTGGACATGTAAAATGTCGTAACCACAGATTTATTCAGGCTGTAATTACGATATATTGCACCTCTATTTGTTAAATTATTGAATAGTAATGGACCAACTTTGTGCGAAAGCATACAAAATAGTTGCATGCTCAAAATTTTGTTCGAGAAAGTAAAAAAAAAAAAAAAAAATTAAAAATGAGCTAATCAACACGCTTGAATCTTTATAGACCTAACTTAAATCAAATAGTAAAAGCATGACGAATACTTCAGCAAATCTATTTTGCGAATGGCTATTCATGCCCGTTTGCTTAATTTCAACTAATGGCAACGCGGGGAATTTTAGACTTGTCAAAATTGAAAGAAGCTGCAGACAACAATTCAAGTTTGCGAAGTTTTACCATTCTTTTGGGGCAGAAAACATTGTGAGTAGTGAAGAAATTGTTGCAAGCAATTTCTTGACTTTCTACAATGTTTTCCAAGGTCTTTATTTTTAGGAGCATCAAAAATCGTCATTGTATGTGATTGATATAATGTTACCCGATTTCACGCAGAAATCAACAACATGGCTACCAATATGGCTGATCTTCAGCTTTTAGAGGATATCGGTGGCAATAATGTTAACCGATTTACAGACGACAATTTTTTTTCAGACTGGTCCCAAGTGAAAGAAGTTACAGGTGACTTTTCACAGGTTGGTTACCGCGACAGTTTCCCGCATTAACAGATGCCGAGACGTACATGTCACTGCAGAAAAATCCGTTTAATACTTTCCTGCTTAATCCCTGATTTTAACGTCCATGTGTTTTTATGTTTTGGAAATTTTTGTGGAAAAACAAGAAATTGCTTGTTACAAGCAATTTCTTTTTTTTTTTCACAATATTTTCTATCCTACTGGATTATTATTTTTCAAATTCAATCCGCTTTAAATTTTCGTCCTGAAAACCTTTAAATTTGGGCAGGCCTAAAATTTTGCAAAACAGGAAAGGCTTTAATCATTTCAGTCATATCGATGGGACCTAACCATGGATTCATGGTATTTCTCACACCACCAGTTCACCACAAGTACATTCTTTCCGAGCCTTCAGCTGCTCATCCCACTTAAGTTTTCGATTATCGACCCATTGATGGGAGACAAATATCGGAAAGGATATTCGCCGCGACCGAGGATCGAACACGGGACTTCATGACTAGGAGTCCACCACTACCACTGCCATATGACCGCGGCAAATTACCAGACGACGAAGTTTAAAACTAGTCCAAATTCATTTAAGACGATCTTTAGTTGATGGGTTTTTTCAAAAATATTAGTATTTTGAGGTAGAAAATATTGTGGAAAATGAAGAAATTGCTTGTAACAAGCAATTTCTTCATTTTCCAAAATGCTTTCCAAAGCTTTTTTGGGCATCAAAAGGCATAGATATGTTGGAATGGATTTAAGTTACAGACGGTTAATACAAAGTTGATATATCTTTGAAAACATCCCCGTGTTTCTTTGTAGAAAACAATGTTGAAAATGAAGGAATTGGTCGCAACAAGCGATTTCTTCAATTCCCATTTTCCATAATTCATTTCTTGGAGGTCGGAAAAATGGCAGTTGTATGGGAATAGCTGACACTAATCCCTGTCATGCTGATCAAGGAATATTTCTGTTTTGACAACAGTTGTGGCAGGGGTTAAGACTAAGATCAGCCTGCACAGACGTGCAGTCTGCTCTTTGTCTACACTACCTAATTGTTCTTTTTTGGTTTAGGAAACATGTGTACACAAACAAGATCTAAATTTTACAAAAAAATAAAATTTTGCGAAGAAAGGAAAAATATTCAGCGTGCCGAGGGTTAATAGTTTATACTTGCCTCCCTGCGTTAGAGGTTTACCATCCGTGTGTATCGCGTCGACATAAGTAGCATCGGACGGGTCAAGTCGGACCGCGGGAGCCGTGTTTCTGAAAGCAGGGCCAGCGGGATCGAGTCCTGTTAAAGAAAGAATTATTAACTCCTTCCACACAGTGCCACTTTTTGTTACCTCTCACGGGAAAATAATTCGGAAAAATATTTTTTAAAATGAATGAATTGCTTTAAAAGTAATTTCTTCATTTTCAACAATGTTTTCTTTCCAGGAAGTTTAACAAATCTAAAATTTGATGATTTTACATTATTGTCTGCAACTCCTTTCTATTTGAACCATTCTAAGATTTTTGCCGTCGTGTAGTTGGTTAACCCAATTTTCCAAATCACCATGGCAACACGAAAACAATGGCGGATAGCATTGTTTTTCATGACAAACTGTTTAGTTGTTTCTTGTAAAAATTCCGGATGATTATTCAAACGTAAATTTTGTCGTGTTAGTTTTTAGGAACTACCATCACTTACCATAAAACATTTCTAAATTATCATGGTTTTGTTTGATGATCATTTTATTTCCTGAAGATATCAGATAATTAGTTTAATTTCTTTTTATTCGTGTTATTTTTCAGGATCTGCCACCACTTACTAGGTAACATTTTTTAGGGGGGTAAAATATCATGTTTATGGTTTATGATAATTTTATTTCATGAAGACATCAAATACTTAATGTGAATTTTGTCCTGTTAGTTTTAAGGAACTGTTAGTTTTAAGGAACTGCTACCATTTACTAGGTAATATATATTGTGTAAAATATCATGTTTGTTTCATGATATTTTTATTTCGCGAAGACATCAGATAGTTAAATTTTGTAGAGTTAGTTTTCAGGAACTGTCACCATTTACTAGATGATTTATCGCGACACGATGGGGATATAATGTTATCGATAAATAATCATGTTATTACAAGATAATTTGTTGATAACACGATATCCGCAATTGTATCGTAATAAATTTAGCGGTGCTCTCATAAAGTTTCGTTTGAGATGCGGCTGTCACTAGCGATCGTCCCCTTTGTCCTCATGACGCTACACATATATGGCCTACAGCAAGTTTGAGAAAAGATTGGACCAAAAATTGATCTGTTAAGTGGTAACAAGTCTGGAAAAGGCCAAACATATATTGAATAGACAAAAAAAAAAAAAACAAAACAAAACAAACAAACAAAAAAAAAAACCTCGTGTTTTCCCATTGAAATACATTTATCAATCTATGTATACGACGAAACATAAAAAGCCGTTTGTTCAATGACGTCATTAAAGGCATAATTACGTTATCAAGTTCACGATAACGAAATTGCGCCTCCAAAGGCCTTTCGTATAGCAATAACACCAGTTGTTCCAACGTTTAAGTCGCCAAACCAACAATGTCTTTCACATAAAGGTCAACCAGTGTCGGAGTTCAAAGTTCACTTGCGGTCTAAATGAAAGATTAGATTGGTAGATTGATTCTTTGACTGACAGGTGTGATCCGGTAAGTTCAACATTGCTTGGCTAGAAGATTATTTATTTATTTCTATCTCTATATCGTTTGCGCTCACTGTCACAGTATTTTAAATCGATAGAATGGTATTTAACGCAACTTTAAACAGGATTTCAGACATATCGCCTCAGTCGAAGCAATTGACTATGGTGTTACTCACCCCAGTACTACCACTACATCCTTACCGAATCCCCAGCTGCTCGTCTCAATTAGTTTTGAGATTATCCATTAATTGGTGCGAGGCAAACACCGCATTTTAGACGATAAACTAAACTACCAGAAAATATGAAATAATATTAATAATAATAATGATAAAAATGAATAGTTTTAAGCCATAAGACACCTTCCACAATATCGTGGCGAAACATTAGTTATTCCCTTGAACCCATTACCAAAAGACCAACTTTTGGACTGGTCCAATTTCAAAGATATTATAGACGAAACTTTAAAATATTTTCAAGCAATTACAACACAAATCCGCTTTTTACGCTCTGTAGAAATATAACTGTTGTAAACATTGTGATAAAATTGGAAATTGCTTGTTATAGCAATTTCTTCTTTTGTCACAATGGTTGCTACTTAATACGGTCCTTATTTTTCAATTTAAACAAATTTGTTTTGACATTTGCATCTACTTCAGATTTGGTCTAAAACTTTGCCATTTAAGATTGGGTTAAATTAAAAAAATATGTCAAATTAGACAAAAATCATCGTCGAAAAAGGAAGAATCATTTGCTTTACGAAGCCATTTTCTCCATGAGTCAAAATGCGGGATTTTCTTGTAATGGGTAAAACAAAAAAAAAAAAAAAAAAAAAAAAAAAAGTAGAAAATGGCTCCGAATGCTTTACCCGTTATTCTATCTACTTGTCTTCTTGCTCCAGCGTACCCTGCAACGTGTGCCCCCAGGCTGTGCCCGATGATATGTATGTTGGTGAACTGAGCATTGGCTACACTGTTCAACTGCTCTATCATCACAGCAACGATGGCCCCAACAACTCGGGTATTCGACGCGGATTGTTCGTAGAAAAGGGACGACGCCCCTTTTCTCCAGTCCACACAAATCACGTTAAAATCGTCCTAAAACATGAAGCGGAATATTCTAAATTTACCAGAAGTCAGTAGTCTTGTTTCTGATATATAACCGCCAACTCCTATTGACCAATCGCGGCTTTCAATAAAATAGCTTGAACTCAAACATTGGCTGCCATTTTGTTAACTTTTTCGTTGGTTTGGCTGGCTAAACGTCGTAAATACAGCTTATTTCAGCTGTAGTTACGACGTTAAGGTCGCAAATCAACCATTTTATTTTCTTGTTATACATCTTACTATGATTTTTTCAAAATAAGGCCATTTGAAATCGAAGTAAGACTTCCAGTCGGCGTGGCCAACGTAGTAAGTTGGCGGGAAAGCAATTCGATGGTTCAGCGCGAAACAGTTGTAACTGCCTATTTGTATATAGGCAGTTAAAACTGTTTCGCGCTGAACCATCGAATTGGTCAATTATGGCGGCAAACACTCACAATGTCATTGTTCCGAATAAATTGAATCTTATACTCTTCCAAAACTGCCGACAACTTTTTTCTTAAAGTCTACGCAATGCAAAAGAAACAAAACTACGAAACTCCCACTAACTTGAACCAGTTTCTAGCGTTATTATATCGTTAGACATGATTTATCGGCTGACACGATGAACAACATACATTTATATGGCTTTTAGAAAATGCTCTAAATTTCAATAAATTCCTTGTCTTAGAAAAAAAGCTGCATGAAACCCATCGACACAATATACTACACGAAATGCTAACATAGACTTAGCCATCACGGGTTTTTAAAAGCCATCACGGTTTTACGAAGTGTCTAAAACTTCTATAACTCTTGATGATTAACCAGGACTATTACCATCAGTAACGGAAAGCCGTCATTCTTTCTTATACTATTAAAAAAAATCTTCTCGAATGTTAGTAGGTGACGACCAAGCGTCACAAGAAAAGGAAACTTATGACGAAAATCCATCACACAGAATGTTGACGGTTAGCCTTCAGATAATTGTAATGATAATAGCTTTTTTAGTGAAGGTAACTTATTAAGACATCATTATACATATTAAAACAACAGCATAATATTTAACTAATTTAATATAAGGCCTTCAAATAACAATCAATCAATTTATTAATCACATAATCACACTTAAACACAACACACGCGCACACACGAAGATATTACTCACATTATTAGATACCAAACTGGTTGCAGATATCTAGTTAAGAGTAACGACATTCTAAAATCCTTATTTCTCAACGTCGAGACGATTCAAATGAGTGCCCATAACATAGGGTTTTTGGCAGTATTGGTGAAATATTTAAATCTAAAATACTAATCACGATGTCTGTTTGTAGCTCTGCTGGTTAGCCAGGCTGATATTCAAATAGTTTGAATAGTCTATTCTGATAAAGACTGTGGACACTCTTGTGTTAATGAGGATTTGGTAATAATTTTTCATACAGCCCCTTTTCCCGTGATATTAATCAAGATCAGACCCAATTTTGAAAGAAACAATCCAAATGATGGTTCAAACATTCTCTGAAAGTTTGAACAGAATCCGATGAAACTGTAGACTTAATTATATTAACAAAGATTTTTTATGAAATAATTATAATGCCCCCTTTTACATGATACTTGATAATTTTCAAAAATCACCTTTTCCGGTGAACTTGACGGATCAGGACTAATGTTATTATTGTATCATCATTCTGTGAAAGTTTGAAATAAAACCAATGAACGCTGTGGACTTGGTAACTTTGGACTTAAATAAAATTTTCATATGGTCCCTTTTCCACGTTTGATGGATCAGACCCAGTTACGAAATGAACAGTCTTTATTTTAGTGCAATAATTCTGTGAGAATACGAAGCTTATGATGAAGACTTTTTTGCATTAACTGAGCATTTTAACGAAATATTCACACGGCCCCTTTTCCACAGTTTCTTGACGGATCAAAACCAATTCTGAAAGGAACAATCCTTATAATTGTACAATCTTTCTGTGAAAGTTTGAAATGAATCCGCTTAATCTTGGGACACCATTGTGTAAAGAGGATTTTATTATTAAATATTCATAAGACCCTTTCCCCTTGATACTTGACGGATCAGAACCAATTTCGAAATGAAAAATCATTTCGATGGTACAATCATTCTGTGAAAGTCTGAAGAGAATCTGATGAAACTGAGGACTCTAGAGTGTTAACAAGGATTTTTTTTAAATCAAACTTTCTTAAGGCCACATTTCCCGCGATACTTGACGGATCAGAACCAATTACGCATGGAATGATCCTTATAATTGCACAATCATTCTGGGAAGGTTTGAAGAGAATCCGATGAAAATTGTGTACTCTAGAGTGTTAACGAGGATCTTTAAATTGAATTTGAATTAGGCCCCTTTTCACTTGTGTTTCTTGACGGATCATACCAAATTTCAAAGGAACGATCCTTATGATAGTACAATCATTCTGTGAAAGTTTGAAATGAATCCAATGAAAACTGTGGAAGCTAGAGTATTAACGAGGATTTCTTAATAGATTTTTCAATTAAATTTTAGTAAGGCCCCTTTTCCCAGAATTCTTGACGGATCATACCAAATTCCAAAAGGAACAATCCTTATGATGATTCAACCATTCTGTGAAAGTTTGAAGAGAATCCGATGATAACTGTGGACTCTAGATTGTTAACGAGGATCTTTTAATTAAACTTTAATAAGGCCCCTATTCCCGTGTTTCTTGGCGGATCTGACCCAATTTCGAAAGGAATGATCCTTTAATGGTACAATCATTAAATTTTGAAGGGAATCCGATGAAATCTGTTGACATCAAGGAAAATTTAACAGACGGACAACGGACGGACGCCGAACTGGAAAAAGCCATTGCAATAGCTCTAGTTGCCTTTGGTCAGTAGAGTTATCAAGCGTTCTGATTGTCAGAAAATAATTCATAACTCAATGAACAAAAGTTTGAGCACCAAGCTATTTTGTTTGCTTGGGCACAAAATAGTTCCATGAAAAATGCATCAAAATTATAAAATATTCGTTATTTCGCTTGATGTCATTTAATTATAAGAAACTAAGAGAATGTTTTTATATGCATGGAGGTATTTCCATCGGGAATTCATACAGTGTGATTATTTTTCTCGTTTCATACCTTCTTGAAAAAAAGGTATTTTCTTCATCTCTTAAAGAAATTGAAAATACAAATACGTGTACCTTATCAAGAAACTTTTCCTTCATGGTTCTAAAATCGTTCTGGTTACACGAAGACGTGTAGCCATGAATCCAGAATATGGTCCGTCGAGCAGCGTCGAAGTTAGACGAAGATATGGTGCTAGGCCTAATATTTTGCAGGGAGATCCGGTTTTTGCGGGTATATAGGGAGAATTGCACCTGGAAATAGATTAATATGCGCTTCGTCTAAAAAGATTTCTACATTCTGATTGACTGAAAGATCGCTTCATACATCAGTAAACAAGAGGACCATAGTCCCTGTCGTCGCTCACCCGAGATAAAAGCTCTTTTTCTTTCAATTGTCAAATTTAATGTTAATGCCAGAATTCTGATACCAGGGTTTTCAACGGATTTCAATTCTTTTAGCGATTTTTGAAGACGGCAATATAAGGAACATTTTTTTACAAATTAGGTTGAAATTTGCCCAGAGGTTTAGCAGGAGATGTCGTTGAAAAACCCTTCTTTGTCTATATAAATATTCCCGGGGCTCCGCCCCTGGGGACCTTATCGTAATAGTTTTAGCTATTTGAAAGAGGTCAACAAACTGATGTTTCATGCAAAATATCAAAGTTCTCTGCCTTCTAGGTATGAGGAAGAAGATTTTTGACGTTTTTTTTAATTTTCACTTTTGTTGCCATAGTAACCGTAGTTTTCAACAGATTTCAATTCTTTCAGCTATTTTTAATTGGGATCACTCAAGGAACATTTCTGCCCAATTCGTTTGAAGTAGCTTTATTGTATGGAAGGTGAAGTCGTTTAAAAAGCATTCTTTGTTCCTATATAGAACACCCTCCCGGGGCTCCTCCCATAAAGACCCAAGGGCTATGATTTTAGCTATTTTGAAAGAGGGCAAAATACCAAAGCTCTGTGCCATCTAGGTAAGGCTAAAGGTTTTTGGAGAGATTTCAATTCTTTTAGCTATTTTAAAGGGGACCACCTAAGGGACATTTCTGCCAGAGTTTGTTTGAATCGGTATGGTAAGAGATGGCGTTAAAGACCTTTCTTTTCTTTCTATATAGAAAACCTAAGGAACCGATTGGGTTAAAATTGGCCCAGTATTTTGGGAGGAGATATTGTTTTAAAAAAATATTAACCGACAACAGACGACAGACGCCGGAATGACGTCAGACGAAGGGTGATCACAATAGCTTACATGAGCACTTTGTGCCCAAGCGAGCTAAAATAAGCTTCTGGAAGTCTCGAACTTACACTGACAGAGAAATCTATGTATCTGTGTCTTACCGTCTGCGCTTCTTTCACACGCGAAAAATGGTGTCTTTATTTAAAATCCAAGTCTCTAGATGTCACTCATACCCATTCTTTTAAACGCTCCTCAATAAGAAAATTTGGAAAACATTGTGGAAAATGAAGATATTTCTTCATTTTCCAGAATGCTTTCTACCCTAAATACACTGTTTTAAAGATTTCATCAACTTAAAATTAGCATCTGCAATTTCTTTGAATTTGGGCCAGTCTAAAATGTTGTTGTCTGGGAAGGGGTCAAATGTGAAAAAAATGCATCCACACGATAGCGATAGAATAGGCAGAAGGTAAATCAACATTCTGCAAATTCTACATGAAAACTCTGTTTCCCACTATTAGAGATATTGGACTGGTCCAATTTGAAAGATGTTGCTGACAACAATCTTAAGTTGTTTGATTTTTAAAATTCTTTTGGCCTATAACAAGCAATTGCTTCATGTTGCACAATTGCTTCAAAAGCTTGTGGGCGGCTAAAAAGGCGGGATTATGTGGTAATAGGCTAAAGAAAGAAAGCAAGAGGACCATGGTGGTCCTATATCGCTCCCCTGATTATGATGGCTCTAGTCTTTATGATATATACAAAGCATCAAATCTCTATGCCTTATTATTTTGGAGAAATAAGGTAAACGTCAAAAGATGATTATATAAACAAATCTCTATGCTTTACAGTTTGGTAAGAGAAGATCATTTAAGTTTTTTTTTACTTGGTTGCCATGGAATCCAAAGTTCTTCATGGCTTTCAATTCTTTGTGAAATATTTTGAAAGAGCATGACCTAAGGATTATATCTGTGAAGTTTGGTTGAAATTCCATGGTTAGTCTAGGAGAATTTTTTTCTATAAATTATGAACGGACAGACGGACGGACGCCGGACAATTACCGATCACAGTTGCTCACCCAGAGCTCTTCGTGCTCAGGTGAGCTTAAAAGGTACATTTCAGAAACAACCGTCTTTGTAACATAGCTCTCGAAGAAGGGTATTCCTACTTACATTAATTTGTCGTGGTGACTGCGGTCTGAAAATCCCAACATTGTTGAAAGGAGCGCCACCTGGAAATTTACCCAAATCTATCCCTTCATAAAAGTATTCATTACTCCTGACGACGGGAAGGTACGTTACGCAAAAAACAACAACAAAGGAGAGGGCTGAATTGACCTGAAAATGGAAAAATAGATGCTGATAATTATTACAACAATAAGAAGAATTGAGATTAGGAGTTTAACCCATTACCAGACGACAATTTTTCAGTTTTGTCTAAATTGAAAGAGGCTGCAGACGACATTTCAAAATGTGCTAGAATTGGAAAACAATGGCCAAATAGGGTAGAAAATATTGTGAGGAAAGAAGAAATATTTTTACTCCGAAGTCTCAAAGCAATTTCAAAAGAAAAAGATATGTCCGAATTTGATATCATCAAGGAAAAGACGTATAAAAGATGCCAAATGCCTGATGAACTTTACAATCAATCTTGCTCGAGAGACCACCTCTATTAACCGACCACTTCCATTAACCCTTTCCTGGACAAACCCGGGTTTTACGTAACTGTGATTTTATACTTGAGAAAACATTGTGGAAAAAGGAGAAATTGCTTGTAACGAGCAATTTCTCCATTTCCCACAATATTTTCTACCACATAGGATAGTCAGATTTCAAATTGCATGCATTTTTTATTGTCGTTTGCAACCTCTTTTAAATTGGACCAGTCTAAAATTTCATTAAACAGGAAAGGGTTAAGCGATCATAATCAAAAATCCTTTCCAAAATTAAAAGCTGACATAAGAAGTGGTCGTATTTGCTAAAAGAGTATCATTTATAAATCCAATGTTGTTGGAACTCGTTAGAACCATCTCAGTGAGACGATTCTAATGAGTGCAAACAAATTAGCATTTAGCAACAATCTTTTATAGCTTGTGTATGCAATCGAACCAGTCCTTTATATATGTGACAGAAATGTGTTTTAAGCGACCATTTTCCTAAGTGACCACATTTTTGTCGTCTATTGAGTGGTCGCTTAATACAAGATTTACTGTAGTTAAATTTTATTTTCGTCAATCAAAGTTCCTGTACGATCAGCGAAAATCGTCATCATCATCATCATTAACAACAATAACAAAACCATCACCATCACCAAAAGCAAGCGGACTTGTCATTGAAAAAAGTTCCTCACATGGAAACAATCAAGTCAAAACTAACCAGGATTCTTTATATATCACTAAAAGGCATGAAACAAGTGAAGTAAAAATTAAAAGTTGTGGCGACTATAAAATTTATGATTACTATTAATCTATGCATCGGTTGCTGTATATCTCAATTTTCATGAGAACACCCCCACCAAATTAATGCTGTTGGGCTAAAACAATAAAATAACCCTGTCACCATTAAAACTGACTACCGATAGTGATCGGATATAGCCAAAAACAGATCCCAAATACGCTACCCTAGATTTACTAACCCATTCCCAAGTAATTTTGCTTTTTACGGATCTCAAGAAAAAGGTTTTAGAAAACATTGAGGACTATGAAGAAATTGCTTGTAACAAGCAATTTCTTCATTGTCCATAATGTTTTCTACCGCAAAAGACAAAGGTTCTTAAAGTTCCAATAACTTGAAATTGTCGTCTGCAACTTCTTTCAAATTGGATTAGTCTAAAATGTTGTCGTTTGGTAATAGAATTAACTTAGATTATATTTTGTCAAGCAAAACCGTACCATCTTGGAATCACAGGGGAAATAAGTCATGTTGATTGTTTGAAGTGGGTTTAACGCCACAAGTATATCAGCCATGTCGCGGCGGTTGAAGCACCTAACAATGGATTCCTGGTATATTTCACACCATTACTACTACTACTACATCCTTTCCAAGCCTGCAGCTACTCATCCCAATTAGATATACGATTTTCCACCCTTTGTAGGGAGACAAATGTCGGAAAGGATATTTGCCGTGACCGGGGATCGAACTCGAGACCCCATGATTAGGAGTCCGATGCCCTACCAACGGCGCTATGGCAGCAGCCACTATGTTGCTTTAATGGGCTTCAATCCCAAATTCAATAGCACAGTGCGTCACCGACTACTGTGTTTTGGTTAAACTCTTTGAACAATCTTTCAGTTATATCACCCAGAAAATTAACTCTCAAGCACGTGTTTCCTGGGTATTACAAGTACTTGGCCCGGACTTGAAAATGTTTTGCCAAAAGACATACCAACGTGTCCAGCGACGCTAGCGGTATTCTAAACTGCAGTTGTTGACTTCTCTCTATAGTCACGCAGGACCTCGCGTTGTCGAATGAGCGAGCCGGGTTCGACTGAAATAAGTCCCTCCCCCCCCGCTTCAAAAAGCGAATATAGCACAGGCAAAATTAATGGATTGCTAGCCACGCCCACTGTGTTCAAAATCGTTATTGAACGGCGTTATTTTGCACAAGGTATGGCCCGTAACACCTAACAAAAAGAAGAATGATTGATTGTCGATCTAAACGTCGCCAAATCAAAGTTTAAGTCGAAGTTAAGGTAGCAAAATCTACAACAACAAAAAAAGCTTCACAAAAATGTCGGCCAATGTAGGAGTTTAAAGTTCATTTCCGTTCAAAATGAATGATTTGTTTCGTCGATTGATTCTTCAATAGATAATGGCGATCTGTCAGTCATGAATATGCATGTTTTTTTTTTTAAACAAAAGAAGAATGTGCGGTGTGAATCCTTTTCCATGGTGGTTTTTATAAATCTTTCAAATTCATTAAATGGAGTTTAACGCCATTTTGAATAGTATTTCAGTCATATCACATCGACTGGGGCACTTTACAATGGACTCCTGGTATTTCTCACACCAGTACTACAGCGACATCCTTTCCGAGCCCCCGGCTGCTCATTCCACTTTGATTTACGATTATCCACCCATAAGAGGAAAACAGATGTCAGAAAGGATATTCGCCACGGCCGTGGATCGACCCCCCGCTTGACTCAACTCAGTTATTCTATGATTTTGATAGTATAATTGATTGTTTGAATGTAGTTTAACGCCACTTGTAATAGTACATCAGTAATATCGTGACGGCTGGAACTCCTAACCATAGATTCATGGTATTCCTCACACCAGTACTACCACTACTTCCTTTCCAAGCATCCAGCTGCTCATCCTACTTAGGCTAGCGATTATTCACCCATTGGTGGGAGACAAATGTCTGAGAGAATATCGGCTGCGACCGGGGATCGAACAAATGACCCAATGACAAAAGAGTCCTACGCGCTACTATTGATATCATAAAGAAGACGCAATATTGCCCATGAATTCAGACTCTTAACTCTTATCAGTAGAAGCTCTGGCTTTTAATCAAATAATCAGTCAAACAATGAAATCATTCATTAAGATCGGAATTGAAATATAAACTCCGTCATCAGCCGCTATTTTTGTGAAGATTCTTTGTTGGTTTGCGAATATTTAACGTCGTAATTACAGCTTATTCAAGCTGTAGTTACGACGTTGTTAAAGTCGCCAACCAACCATTCTACTTTTTTGTTACATATTACTGGCAGTAAACTTGGCAAAATAACGCCGTTAAATACCAAAGAAGAACTTCATGCCGGAGTCAATAAGCGAGGACAAATGAGAAAGTGGGCGGGGAAAGCGATTTGTCAATTGACGGATCGCTGGTAAAACCAACTGATCTCCGACAAAGTGGTTTAACTGAGATACTAATCAACATTTTATTGAAAAAATAAAATGTGGTCATGGACATATAGCAAAGGGTAGCTTGCTAGAGGTCGACCCAAAACGTCCAAACTATGCTGAAGTTACAATGTTTGAGTCATCTACAACTCATCACTCCCATATCAAGAATACATTAAGAATACATAAAGAAACATTGATCTACATAGTATACAAAATGATAAAAAACCAAAGAAGTTGAAGGCTGGATAAACATACTAAATTTAACACAATAACTAAGATGAACTGACAAATAAATCATAAATAAATAGCGAATTAGACAAATATCCAAAAATCACAATCAAACAGATAAAGCACCACAATAATTAAAAATAATTTATAGATATTAGAAAAAATAAAGAAAAATAAATACACTGAATATAACCAAGAAAATGCATAAGAAAACAGTAAATACTTGTCTTTTTAAACAAAATGCATCTACCTACAGAAATTTCGTAGTCTTACCATGTTTTTATCCTGATGGAAAATGTAGTTCAACATAACCTTCCGTCCTTTTATTCTATGTTGGTAACAAGACGACCATGATGGTCCTAGATCGCTCCATTGAGTATGATGTCTTTATGATATATACAAAATATTAAAGCTCCACGCCTAATTATTCTGGAAAAAATTTTTTCAACATTTTCTCCTTTAATCCAAGGTATATCGAAGATCAAGTATCAGAAGCTCTAGGCCTTATAAATTGGGAGAAGATTTCCTTCTTTATTCCTATGTAAGATCAGGGATAAGGGCAAATTTGGAGAGAAGTAACTCTTTGAAGTAAACTGGCAGGGGGTCAATAGGGGATGATATTTACCAAGTATGAAAGATTTAGGGCGTAATGTTTGTGAGGAGATTTTTTTAAAAAATTTTTTACTCAGTTGCCATAGCAAAAAGTTCTACATGGATTTCAATTCTTTGAAATATTTTGAAAGAGCATGACCCAATGATTATTTCTGTGGAGATTGGTTGAATCTTTTTTATAAATTGTAAACGTACGGTCGGATGGACAGATAGCTGATTGATTGCATGGAGTTAAATGCCGCTTTTAACAACTTTCAGTCATTTAGCGGGGGCTGGAGTACCTAACAATGGATTCCTGGTTTATCTCGCACAAATGCCACCATTACATCCTTTCCAAGCCTCGAGATGCTATCCCACTAAGGTTTACGATTATCTACCCATTTGTGAGAGACTAATGTCGGAAAGGATATGTGCCGCAGTCGGGGATCGAGCCCGAAACACCCAATGGTTAAGGATTGGGAGTCTGATACGCTACTTACTACGCTATGACGGACATATTGACAGACAGACGGACGACGGATGATTGCTGATCACAATAGCTCACCAAGAGCACATCTTGCTCAGGTGAGCTAAAAATCCATGATATCAAAGTTCATGGTCTCGACCGAAAGCCTCTAACCCTTGTAAATGCTCTTAAATGCCTAGAGCGTAAAAACAATATTTTCGTTGCATGTAAAAGACCAGAAACAACCTTGGACATATTGGGGGTCTCCCCGAAGTCATATCATGACGAGTAAATTGCTATAAATAGCAGAGCCAATGGCTATGCGGAGTACAACGTGTGTGGGAATTTGTAGCGCTGTCATATTCGAATAGCTTCTTCGATTTCAGGCCAAAATCAACTTTTCTATTAATTCAAATTTCTTTGCTGGTACTGCCACGGTCTTCGAACCCTTTTCTCTTTAGCAAATCGCTTGTGTCATGTAGTAATTAACCCTTCCCCCCTTTTTTTTAAATTTTAGACTGTTCCAAGTTGAAAGAGGTTTGCAGGCAACAATGGAGATTGGATGCAATTTTAAATGAAACCATCTTAAGTGGTAGAAAACATTTTGGCAAAAGGAGAATTTCCTTGTTACAAGAAATTTCTTCTTTTCCACAATGTTTACTCAAGTGCAAAATCACAACGACGTAAAATCCCGGGCTGGTACAGGAAAGGCTTAAAGATTAACAGACCACACCGAAAACCTTATACGGATTTAAGCAAAATCTCTCTATTATTTCAGCGCAAAGCTATTTGCCGTAGAACCATCCCGCTTAACTCCGCCTTTGCCCTTGAGTCAGTTATCTTTGTTACATATTTTACCTCTACACGTATAACCCACACTCACAAACACACTCTCTAGCTACCATCATCTCCCTCCCTCTGTCTGTCTGCCTGTCTGCCTCTCTCACACAAACGCGTACACATCCTTCCACGAATCCCAAAAGCTTGCAACAATTCTCGCAAAATAGTATGAAATTATTGAAAAGAAATATATAACAGAAAAAGAGAATATTTTGTTTTCATGGAGGTTTGAAAGGAAAAAAAAGGAAAAATAATCGCGATGTATGTAATCTTTCGTGTCATACCTCCTTAATAACAAAAATATACTCATAAAATATATATGTATTACCAATTTTGATACATTTTATGAAACTAATTTTGTGCTCAAAACTTTGTTCATGGACTTATGAATATTGTTTTTTCAGCCAATCAGAACGCTCGTTTTGTAAAGACGAAACTTACAATTGAATTATTAACTGAAAATAATCGTTTGATAATAACTATAGTAAAACAGTATGGACATTTTGTTAGAACTCAAGTGACATAAGGTAACATCCCGATTTTTTGTATTAGATAACCAGTATTGTTGATCCATTACCAGATGAGAAAATTGTAGATTGGTCCAAATTGAAAGGAGTCGCGATGACAATTTAAAGTTTGTGAAATTTTAGATTTTTTCAACTTTTTAGGTAGATAGCATTATCTAACATAAAGATATTGCTTGTCACCAGCAATCTCTTCATTTTACAAAATGATTTCTCGATTGTTTTTTCTTGAGGGCCGTCCAAAAGCATCGCTGTGTGGGAATGGGGATCCCACTCACAAGAAAAAGGAAAAAAAGTTCAGTTCTAGGTATGCATATGTCTATAGCATCATTGCTCAACCCAGGTCTTAATGCGAAATCTGGTTTCAACTACAATCTATAGGTGGCACTGGTTCATTAACAGGTAATAAACATCGTGAGAAAAAGAGAATTTGCTTGATACAAGCAATTTCTCCTTTTACCACAAAGTTTTCTATGACTATATTGCTAGAGGGCATTAAAAGACCAATTGTGTGGTAATGGGTTCAGCCAGTTTTATCATAATGTGAAAATTGACTTCAAAATTATTCATGTTTGGTCATTTGTGTATTAAAAAAAAACAAACCACGAAATACAACCAAGTCAAAACCAGGGACAGTATTTAACGTTGGTAGAACGTTTGATATCATTCGTGAGAAACTTGTTGATTCCACAGACATAGTACAAGTAATGCCACTGTATTATAATGAAGCATGAATGTATAAAACTTTCAAAAACTCTTAGAAATATCGAATTGTTTAGGAATAAATCTGGCATTTTCTTAAACTGGCCAAGAGTCTATTTATTTTTGTAGCCTCTGTTTAAACGGGGTTTAACGCCACTTTTAACAGTATTTCAGTCATGTCGCGGCATCTGGTGCATCTAACCATGGATTCCTGATATTTCTCACTCCAGTTCTACCACAACATCCTTTTCGAGCCTACCCCCATCTGCTCATTCCACTTATGATTCCGATTACCCGACCACTGGTTTGAGAGAGATCTTGGGAAGGATATTGTTTCGTATAGCAAAACAAACAAGAGGTAGCAACCTGCCCCATGGGGCAGTATAATCAGGCGGACACTTTTCCTAATCTATATCGATGATCTTAAATCATAAAACTGTTCACTCGCGTTAAATTTACAAAAGATAGTAAACTTAGACCGCACATAATGATGAATCACTCAAGAAAACAGTTTAAAACATGTAAATAATTTACTATCCAAAAACAAATGACCTTCAATCTTTTGACCGACAAAACTTTTGACGGGTCGAAATTGAATGGGCTTGTTGACGACATATCGTCTTCTAGCGACAAAATGTCGTAAATACAGTTTTAATTTACGACCCATTGATCGCTCACTGACGATTTAAATCATTCCCACACAATCCCTCCTTTTTATACCCCTGAAGAATATAGTTCTGGAAAACAGTGTGGAAAATGAAGAAAACAAATACCAAATAATCACGTTTTTTGACACCCCTCAAGAAAACAGCCAGTAAAATGAAGAAATTTCTTATTATAAGCAAGTTAAAGTGCCCAAATTAATCTAAGTACTCAAATAAATACAGAGATCTATTAAAAAAAAAAGAGGACAATAATGATCCTATGTCACTCCCCTGAACCCTGAATATGATGTCTCAAAGTTTTATGATATAAAAAACATGAAAGCTCTACGCCTAATCATTTTGGTAAAGATTTTCTCCTTTAATCCTAGGTATATATTTAATCCCACAATAAAAAGATAAACTCCAGGTTACAGAAATTCTTTCAAGTATTTTGGTAGAGGGTCAATACGCATTGATACATGCATGACAAATATCAACCGCTCTAGGCCTAATGGTTTAGGAGGAGAAGATTTTCAAAGATATTCTTCTTTTTTCCTATGTAAAATCAGGGATTGCACAGACAAAGCCTAATTTTCAGACAAAAATAAGCGTTTGAAGTAATTTGGTCAATAGATGATGATGTATACCAAACATCAAAGCTCTAGGCTTTATGGTTTGGGAGAAGATTTGCAAAGATGTCCTTTATTCCTATCTAAAATCAGGGACCGTACAGACAAGGGCTAATTTTCAGAGCACGGTAATTCTTTGATGTATTTGAGTATTGGGTCAATAGATGATGTTTATACCAATTATCAAAGCTCAAAGCAATTTGTTTTTTTTTGGGGGGGGGTGGAGGAATGTTTTTTTCATTCGGTTGCCCCCAGCACTTCGTTCTCAGGTGAACTAAAAACAAAAGCAACACAACATCAACAACACAAATATGAAAGTGGGTTTTGACCTCAAACATTGACTGTCATTTTTATTTAGCCTTTTTGTTAGTTTGGCGACGTATACGTCGTAGCTATAGCGTATTGAAGCTGTAGTTACGACGTTTATGTCGCCAACCAAACAAACTAATTTTTTGATATATGTGCTACTGGCCATAAATTCTGAAAAATCATCGCCAATTTATTCGAATTAGAACTTTTTGTTGGAATGAAAGGTTGTGCCAACGGAGTAAACATTAGGGACCAGCAATTGGTCTACTTCGACTAGTGGGGTAGAAATGCTTTATTCGAATAATAGGTTTCAACCAGTACTATAGATCTCCCAAAAAGTTGAGATACTAACCTCAAAGCAGAGACTCACAGACTAAGCGATTCAAAATGAACATTCTTCTATTATTGTTTCGAGAAGAAATGGTTTTAACTCACAGTTTCAATAATTAACAATAACAGAAGCCAATGGAACTAAACAGGGAGTTCCACTTCGATATACGACGGAGTTATTTTGTAAAATTAGGTGTCGGCCAAGGACGGAGTGCAAAGTTCACTTCTGGTGTAATTGGTCGATTGATTCTTTGATTTATAGCACTGGTATGTCAATTATCAAATTATCAATAATATAAAACAGATTTATTAATTTAATTAAGATCCGATCTGAGAAGAAATATATTTTTGCGAGTTGTTATAAATTCCTGATCCAAGTGCCCATTGCTGTGCTATCGTAGCCCACTTTCTGAACGGAATATCAGAAAGAGAATAGCTGCGATATCGTAGCTGCTCTAGCCACGTTATTAATCAAAGTACTGAAAGTACTGTAAGCTAGCAAAGCATGGTTGAATTAAGAAAGTCTTTCCCTTGTTGGGTAGAAAACATTGTGGACATTGAAGAAATTGCTTGTTACAAGCAATTTCTTCATTGTCCACAATGTTTTCCAAAGTTGTTGTTTTTTCCTTGAGATGCTTAAAAATGGAATTGAATGGAAATAGGTTAAATAATATGCTTTGACAGAGTTCTCTACAATTGAAAAGAGTTTGCAATATTCCTGAAATACATAAGATCTATTTTTATGGCGTAGGCATTTAACGGATTTAGTGGTTAAGCCTCCAGTGACAGTTTGCACTCGTTGAACTTTGAGACGACCTCAAAATTTGTCTGTTAACTTAAGCTATCAAAGCTGACGCTTTGCTAGCTAAAAATGGTCAGTCGCTTTAGCAACATGGGTTTAGGTTATCAGTAAGTTTGACTTATGGATGGCCAGTAATTCGAGATCATAATTTTCTTCAGCCGAAATTTAGAAACTTTTAACCCATTCCAACACAGCAAAATTTTAGACTGGTCCAAATTGAAAGAAGCTGCAGACGACAATTTCAAGTTGATGGAATTTTGAATTTTTCCATCTTTTTGGATAGAAAACATTGTGGATAATGAAGAAATTGCTTGATACAAGCAATTTCTTCATTTTCCACAATGTTTTCATAAAGCTTTTTTCTTGAGGGGCGTAAAAAGGAGGGACTGAGTTGGAATGGGTTAAGACAAACTATTTACTAGAATGTATTATTAAGGGCGATAACCGAAGCGACCTGCTTTAAAACATAGGAATAATATAAAAACGATTAAGTCCCTTGTCTCTTTAAGAACCTTTAACCTTTAAGACGCAACAGTATCCAATCCAACATAAATATATTTAAAACTATGAAAATTGCATTTTAAATAAATACTCAACACAATTTACTTTCAGCGATAATGGTATTTCGAATCTCGTATGTAATGCGTATCAAGTGTCTGAGCGTTTTAAAATCATGATACACGTGCAGTTTGTGATTGTTTTTATAAGATCGAATATTTCATGAATCCTACGCCATCTAGTTTGGCACAAAAAAATGATCCCGGTCGCGATTATTAAATTAACTTTTTGTTTCATTGAGTGATTGATTGAATGGGGTTTAACGCCACTTTTAACAGTATTTCAGTCAAATCGCAGCGGCTTGAGCACCTAACACCTGGTATTTCTCACACCAGTATTACCGCTACATACTTTCCTATTCTCCAGCTGCTATCCCACTTAGGTTTACGAATATCCACTTATTGGCGGAAGACAAATGTCGGAAAGTATATATGCCGCCGCCGGGTGTTTGTTTCAACGGAAGTAACCAATGATTTTATGCATAGATGTACAAGTTCGAGTGAGTGATTTAAGATCAATTTTTTGATAAGGAGAATGATAGGCTGTTACGGTTTTTCGAGACTCAAGAGTGCTTGTGCATATATCTATATATGATATTTCTTGGGTTCTATGCCTCCTTTTACAAAAGAAAATGGTTTGGATTCTCGTTCACCCTCTACAAACTCTTTTTCTAATTTTAGACTGATCCAAACTGAAAGAAGTTTGCAGACAACAATGAATATTGGATACAGTTTAAAATGAAACCATCCTTGTGGTAGAAAATATTGTGGGAAAAGGAGAAATTGTTTGTTGTAGGCAATTTTTTCTCTTTCGATAATGTTTTCTCAAGTTGAAGATTACAGCAACCTAAATTTATTGGCTTGCACAGGAAAGGGCTAAAGGAATTCTTGTTCAGGTAATTTTTGATAAGATGGTTATTGGCAGTTTTTATCAGTTCCTCGAGAGCGTTAATAAATTAGGTACATAATTTACCAATCGCTGGCCCTGCCCACTTCGTTGGCCACGCCAATCGACTCCGAGAAGAAGTCTCGCTTCGTTATTTTGAATAGCAGCATGTAACAAAAAGGTAGTATAGTTTGTTGGCAACCTAAACGTCATAACTACAGCTTGAACAAGCTGTAGTTACGACGTTTAAGTCGCCAAACCAACGAAAAAGGGACAACAAAAATATGGCCAATTTGGAGTTGAAAGCTCAGGTCCGGGGTGAATAAATGATTTGATTGGTC
The DNA here is from genome assembly GCA_946902895.1 of Fragum fragum. NCBI lineage: Eukaryota > Metazoa > Mollusca > Bivalvia > Cardiida > Cardiidae > Fragum > Fragum fragum. The sequence continues at coordinate 18,692,452 of OX336367.1, read as the reverse complement.
GCTTGATTCCTTGATTGACAGATGCAATTGGTCGATTGAACGATCACTGGCTCAACCTATTGAGCTTCGATAGGAAGTCCCTCTTAGATATCAAACGGTGTTATTCTAGCACAATTCTTGGCCAGTAACATGTAACGAAAAACCAAAATGTTTGGTTGGCGACCTAAACGTCGCAGCTACAGTTTCAATAAGATGTAGTTACGATATCTTACTCGTAAAACAGAAATGCTTCACACAAATATCAACCAATGACTAAGTGTAAAGTTCACTTCCTGTCTGAATGAACGATTTAATTGGTCAGTTGATTCTTTGATTGACAGACGCGATCAATCAATCAAATATTATTAATTGTATAATCAGCTTGAAAGCCTATTTTGATGTTAAGAGATTTTTTATTTGTTTAAAACTGATACAATTTTATCGTTTTTTTTTTCATGTCACAGATTTTAATCATTCGTATTCCATTTCATACACTATTGTAATAAAATATTCCGAACAGCAGTTTTGCGAAAATCAGAGGTCGTTTATCAGAATAAACCAGGGTATTTCCCTGATAGCCTACGCAGACTGTTAATCTAATTTTAGATTAAGCCGAGACAGTCACAATGAATATTGGTCCATTCACGTGTTGTTTGCTACCGTTGAAATCCCGCATTCAGTTTGAATTTGCTCAAACGAACATCGTCGTTACGTCATCAGGAGTTATGTTCGCTAGCCGGTCTTAAATTCTGTAAAGATCCGTCTAAAACTGTCGTAAGCGTTAACATAAATATAGACACTTTCCCTAGTTTTGTGCTAACCGTTTGATGTGACATCATTTCGGACGTTGTCAATTTGTGCCTTCCATTGACTTTGGATCATATGCAAATGAGGTAATGCGGTGTCGACAATCGAATTCCGTGATACCTAAATATAACCTGGATTTCCGCTGAATCTTTCCTATATTATCCCAAAAAGCCACTTTAAGCCTATCAGTTTACCACGAAGATAATAGTTGAATCACATTTACATGTTTAACTCTTTCCTGTACAATCACTGGTTTTTACGTCCCTGCTTGTCACAAGCAATTTCTTCTTTTCTCAATATATTTTCTACCCTACTGATGGGTTATTTTTCAAATAAAATAGACTTTAAATTGTCGTCTGCAAAACCTTTGAATTTGGACAGGTCTAAAATTTTGTAAAACAGGAAAGGTTAAATATTACATGTTCTTCGGCAAATGGCAAAATTTTCTTATCTTGGTTTCAGAAACGTCGATACCTCCCTTTGAACAATGAGTGTCATTTTCACGATGGTCACTTCCATAGAAGTTTAAAGTTTGTAGAACTTCAAAAATATCCATCCTTTTGGGGAAGAAAACAACGTGGAAAAGACGAAATTGCTTGTTACAAGTAATTTCTTCATTTTCTGCGATGTTTTCCAAATGTTTATTCTTGATGCGCATAAGAAAAAGTCTAATAAAAAGAGTTTAAGTGAAATTTTAGAGCCCCGAAAATTACGTCTTCTCTCTCTCTCTCATCTGTCTATCTGTCATCTCTCTCTCTCCAATCTCTCTCTCACTTCCAACTCTCCTCCTACTCTCTCTCTCTCTTTCTCTCTTCCTCTCATTCTCTCATTGTGTTTCAAAATTCTTTCTTTCTCTCTACCCCAACCCTGCCCCCTCACATTAAAGGATAAAACATAAAGCAAATACGATAGTTTGGTTGTCCTGACGATTTGAAGAATTAGATACTCAAACTGTTCCCCCGTGACGTTATCTTGTGCACTTAAACGCTGAGAATATGTGGAAATGGGTTCAAACCCAGACTTACAGCATTATATGATAACTTAAAACCTTAAGAGAACTTGGATAGTTATAAGGACAGTATTTAACCCATAACCACACGACAAAATTTTAGACCAGCCTAAATTCAAAGAAGTTGCAGACAACAATTTTAAATTGACGAATTATTTTAAAATCGTTGTCTTTTGGGGTAGAAAACATTATGGATAATGAAAAAATTGCTTGTCATAAGCAATTTCTTCATTGTCCAGAATGTTTTCAAAAGCCTTTATATTGAGGGGCGTGTAAAAGCGTCATTGTGTGGAAATAGTTTAAATAGTATTAAAGTAATAGTTTAACAGCATGTACACTTCTTTGTTGTTTTTTATAGCAAATTATTACAAATGAATAGAATATGTTTCTGATTTTCATTGAGATATGATACGAAAATAATTATAGAAAATTAGAATCTATGATAAATTGATTGGTTGAATTAGGTTTTACGCCACTTTTAACAGTATTTCAGTCATATCGTGTCAGCTCGATCACCTAACCATGGATTCCTGGTATTTCTTACACAAGTACTATCACAACATCCTTTCCGAGTCTCCAGATGCTCATCCCAATTAGGTTTACGATTATCCACCAATTGGTCAGAGGCAAATGTCTGAAAGAATATGTGCCGCCGGCGGGGATCGAATATCAACATCCTTTCCGAGTCTCATACTACTCTCCCCAATTAGGTTTACGATTATCCACCCATTTGCGGGAGTCTATGATATATCACGTTAAATAAGAATAACCAAAGGATATAAATGGATGTCACTATCCGAAAAAGGGTTTAACTGTTTGGATGCGTGGATAATGAATTGTAGAACGTGCGTACGACTCTGTGATATATCACGATAAATCTCCCCTTATCACGTGCTTTAGTTGAAGAAGAATTTATTCCAGATTAGAGTAATCTGTCAAATGGTGCTTAATTTGTAGATTTCGGGTCGATAAGCGCCATCCGAGCTCCTTTTATCCGAAAGCCTAGCCGGTTTGACGGCGCGTTTGAGTGCGTCTCGACAAATAATCGAGGAATAATGTTCCGTGGTTCGCTAAGTCACAGACACTGTCAGTTTGATATACTTTGATAGATGTAGAATTCCAGTTTCACGTTTTTTTTTAACCCATTCCCACAAAGTGACGTTTTTAGACGCCCCAAAGAAAAAAAATGCTTTGAAAAACATTGTGGACAATGAAAAAATTGCTTGTTACAAGCAATTTCTTTATTATCCGCAATACTTTCTATCTCAAAGGTAAACAGTATCCCAAATTTCTCCCTTCAATTTGGACCAGTCTGCATTTTTCCTTCTGGTAATGGGTTAACTCTGAAACACATAACAATTAACATGGTGGTTAGCCCATTACTAGACGACAAAGTCTTAGATTGGTTAAAGTTCAAAGAAGTCGCAGACGACCGGAACTATTTAGTTGGTGTAATTAAAAAAATCTTTATCTTTTGAGGTATCAAACATATCTGGAAACGATGAAAATACAGGCAACAAGAACTTTTTCTTGAGTTTTCTGAAAGAGGAATTGTGCGAAAATGGTTCAGGATAGCAATTCCAAGTAGTTAGGCTACAATTATTATTAGGTAGGATAATACAATGGCAACTAGAAAAAGTGCTTTTTAAATTAGCTTTTGAGCTAGCAAAGCGCCAGCTTTGATAACTTAAGATAACAGTGATATTTTGGGTGCGTCTCAAAGTTCAACGAGTGCAAACTGCCACTTGAGGTTTAACCACCAAATCCATTAAATGCCTACACCATGAAAAGTAGTTCTTATGTTTTTCAGGACTATTGCAATCTCTGTATGCAAGTTCAACTCATAGATATTTTAGCTCACTTGAGCACATCGATCTTCAAAGAAGTTTTAGACGACAATTTCAAATAGTTGAAAACTCTAAAATATTTATCTCTTTAGGTAGAAAAAAATGTGGAAAAATGAAGAAATTGCTTGTTACAAGCAATTTCTTCATTTTCCACAATGTTTCCCACAACTATTTTCTTGAGGGGCGTAAAAGGGAGGGACTGTGTAGGGATGGGTTAATTCGTTGGTTAGTTTAACCTCGTTTCTTTGTCATGACAACGTTTGACAAAGAAGATTATTGAACAATACAATGCTTTGCTAGCTTACAGTACTTTTCAGTACTTTGATTATAAGTCTCGAACAATAAAAATAACTTTTAGAAGCTACTTCTTGAGTGCTTAAGATATGAAGTTGTGTGTTGTTGAATAAGTCTAAGGATAAAAGGCCAAAAGGTACAACGACTGAAATAAAGAACTCGGAAACGTCTTAACCTATTACCAGACGACAAAATTGTAAACCAGTCCAAATTGAGAAAAGTTGCAGACGACAATCCAAGTTAAAGAAATCTTTTAAAAATCTTTGTCTTCCAGGTTAGAAATATTACAGACAATTTCTTCATTTTTAACGATTCTTTTCCCATGATGTTTGCTTTAGGGATGTCAAAAAGAGAAATTGTACGGGAACATGTTAAAGGTCTAAATATTGAAGAACACGGTGTTTTTCATTTTTTAATTGCACAAATAATCGTTGTAAACGTTTCATACAGTTTCACAATAGAACCGAATGTTACATTTTATGACAAAAATATATTATTAAATTCGCCCGCCTTAAATATCAGTATAATTGACAGGACGCTGACTCCGCCCACTGTCTTCGATGGAAAGTTCGAATTGAATACTAAACGGCATTATGTTGTAAGTAATGGTCAGTAGCATGGAAAAAATGACTAAAATGGTTGGTTGGCGTTATGAAAGTCATAACTACAGCTTGAATAAGCTGTAATTACGACGTTTAGGTCGTCAAGCCAACAAAGTGCTCAAAGTAAATGTCGGAGATTTATACCCGATCTTAATGAATGATTTAATTGGTCAGTAGTTTCTTTGATTTGGTTAGCAATTATGCATATATCGACAGTGGAGACTAAATATCTGAATAAGCTGTATTTACGATAGTTTGGTCACCCACCAACGTCAAGCTTGTAAAAAACACCAACAATATCAGACTAGTCTAAACTGAAAGAAATTGAAAAATGATAGCATATGCCCTCTTTTTTGGTTTTGTCAAAACAATATGGAAAATGCAGAAATTGCCTGTAAAGGCATTTTCTACATTTTCCACATTTTTGCCTAAATTGTTTTCTTAGGGCGCGTAAAAAGCGAGACTGTGTGTTAAATGGTTCACCTTTTCAAAGACCACAACATTTTAGCCCGGTCAAAATTCAAAAAATATGCAGGCAACTTTTAGAAGTTAAATTTGTAATGATTTAAAAAAAAAAAGCGTCTGGCATAGTAGAAAACCTTATTGTAAAAGAAAAAAAAATATTGTATCAAAAGCACCTTTCGACTTTTATCCAAAATATTTCTTTAAATAAATCGCCTGAAATACTTTTGCAAAACGTCCAAACATAGTAATATGATGAAAGAAACACTTGTAATGTCGGGCCTTTTCTTTTGGCACAAACACTTTCATATTTTTCAGGGATATTTTCCGAACAATTTTTGAAGGTCCTAGTACCTTTTCGATGCATTGTATGGCGCACAGAAAGGGTCAAGACTCAATTTTACACCATACACGGTAAAAGAACATATGAATGATGCATGTGTATCAGTAAAATGCAGGCGTGGGCGCTTTAAAACTGACTGTGACACATAGAATTACAAGTGCACGAACAAAATGAAGACGGTCAAAAATTTGAGCTTGCAACACCCAATGTTGATACGCGCGTTCAATGTTTAATTTTTACGAATGCCTGCGGTATTTCGCGTATGTGCGTTTTTTATGCTCCCATGGCTTTAATTTGAGTTTTGACCAAAACGTTACACCATATTATTCGCACAAAAACCTTCAAGTATTCGGACATCAAACTGATATGAACTTGTTACAGTCACAAGAGAAACCAACGTGTGCGCACAGCGTGATAAACGTTAAGATTAGTGCGTCCAGTGCGCGTCGATGACAATTTACGTCGATGTAGGTAGGTCATAAAAACGTCGTTTTTTGACAGAACATGATGTATGGGGCCCGAAAGTCGACGAAACGAGCGAAATATTGACTCCTAACTTGGCGGTGGTATCCGCGTGTTAAATGTATCTAGGTGTTACTTTGAAAACGAAACGAGCACGCTCGCATGAAGCAATACTTCCACCAAGGAATCACAGTTTTTTGAAGGCTTTTTGAGCGAATAGGAGAAATGAGGGCCGATCAATGAATTCGAGAAATATCAAACCAACCTAATATAAATAGTGTCTAGAAATAAAGGGCAAAACTACCTCCTGTGCTGCAAACCACACTTTGTGCGTGTATTACAAGCACTATATCCCGTCAGGTGACACTGTTCGAAGCACCTTCGATTTTTTTCGGCAGCTAGAAAATTAATCTTGCTCTAACGCTCCAAAATATAATGGGTTGAGTTATTAATAGTATAAGTTATAAATAGACCAACTCTTCATTTAAGTAAAACTTGGAGTGCTTCTTTGAGAAAATCGCACCATTTTTACAAATAAGGGGGAATCAGGAAACTTCAAAAATCCATCGACTTAAATTTATCGTAGTGCGGATTTAACGTCAAGTGAAACGCGGCTCTTGCACAGATCATATAAGAAAAATTTTGACTCTCAATTTTAAAATTTGTAGCTGGAATGCTCTCAGGTATATGAAAGGATGCGATTAAACTGATTGTGTAATGAAAACGACTGTTAAAGAAGAACATAATATTTCGCGTTACGAGACGGAAAATAAGTCAACGAAGTACAACCCGAATGGAACCGGAATTCATCGGGTAAATACGCTTTCTGTCGATTGCACCGAATTTGTGGTTTCCATGAGGTATCCATTACGACAATGGTTCCCAATAGCAATTCAGGCGTTATAACCATCACCCTAACACAGACCTTCCAAAACTTCAAAGTAGGGCATAGGGAATCACTTTTAATGAAATTTATAGTGAATTTAGTAGATTTTACCCGAAAAAGAAGATTTATCGCGAAAATGACATTAACAACCGTTGGAAAAAACCAGATAATTTTCCTAAATCAAATTGTCATGAAAATCTGATCAAGAGCAGTTTTAACTTCAAGCACTTTTTTAAATTATATGAGCACATGTGTGACATTTCCAACCATTACACACGTGCGCCAAGTAAAGACTCAGATCAGCCTGTGCACCCGCACAGTCTGATCAAAGTCTTTACTCTGCGCTCTGAAGATAGATACTGACCAAAGCTTCTTTAAACAATCAGCGAATATTCTAATTGCCCCGAATGGCTGTCCAGGGTGCTCAATGTGTGCGAGTCACGCACACGCGAAATGGTTGGAAATGTCACGCATAGGCTCATATAGTTACGATCGAACATGAAGTATACATGAAAATTGGTCACCTTGACGATAGTTCTTTCATGGACTGTATAATGGGATAAGAAAATTTTATTGGCTCTTTTTTTGCTAACTGCCTTAAAATTGGGATTTCTTTTTATTAAGCAGGCAGCCATCTTTAACAAGATTTCTAGTTAATTTGTAAGTGAAATCGAGGGAGAACGGCACAATTATAAAACCTAGGCTTTTCTGAGAAACATTTGGATTTTTAAGGTTATTTACTGACTTCCATGGATTTCACGTATGATTTAATACCGGTTCCGTCGTCATATATTTCACCGGAGAGCGTTTACCATGACGTCATAAAAATGTATCTCATAACGACGTCACTACAGTTTAACTTCGCAAAAAGGTCGCCAAATGATAATTGACCAATCTCGGCTGTCAATCAAAGAAAAGATCATTTTGATAGGAAGTGGAATTTGAGCTCCAACATTGAAGCATTTTGTTGGTTCGGCGACTTATTCAATCTGTAGTTATGTTTAGGTCGCCAACCAACTATTCTACTTCTCTGTTACATGCTACTGGCAAGATAGAGAGATAACAGCTAGAGAATAGAAACTTTTCAATAAAAATCATTCATATATTACAAATAATCAAATATCAATGAGACTTGAAGCGAGTATATAGGGTAGACCATAATCAGACAGTAAACTTAGCAATATAAAGAACTCTCAAATTTATCGATCATTTCTCCTACATTTTTTGTTTATTTTCAAGTTTCATGTCCTACGGAAGTCACTGCTTTTGTAGGTACTAAGAGAAAAATTGTCACACGTTTGCATGGGGTAAGTCAAATTTGCTCACGACTGTCACCACTAGAACTATGCTATTCCTTGAAACACGTAACACAATCCCTCCCTTTAACGGCCCCTTAGGAAAACAAGAGGACCATGACGGTCATTTATCACTCCCCTGAGTATGATGGCTCAAGGCTTTATGATATACACAAATATAAAAGCTCTACTCAAAATTAATTTTTAAAAGAAGATTTTTAAAGAGTTTCTCCTTTAATCCCAGGGATATATTTGATATAGTGCTACATTCCAGAATACGGTAAATCCTTGAAGTTTTTGGTAGAGGGTAAATAGATATTGATACATGCCAAATATCAACGCTCTACTAGATCCAATTGTTAAGGAGGAGAAGATTTTCAAAGATTTCCTTCTTTATTCCTGTGTAAAGTCAAGGGTCGCACAGGAAAAGGCTAATTTTCAGAGTACGGTGACTCTTTGGAATATTTTTGTTGAGGGTCAATAGATGATTATGTATACCATACATCAAAACTCAAGGCTTATGATTCTGGGGAAGAAGATTTTCAAAGATTTCCTTCTTTATTACTATGTAAAATCAGGAATCGACCAGAAAAGGTTGATTTTTCAGAGTATGGTCATGCTTTGGTAGTTCGTCAATAAATGATGACATATAACAAATATCAAAGCTCTAGGCCTAATGGCTTGGGAGAAGAAGATTTTTTATATTTTTACTTGGTTTCCATGGCAACCAAAGTTCTTCATAGATTTCAACTCTTTCAAGTATTTTGAAAAAGCATGACGCAAGCATTATGCATGGGATGCATGGGATAAACAATTTCTTCCTTTCCCACAATTGATGTTTTCTACCCGAAAAGATAAAGCCTTTTAAAATTTCACAACCTTCAAGTTGTGGTCTGCAACTTTCGGCTTTGAATTCGGCAAATCTTATATTTTTGCGGGACCCGTTTAATCAGTATTTATCCTATACAGGGTGATAGTGACCATATTTTTGTAGAAATTATGATTGCATATTGTCAATTTCAGGTCCTGTTCATTTCTGCATTTTAACCCTTGTCATCCCTTTGGAGATTGTATCTAAATCAAAGGACTGAAAATATCGAAATGCCTTATAATTGGCTAATAAATCTTTTGAAAATTATTTATCGAAGCATCTCTTGCTGAAGAGGGACGAACAGGAGGTTTAGACTAAGATCAGGCGGCATTTAATGTGCAGGCCGATCTTTGTCTTTAACTCCTGCAAAAACAGAAATATTCCGGGTTCAGCATGACACAAGGGTTAAAATGGAACTTTGATTTGTTTTGACCACGGGAAAGAAAGTCTATCATAATGTTTTGGGACTCTTATGAAACTTCACAACAGCTATATTCCGACAAGATCATCAAGGTTTCGTTCGTCTGACAAATTGCTGTCCTGGTCACTCTTTCCGGTCTCGACGGACGAGCTCTCCATCTTGGATTGAAAACTGAAGGGCCATGTCTGAAAAATACAAGAAACGTTTCTTTAACCAAATATAAAATCACACATTTGGTGTCCTTATGATAGTTCTGACGAGGGTCATTAGATGCTTTGTTGAATGGTGTTTAACGCTACTTTCAACAGTGTTTCAGTCATATGGCGGCGGCTGGAGCACAATGAATTTCTGGTAAATCTCACACCGGTACTACCACTATATGCTTTCCTAGCCTCCAGCTGCTATCCAACTTAGGTTTACGACTATCTATCTATTGGTGTGAGACAAATGTCGGAAAGAATACATGTATGTGCCGATGTTGGGGATCGAACCCATGACAAACCACGACTGAAGATTGGAGGATCCAACTAATGTAGCTCCATAAGTATATTCTTATTTAAAGTGTCTTAAACTCATTACCAGACGACAAAAATGTCATTTTTAAGACTTTTTTCAACTTTCTGGGTATAAAACGTTCTGGAAAACGAAGAAATTACTTCATTATCTACAAATGTTTTTTCCCCCAAAAGACAAAGATTTTAGAATTTCCTCAACTAAAATTGTCGCCTGCAACTTTTTTGAATTTGGACCGGTCTACAATCTGGTTGTCTAGTAATGTTGAAATCAATTGAATGAACAGATTGACAAAGCATGCCACGATTTTATATGTCAAAGGAATAATTTGTCATGAATTATAATGGAGTGAACATGGATTTCTTAGTGTTTACATCAGTATAATTTAATTTCTAGATTCGTCTATCAAAAACGGGCGTTCTGATCGGTCGGGAAAAAAATCATACCTCCAGGAACAAAATTTTGAGCATGTAGCCATTTTGCGTGCTTCCGCATAAAATAGTTCCATACAAAAAGGTATAAAAAATTTGAAAGTTTTATTTTGTTTCGTTGGATGCTTTTGAATTATTAGAAATGGAGAGATTATTTTAGTATCATGGAGGTATGAACCGAAAAATCTAATGACACTTGTGTATGAATCCGCTTCGCGCATTCGGCTCATACTTCCATAAAAACAAGATATATTCTCTTCATTTTTTAAATGAACAGCACTACCGAGAAAGCATGTTTAAATAGACTAATTGATTTGTACCCCATTAACAGATAATAACATTTTAAACTGGTCCAAACTCAAAGAAAGTGAAGACGACATTTCAAGTTGGGCTTAATTTGGAAAAAAAAAGAGTACGAAACCAGGTAGAAAATTAGTACCACAATGGGAAATTGTTTGTAATAAGCAGTTTCTTATTTTCTCAAATGTTTTAAATGCTGTATTTCTCAGTCAGCGGGATTGTGTGATAATGGTTTAAGTGATGTGATTTGCTAAGGTGAACTTAGAAACTTGAACAGGGAAACTAAATTCTGAAGAACCACCGCCCGTCTCAAAGAAAGCCATAAATTACAAAATGCTTTCAATGTGATGAATTTCCTCGTTAGATTTAATGCCCATATAGCCGGAATGAATAGAAGGTCGTATTTTAATGCTCTATATGCGCCAACATTAATTGCGTAGTCGGCCTTATTTTTATATAAAAAAACTGTTTATTGTATTAAAATGAAATTATTGCAAAAAATTCTTTTGATGATAATATGAAAACATTTTATTTTTTTCAATACCGAATTTGATTTGCGTTTTCATTTTTCTCTAGTTATACATTTAATAGAGTTTTCTTTAATTTCATTAATGAATGAAATTAAAAACCTAATTACATTGTATGAAGCGGCGAATTTTTATATACCTATATATATCTATATATATAAATATATATATATATATTTATTTCTTCCTATATATTTGAGATTAGAAAAGACATACAGCGTATACAGAAATGTGATTTCATGATTCCTACTTCAATGAAATTAAAATCTTGTCTTCTTTTCTTATATTTTAATATCACGAATGCCATTATAATAAAAACATTTTATATAAAAAGATTTTCATGAATTTGTTTAATTGACCTATGATTTTTTTCGCGAGAATATCAAATAAATTTTCCAGCCAATCAGAGTACACGAATCTTGATTGACGTAAATTAAGCTTTATCGCTGTCCCAATCTACTAGCTCCACTTGACACGACCATTGACTCTGAAAGGAAGTCCCGTTTCAATTTAAGACAGCGTTATTTTGCAAAATTTATCACAAGCAGCCTGTAACAAAATGGTAGAATAGTTTGCGACCTTATTCAAGCTGTAGTTACGACGTTAAGGTCGCCAACCATCCCTTCTACTTATTTATAACATGCTACTGGCCATAATTTTCTACAAAATAACGCCGTTAAAAAAGAAGTGGAACTTCCTGTCGGAGTCAATGGGCGGGACCAAAGGAGTCAGTTGACGTGTCCAGCGATTGGTCAGTTCACACAATAATATCGCTTAACATCTCAGTCAAACCAGACTGGCAACCCCGACTTATCTCCGATAAAGCCAAGATAGCGAACGGCCTTACTTTGCGTGATTAATGGTCAGAAACATAAAACAAAGTCGTTGGTTGGCGTCCAAAACGTCGTAACTTCAGCTTCTATAGGCTGCAATTAAGACTTTTAAGTCGCTAAATCAACAAAAAAATCTTTACAAAAAAGTCCGTAAGATTACCATTTATTCCCGGTCTAAATGGTGGTTTGATTGTCCATTGTTTTTTTCGACTGAACCTTTTCTTCCAGTCTACAAGACGATTTGATTGGTAAATGGATTTTTTGACTGGCAGTGGTCAATTCGTCATTTAACTCTCGACTGCCAAAAAAACTGCGTTTAATCCGATCTTTATTCAAGGTAATAACATAGCTTTATTGGTTTCAGACGATTGAACGTGTTAACCCATACCCATACAGTGACGCTTTTTGACGCCCCCCAAGAAAACATTTAGGAAAACATTGTGTAAAATAAAGAAATTGCTTGTAACAAGCAATTTTCTTAATTTTACCCCATTGTTTGCTACCAAGAAAGTTGAAAAATCTAAAAATTCATAAACTTTAAATTGTCGTCTGCAACTCCTTTCAATTTGGACCAGTCTAAAATCTTGCCGTCTGGTAATGGGTTAAAATGGTAATGAAATTCATGAGCATGCAAACTCAATATATAATCTACTTGCAAATTTATGTTCTGTGATCAAAATTTCGTAACAACAGATATAACGAAATGTAGGTATGACAATTTGTCATAAAAAAAAGTTTAATTTCTATTCTTATTTTTCATTAAAGTCTGTAAAACAGAATGAATCGTACATCATTTTATCCTTTCCTACTAATTATTTGCAAGTATATCACGTATACCATACAATTATTTTGATTTATACCAGAATTTGTTTTTGTAGTGATTAAATGCTCGTTAACGGCACGTCATAAACGCTTTATGACCTACAGCGTTGATATACGGCGTCTGGCGTCTGGAGGTGACTTTTATTGACGTTTTATCACGGTCTGGTAAGCGACTAGACCTGCTCTATAAAATTGTCCTACCACGGTGAAGGAGGGCGGTCTATCATTTGATTTAATTCATTTCATTTGCATTAAGTATTTTGAAAATTAGTTTTTAATCAACTGCCACAAATTCCGTATTTTTACGCCCCGAGGATAAATAATCGTGGAAGACATAGTGGGAAATGAATTAAATTCTGATATCCAGCATTTTCTTCTTTTCCCACAGTATTTATACCTAATCCGCCACAGAGTTTATAGGTTTGAACACACTTATCCCTTTCCTGTTCAATCCTTGGTTTTTACGTCCCAGTGTTTATACTTGAGAAAACATTGTGGAAAAAGAAGAAATTGCTTTGTAACAAGCAATTTCCTCTTTTTCCACATTTTTTCTACACTACAAAATAATTATTTTTCAAATGAAATCGACTTTGAATTTCGTCGGCAAAACCTTTGGATTTGGACAGTTCAACAGGAAAGGTTTAAAATGTTGTCTGCAACTTCTTTGAATTTGAACCAGTCTTAAATTTTGTCGTGTGGTAATGAGCAAAACATAATATGTATGTGTCATCTATCGGTACTACAATATATGGCTTTCTATGAATGCTTCGTTAATCGCGTGGAAAGAATGCTTGATTGTTGATAAGGAGGTCATTGGTTCGATCCCAACCGTCGACGAGGTGTGTTGACGCGCAAGAGATACTTAATTTACAGCACCAGTTTACCCAGCTGTCTAATCGAGAAGCGGTGACTTGAAATGCACTACCTCTCTCTTTTAGGGAAGTCAAAAGTCGCCATTTCTGAATCTTCTTCCATTCATCTTTTCTTGATTTCATTTAGTCACATACGTGTTACAATCATTTGCATATTTACTTTATAGATACGCCCTACGTGCGGAAATCTAAAATATAATCAGACAACACCAATGTAATAGGAAAAACATCTCATCTTGCGTCAATTTAAAAAAAGTGATTTTACAGTGTTTATGCTAACAAATTATCCAAATTATGATTTTTAAATGGGAAAAGCAGTATATTAAACACTGACAACTGTTTATTTCCAAACGACAATATTTTAGACAGGCCTAAGTTTTAAGCTGATGTAGAAGAAACATTTTCGAAATTCTAAAAATATGTATTTTGGGATAGAAAACATAAAAGATAATGAAAAAAATTGCTTATAACAAGCATTTCCCCCTATTTTCCATAATATTTCCAAAGCCCTTTTTTCTTGAGGGGGCATAACAATAATCAGACATTTTTGACGTCATAAAATCATTGGGATTTTCCAACGTCACAAGGCAACATCATTTAGGCAAGTTTTCCTGGAACACGGATAATATATATATACTTGATTAACACTTTCCTGTTTTTTGAAATTTTAGACTAGTCCAAATTCAAATGTTTTGAAGACGACAATTTAAAGTCGAATTTATTTGAAAATAATTATTCAGTGGGGTGTATTAACCCTTTCCCTGATTTGTACGTCCACCTGAATTTGGAATTTCAATTTCTTTTTCGACATCAAATGGGAAATGAGTTCTCAAAACTCACATTAAACTCTCTCGATTCTGTTTCATTAGAGAGTTCATCAGTTCTTGCACCCCATGGGTGGCCCAATGAAAGATCAAAGATCGTTCGTCGCTTCCGAGAAGCGAACTTTGGAACTCTTGATCGCAATTTTTGTCGAGTCTTTTTTTTTTAATCTAAAAAAAAAAACAACAAAAAAACAAAAAACAACAAAAAAACCCCCAGAAAATCTTAAGTCGGCCGATTTCTGCTATAAGAACTAATGGTATTTTGAAGCACGTTAATCGTTTCTGCCAATCTATCAAACAGTGCGTACAGGTGACGACTGCATCGTGTTTATCCACAAATACTAATACAAACCCCTGATAGCGCATCTGTTATCACGAAAAACTGCTTTTCACGAATAATAATAAATAAATAAATGAGTAAAGACAGAAAGTAAGAAATTAAACGAAAAAGAAGAAGAAGAAGTATATCCTTACCGAATATCATCAGTTGCAACAAAACTATCTAACTTATATACAATACAGAATTTGTTCCTTATTGAAGCCAATAATCAATCAAAACGATTCAATAATCATTGAAAATCGAATTGCATGCACTTTAACAAGAGGACAATGATGGTTCTAAAGTGCTCTCTTGATTTGTCTGCTAATTAAAGCACTATTTGTAGGAAAATGACCAAATTGGAACAGAAATTATGAAATAAAAATTCGACTTCTAGATTTCTTTGTATGTGTGACTTCTCAGCCATTCAAAATCAAAAGCCTGTTTTTGTTTCTTAACTTATAACATATACTGTGCTTTAACCCTTTCCGTTTTTTTTTTAAGTTTGAACTGGTCCAAATTGAAAGAGGTCGGAGACAACAATGAAATTGGATGCATTGTGAAATGAAACCATCCTATGTGGTAGAAAATATTGTGGGAAAAGAAGAAATTGCTTGTTACAAGCAAATTTCTTCTTTTTCCATCATGTTTTCTCAAATATAAAATTACATTGACGAAAAACCATGGGTTTGTACAGGAAAGGGTAAGCCTAACAGCAATAATTCAAAAACGGTAACACAACTGATAATTCCACATAATTATACATCTTGGTCTTGTTGATAGATTTCTTAGAATTTGTGTGAATTAGAGACAAAAGCGTACAAACAGTGGATCGTTATAACAAGTTTAGTAGAAGGTCTTCAGGTTATATGATATTACAGCCGTTTAGGCTCTTGCCTCTTTGATTTGAAACCAAAGATTTTTGAAAACATTTTTTTTCGTGATATTTCTTTGTTTAACCCATTCCCACACAATAAAGCTTGACGTCCCCATGAAAAAGCCATGTAAAACAGTGTGGACAATGAAGAAATTGCTTGTAACGAGCAATTTCTTCATTGTCCACAATGCTTTTAACCTCTACAGACAAACAAATTTAAGATTTCATAAACTAAAAATAGTCGTCTGTAAGTTGTTTGAATTTGGACCAGTCGAAAATGTTATCTTCTGGTAGTGTGTTTATAGAATGCCCGATTTGAAGAACCTTTGAGGGTCTACAGAAGATTCCATTATGCACTACTGCATGGTCTATTATCAAATAATCAGGGTGGCCCTAATCAAAAATTAAAAAGATTTGTCATAAGATATATTTCCTTTATTTGACTTTTCAGGTAGCCAAAAGGAAATTGATCGGTCTGGTTGGCAATAAGGGGGTCCCAAAGACTACTGTTTAAACAATCCCCACACAACAAATTTTTAGACAAGTCCAAATTCAAAGATGTTGAACGACTATGAAGAGAGACTTCCTGTTATGTAGTATCATATTTTTGTTGTTGTTGTTGAAAATATTTCTAATCGCTTCTTAGTTTTAAACCTTTTCTGTAGCGACAATCATAGTTTCCGGAAAAAATTAATTCGTAACAATTTTTTGCCCATGGAATAACTCTACAAAGTTTCAAATTGATTGGTCTTCTTGTTAGGGTGAAGAAAGAGCATAGTTTGGAGGTAACAATGCTCGGCTGATGGTGCTGGGATGTTACGTAAAGGGACACAATTCGTACAAAGGTGCTTCTTGAGTTACAGGCTTTGACAGTATGGATCGCTTTGGTGATAGTGAACACCCGTGTAAAGTTTCAAGTAACTATCTTCAACCAAGACAGATATGAGACATAAGTAAAAGCTTGTCACGCCAAAGGTAACACGACTAAAATCATGTGATAACATTAGCTCCTCTGTGCTAAGATGCGACCGCATGAACAGCCGATGGTTCGTGACCATTCACTTTATTTATCATCGACCAGCGCGCTCCGGTGAGCAAAAAGTATACTCAAACAGATATATCGACAGACGCATGGCGGAAACATCGCAAAGTCGATACCTCCCGTTGGCGGTCGGTCAGTAAAGCCAAATCTATAGCGACTAATGAGATCCAATCTTAATATTAAATCAAGAAACAATTGGAATAATAGTTTGTGTAAGGAAGTACTGATTGTTTCAAGCAATTTATCCTTTTGCTACACTTTTTTCCGAATCTTATTTCAGTCCGGGCGACAAAATGCAGAATTTCGTGGTAACGGGTCTAAAGCTAGGTCTTCAGAAGAAAACAACAACAACAACAACAACAAAAATACAAGACACAACAACAACAATACCAAATCAACAGAATGAATAACTAAGAAAAATTGAACCTCTGGTATGATATATTTTCTATGCCAACAGATACATTCATATTTCAAGTTAAACCTGGTGATTTTAAAAGTTAAGGACCAAGACCGAACATTTTAGTGATTTTCAACTATCTTTTACATTAAAAAAGAACGAAGTTTACACATTAGAATTGACGGATCGCTGACCTTTTCCACTGACCCCGATACTACAGTTCGACTGGGGTAATAAATATTTTCATTTTACAAAGTATATGGAAACGGATATAAAATAACAAGAAAGTCGGTGGTCGGTGACCTAAACGTCCTAGCCACAGTTTGGTGATCTGTTCTTGTGACATTTCAAGTCGCAAAACAAACAAAGATGCTAAACCGTTATGTTGGAACGCAAAGTCCACTTTTTTTATTGAAAGCGGCGATCCGTCATTGTTCAAGACGTCGGTGAGATATACATCAAATTACATAATTATACATCCCTGACTTTTGTCATATTTTCTCCCTTTTTGCCCTTTTTAATCACGCGATAAAAACATCTGGAATAAAGTGTAATCTTTTTAAGACCTATATTTTCCGTAACTGTTTATGTGATTGGCTCTATGATAAGTCAGGCATGTGGTCTGGTTTTGTCGTGATGTCAAAATGTTTACGTGTTCTAAAACTAACTACACGGCTCGAGCATTACCTATTAATCATTATCTCTTCAAGGCTTATCAGCTGATTATTTAAAACGCTTTCTTTGAGTTTTTGTATAAACAGAAGTCAGCATTAGAAACGAATATTTACACTATCAAGTGAAAAAATTCTCTCTGAACTGGGTGAATTTGGCTATTTTTAAAGATCTGCATGTGTAAGAATTTATCATTAAAAAACCCCAAAATACTCCAATGAATATGATTCGATTGACAGTAACGATCGTCTATTTAGCGAAAAAATGAAAAAAAAAAAAAAAAAAAAAGCACATCGTCGGTCGGCGAGCTCGATAACCGACAACATCTTAGTGCGTTTTTAACTATATGATAAAAGATTGATTGATTAAATGGAGTTAAACGCCGCCTTTAACAGTATTTGAATCATATCTCGGCGGCTGGAGCACCTAACAATGGATTCCTGGTATTTTTCACACCATGTACTACCACTACACCCTTTCCTAGCCTCCATCTGCTTTCCCACTTAGGATTACGATTATCCACCCATTGGTGAGAGACAAATGTCGGAAAGAATATGTGCCGCCGCCGGGGATCGAACCCATGACGTCCCATGATTGAAGATTAGGAGTCTGACGCGATACCGACTGCGCTACATCTTATATATACGTGCACTTTTTGCTGTGTCCGAAATTCTGGCCTTAGCTTTTCATTTAATATATCAATTTATATCAGATCTTAGAAAAAAGCAAATGTTGATTTCGTCAGTACTCTCGAATTTATGCAGATATTTGTAAGTATAAATTCACTTAACCTTGGTCACAAAACATTGAATTAAAACTGACTAAATCTTGGTCACATGATATTGAAATAATAATAATAATAAAAAAAAAATAATCATATTTAATCTTGGTCACAAAACAATGAAATTTAAATTGCATATTCAACATTGGTCGCAAAACAACAACAACAACAACAACAAAAATTTGTTTTAAAAAAAAATGCATGCTGAATCTTGCTCACAAATACTGAAATCAAAATTTCATACTCAATTTACTAAATCTAAAAACAAAACAAAACAAAAAAAAAAAAAATAAAAAAAAAACAAAAAACAAAAAAAACTTTGAAATAAAAAATGCCATACTTAACCCATTCCCAGACGGCAAAATTTTAGACTGGTCAAAATTGAAAGGAATTGCAGACGACAATTAAAAGTTTATGGAAATTCAGATTTTTTCCACTTACTTAGTAGAAAACATTGTGGAAAATGACGAAAATGCTTGTTACAAGCAATTTCTTCATTTTATACAATGTTTTCCCAAATGTGTTTCTTTAGGGGCGTCCAAAAGCGTCACTGTGTGGGAATGGGTTAATCTTAGTTACGAAACATTTGAATAAAAGAAATCATACTTAGTCTTGATCACAAAATTTTGAAATTAAAAAAAAAAGAAAAGGAAAATTCACGTCTTCCCTATACCCATTTCCAAAAATTCTGCTCTCTTACTACCCGAAAGAATATTTCTTCGGAAAAAAATGTGAAAAATGAAGAAATTACGTGTTACAAGTAATTTCTTAATTTACCAAAAGGTTTTCTATCCTTAACGACAAAGATTTCGATCAGCTTCAAATTGTCATCTGCAACTTGTTTGAATTTGGATCAGTCTGGAGTTGAATCGTCAGTAAATAGTTTGAAGATGTCTATTATGGAATTCAAAAGCATTGAAGGATAAGGTGTATATCCACTTGCTACAAGCCTGACTCAACAACGTTTCGGTATGGCAAGTTCTGCAGTTTGATGCGATTGTATTCACCATTTAACCCTTTCCTGTTTGCAATTTTTAGACCTGTCCAAATTTGAAGGTTTTAAAATTAAAGTAGATTTAATTTGAAAATTAACCATTCATATGGGTAAAAAATATTGTGAAAAAGAAGAAATTGCTTGTTGCAGAAAAAAAAGCTATTTTCTTAAAACACATCCAATCAAATCATTCCTAGAAAACTATAAAGATCTTTTTTTTCAGTGTAAGATCGATTTACCTCAACAAAACTATACTTTCACGAGTGACAGGTCTCTTTCCCCCCCCCCACCCCCCCCCCCCCCTACACACACGCATCCCCTCAAACAAACGATTATTCTTTAGTCTTTAATGCAATTAAAGACACATTTTTTTTCGGGTAAATTTTCTCAACGCGACTCATTTTGCTGGCAACCTGATGATGTCATCACGATGACACTTGGTCCTGCCGAGGAGTTCCATGATGCAAAATGAACGAGGATGGGACTAAATCTACCAAAATAGTGAATTTATCATTTTGTTTAATTTCAATGGTTTTTCGGTGAAATCATTAATTGATAACCCATCGAGAAAAATCTCACATCCACTGGAAACCATTTCCACATGATCATTTTTTAGAGTTTTCCAAATTGAAAGAAGTTGCAGATGACAATTTAAAATTTTTGAAATTTTAGATTTTTTCAACTTACTGGGTAGAAAAATACTCAGTCGTTTCCAATTATTTTCCATGAGAGGCGTTAAAAAGCGTCATTCTGTGGAAAAGCGTTGAAATAAACGATAAAGTATGCTCAATGTATATTCCTGCATTTTTTTGGCAAAATTACAGGGCATCAGATTTTAATTTTCAAGAATTGTACATAAGTTAGTGTTTGTGTTTTAACAGTAGCAAATAATGCTCAAAAGATGTATAGATGAAAGAAACATATTTCATTACCAAAGAACATGTAGAAAAACCCTTTAACCCATTCCGACTCAGTGACGCTTTTAGACACCCCTAAGAAAAGAGCTTTTGGAAATCGTTTTTGAAAATGAAGAAATTGCTTATAACAAGCAATTTCTTCATTTTCTACAACCTTTTCTACCCAGAAACTAGAAAAAATCCTAAATTCACCAACTTTTAATTGTCGTCTGCAACTTCTTTGAATTTGAGCCAGTCTAAAATTTTACCATCAGGTAATAGGTTAAAGTGGTCATGCTAGTTCTTTCTTTATTCTACTATAGATAGTCACTTTTTGAAGGCATTTTAACCACAGAAATGTGGACCTCAAAAGTATAATGAGGACATCAAAAGTATGGTTAATCTTCAATAGTGGGATGTCTTGCATGGGTTCGATCCCCGGCGACTGAACATATCCTTTTCCGTTATTTGTCTCTCACCAATGGGTGGATAATTGTAAACCTAAGTGGGATGGCAGCTGGAGGCTAGGAAAGGATGCAGTGGTAGTACTGGTGTCCATTGAATCCATTGTTAGGTACTCCAGCCGCCGCTATATAACCGAATTACTGTTAAAAGTGGCTTTTAACCCCAATCAATCAATTTTTCATTATCCCTACCGCAGATAGTCACTTCTTACAAATATTCTAACCACAGTAATGTGGTCAGCTAAAATATGGTTTAGACTTCAAAAATCATTTAGCCTTGAAATGGTATCGAGGACGTGTGTTACACTTGAACCTGAAAATAGGAACTAACGCGTAAAAATAGAAAGGGGATCATGAAGAAAATACAAGCACACAAAACTTTGAAAAATTAAAAACGTATCTAAACTAGATCATGAAAAAAAATGGTTTGTAACTTTTCGTTTGTTTGTTTGTCGGTGTTATTTTTCGTGCATATTAATACAAACCGTATACATATCAAAAGTGTCCCATGAAACGATTTATCAAATGTTGTCCCATTCGATGCACCCGACTGAAATTCCTCTCATTTTGGATAGGTGATTTTGAAACAAAGTTTTTGACTCTAATAAAACACTTGCATGCAAACCCTGAAAGTTGCTCTCTGTTTCTAAATACTGGGAGAGGAAAATGTATTTGATCTTTAAATCCAAACCTTTGCACCGAACAAAGGTCTAGTATTCAAACATATGCAAATGAGCTTATTTAAGGCATAGATGAATCTTAATTTTGAGATAATCAATGCTGCACTGATAACCAAACGACTTAATGATCTTTGGTGTCTAATCTCGATCGTAAATGCGTTTTGTTTATGCAGTATGGCTTTATAATTTTATAATTACACGCTCAATCCCTGGTTTTTACGCCCCTTTGTTTTTATACTTGAGAAAACATTGTGGAACATTGTAACAAGCAATTTCTTCTTTTGCCACAATTTTTCTACCCTAAGGCATGATTATTTTTCTGATGAAATCATCTTTGAGTTGCAAAACCTTTGAATTTGGACAGGTCCAAATTTTTTAAAACAGGAGAGGGTCAATCAGCACCAATATAAAGTGGTAAAATCAAATTCTAGGATTTGACTTTTAAGACAATCAACCAAATACGCGTCCCTCTGAATCCTCGAGTGAAATAATTATTTACTAACAACTAATTTGATAGACAGAAGTCAAATTTGAGGCTTCCAAAACATGAAGTACTTTGGCCCGGTATCTGACGTTCGAAAAATAGTTTAAGAAAAATAGCACAATCCTTGTTTTAGCTGTATTTTGCAGGCTCATGAGGGTGACACTAAGACCAAGAGGATCATGGTGGTCCTAAGTCGCTCACCTTAGTCATCTGTAGATTAATGTACATTTTTGTATAAAAAATAAACACAACATCAACAAATATAAGATTTTGGGCATAGTACAAAACCATCGAGTAATGCTACAAACCAGTTATGAATGCTTTCGTATTTATAATTCAATCCATTTTGCAAACAATCTAACATTTTAACAACCCTAAGGTAAAAGGTTTTAGAAAACGTGAGTAAAAGGGAAATTGCTTGTTACAGGCAACTTCTCAAATTCCCTCCATGTTTTCTACACATATATTTCTACTTATATTTTAATTTCAATCCGGTTTGAATTGCCAACACAACTTCTTTCAGTTTGGACCAGTCTTCAATTTTCTCATCTGGTCATGGGTGTAGGGAAGAATATAAAATTGCGCTTATTAAGCATTCGAAAATTTGGACCTCTGGCAACAACTTTGGCATCCTTGGTAGAGAACCACCTAGATATACAATATACTATACCCCAATTGAATGCATTACGCCTTGTACCTGGGATAGGGAGTTTTTTCCTCATTAGTATAATTTCTTATTACACATTACAAGATCATCTAGTAATGTTACGTAGCAAATGTGAATGCCTTAGGCCTTAAATTCTAGACGGACAAGACTTTTGAAATTGCTCTAAAAGAGTGTTTTTTCCAAAATCTTTAACCTCTTGGGTAAAACTAATATTGACCCCAGGAGTATGATTATGAAGAAATTGGTATAGAACCAAGTGGATATGCTATATATGAAACATGAACGCATTATACCATTAAACCTTTGGAGGAGCATATATTTGAACATGCTGTAATTGAGTGTTTTTCCAAACTTTGAACCCCTTGAGTAAGGTTGTTTTTGACCCAAGGGGCAAAACCCTACAAAAATGGTAGAAGATTATTGAGTTATACTACATTCCAAATATGAATGCTTAAGAAGGAAGATTTTTTTACTTGCTCTAATTGAGCCTTTTCCAACCTTTTCAATGTAGTTATGTTACATGCCATATGCAAATGTCCTAGCCATATTGTTCGGGGGAAGATGACTTTTCCACAGGGACATATTTTTAATTACATACCAAATATAAATTTCCTAAGCCATATAGTTCAAGAGGAGAAGACTTTTGAACTTGTTCTAATTGAACGTGATTCCCAACTTTGGACCTCAGGGCGTTTTGTGCTATTTTTACCCTAGGGGCACAATTTTTTACTAACAACTAGTGTGTGTATTTCCGTTTATTTATCGGAGCTTCCGTAGCACATGCCCATATGAGCGACGCCCCCAGAAGACGGTTAGTTGTTACGGGGGATAGTGCAAGGATACAGGACGAAACTGCTGAGAGCTCCGCCTGGTTCTTTAACGTGCTCGTTGGATAGCATCGTCACACAGGGCCTCGGTTTAACGTCTCATCCGAAAGACAATTAGTTGTGTTAGTTGATATGGTCAGCACAGGGCTCGAACCCGTGATCTTGAGGTTAAAAGTCAAGTGCTCTACCAACTGAGCTAATCGGGCTGACAATAACAACTAGTTAAATTACATGTCAAATATGAATGTCCTGGGCCATATAATTCAGTAGGAGAAGAATTTCGAATTTGCTATAATTGAGCGTTTTCCCCAAATTTGGACCTTAGGAGCGGGGCTATTTTTGACCCAAGGGGTATAATGCTTGAAAACTTGGTAGAGAACCATGTGATTATGCTATATCTTGGTTTCTTAATAGAGAAATTATAGTTATCTCCCTTTAATAAACCATACAAATAGGTGTCCACTTCAGTCCGTTATTTTCAACTGAACGATAATTTATGCATAAGCCTAATTTAGGGTCACAAATGCACCATTTCCTTGAAATTCAGTTGAAATCACTCGACATTTCCTTGGGAAAACAAAAAAAAAAAGTTTTAACGTTGAAAAAGGCTCGACCCATAGCAAAGAATCGATGTACTTTTTGTGGATAATCGTAAACCTAAGCGGGACAGCAGCTGGAGGGCAGGAAAGGATGTAATGGTGGTTCTGATGCGAGATATACCAGAAATCCATTGTTAGGTACTCCAGCCGCAGCGATATGACATAAAAAAGTGTTAATAGCGGAAAAACGAAAGTAAAATCGATGTATTTCGTTGGACTTAACTTTCTTCGAGGATTCAAGTAAAGCGCTTCCTGTGAAATTTGGTTACAATAATGACATCAAGCCATTAATTTGTGACATTTTATTTTCAAAGTGTCCACTATATAATGGATGAAAGATAGCCTGGCACGTCAAATCTATGTTTTCAAACGATCAAAATTTCTTCTAAAAACCTGATAGACAATCTCTAAAAGCCATTTCTAATGCGGACTCATGCAGTGTGATTCTGTTTATGTTCTTATACCTCGATGAAAACAACATTAATCAAAGTACTGAATAGCACTGAAAGCTAGCAAAGCATTGTTTTATTCAGTAATCTTGATAAAGAAATGCGGTTAAAGTAACCAAGGTGTTTCTACTTTTTACACCATGAAGGAAATGCTTGTTGAAAAAAAAGTGGAAAATGAAGAAATTGCTTGTTACAAGCAATTTCTTCATTTTCCAAATTGTTTTCTACCTAGAGAGATAAATATTTTAGAATTTTCAACAATTTGAAATTGTCGGCTGCAATATTTTTGAAAACTCAGTTCAGAGTCATTTTAACACGATGTGGTCAAGTGAGCGAAAAATACCTAGGAGATGAACTTGCAGCTAGAGTTTGCAATGTTCCCTAAATACAAAAGAACTACTTTTTATGGCGTAGGTATTTAACGGATTAAGTGGTTAAACCTCCAGAGGCAGTTTGCACTCGTTGAACTTTGAGACGACCTCAAGATTTCGTCTATTAACTTAAGCTATCAAAGCTGACGCTTTGCTAGCTAAAACGTCTCTTGATTGGACGCTAAAAATAGAAAATCATAGACTTTTGTCTCCGTCCGTCTATTAAACACAACGTTTCTCCATACTAAACAAACTTTTGGTCGACAGTAAGTTTGAAAAATATTTCCTTGCTTGCTTTCCTCAAAATATTGATTAATTCATTGAATGGGGTTTAACGCCACTTTCAACAGTGTTTCAGTAATATCGCGGCGGCTGGAGCACCTAACAATGGATTCCTGGTATTTCTCAGACCAGAACTATCACTACATCCTTTCCTAGCCTCGAGCTACTATCCCACTTAAGCTTACGATTATCCACCCATTGGTGAGAGACAAATGTAAAAAAAAAAAATGTGCCGCCGCCGGGATCGAACCCATGGCATCCAATGATTGAAGATCGGGAGTCTTGTGCGCTGCCGACTGCGCTATGACGGCGGCTTTCCTCAAAATAACAGTACAAAACATCGTAAAAAAGGATAAGATCAAGAGAGGTGGATGGTATCAGATTAAATGAACGTATTTTGTTCTGAAACATCTAATGACACTGGTTTAGATATTGCACATACACCAAAAAGTGTTTGGACTTTCGCATTTTTCTGTAATTAATTGCAACGCAAAACTCTGTTGCTAAAGTACGCCGACAAAAGCACGGTAATACTAGGGTACAAGACAACAAATATGAGGGTAGAACCACGACAGTATCCCGGTACACCAACTATTTTGTTTTTAATATTAATGGGTTTTAATACCACTTTTAACTCAATTAAATCATATCTTGACGACTGGAGCCCCTAACCATGGTTTCCTGGTATTTCTCTCACCAGTACTAAGACTACATCTTTTCAAACTTCCAGCAGCTCACCCCACTTAGGTTTATGACTATCCACCCATTTGTGGGAGACAAATGTCGAAAGGGATATTTTGGCGGGGATCGAACCCTGAACCTCATGATTGAGATTCAGACGCGCTACCAAATGATCCATGTCTGCGGCCTATACCTACTCGAGACTATGGTGAGGAAAATACCAGAGTACACCATCATAGAAGCGTGATTTGTTCTTAACCCATTTCCATACAATCCCACTTTTCGACGCCCCCCACTAGAAAAACGTTTGGGAAAACTTTGTGAGAAATGAAGAAATTGCTTGTTGCAAGCAAATTATTCATTATCCACAATGTTTTCTATCCCAAAAGAGAAAGGTTAAAAAATTCCATTAACCACAAAATGTCGTCTGCAACTTCTTCAAATCTAGGCCAATCTCTATTTTTGTTGTCTTGTAATGGGTCAATATGCTCATGCTCTCGTTATCATAAATTGGTCATCTCGTCATCGTAATGTTAAGCCCCGAGTTCCAATTTACCAGAAAAATTTGGTGTTTACAATAATCTCCCCAATCTAAACCTCAGTATTTGAAATAAGACTTTTTTCATTCCCACATAGTCCTGCGTTTTAAAGTTCCCCAAGAAAAGTGCACGGGACAACAATGACAAAAAACAAAGAAAAAATTTGTTACAAGCGGAAAAAAATACTGACACTGTTTTCTACTCAGAAAGATAGGGCTGCTTTAATCTATGAATTTGAACTTGTCGCTTATAACTTTTTGAATTTAGACCTTTTTAGAATTCCGTTGTCTGGTATGGTTAAAGGCAAGAATGGTTTTCATTGAGAAAGCAAACTAGTTATATTATAAGAACAGTTCCGCAAAGAAATGATCTTGAAATCAATTGAGGACTATGAAAAAAGAAAAGTGTCGGTTAATATCATAAACATATTACGCCAGGAAATTGATATGCGCGACGTAGAGACAAAAGATTCATGATGGGGGTTCTTGAAGGCCACCTAGGTGTGTTGACAATTTACCTACATGATATTAATATGTTAATTAACCTGTCTTAATATTTGTGCTCAGAGAAACTCAAATATTTTGTGAATAACGATTTGTTTTCTTCGTGATGCAGTTGAATATCAAATATACAAAAAGTTTGTCTTGTCCGGTAGAGACTAACTGTTTAGCAGATAATGATAATTCTGTTCTGCGTTCAATAACATTCTTCGATACTTGTTCAAATTCAACAGAAATTACCCCTTAGTTACAATCAGATTTTTAAGTACTGTTCTCGTTTTTCAACTAAAGGGAAATGAAACATTACGCAGAAGTAAAGAATCATAGGATATCGGTATAATTTTAACTACTTATATTTATCCAGCATCATTACAAACTTTTGTATCATCAAAGTTTGTTGGTCTACTTACTTAAGTACCGTTTTCGTTTTTCAATTAAAGGGAAATGAAACATTACGCAGCAGTTAAGAATCATAGGATATCGGTATAATTTTAACTACTTATATTTATCCAGCATCATTACAAACTTTTGTATCATCAAAGTTTGTTGGTCTACTTACTTCAATCTATCAGTCGACCGGTCCGTCTTTCTGCTTTATAAAAGAACACCCTTAAAAACATTCTAAAAAAAAAATGGGTTAAACTAATGGGCCCCTACCGATATACGGAGTTCTCTCGAAAATTGCCCTTTAATTAACTCCCTTGATTCTACTGGGTAGTTCCGGTTTAAATTTCAACAAAGAGTATATAGGGGCTGAGACTAAAAGCGTTCGTTTTGGAGAGAATTAATTATTTTTTCGGAATTTCACACATAAGAATATTGAGTACTTTTGTAATACTTATAGATTATGAAAATGTTTTGGTAGTTTTTATTTACGTTGACACGTTATAATCGTCTTCCCGTCCGAGTTTCATCCAGTTTTCATATTCTACTTTTCATTTTCGAAACAAAATAAGCAAACGTGTCCTTCATGGTGAATTGTTACTTTTATTTGATTGGCTTGAGAATATTTATTGAAACATGCAAACAGACAAAACAACAACGGCGGGGAACAAAATTATTGCGATAAAAGGAGTATTTTTACAAGGAATTTCTTCAAATCTGAGCGATCCGTTATTTTTGATACAAATGCTTTTTAATATTTCGTCTGTATCCTATTTCGTTCTGAGATTTTTTTATCTACAAAGGTTTAAATGGTAAGTTAATCTTAAGAATTATCGATGTCCGTCCATAAAACATTTTGAATCGGTATCTTTGATTACGCAATAGTCCATGGGTGGTATTCGGATATATCTCATAACGATCGGCTATTTGCTTTGATTTTCACACGACTGCCTAGATGTCCTTCTTTTGACTAACTAACAAGGGAGTCGGTTGACTTGTATTATTTGAAATTTATCTAGTTCTAAAGATTGATTAATGTTTTGTCTTTCTGTCCATATATTATATGCAAAATGACGTGGTTGGTTCCCTAAGTAAAACTACACTATCAGAGGTTAAATGCTCCTATTTTGCGTAGAATCAGATATTTTTTCAGAATTTGATATAGTGGAATTTTGAGTACTCTTATAATACTCTTAGAATATGGAATTGTTGTGGTAGTTTATATTAACGTTGACACGTTTTAATCGTTTTTCTCTCCCGACCTAGGAACCAATTTCATTCTTGTCCAGTTTTCATATTTTACTTCTCATTTTCGAAAAAAAAAAAAAAAAAAAATAGCAAAGGCGTCCTTTCTAGGAAATCATTGCGTTTACTTCTGTAACTTGAAAAGACTTATTAAAACAAGGAAACCACACAACAACAACCGAGAATAACAATATTGCAATAAAGAGTACTTTTTACGCCGATTTTCTCCTCATCTGAAAGATCCATTATTTTCGATACACATAGCTATTAAAATTTCGTTCGAATCCTCTTTCGTTCTGAGATTTTTTTTTCTGTAAAGGGTTAAATGGTAAATCAAATTTAAAAGTTAACGATGTCTTCTCATAAACTGCTGTTTAATCCAAGTAAGTCACACGCTTCTGATCGGTATCTCGGATTGCGTAATAGACCACGGGTGGTATTTTGGATATACACTGGATATATCTAATAATGATCGGTTATTTACTTTTGATTTTCACCCGATATCCCCTTATTACAAGTAACAAAGGAAATCGCTTGCTATTCCCTTCAATTCTAAGGAAATTACGAGTTTGTAAATTTTAAATAGGATTGTAAATGCAAGAGGTAAAAGGAAATCTATTTTAAAACGTTTCTAATTTAGAAAAAAATTGGGAAAAAATGTTTAAGTAAGAAAAATCTGAAAAAAAAAAACATGTTTAAGATCACTTTTTTACAACAAAAAGGTTTTGAATATTTAGTATATATACATTCTATCATATATGTCATTGCATGATATATCTCAATATAGTAATAAGAATTTGGTATCAACTAAATGCATTAATACGTTCAAAAAGATTGTCTTAGTATCTTTGTAACACTTCTAACGGTCTCTTTTATATTTCGACTTTTTTATTTCTCACTTTTTCTCAAATACTTAATTACATGAAATGATATATAAAAAAAAAAAAAACCCGTTCAGCAGGGTAGAAATACTGTGGAAAAGGAAATAATTGCAACAAGCATATTCTTTTTCTACGATGCATTCTCAATTTGAAAGGCCACAGGGACGTATAAACCAGGGTTAACCAGAATACATTTTATATGAAAAATACAAATTTGTGCACACATCTAATATCACATGCTAAAGCTTGTGCAGATTGATTGAATTAGTTTGGTTTACCCATTCCCACACAATGACCTTATCATTTGCCGATTGGTAAGAAATTAATGATATATCTTACTTGCCATTGGTAAGAAACGAATGATATATCTTGGGAGGACCTACAGAGGCAGCAATCATTTCCACAAGCCCCCAGACACTTTACAAAGCTTTTGAGGATCATGCAGTGAAATTCTGATTAAATTTATTTCATATTCATCAATGAAAAGGGTATTTGGTAATTCCCATGGTCGTGAAATGAAGACGTATGGAGAGCTTCTTTGTAACAATTACTGTTTGTAAAATGACAGATATCTTATAAATTCAAAGCCCCGCTTGACATGTGAAACCATTTTTTAAAAAAAGAAATAACGGAATGTATTTCCCTGAGTATCATTATATTCATTTTAATCAAAAAAGGCTCTTTTTATGGTAATTCATGCGTATATCCGGAATTAGGGTATATCCGAAAAATACACTTTCATACCGGCTAATTTACGATTATAAACACATAAAACGTCACTTTGCTTTAAATATGAAGCTCAACTGTTAAAATAAAGTAGTCTCTAGATCATCTAGGGCTTCAACAATAATGACACATAGAAAGAGCTGGCAACAACCTGTTAATGTTTTCGATACCGATATCATCGATTTTTTCACCGGAACTACCCAAAGATTTAAGGGAGGTCACTCTAATACTAAAACTAAGCGGAGTAACTCTGAATATCGGTAGGGGCCCATTGGGTGATTATTTAACTACAGCTGTCTCGCCATTTGACCTATGGCATCTATTCACTATTTTTAGGGAATTTAGTGGTTCATTTTGAAAGTTTAAGAGCAGGTAACTCAATATTTTTTGGTTCGCCTGAATGTTTTATGACAATAGGCTGTGAAGATTTAAATACCTAAACTAAACACCAGGACCATGATGGTCCTAAATCGCCTACCCTAGTCAGATGCTAGTTAAAGTACCTTCTATGTTTCTTTGTATGAAGAACTGTTTGGTTTTTCTTTACAAATATGAATGCTTTAGGCATTATAGATTGCGAGTTTTTTTTTACAAGCTTTAATTGAACGTTTTCCCCATTTTGGACCCCTTGACAGGGTTCTTTTTTATCCTGCTTGCATAATTTTACAGGAGATAGCACAAAACAATCCAGAAATTCAACATACCAAATATGAATGACCTTGGCCTCATAGTTTAGGAGGAAAATTCGTGTGAACTTATTGTTATTAAGCGTTTTTCATAGCTTTAGACCTTTAGCGACATAAACATTTCTGACCCCGAGAGTATGGTTTTTACAAAGTTCGAAGAGAGCCATCTCGTCATGCTATCAACCAAATATGAATGCGTTACACCTTATACATGGGGAGGGGGTGATTTATGAACATATTCTGATTGCATGATTTCCAATTTCTTGACATCCAGGGAAGGGTCGGTTTGGACTCCATTAGGCATATTTTCATCACAACTGGTTATGCTGTATACCAAATATACTACATATAGAATATAAATGTTCCAGGGTGTATACTAAAGAGGGATTTTTTATTTGCTCAAAATAAGCATTTTCCCCTATTTTGGACCCCGCGGTTAGGACCATTTTTCACACTATTGAAATAATTTTAGAGAATAAAGCACAATACCATACAGTAATTCTACAAACCAAATATCAATGTCTTAGGCCTAATAGTTTAGGAGGAGAAGTCTTTTAAACTTTTCCTAAACTTTAGACCTCTTTGGCGGACTTTTTGACCCCAGGAGTATAATTTTAATATGTTTGACAGATAACCATCTGATTATGCTATGTACTAAGCATAAATGTCTAAGACCTTATATATTTTTAGGGGAAAGTTTCAAACATGCTCTAATTGAGTGCTTTTTTCAATCTTTGGACATCTAGAGAAGGACCTCCGAGGCTTACTTTCGTCAAAATATGTAGATAACTGTCGGGTTATGCTAAATCAAAGATAAACATGTAGATGCCCCAGGGTTGAAAGTGAAGAAAAGGGATCTTTTCAACTTTCTCAAATTGAGCGTTTGTCCTTTTTTGGGACTCCTTGGGTAAGACCATTTTTGTTCATAGGGGCAATTTTTTGATGAAATAGTACAAAACTATCTAGTAATTCTTCATATCAAATATGAATTACCAAGACCTTATACTTAAGGAGGAGAAGTGTTTTGAACTTGTTCCAACTAAGCATTTTTCCAAACTTTGGTCCTCTGTGGCGGGACTTCTTTGACCCTAGGAGTATAATTTTAACAAATTTAGTAGAGAACCACCTGGTTATGCTATATACCAAGAATAATTGACTTGGGCGGGCTATTTTTCACTCAGTGTATTATTTTGCCAAATTTACAGAGAAAAATGTCGTTTCGCTGTTTAAGAATGCACTAGGCATTGCAATTCCTGAAAAAAAAATAAAAAATACAAGCACAGTTTTTCACGGAATTAAATTCTTTTACCGAGGATTTTATAATTTGCCGAAATTGCAACCAAGCTACATGTACACAAGCATTTAACCTTATTGTGTAATGCATAGACAGAGGTGAAGGATATACTTGTTGAATACCCAAATTGCGGATCTATCTTTTAAGATTGAATGAATGATCCTTTTCATGCATTCTTTGAAAAATAGTTCAAACAAAATACATTCTCTGTTTGATTATGTAAATGCCGCAGTAGTATAGATTTCTGTCCTCGTAATGAGATGTTATTTTTAGACTGGTCGCATCCGAAAATGAAATATGTAACCTACAAAATTGAGTCTAATACCGCAGAATATAGACTTGTCATCGAAGTTGTGGACATTATAAGTATTTCGGAAATTAAGTTTTATTTTCGGTCCGTTATATCTATGTAGTTTTCAGAAATTTACTTCATCAAATTTCTGGTGAAATAAAAAAGAAGAAACAAGAGTTTTTCTTGGTATATTTTTTTTAATTTTGAGCAATCGGACCTCTAAAAGACACCGGGAAATACGCAATTATCTCCCTATTCCTAAGCCATGAAAATTCACTTTAGTGATAAAATGAAGGCTTCTAAATATAAACACTTATGTGAGAAATTACCCAATTGATTTTGTGAAATTTCAAATGAATGAAGCATACTTTTGTTAAGAAAATACAACGCAACTTATTCTAAATGCCTAAAATGCTACCGAATATTTCTTAAATTTTGCGGGCGTTAAGTCTTGCGATATGAGCCCCCCCTCCCCCAAAAAAAGCCTATAACAATTTTTGAAATTGATAGTTTCAAGAAAAACAATCTGATATTTTATTTATTTTTCGAACATTCCTAGTATACAACGGCTTTTTTTAATTCTTTGAAATCGTTTTCTCAGAAAGTATCGTTGAAGAAGGGGAAACTGCTTGTCAAAAGCATAATTTCTTTTTACCCGATGTTTTCTATAAAACGTTAATTTCTTTTTTGTAAATTAACACTTGCTGTTACTTTGCTTCCTCAGCTTTATTCTATCTTATTATCTATTATACTACACAAATCCATAATTTCAACGATGCTAAAAAATCTTGCACATTCAAGGCTTTTGAACTTGAACTGATGCTTAAGCTGTCCAATTTAGCTTCAACAGAATATTCCGTTTCGTTATTAAAAGGTGTTATTTCGTAATATATATGGTAACTAGCTTGTAAAAAAAGAAAGAAAATGGTTTGCGACCTAAATGTGCTGTAGTTATGCCGTTTAAGTGGCCAAACCAACTTTCAATTGTATCAAAAATTTAATTAGTAATGAAAGACACAAAGCGCACAGTAATACTTTATTCTTATTTCGCAAAGTTGTCTAATTTGGTGCATGTCGCAGCATACAAAAACAGAAATTTCAAGCATTTTGATGAAAAGGCAAATATTTTCTTGTTATCTAAAAATGTGATAATCAAGATATCTTTTACCAAATGCTAAAAAAAAAAAAAAAAAACCTATATAACTTAGTATGTTCAACATTTTATTTTCGAATTGTAAGAAAGACTATCATTTATTTGTTAGGGAAATACGCCGAATGGTATATACTGTTTATCAAGAAGTATGCTCTTTGTACTTTATGTGGTCGGTTGGCGAGCAATATGTCGTAAACACAACTTTACAATACTTTGTTCGCCTACCGACGATATATACATATAAGAGCGTTTGTTCTTGAAAGAAGTTGCATATGAAAATTCAGAAAAGGGGGAAATTCCTTGTTATATTTTTACCTCGACTTACTTTCTTGCGTGCGGCAAATTGATTCTTAAACAGTTCTTGATAGAAATAATAAAAATAATAATAATGGGGATGATATTAGTACTAATAAAAATTAAAATAACATTAATTGTTATGATACTATTGATAATACTAGTGACAATAATAATGGTGATAATGCTGATTAAAATGATATTGATGATAACAACGAAAACAACATTAGTGCAAGTTCTAGTAGTTGTTGAAATTAACCATAGTGTTTTTCAAAATTAAGAATATGGATAGGTTGGGAATGGGTCAAGCAAGAATAGTATCTAATAGGAGAAATTTTGTACAACACTTATATATCACAGGACTACCCCCTTTTTAGAAGTCACAATATTCTACTTACTAAATTCATTGGATGAACTGTGGACGGGTTACATGTAATGGCTTCATCATCGCCATCGAGTATCTGTTTTAGATGGGCAATATAACTAGATGCCAGTCTAAGAGTGTCCAGTTTTGAAAGTTTCGTGTCCGAAGGCACCCACGGTAAAGTTGTCTTTAATTTTGAAAATGCTTTACTTAACACACGCATACGACACCGTTCTCGTTCGTTAGCAGCATGTCTTTGAATTGGATGGTGGGATTTTGATAATCCGCAGTCATTTTCCTCGTCACTCGAACTCTTTTGATCTTTACGTCTTCTTGGCATGTTTGTTTGCACTCTGGTCACTTTCTAAGTATATGGAACTACCGCGCCAAAAGAGGGATATTGTTTCAAAGGAAACAAAACTCGCGCTTTTTCACATCTCGCAATTATAACTTTTTTTGAATGTCGACATATAACAATAGTTAAGTCAGCACTGTTTTTTTTAATGCAACCTGTGTTTAGTTCATATGTTTTTCAATTGATAATATTCAGGTACATTTACTTACTGTTGAACTACAGTTTCGATTTTTGTATAGTCTTTCAAAATTTTCATGTTTTTGTCCGTTCCTGAAATTTATTTAACCATTTCCATTACAAACCCAGGTTTTTAACTTCACTGTGATTTATACACGAGAAAACATTGTGAAAAAAGAAGAAATTGCTTGTGACAAGCAATTCCTCCTTATTCCACAATACTTTGTATCGCATAGGATGGTCTCATTCCAAATTGAATCCGTTTTTATTCATTATCGCCTACAACCTGTATCAATTCGGACCAGGATAGGCTTAAAGGAAAGATGATAATTCTATGAAAGAAATAAAATGCACGTACAGCTGTCGCCTGCACACTTAGGCTCCTGCTAAATAACCGATATCCCAACTTGAACGCGAGCATCATATTTTTAGGGTAAATTATATCATGATAAATAAAATAAAACGTATTACAATTACCTCGGAACAAGTGCTGTGTTCTATAAATATGTCAAAAGCACGAAACTTTGCGTCGGTAAGGTCCTAAATTAAATAATTATTTCGTTATAAGTTTCCTTTAAGTATTTTGTTACAGGTTTTTTTGCATGGCACTGACAAACATATTGGCAATTTCTGGATAATTATTTCCGGTTTACCACCCAAAATATATCAGTAAGATAAAACGAAATAAATTCACATTGACATTATAAAAAGTGCAACGATCTTATTAAAAGGATTTTCTTGAATACATCTTCTTTTAAAAAAATTAAACGATACATTGTTGATTAATCTAACTGTATGACTTAGATAATTTCTTTACTTTCTTGCTGTTGTTTTTACGCAATTATTCAGGATCCCCCGTGTGCATTTTCTTTTACGCATACTTTGTGTTTCAATTAAACTATAGATTGCTTAAAAACAAAATGAAATCAAACATTATCAACAACAAAACAAAGAAGCCAACCAAAATTGCTAGCTAAAGTTCACCTTAGGTGACCTTTGCTCTTATTTCATCCCGACAACATGAATGATTATACATAAATTAATCAGTCTTCTGTCATAGTTACCACACATCTAGTAGATTTTTGTAACTGTCTCGTGAACAGACCACCTACATTTTTTTACTTTTCTTCATGATACATGCACTTGATTTCTTGTATGTTGCTATTTTTGCAATATTTTATTATCCTTCACTTGCAGAAATTCAATCTTAAAACATTGCCTTCTTAGAATTTTAAATGTATCTAATCTTTCCTGTTTAATCCATGTTTTTTACGTCCATGTGACTTTATCAAAGAGAAAATATTGTAAAAAAAGGAGAAACTGCTTAAGACAAGCAATTTCTTCTATTTCCAAAATATTTTCTACCCATTAAGATGGTTATTTTTCAAATTAAATCCTCCTTGAATTTTCGTCTGCAAAACCTTTGAAATTGGACAGGTCTAAAATATTGCAATAGAAAGGGTTAAAAGAATGCCTATATTATCTATTTTTTAGAATTTTAAAGATATTAACACATTGCTACCGAAAATAGTTCCTTTTTTATTTTATCTAGTTTCTGTTCGTCACCAACTAAATCTTCTGTCTATTATATCTTTTAGTTAATCTAACATGATTTATAAATCGTGAAAAGCGGAGTTCAGGCAAACTTTACTTTTCAAAAAAGATTCAACGCGCATGGCGTTCTGAAGGTCACTTTGAAAGGTTCTTTTCTTTGCAAGAAATTCACAAAATATTGCTTTTCATACACATACAAAAAGACAGACCAATTGGGAAAAACTCCAAAACAACTAGAGAAATATCTTATTTTCCTTTCATTAAAAAGATCTACTATTCTTATGGCTTATTGTGCATTTCCCCCTTTTTTGTTCTTGTTGTTGTCATTAATCAAACTCTATATGCATGTTTGTACCATTTCATTATAATCATTTAAATCATTACAATAATCAGTCTCACAATAACGAAGGAAACATTATTAAAAAACTATTCAGATATTCAATTTAAAAATGTCTTGATGTTCTTTGTTCATGAAATAAAGCTATAATTACTATTGTTATTATTAAATCAGACAATGGCCGCTATAGAGTTGACCTGAATGTATCACAATTCGTCTTAGAAGAAATTCACTATCATAATCAAAGTTTTTTTTCGTACAGCTCAATATATTTCCCTCCAATTTACGCCCCAAAGAGTAGGACTTTGGCAAACATTGTGGAAAACGACGAAATTGCTCGTTTCAAGCAATTTCTTCATTATGCAATATTTTTATCCAAAAAAGACGAACAGATTTAAAATCCATCAAAATGAAATTATCGACTGCAACTTTTCTCATTTTGGACAAGTTTAAAACTTTGTTATATAGGAATGGGTTAATAGCATTCCTTCGATTTTGCATACTTCGGAAACAAAATGATCTTTTATTTTACGTAATTAATTCCACGTAAAAATCCGGTGTCCACTTTGTAATCTCATAATGTACTCCTTGTCCACATTTCAAGAACCTGCAAGTGTATCAATTAGCACGCCATGAGCAGATGCTTTATTTCTTCACCCAATCCTTATCTGACGATTTGTTTACATTTCGCATGTTCGGGAGTTCGCGCGTGATGTGGGCGGAGTGTATGTCAGAGAGGATGTACTGAAGGCGGGACTGATGAGCATAACAGCATTTTAATAGCGGTTAATGATTTGATTCATCATTCAGTATGCAAATGTATCGTAATTAAGTAAACCTCCTTTACATTTTCAGTTTGAAGAAATATGTCTATGTAATATTGTTGTAATTAAGAGATGAAGAGAATCTTTTTGTTTTCATGGAGGTATGAACCGAAAAAACTAATCACACTGTATGAATACGCGAAGCGGATTCATACATTGTGTGACTAGGTTTTTCGGTTCATACCTCCATGAAAACAAGAAATATTCTCTTCATTTCTTATAATTTAAAAGCATCGAGCGAAAAAAACAAACGCTTCAAAAATTTTGATACTTTTTGTATGGGACTTATTGTGCGGAAGCATACAAAACCGCTGCGTGCTCAAAATTTATTCATGGAGTTATGGATATTTTTTTCGACCAATCAGAACGCTAGTTTTTGAAAGACGAAACTTAGAATTAAATTATTGTGTCTTGCAAGTAATTTCACCCATTACAAGATGGCAATATTTTAGATTTAAGAATAATCCAAATTGTAAGAAGTTGCAGGAGACATCTCAAATTTGGACAAAATTCAAAAATAAGTGCCAAAATAAGATGGAAATGATTGTGAGTAAATTAAAAATTGCTTGTTACTTTTCCAAAAAGTTTTACCAAACCAAGGTTCTTTAGGGCTTCATAGAGCGGGATTATGTGGTATTTAGTTAAAAATTGTATATAATTCTGTTAAAGATTAAAAATACAATGAAATAAGTCTACTGAATACAAAACAAAACACTATTTTTTCCAGTCAAACATCGACGCATACTTTCCTTGATAAATTTTGAAAGCAAAAAATTGTCATTCATTTTTGGATTTTTCTCGATTTATTTCAAACAGAATAGAACTTAAAAAAAATAACTCCACATATAACAATTCACACATACCATACCTTGGAATATAGAATATAAAGACCTTACCCATTACCACATTAGAAAATTGTAGACTGGTCCAAATTGAAAGCAGTTGCAGACGAAAAATTCAAGTTGATTAAATTTTAAAGATCTTTATCTTTGGGGATAGAAAATATCTTGGATAATGAAGAAATTGCTTGTTACAAGCAATTTCTTCATTTTCCAAGATGTTTTCCAAAGCCTTCTTCTTGAGGGAAGTCAAGAAGCGGGACTGTATGAGTATGGGTTAAGAGAAACAAGTATAGTAAGTGTAAATATAAATATAGCCACTTACAATAAATTTCCACTGATCTCTCGATATACGCTATATACAAAAGGTAGCTTAAAAATGAGGAACAGGTCAGGGCATCTATAAGGATTGGTATATTTATTTTATTTCTTTTCTAGATTAAATAAAATTGACACACACTATTTGAGAGCATTCAGTG
Source organism: Fragum fragum (assembly GCA_946902895.1). NCBI lineage: Eukaryota > Metazoa > Mollusca > Bivalvia > Cardiida > Cardiidae > Fragum > Fragum fragum. The sequence continues at coordinate 18,653,647 of OX336367.1, read as the reverse complement.
ATATAGAAAGACAAGCAGTTGACGGATCGCTGAGCCCGCCCACTGTCTCCGCTGACCCCGCCCACCGTCTCCGCTGACCCCGCCCACCGTCTCCGCTGACCCCGCCCACCGTCTCCGCTGACCCCGCTCACTGACTCTGTTGGCCACGCCCACTGTTCCGTCAGGAAGTTCCATTTCGTTATTAAACGGCGTTAGTTAGAATTAGGGTCAGGAACATGTAACGAAAGAGTGTAATCGTTGGTTGGCAGCTTGAATAAGTTGAAGTCGCCCAACAACAACAACAACAACACACACAAAAAAAAAAAAAAAAAAAAAAAAAACCTCACATGAAAATGGGCAAATACAGAGTTCAAAGTTCACTTTTGGTCTAAAGGATGATTTGATTTTTCGATTGAGTTTTTGGTAGACACCTCGATCCGTCAATTCTCAATACAGATACATTTTCTGAAACGCAATTACATGAGATTACTTTCTATAAAAAAATATAATTGAGTAATAAGCTTATTTTAACTTTATATAACTAAATCCCACACAATTCCGCTTAGTGCCGCCCCCAAAGAAAAAAGTTTTGGCAAACATTATGGAAATTTCTTTGTTATCCAAAATGATTTCTACCTCCGAGAAAACGAAGATTTCTTTTTTCAAATTCAATACTCTCAAGAATGCCGACTATATCTTCCTTAAATTCGAATTTGGACCAGTCTAATTAAGTCGTCTGGTTATAAGTTAACCCATTCCCACTTGGTAAAATTTTAGACTGGTCCAAATTGAAAGAAGTTGCAGACAACAATTAAAAGTTGATGAAATTGCAGATTTCTTTCAAGTTTTTGAGTAGAAAACATAGTGGAAAATGAAGAAATTGCTTGTAACAAGCAATTTCTTCATGTTCCACAATGTTTCATAAAGTTTTTTTCTTGAGGGGCGTAAAAAGGAGGGATTGAGTTGTAATGGGTTAAGCAATTATTCATTATCAAGTAAGTTTCGTGTATCAGAGGACACGTGCACTATGTTGATAACCGCAATATGCGGCTTCGTATTTCAAAGAATGCACCAATAATAAATAGTCATATTTCAAGTTATGCTATCGTAGGGGCTACCAAAGAATGTCTTTGAAACTAAATAAAACCAGGCAGGCGAAAAAGGGCCTTTTTGGAAGTGCGAATAACGTCGACCTAGCCAGACTGCATGCATGGACTCTTTGCGTAGGCCGACTAGGGTCTCTTTCTGTCTTTGGCGATTTAATTTTAGTTTGTTCTATCGAAAACAAGCGTTCTGATTGGCCGAAAAACATTTAAGAGATGAAGCGAATATTTTTTGTTTTCATGGAGGTATGAACCGAAAAAACTAATCACACTGTATGAATACGCGAAGCGGATTCATACATTGTGTGATTAGGTTTTTCGGTTCATACCTCCATGAAAACAAAAAATATTCTCTTCATTTCTTATAATTTAATGTTATAGAGCGAAAAAAGCAAAAACCCTACATCTTTTGATACCTTTTTGCATGGGACTATTTTGTGTGGAAGCATACAAAATCACTGCATGCTCAAAATTTTGTTCATGGAGGTATGAATTAAATTTTTCGACCAATCAGAACGCTCGTTTTTGATAGACGAAACTAACAATTAAATTATTCATACCTCAATGAATAAAATTTTGAGCACGTAGCTATTTTATATGATTTGGCATAAAATAGTTTTATGAAAATGTATCAAAAATTGTATTTTTTTTCCTTTTGGTATCATCTAAATTTGAGAAATGAAGAGAACGTGTTTTTTTTCATGGAGGTATGAAACGAAAGAAAAACTTATCACACTTATGTATGAATCCGCTTCGAGTATGTGTATTTATACGGCGTGATTAGTTTATTCATATATATAAAATGAAGCATTTTTATGACACAAACTGTAAAGCTAAATATAACGGCTTTACCCAAGGGCTTTAATCCCTTTTTCATTTCGTGACATTTTTGAAAAGTAGTATGAGGTTTGAATAAAGATATTTTACGATATATTACGATAGCATATATATATGCCCAGATGGGAATTAAGAATTCAATCAATAAAAACAAAGCACCTAATTAATGAACCTGCTAGGAGTTGATATCTTAATGCACAGCACCCTCTTTGAAATCTGCAGGGAACTTTTAGCGGTATATATTTGTCCCCAGTGACCAAGGGTATCGGAATGCCTAATTAATTGATTATTTAGACAGTGAAATGTAGACATGCACTGATAAAAATAATTAAATGCCTTTGGGGCAGAACAGTTCTAACTATTTTGTTGGCTTATGCAGTCAACTTTAGACACTACAGGGCTTGCATAGCTTCATAATTTTTAGACAAATATTCTAAATCTCACGCAGAGAAATTGCAGCAAACAACTTTTGGAAAGAAACGTTGTAGATAATGAATAAATTGCTTGGTACAAGCAATTTATTCATTTTCCACAATGTTTCCAAAGCTTTTTTCTTGAGGGGGGGGGGGCGAAAAAAGGAGAGATTGTGAGGGAATGGGTTAAGCGAAGCGTATTAATATACATATATATTTAATGTCTACAGTATAACGAGTTGTAAATATTTTATTTATCATAATAAGTACTCTATAGAGAATATGATAAAACTTCAAATTCGAATTCATGATTCATTTCAAATTTTACTGTTCAACAAGTGTAATAAGTGACACTTTACGAATATGAAATTCTATTCCCACATGCTTATTACAGTTCACCACCATCATCATCATCAACAACAACAACAACAACAGTTTTTAATCTCGGGCCCAGGCAATGGTTCACAAATACGCTGCTTTCCTTGGTAGATCGATATTTATAAAGTTCCGAACCGAGTAATAACTAATAATCATATTTTGTTATGTGTGACTATTTTCCTTGCAGCGAAATCCACGATTTCCTTTAGCGTGCAGCATGTATGAAATAGAGGACGAGTTTCAATTTTTGTTATAAGTCCTTTTCTTTTGATATTACAAAAAACTTTTCTGAAAACACCCTTTTATGCACACCAAATGAAGTTGAAATTCATTATCACCTACCGTTTCTAGTTTACTCTGGTATTTACACCAGTTTTGCTTTAGTGGATATGCAAAGGCTCGAAATCTTACACTCTTATCTAAAACGTGAGATATGTTTATGTGCAAAATGGGATTAATTGGCTGTGATCTAATTAAAAAGAAATAAACTATAATTATGTTGTATAAAGTGTCTTATTGCCCAGCGATTATAGATACTCTAGTTATTAATTCCTTAACCCATTTCACACACAATCCAACTTTTATATACCCCTCTAAGAAAGGCTTTAGAAAACATTGAGGACAATAAAGAAATTGTTTGTGACAAGCAATTTCTTCATTGCCAAAAATGATTTCCACCCTAAAAGTTTTTTTTTTCAAATTTCACCAACTTGAAATGGTCTCTGCAATACTTTCAATTTAAACTGGTTTAAAATGGTAATGGATTAACTCGGTGCACAGCCTCCTTTACTGTCATAATTCAAAAAAGTAAATTTAATTTCAAACATATTTAATTGAAGACCTGATGTTTAAAAGCATATAAAGACAAAATAATTTGAACAGAGGCTTCCAACCTAACAACAAGTTAGATAATTAGGAGATTTCTATTCGATAAAATACATAAGAATACATTCCAGAGAAAAACAAGAGCCATGTCGGAAATGGCCATCCCCCGCCGTAAAAGCTTGATAGTAAACTGAAGCCAGTTAGATTTAGGCTTCTTGCACACTGCATTTCTTCTCAATGAGTTCGATAATAGCTATTATACTTTCAGAGATATGCTCAGGACAAAATCTAAGTCTTTTAAACAACAAAGGGCAATAACTCCTAAAATATGTAAGCAAGAGTTGTGGTTCTTGTGCACTGCACTTCTCCTCAACAAGATCTATCCACCTATGAAGTTTCAAGTTAATAGCTATTATACTTTCAGAGATATGCCCCGGACAAAATATTAGTCTTTAAAACAACAAAGGGCAACAACTCCAAAATTATGCAAGCAATAGTTCTGGTTCTTGTGCACCGCACTTCTCCTCAATGAGATCTATCGACATATGAAGTTTCAAGTTGATAGCAATTACACTTTCAGAGATATGCTCCGGACAAATTTAGTGACGGAAGGACGGAATGACAGAATGACGGACAGAGACCATTACTATATCCCCTTCGCCGAAACGGCGGTCGATAAAAATATATGAAGTAATGAAAGCATGTATGAAAGAAATCGAAGAATAAGGGCTGAATTTATATAAAAAAAAAACAAAAAAACAAAAAAACAAAAAAAAACTCCTTTTGGTCGCAGTATTTTTATTGTTGTAACTTTCACACATATAAACTTACACAAAGAATATTTAGCTAGCAAAGCGTTAGCTTTGATAGCTAAAGTTATCTGACAAAATCTTGAGGTTGTCTCAAAGTTCAACGAGTGCAAACTGCCATTGGAGGCTTAAGCACTAAATCCGTTAAATACCTACGCCTTAAAAAGAAGTTCTTTAGAACTGTATTTCTGGAAAATTGCAAACCCTGCATACAAGTTCATCTCCTATTTTTAGGTTAATCTTAGCTCTGATCAGAGTCTTCAAAAAAGTTGCAATTTGTCAATTTCAAATTGTTGAAAATTCTAAAATATTTATCTCTTTAAGTAGAAAACAATGCGGTAAATGAAGAAATTGCTTGTAACAAGCAATTTATTCATTTTCCACATTGTTTTCCTCAACTATTTCCTTGAGGGGCGTAAAAAGGAGGGATTGTGTGGGGATGGGTTATCTCCTTGGTTACTTTAACCTCGTTTCTTTATTATGATAACTTTTGACAAAGAGGATTACTTAAAAAACCCAAAACAACAACAACAACAACAAACAACAACAACAACAACAACAACAACAAAAAACCCACAACAACAAAACCAAAGCTTTGCTAGTTTAAACTTACTTTTCAGTACTTTGATTCAATATTGTCTTTGGATACCTACTCTATTGATCAAGAGTGTTTCTTAAAATAATAAAGCACGTTCCTTTAAGGACCAATTCAAATCATTCATTTAGAGCGGAAGTGAACATGGAACGCTGACATGAGACGACATTTAAGTTGAGTATTTTTACTTGTTTAACAACTTTAACGTCTTAACTTCGCCTTACTTAAGCAGTAGTTACAACATTTTGGCCGCAAACCAACCATTTAATTTTGTTTTTTCATGCCATTGGTCATAAGTTTTGCAAAAAAAAAAAAAAGAAGAAGAAAAAAAAAAAAAAAAAAAAAAATGGCGTCAACCATCTAAGTCGAATTTTCTATCGGATACAGTGGGCGTTGCAATTTTATCCCTTATGATGGCAATCCTTTTTAATTTTAGATGGCAGATTATTCCACTGATTAATAACATGAAGCGAATAAAAAGGCCTGTTTGGTTTGGTTTTGCATGTGCTTTTTGAAAGTATTTAGATTTACGAAGCGTTTAAGTAGAAGTTGAAATATTGATTAGAAATTCGGGCTATACATAATCAAAAGTACACGAAAGTGCTCGAAGGCATTGTTTTAACCCATTCCCACAAAATGACGTTTTTTGACACCCAAAAGATCAAACAAACAAACAAACACCACCACCACCAAAAAACACACAAACAAACCAAAAAAAAAACCAAAAAAACAAAACAAACAACAACAACAACAACAACAACAAAAAACACTTTTGAAAACATCGTGGAAAATGAAAAAAATGCTTGTTACAAGCAATTTCTTCATTATAAACAATGTTTTCTTCCCGAAAGAAAAAAGAGGAAAAATTATCAGCTTAAAATTGTTGTCTGTGATTTGGACCACTCCAAAATTTTGTCGTCTGGTAATGGATTTTAGACCCTTTGTCTGTAAAGACAATATTTCGACAGAGTGATCGATTTGGCTCAAAACTGATTACAGTGTTTCACCAAACATGTTGTTTCGAAATAGTATTGACGATTCGCTTGTCCCACCAACAGACCCCGCTGGTGCCGCCCTCTGTCCCCAACAGGGAGTTCAACTTCAATCTCAAACAGCGTTATTTTGAAAAAATTATAGGCAATAAAATGTATCAAAAAGGTAAAAATATAAACGTCGTAATTACAGCTTGAATAAGTTTTATGTAACATTATTTACTAAATGTATGGTTAGTGACTTGTAACAATAAAATGGAATGGTTGGTCGGCTACCTTAATGTCGTAACTACAGCTTGAATAAGCTGTAGTTACTGTTTCAAATAAGTGTCAACCATTGTTGGAGTTCAAAATTAAATTCCGGTCAAAATATATCATTTGATTGGTCGATCGCTTTATTGATTAACAATCTCGATTCGTCAATAGACCAATGGCGGCAGTCAATCAAATAACCAGTCGACAAATGAATTCATTTATGTAGACCAGAATAAGAGTTTTGAACTCCGACATTGGCCGCCATTTTTGTTAACATTTTTTGGAGACTTGAACGTCGTAGCTTCAGCCTACTTAAGGTCGCCAACTATTCTACCCCTGTGTTACATGCTTCTGACCATAAATTTTGCTAAATAACGGCGTTTAAAATCGAAGCAGGACTTTATGTCGGAGTCAATGAGGTGGTCAATAGAGTAAGAGGGCGGGGTCAGCGATTGGTCAATTGACCTAGGTCTACACTAATAACTCATTCGATTGTTCCTTTCACAGATTACGTACGTATAAGTATATTGACTGGCGAACCTGTCCTAACCGTAGATGGGACAGGTTCCCCAGTCTAACATGTATATAAATCCCGCCAGTATAAATGTTTCTTTCGTGACCAATTTAACGTTTTTATTTCTTTTGACAAAATTTTAATCTGTTTACCATTCTTTAGCACCGAAAAACATTATTTTGTCTACGAGGGTCATTTCAAAGTTTTAGAAGTAAGTTGGATTCAAAAGAATCCATGCCATATCTCGTCGAGATCTCCGCTCACTCTAAACTGTTTACAGTAGAAAAATTGCCTTCATATTTTGGATGCAAGAATAATTTTCGTTGTTTATCCTAATTTATCATCTCGCGGTGTCACGAATTAAATCTGGATCAGATAGAAGCGCGATATGAGGGTTGTTAGACGCTTGTTAATGATAAGCGTCCGCTGGGAGGTGAAATCGAGAACCAGAGATTAAAAGGTTCCGTTACTTACGGTTCACCCTGTGTGCCCCAAGTATATTTGTGTTACCCTTAATCATCCAAAAGAAATCTGAGGCGATTTAACTGAAACAATCACCTGACATAGCTAACGTCTGTTAGCCCATTCCTTCACAAAATTTTTTATACTCGTCCAAATTGAACGAAGCTGAATACCACAATTTTAAGTTGGTGAGTTGAATTTTATTTTTTTCCTTCATCTTTTTGGATAGAAAGCATTGTGGATATGTAGAAATTGCTTAACACAAGCAATTTCTTCATTTTCCTCATTGTTTTTAAAGCATACAAAGGAGGGCTTGTGTGGGAATGGGTTAAATACTTTAAAAGTTTGGGAATATCAAAAATATATATTATGTGATTGTTTGTTTATAAACGGAACCTGAAAACTCACTAGAGACTCTAACTGGTCCTACGAACCGATAAATATTTAAGAAGTGTCTTCGAACTTTTGATACAATTTTAATGTAAGAAAATGATGTTTGTTTGAATGGGGTTTTACGCCGCTTTTAACAATCTTTCAGTTATATCGCGGAGGCTGGAGCACCTAACAATGGATTCCTGGTATTTCTCACACCAGTACTACCATTACATCCCTTCCTAGCCCCCAGCAGCTATCGCACATAGGTCTACAATTATCGACCCATTGGTGAGAGACAAATAGTCGGAAAGGATGAGTGCCGCCGTCGGGGTTCTCTAGATTGACAGTCCGACGCACTACCAACTGCGCTATGACGGCGGCCTGTAAGAAAATGAATGCGGTTGCAATGGTTGCTGTGGTCACGATTTAAAGCGAGACTGCATTGAGACATTGTACTTTAAAGATGAACATATGGCTAGTACAGCCCTGCGTTATGGATGATAAAATGCGCACCAGCGTTTTAAAATGGTACCAGCTTTATAAGTGCACTGTCAGTGGCGGATTAAGAGGGAGTTCGGGGGTTCGTTTAAACTCTCCTCTGTAGCCTAATCATTTCGTATTAATGGGGAAATTCAATAAATTTGATAAAACAGGCGATCTTGGACGAGAGGCTACTTCTATTAAGCGACAACGTCTATTAAGCGATTCATTTCTAAATCCATTCCCACACAATGGCGGTTTCAAACGCCCCCAATATAAAAGCTTTGGAAAACATTATGGACAATGAAGAAATTGCTTGTAACAAGCAATTTCTTCATTATCCACAATGTTTTCTACCCTAAAAGACAAAGATTTTAAAGATTCGATCAACTTAAAATTGTCGTCTGCAAACTTCTTTGAATTTGGACCAGTCTAAAATTTTATCGCCTGGTAATGGGTTGAAAGCAAAACGGCTCTTCAGAAATAAAAGCATTTTGCTGAAAAGTAAAATCACAATTAAGTCCTATATAGAGAGAACTCAATAGAATCGTCTCTAATGAGTTCCAAAAACATATTTATGTATTAAAATAATTTATGTATGCAATCGAGTCAAACCTTCACGTCTTTGGAAAAAAAAGTGTACTAAGCGACCATTCTCGTAAGCGACCACTTTTTGGCTGCCCCTTGAGTGGTTGCTTTATACAAGATTTTGGCCCTTGAGTGGTTGCTTTATACAAGATTTACTGTTTTTTTTGCCTATCGATCAATCTTGAGGGTACTACATATACTGCCAAAAATTCAACAATAATTTGATTTTTAGTTTCGTTTATCAAAAACGGGCGTTCTGATTGGTCGAAAAAACCAAACAAACAAAAAAAAAAAAAAAAAAAAAAAAACATAACTCCACGAACAAAATTATGAGCACGCAGCGATTTTGTATGCTTCCGCAAAAAAGAGTCCCATACAAAAAGGTATCAAAATTTGTAAAGCTTTTGTTTTTTTTCGCTCGATGCTATTAAATTATTAGAAATGAAGAGAATATTTCTTGTTTTCATGGAGGTATGAACCGTAAAACCTAATCACACAATGTATGAATCCTATTCGCGTATTCATACACTGTGATTAGGTTTTTCGGTTCATACCTCCGCGAAAACAAAAAATATTTTCTTCATCTCTATTAATGTATAAAATGCTTATCGAAGAAAGCTGGCTTCTATAAAGCATAGGAAGTCTTCGGACTTGTATCGGATAAGGGACCATTATTTATCATATTTACCACGGCCATTAGAAAGGTTTATTTTTACAGGACTGGCTCGTGCATCAAAGTGTAATATTTCACGTACTTGTTAATGGTCACACTCCCGGTGTAAAAACAAAAGCCAGTGGGGCTTATCAGTAGCTAATCCTTCTTGATACAAATATAAACTTGGCAGATCACAAGTAAATGCCCCAAATGGTTGATTCAAGCAACTAGCCATGACCGAAAGTCTATAGACAATTTGATTTTTGAACGTATTCTGAGAATTACCCAGTTTAGCAATTTGCACTCAGTAGAATGAACTTGCCCCATATAGTAAATTTTAGAGAATGTATTGACTCATGAAAATCCTATGCCTTGCACGCAAATAAAAGCCTTTTCTTTTAGACGTTATGCCCAATTTTCCGATTTGCGAAAATGAAATTCATAAACTTCTTTAAAAAATCCGACAACCAATCTTAAATTAGGTTCATAATTTGCAAGAACACCGTACACCACAACCACTACAACAACAACATCAACAAGAGTATAATTATATTTTTCAGTGAATATCTAATGAATATATCTGGTAGATGTGCACACGAATTTTCTTTCATACCAAGTATAAACTCTCTATGCCTTCTGGTTTCAGAAAAGAAAACTGTATAACATTTCCTTCTTTGCTTCATTGCAAAAAAGGGTGCACTCAGGCAAAGCCAAAAAATGACCCATCTGTCATAATATGTACACACTGGATAGAGGTCCAATAGGAAATATTGCATATCAAATACCAAAGCTCTAGCTAGGCCTTTTGGTTTCAGACAGGAACGTTTTCACAGATTTCCTTTATGTTTCTATTAAAATGAGATGAGACCAGTCAGAGCCCAGATCTGACCAAACCGTTTAAGAGATAAATAAAATATTTTTTTGTTTTCATGGAGATATGAAACGAAAACCTTATCACACTCCATAAATAAGCGGGGCGGATTCAAACATAAGTATGATAAGTGTTTTCGTTTCATACCTTAATGAAAAAAAACAAACCCCACTTTCATTTCTTATAGTTTAACGTCATCGAGCAAAAAAATATTTTACAAATTTTGATAATTTCTTATGGAAATATTTTTGTGTCGAAGCATACAATATAGCTACCTACTCAAAATTTTGTCCACGGAGCTTTTGATATATTTTTTCGGCCAATCAGAACGCTTGTTTTTTGATAGACGAAACTAAAAAATAAATTGTTTAAGAGATGAAGAGAATATTTTATGTTTTCATGGGGAAATGAACCGAAAAAACTAACCACAGTGTATGAATACGCGAATTCGTATATGAGTGTGATTTCGGTTCATTACTCGATGAAAGATGAACAAATTCTCTTCATTTCCTATTATTTAACAGCATCGAGCGATGCTATTTTGTATGGAACTATATTGTGCGGAAGCATACAAAATGGCTGCTTGCTCAAAATTTTGTTCATTGAAGTATGAATAATTTTTTCGACCAATCAGAACGCCCATTTATTATGGACGAAACTAAAAATTAAATTATTATCATATAAACAAATTTTGTAGAGTCTATAAGGAGACGATATATATATCTCGTATCAAAGCTCTGTGATTTTTGATTTTCGATTTGTAAAAAGATTTCCTTCTTTGTTTCAATGTAAAAAACTATGGGTGTGGGCAGAACCCAGATAAGACCCAAGAGTCACCATATGAACAAACTTGGTAGAACTCTACTCGAAGATGGTACATACCGAATACTGTAAGTCTGGGCCTCTTGGTATGAGAAGAAGTTATCTTAAGACTTCCACCTTTGATCCTACGTAAAACAGAGCGAGTTCTGGTGGTGCCTACATAACACAACCACGGTAATTATATGAAACAAACTTTTATGAGGTCCACTAGTTGATACTACATTAGAATACAAAAAAATTATTTCAATGTAAAATGGGATGACCCCGAGGAGAGATCAGTCAAAGCCCAGATCTGATCAAACGGACGGCGGAGTCTAAAAGTCACTTCTGGTTTAAATGGATGATTTGACGTTAATTGCGATAGTATTATTTTGCAAGAGCGTATAAGTAGCCCTTCCTTTGACATTTCATTGCATCCAAGAATAAGAATTTAGTTGGTAAATGGTTATACCATATAACTGGATTTTTCTCCAGTCCCCAGACAGTGGGTATTTTGAATGACATGTGCTCATCTTCGATGGTGTATGTATTTTTTCTGATGTGCTATTTGCGAAATCATTTTTTTTTCATTTCCATGACCAAGTCATGTTATGATGTGAACACCTAAAATTTGCCAAATTACGCATATACATATGACATGACGATATTTTATAAGCTTCTTCTTAAAGATAGTTTTAAATGATTAATTAACTTATTCTTGAAGGCAAATATTTTCTAGCTTTAAATTGAATTAACGTTATATCTTCGTCTGCAAAACCTTTGAATTAAGACAGGTCTAATATTTTTCAAAGCGGGAAAGGGTTAAAAGTGTAAAACTGCTGAGAAAAGAATCTGAAACTCGTTTTTCTTTTAGACAATCTGATCTTAACTTCCTTAATATAAAAGTTGGTGAGCTCGCAACAGCTAGAGGCTCGCCTACTCATTTAACTATTCCCGACTTTGTTCAGAACAGCTCGTCTCAACAAAACTGATTGACTGAATGTGGTTAAACGCCACTTTTAACAGTATTTCAGTCATATCGCGGCGGCTGGAGCACCTAACAATGGATTCCTGATATTTGTCACACCAGCACTACCACTACATCCTTTCCGAGTCTCCAGCTGCTCATGCCACTAAGGTTTACGATTATCCACTCATTGATGAGAGACAAATATCAGAAATGATATGTGCGGCCGCCGGGGATCGAACCCATGATTGGAGATCAGGAGTCTGACGTCTCAGCGAAAATCCCATGACAAATTATATATCTTATAAATCAAAATACAGATGTCCATAAGTATGAGATGAGGAGGAGAGCCTAGTTGATATCGTCGTAAGCAAATGGAACGTACAAATACTAATACTTTAACCCGTGTTGTGCTAAATAAAATCTATTCCAAAAAAATGCATTTATGCCAAAGGACTGAAAGCTATGGAAGCCCTCAGTTAGGAAAAAATATTTCTTTTGAAAAACTGATTCTTTTAAAAGATGTGGCTTACATTTGATAAGCAGGTGATATAGACTAAGACCCGACTGCACTAATCATACTAGTTCAGGTTCAGCATAACAAGGGTTTATCTTAGCTGTGTGTATCAAGATACGTGGTTTCTGATCAGTTGATTATTTCGCACCGCCATTCTCTGAATTCTTAAAAGAAGGTGTCGTTAATCTGGTCACAGGACGGTATGCAGTGGATATTAAGATTATATTTTATTATTTTCAATATTTAACTTTATTTTTCACTGATCATTAAATTACGAGCATCCAAATTGCAAAGATCAAGTTACGGGTACCAATTACGAGCATCCAAATTTCTAGGACTCAGTTACGGGTACCAAATAAAGAGCACCAAATTGCGAGCAATAAATTGCTAGTACCAAATTACGAGCACCAAATTGCGAGTACCAAATTACGAGCACTAAATTGCGAGCACATAATTGCGAGCACCAAATTACGAACACCAAATATCGAGTACCAACTTACGAGCACCTAATCACTAATATCGACCCCTAAGCAGTAATCTCATCCTCGCGCGATTCAAAACCCATCTCCATTTTTTCAGGTTTACATTTATGATTTCAATCATACATACCAAATTCTACGAGTTTCTTCCTTCGATACTTTTTAACACAAACCCCTAGATTTAAACAATTCTGCCTGCAACTTTAACAGTTACAGATTTTTGTCAGTTTTAACCTTTTCCGGTTTTAAAAATCTTTAGACCTGTCGAAATTCAAAGGTTGTTTTTTAGACAAAAATTTAAAGTGGATTTATGTTTAAATATAACCATTAAGCAGGGTAGAAAATATTGTGAAAAAAGAAGAAATTGCTTGTTCTTTTTTTTCCCTATTATAAATTCACGTAAAAACCAGGGATTTAACAAGAAAGGGTTAAGGCACTGGAGCAAACTTCTGTGAATGTCACCGTTTGGAATCCATCTCTGACGGAATTAGCCCAGTGGATTTATTTTCCCTGGAATCATTTTTGTAGCCAACATAAACCAATTTACAGATGGTTATAAATGCATTTTGACAGTTTATAAGACCTTTAATCTTTTCACTTTACGCTGGAACAAACGAATAACGCCACAACTAAAATAACGTAAGGTTGTCGATAGAAAATTGTGAATATTTAGCAAAAGTAAGGAATAATATTTTGTAACAGAGGTCAGAAGGCTTTTATCTAATTCTCGCGTAGATTTTCTTTTTATATTTTACGTCTCGAAACACAAGTACAAAGCTTAAAACGTAATTAAACCCATTCCTACACAACAAAATTTTAGACTGGTCCAAATTGAAAGAAGCTTCAGGCGACAATTTCAAGTTGATGGAAATCAAAATCTTTTCATCTTTTTGGATTGAAAACATTGTGGAAAATGAAGAAATTGCTTGAAAGCAATTTCTTCATTTTCCACAATATTTTCCAAATCTTTTTTCTTGAGGGGCGTTAAAAGGAGGAATCGTGTGGAAAATGGTTAAATGTTATTTGTCCGTTTTTAGTAGTCCTAGGGAAAAGTGTATAACCTAAAGCTTCCTTGGAATTATTTAGTGTCCGGTATCATTTAAAACCCTCTCATCAAACTCATGTAACATGTAACAAGCAATTTCCCCCCTTTTTCACAATATTTTCTACCTTACTGAAGGGTTATTTTTTCAAATTAAATCCACTTTTTATTTTCGTCTACAAAGCTTTTGAGTTTGAACAGGTCTAAAACTTTATAAAACAGGAAAGGGATAAACCATTCCTAAATCGTTTTTCAAAATCATTCAACTTGTTAATTTTACGATTTCCTTATCTGTTTTTCATTTGCTGTTTTTTTAAAAGTAATCCCAAAATTTTCCAGTTTTAAAGTGACGTACCGAATTTCCTGCCGAGTTACATCGGGTTTGCTGAAGATAGGCAATGAAATATTGTGAAGAAACATCCATTTCCGACTGTGGGCTCTTATCTCGACAATAAATCCACGCTTGACTAATGACTGAAGGTCTTAAACGGGCCTTAAATTTGACACAAGATACCTCGAACGCCAGAAACCGTTGAAAATCGTAATTCTTTAAATGAAAGAATTTACGATTGAAGTGATAATTTATTTCGAATAAAGCGAACAGGAGACGTACAGTTGTAAACAGATAAGGCTCGTTAACCCGTTGCCAGCCTATAAAGAATTAGACTGGCTCAAATTCAAAACAAAAATTTTAAGTTCATAAAATTTCAAAAATCTTTGTCTTTTTGAGAAGACAACAATCTGGATAATAAAGAAATTGCTTTAAATTTACTTCATTTCCTATAATCTTTCCCAAGCTTGGGCGCAAATATCGCGGTTGTGTTAGAATTGTTAAACCCTGAATCCTTGGAATGAATGCTTTGATGCAAATTACAAGTAAGATTTCTGATGTAGCTAATTATGATGTTCGGTATACCAGGCGTTTATATTTTAACCAATGCGTACATAATCCTGCTTTTTACGGTCCGCAAGAAAAACGATTTGGAAACGGTGTGGAAAA